>CM066038.1:438942492-439612492 GCA_033557465.1 Ichthyophis bannanicus | reverse complement strand
GTAATGTCAGTATAACTAAGCAAGCAGGCATCAGTATGGTGTGTGACATTCAGGTCTAAAGCATGTGCTCAGACTCCCTGCAGGAAGGAGAAATGGAGGATGTCATGTTAAGCCGTCATGATCTCACAAAGGATGGTTAGTAAACCTGCCTTACTAATATATTTATATAGCACTACAAGGTGAACATAGTGCTGCACAAACATATAAAGAAGACAGTCCCTGCTTATAGAGCTTACAATCTAATCAAGACAGACAGAACAATACATATGCAGATATAGCAGGCCAGCAGACAAAGTACAGTATCATGCATGCAGAAGAGGCTGCTCTCTGAATGGCTCAGTCAACACCCTGGCACCCATGTCCATGGAAGCCAGTATGGGCCCCAAGAACTAGTGTACAACACGTCAGGTAGCATTGGGCATTGCAGTATGGACAACCATGACAGCCTCATGGTCTGAGAAGCAGTAGGGTTGTCAAAGCGATGACAGTTCAAATCCCACTAAAAGTGAGTATACTGTCACACAGCTGAGATAAGCAGATATAACTGCTGTCACAAATTCTGGTGTGTTACTGCTTCTACTTTTGACGGCTGCATTAGGTCTTCAAGATAATCAGACATCTTTTAAGGGGCCAAGGTAGGCTGAGGGGGAGTTTAGAAGCAGCACATCCTGTGTGAGTCGATGTCCTAGGCAAACATGATCACAGCTTACCAGTAGGGGAGGAAGTATAGGGAAGGTCTGTATGGGATGATCTGAAATTACATGATGTATACCAGTCACAGCTAAAATATGGACAAATAACTGCATGCCATGGGTCCACCTTGTGAAGGCTCCACTCGGTGGATAATGCACACAGCAATCTTATAATCAGGGCACATACGAGGTGTGACAAAAAAGAAACGAGACTGTGGCAGCCATGCTCATGACTCAATGCCAATTGGCTAACTGCTTATGTCACTGTGTTGTGCAACATCTCGCCACTGTTCTGCTATAATATTTTTCATCTCTTTCACTCTGTTTTTCTTTTTCAGGTTTTTTTGTAGCACACTGCTCCATCGTTTTGTCAAGCAACTGGAGGTGGCAGAAATATGGAGCAAAGAATCAACTTGAAATTTCTGGTTAAGGTGGAGAAGGGCCCAACTGAGTGTCTCCAACTTCTCCAAAAGGCTTATGGAGAAGATGCAATGTCAAGTCCGCGAGTCTTTGAGTGGCACAAACGCTTCAAAACTGGCCGCGAGGAGGTGGAGGATGACCCCAAGTCAGGACGACCTTCCACGACAAAGATGGCTGAGAACATTGGCAGAGTGAACCAGCTGGTGCAGAGTAATTGCAGATTGATAGTACAGATGATAGCTGAGCAGCTCAGCCTGAAGAGGGAGTCAGTGCGGAACATCTTGGTGCAGGAGCTGGGGATGCAGAAGGTGTACGCCAAGATGGTGCCCAGGCTTTTATAGAATGACCAGAAGAAGCATTGGGTCAATGTTTGTCAAGACTTGCTAGAGAAGACTGGAGAAGATCCAGAGTTCGTTGGCCGAGTCATCACAGGAGACGAGACTTGGGTCTTCCAGTACGACCCTGAAAGCAAGAGACAGAGCCTGCATTGGAAGACTCGACTGTCACCCAGACCCAAGAAGGAATGCATGTCCAAATCAAGGATCAAGGTCATGCTGATCGCATTCTTCGACCAGAAGGGAGTGGTTCATCATGAGTTTGTGCCTGAGGGTCAGACAGTCAACCAGCACTTCTACCAGCAGGTCCTCAATTGCTTCCATGACTGGGTTCGGCACAGCAGGCGGGCTCTATGGAGAGACAAGTCGTGGCTGCTCCACCACAACAATGCGCCCGCACACACCACGCTCAGTGTGAGGCAGTTCTTGGCCAACAAACAGATCACAGCTCTCGATCACCCTCCTTATTCCCCAGATCTTGCACCGTGCGACTTCTGGCTCTTCTCCAGGCTGAAGACTGTGCTCAAAGGAACTCATTTCACCTCTCTAGAAGAGATCAAGGCCACTGAGACGAGGGAGCTGAGGGACCTCAAGGAGGAGGACTTTACCGAGTGCTTCTGTATGTGGCAGAAGCGAATGCAGAAGTGCATTAACTCTGAGGGGGATTACTTTGAAGGGGACAATATGTAATTTCTCTGTAGATTTTGTAATAAAACATTTATCGGACAGTCTCGTTTCTTTTTTGTCACACCTCGTATATGGAGTCAAATTTAAGAAAAAAAATGAGAACAAAGCCTGGCAAACGTTGCACAAGGCCCTACCCATGATAGGTTAAATGTTGCCATGGCTGCACTGCTGCTGCAGCATTTACAAATATGTCAGTCATGTCCAATAGCTCCAAAACCAAAACCACTCATAGCCATAAGAATTCATCACAATGTCATGTAAACTGCCCCATAAAGGAAAGGCTGGCAGTTCGAGCCAACCTTCCCCCCCCCCTCCCCACTAGACATATCAAGTCTTGGTATGTTAAGTGCATATATGTAATAGATGCACAACCTATAACTGATGTTCACTGTGGAAGGAGCAAAAGAACCCTGTGTCCTCTAAAAGTTATCAAGGGCTGTATCCCAGAAGGCACAAATGTAAGAAACAACATGCAGGTTAAGGAAGAGAAGCACACAGCAAAACCTATGCATCATCTTTTGTCATCTAAAACATACTTTTGGATCTGATTGGTTGCTATGTACATGTCTCACTCTGGAGGCCTTGACCACATTCTGCAGCTCTCTAAACTGGGTTCTGCAACCTGCCCCTAGCCAGTGCACATCTTGGCCTATCCACAATGAATATGCATGACCGAGTTTTGCTGATAGTGCCTGCATCATATGATGATCTCTCATGCATATCCATTGTGGATACCTAGAAAAGGTATCTGGCTGTGGAAATTATCCAAACAGGGATGGGTATCTTAGCTCTAGACCAGAAGTCTCCAACTGTAGGCTTGCAGTTCTCCAAACCAGTCAGGTTATCCATAATTAATATGCCAAAGAATAATGTGCATGCCCTGCCCTCATTGTATAAAAATTATCAAAAGCACACTTGGACCTTGACCGAGTTGGACTTAAGTCCAAGATTGGAGAGGGAAAGCAAGTACTGCAAGACCACTGATGCTGAACAGGAGAAGGGATCTTGAGACTGCTGAGCACACCAGACGGAGAACCGACGCCACTTAAGAGCGTAGGACTTCCGGGTGGAGGGCCGCCTGGAGGCCAAGACGACCTCCTCCACATCTGGAGGCAGCTGGAGAGGAGCAAGGACTACCCTTTCAGCAGCCAGGCCATCAGATGAAGGGACCGGAGGTTGGGGTGCAGGAGAGTCCACTGATCCTGCGACAGGAGGTCGGGCTGAAACCCCAGAGGAAGAGGAGTGTCCACCGCCAGCTGCATCAGAAGCGGGAACCAAGGTTGTCTCGGCCACCGGGGAGCCACTAGGATCATCGAGGCTTTGTCTCTGAGAACTTTGAAGAGCGTCCGAGATACTAGTGGCATGGGAGGAAAGGCATACAAGAGGCCTGTGGACCATGGAATCAGAAAAGCATCCGCCGCTACTCTGAGAGGATGCGGCTGTCGAGAGCAGAATCTGGGAAGCTGTCGGTTCAGAGGACTGGCAAACAGATCCATGGTGGGGAGTCCCCACTTGAGAAAGATCCGCTGAACCACCAGCGGATCCAACCTCCACTCGTGAGGCTGGAGGATCCTGCTTAGTTTGTCTGCTAGGTAATTTTCTTGACCTGGGAGATAGACAGCTTTGAGGATGATGCCGCGGTGAACGGCCCAAGAGCATAGTTTCTGTGCCTCCTGACAGAGAAGGAAGGAGCCTGTTCCGCCTTGTTTGTTCACGTAGAACATTGCAACCTGATTGTCTGTCTGGACCAGCACCGACTGGTGAGAAATCAGGTGAGAGAAGGCTTTGAGCGCTAGGCGGATGGCTCTGAGCTCCAGGAAGTTTATCTGCTGAGCCGACTCCCAAGGAGTCCAGAGACCTTGAGTACATGTCCCTTGGCAATGTGCTCCCCAACCGAGGAGAGAAGCATCGGTCGTCAGGACCTGAGAAGGCGGAGGGGGCTGAAAAGCCACTCCTAGAACTAGGTTTGGCAGATGAAGCCACCATTGTAGAGAAGAGACCAGCGGGTCGGAGACCTTTACTGAGTCCGCTAGGCTCCCAGTGGCCTGATGCCATTGTGTGTGAAGGCACCACTGAGCAGGTCGCATGTTCAGGCGGGAATTGGGGGTCACATGGACCGTGGAAGCCATATGGCCGAGCAGTCTCAGAAATTGCCTGGCCGAGAACAGGGAATCGCTGTGAAAGTGGCTGGCGAGATCCATGAGCCGCTGGGCCCTGTCTAGAGGCAGGAAGGCCCGCGCCTGAAGAGTGTCCAACCTGGCGCCGATGAATTCGAGATTTTGAGAGGGGAGCAAAGTGGACTTTGCGAAGTTTATGACAAATCCCAAGTGCTGGAGTAGAGTCACAATGCGATGAGCGGCCTGAGTGGCCTCTTGGGAAGACTGGGCTCTGATGAGCCAGTCGTCCAGGTAGGGAAACACAAAAAGGCCTTGAAGTCTTAGATAGGCCGCCACCACAGCCAGGCATTTGGTGAACACCCTGGGGGCGGAGGATAGGCCAAAGGGCAGTACTCTGTACTGGTAATGATTTCCTCCCACAACAAACCTGAGATATTGTCTGTGGTCTGGATGAATAAGGATATGAGTATACGCATCCTTTAGATCCAAGGAGCATAGCCAGTCGCCCTGCTGGAGGTAGGGCAGCAGGATTCCAAGGGTAAGCATCTTGAACTTTTTCTTTGCAAGGAACTTGTTGAGGTTTCGCAAGTCCAGGATGGGTCTGAGGCCTCCTGTTCTTTTTGGTATCAGAAAGTACCTGGAGCAAAACCCTTGACCCTTCAGGTGGTGGGGCACCGGTTCCACAGCCTGTTCCTGAAGGAGACTTGCTAACTCCTGAAGGAGTAAGTCCCTGTGCAGAGGGAGTCTTGGAGGCTCCCCTGGAAAGTAGGAGGGAGGTACCTGGTGAAAGTGAAGAAGATAGCCCTTCTGAACTATGTGAAGTACCCAGGTATCTGTGGTGATGTTGGACCACCTGTGGGCAAAGTGGACCAGCCGGCCTCCTGCACTGAGAGAAACCAGCTGAGGGGGAGAGGCTATGCTGATGAAGTCAAAAACCCCCACCCTGCTGAGCAGGGGCCGGTGGTGAAGGCTTGGGGGCTTGCTGCCTACGGGACCCATTACTCCGTCCCTTGGCCTGCTTACCCTGTGGGGGAGCTGCTGAGGCCTGATACTGAGGGAAGTATTTATAGGCAGCCGCCTTCCTCGGGTAAAAGGGCTTTTTCCCCGAGCCCTTCTTCTTTTGAGAAGGGGCAGAGGTCTTCCTTGAGAGACGAGTCCTGGTGAGAGTCTCAGTCTCGATCTGTGCAGCCTTCTCATCCATGGGCTTGCCAAAGAGGTTTTCACCTCTGCAGGGGACATCGACCAACTTGTCCTGCACCCATGGCTCGAGGTCGGACGTCTGAAGCCAATCCTGGCGGCGTCCACCGATGCCGGCTGCGGCTACTCGAGCCGATGCCTCAAAACCATCGTAGGCTGCTCGAGAGATAAACTTTGAGCACTCCCGAATACCAGTTGACAAGGTTTGGAACCTCTGCAAAGGTTCGTCGGAGAGACCAGCAGAGAACCCGGCTATTTCCTTAGCCAGGTCCCGGAGATACATGCCCATGTAGAGCTGGTAGGTCTGGACTCGACAAGCAAGCATAGAGCCCTGGAAACACTTCCTACCGAGGGCATCCAGGCTTCGGGCCTCCCTACCGGGGGGCACCGAGGAGTGCATTTTTTGACTCTTAAGTCTATGCATGACCGATTCCAACACCATGGAATGGTGCGGTAGTTGTGCCTTTTGGAAGCCGGGGCTCTTGCGGACTTGATAAATGGAATCGACCCGCTTGCTTAACACCGGCGACGACGCCGGGCTCTCCCACATGCGGAAGAGAAGTCGTTCCAGCATCGGAGGAACCGGTACAATAAAGGCCTCCTTCGGGGGAGAGTCATATTGGAGGGCATCGAGTTCTTCGACTCGAGGCTCCTCCTCAGGATCCGCGGGGAAGGCCAAGGCCTTGGCCATATCCCGCACGAAGTCCGAGAACCGGGTATCCTCCGGGGGGGACCGTCTCCGAGGTTCGGACTCGGGGGAGTCCGATGGGACACAACGAGTCCGAAAGGAACCAGGTGACTCTTCATCCTCGGATTCCCAGGCCGACTCCTCGGAGGAGGAGTCGAGTGGCTCCGGTCGGGCGGGCATCGATGCCATGCGCCCCGACGCCGAAGGAGACCGCGACCGAGGATCGACTCGAGCTCTCATGGACTCGAGGATCGGCTCGGTCTCCGGGGTCGACTTGGAGGTCGACGTCCCGGCGGTCAGGGCAGAAGCACCGGCGAGGCCAGCGATCAATGCCCGCTGCTGGTCCATGAAGGCAGTCAGACTGCTCTCCAAGGCCGTCAACCTGAGTCCGAGCTCAGGAGACCCAGCAGCCCCCGACTCGGGCCCCGACGGCGTCGGGCCCGACGTCGGCTCCTTCGGAGGCGAGTCTACGAGGACAACAGTACTCACGTGAGCGGGCAAGTCCATCTCGAGATGAGGATGTATGGAAGGCCTCTCCACCTCCGAGGACCCGGGACGGGAATCGGGGCTATGCGACCTGGCCCTCGAGGAACCAGGAGCGTCCACCGATCCCGCCCTCGCGGGTTTCTTCTTCCGATGATGTTCCCGGGTAGGAGACCCCCTTTCAGAGGAACTTCGACGATGCTCAGGACCAGAGTCCCGAGACGTCGAAGCCTCTGACGAGGTCCGAGCTCGGCCGGAGTCAGAGAAGATACGTTCCCGCTGATGCTGCCGACTCCTCAACGCTTTTGAGGACATTTTGCCACACGGACCACAGAACATCGGGTCATGATCGGGTCCGAGGCAGCGGAGGCAGAAGTCGTGTGTGTCGGTAAGAGACATGAGTTTCTTACAGAGGTCACACTTCTTAAACCCGCTGGCAGCCATCGGGGGTAAAAGGGCCTCTGCAAGGTCAAAAGACCGGGCTGCCAGTGAAAAAGTAAAAAGGCGCGAAATCTGTCACGAAGGACAAAAAACCGAAAAATAAGAACGGACTCGCAACCGGCGTCGCGGGTCCGGGCGGGAAAAGAACCGGTATCGAAACCGAGAGAAAAAAGAGAAATAAAATCAACTTTTCTGCGGGGATTCACAAACGTCTGTAGGGCTCCGCGGAAAAAAGACGACTGAGCAAGATGGCACCCTTGGGCGGGAAGAGGACCGCGCATGCGCGCTGCAATTCCCAAAGGCTTTCTTTGAAAGCTGGGGAAAATTGCTCCGCGAGGGCTCTGTCGGCGCCGACGTCACCCATATGTGAGGACTGACTTCCTGCTTGGTCCTGGAGAACCTTGGTTGCTGTGTGTGTGTGAGAACAACTTGCTGCTCTGGAGTCTCAATGTGTGGATGAGACGATGGTGAAAGATGAGGGTTTTGGATTTGTTAGGAACTGGGGAACATTCTGGGGAAAGGAGGGGCTCTTCTGAATGGATGGGCTTCACCTTAACTGGAATGGAACCAGGCTGCTGGCATTAACCTTTAAAAAGGAGATAAAGCAACTTTTAAACTAGATAATAGGGGAAAGCCGACAGTCGCCCAAGAGCGTATGGTTCGGAAGAATGTATCCTTGAAGGATACTACCAAAAGCAGAGAGATTAAAAAAAAAAAAGTAAAGTAGCCCAAATGCCCTTGAGTATGGAGCAGAAAGAGCTTAAAGATTCCAAACTACCCATGCCTAGCAATAGCCAGATTAATGTGAATAAAATACAGTCTCTAAAATGCTTGTATGCAAATGCTAGAAGTCTAAAAAATAAGATGGGAGAGTTAGAATATATGGCACTAAATGAGAGGTTAGATATGACTGGAATCTCAGAGACATGGTGGAAGGAGGACAACCAGTGGGACACTGTGATACCTGGGTACAAACTATATCGTAATGACAGAGGTGATCAAATTGGTGGAGGGGTTCCGCTCTATGTTAGAGAGGGCATTGAGTCAGAAGGAATTAAAGTTTTGCAGGAAACAAAATTTGCTGTAGAATCTCTATGGATTGAAATTCCATGAAAAAAGGGGAAGGCGATGGCAGTGGGGATGTACTATCAACCGCCTGGCTAGAATGAACAAATGGATGATGAAATGCTCAAATAAATCAAGGAGGCTAATAAAAGTTACAGCACAGTAATACTAACACAGGTCTGCAAAAAAATTTTTTTCGAGAGCTGTTTTGGTTATTCCACGTAATGTTTATGTTTTTTGGTGCGCTTGAATCCGAAAATGACCTCCATTTTGTCATAGGACATCACGTTTCCTGACAATTTAGGTAACCATGTTAAATAAGGAAATACCTCAAAATAAATGGAAATAGACTTATAAAATTAAAGTTTTATTACAATATTTTCATGAAAATCCTTTTTTGAACTGAAATGAGCTCACCTACACACACTAAACTCGATTCTTCTTCCTTGTGAGGCTCCTCTTGGTACATTTACACTTGTGAGTAGCATCTGGAATGTCCCTCTGAAGCATCCAACAGTAGTCTGCCAACATTGTAATGCTCCATTTTCCCTGGTATCTCCTTTCCATCTCTTTAATGTCTTGGTGGAATCGTTCACCTTGTTCCTCACTCACAGCTCCCAAATTTTCAGGAAAGTAGCTAAGGTGGGACTGGAGGAAATGCACTTTCAAACTCATCAGGCAACCTAAAGCTCGAAATGCTTTCAGCATTCGTCTGACGATCTTTTTGTAGTGAGGATCTTTATTATTGCCTAAAAACCTCTGTACGACTTCTTTAAATGCAATCCACCCTTCTTTTTGAGGATCCGTCATGGTATTGACAAACTCTTGATCAACTATAAGCCTTCTAATGTCTGGTCCGATGAACACACCTTCCTTCAATTTTGCCTCCGACAGGCCTGGAAACTTGGTGACCAAGTATTTGAAGCATTCTCCATCTCTTGGAAGTGATTTTACGAATTGCTTCATCAATCCCAATTTTATGTGGAGAGGTGGTAGACGAACTTTATGGGAAGGTACCAAAGTTTCTCGGAGGACATTTTTTTCACCAACTGTTAGCACCCTCGGCTGCCAACTCTTCTTGGTCCAGTGATTTTGTCGGTCTTGACTGTCCCAAAGACACAGAAAACAAGGATATTTGGTATACCTAGCTTGTTGCCCGAGCAGCATGCACAAGACCTTCAAGTCCCCACACACTTGCCAACCATGGTCTTCATATTTAAGTTTACGAAGAACCAATTCCAAGTTCTCATAGGTTTCCTTCAAGTGTACGGAATGACCTACAGGTATGGAAGCCTAAAAACCGTTGTGGAGTAAAACTGCTTTGAGACTTCTTTTTGAAGAATCTATAAAAAGACGCCATTGCTCTGAATCATATTGGATTTTAAATTGACCCATCAGACCTTCGACATTGATGCAAAAAACCAACTTGTCTTCCTGGGCGAAGTAAGGAACAAACTCCTTTTCACGATGTCCGAACCATGAAGATGACACTCCTGGCAACAATAAATTCCTGCTTTTCAGCCTTGATCCGAGTAACTCAGTGGCATCTTTGGGAAGATTGAAGTCTCTTACCAAATCATTCATCTCCTCCTGAGAAAACAATTTTGGTCTTGTATCATCTTCAAAGTCAGAACTTGGTTCGTCATCTGGTTCAGGTATGACTTCACCTTCATCGGAGCTAGGGATGGGCTTCACCTTAACCGGGATGGAACCAGGCTGCTGGCATTAACCGTTAAAAAGGAGATAGAGCAGCTTTTAAACTAGATATTAGGAGAAAGCCGACAGTCGCCCAAGAGCGGATGGTTCGGAAGAATGTATCCTTGAAGGATACTACCAAAAGCAGAGAGGTTCCACAAAAGAGTAAAGTAGCCCAAATGCCCTCAAGTATGGAGCAGACAGAGCTTAAAGATCCCAATCTACACATGTCTAACAATAGCCAAATTAACATGAATAAAATACATTCTCTAAAATGCTTGTATGCAAATGCTAGAAGTCTAAAGAATAAGATGGGAGAGTTAGAATATATAGCACTAAATGAAAGGTTAGATATGATTGGAATATCAGAGACATGGTGGAAGGAGGACAACCAGTGGGACACTGTGATACCTGGGTACAAACTATATCGTAATGATAGAGCTGATCAAATTGGTGGAGGGGTTGCGCTCTATGTTAGAGAGGGCATTGACTCAGAAAGGATTAAAGATTGCAGGAAACAAAATCTGCTGTAGAATCTATATGGATTGAAATTCCATATAAAAGGGGGAAGGCAATGGCAGTGGGGGTGTACTATCGAGCACCTGGCCAGAATGACCAAATGGATGATGAAATGCTCAAAGAAATCAAGGAAGCTAACAAAAGTTACAGCGCACTAATAATAATGGGTGATTTCAATTACCCCGGTATCGACTGGGTCAGTGTCACGTCAGGACATACTAGGGAGATAAAGTTCCTAGAGGAAATAAATGACTGCTTCTTGGAGCAGCTGGTTCATGAACTGACCAGAGGGGAAGCCATATTAGACCTAGTCCTTAGTGGAACACCAGATCTAGTGCAAGAGAGAAGGGTGTTGGGGCCACTTGGCAATAGTGATCATAGCATGATCACCTTTGATTTAATTAGTGGAGGAGGGATAGTAAGGAAAACCACAGTACTACCTTTTAACTTTCAAAAGGGAGACTATGATAAAATGAGGAAAACAGTTAAGAAAAAACTAAAAGAAGCAGTTGCAAAGGTTAAAGACGTACATCAAGCTTGGGTGTTGTTGAAAAATACTATCTTGGAAGCCCAGACCAGCTGTATTCCACGCTTTAAGAAAAGTGGAAGGAAGTCCAAAAAACTGCCAGCATGGTTTAAAGGTGAGGTCAGAGAGGCTGTTGTTGCCAAAAAAGCATTATTCAGGAAATAGAAAAAAGAGCCAAACGACGAAACCTGGAAACAGCACAAGCACTGGCAAGTCAAATGCAAGGCATTGATAAGGCAGGCAAAGAGAAAATTTGAGAAGAAGCTTGCTGTGGAAGCAAAAACGCGAAATAAAGACCTTTTCAAGTACATTCGTAGCAAAAAAACCTGTGAGAGAGTCAGTTGGTCCATTAGATGATAAAGGGGTTAAAGGAGCACTAAGAGGCGACAAGGCGATAGCGGAGAGACTGAATGAATTCTTTGCTTCGGTCTTTACTGAGGAAGATGTAGGGATGTTACCCATGACTCAAGTGGTATTTAAAGGTGCGGAAGAATTGAAGGAAATATTGATACATCGGGAAGATGTCTTACAACTATTAGATAAACTGAAGAGTAGCAAATCACCTGGGCCGGACGGTGTACATCCAAGGGTGTTGAAAGAACTGAAATATGAGATTGCAGACCTGCTATCAGTAATCTGTGAACTATCATTAAAATCATCTCTAATACCTGAAGACTGGAGGATCGCCAATGTAACACCAATTTTTAAAAAGGGTTCCAGGGGTGATCCGGGAAACTACAGACCGGTGAGCCTGATGTCAGTACCAGGAAAAATGGTAGAAACCATCATAAAGAATAAAATTACTCAGCATGTAGATAGTCACGACCTAATGGGAGACAGCCAACATGGCTTTAGACAAGGAAGATCTTGTCTTACTAATCTGTTATGTTTTTTTGAAGGAGTGAATAAACAGGTGGACAAAGGTGAGTCGGTTGATATTGTGCATCTGGACTTTCAGAAAGCCTTTGACAAGGTCCCTCATCAGAGACTTTTGGCAAAACTAAAGAGTCATGGGATAGGAGGCAGTGTACTATTGTGGATCAGGAACTGGTTAAAAGATAGAAAGCAGAGGGTAGGGCTAAATGGCCAATTTTCCCAATGGAGAAAGGTGAATAGTGGTGTACCCCAGGGATCTGTGCTGGGTTCGCTGCTTTTTGACATATTCATAAATTACCTGGGAAGTGGAATAACGAGTGAGGTTATCAAATTTGCAGATGACACAAAACTATTTAAAGTTGTTAAAACCCAAGAGGATTGTGAAAAATTGCAAGAGGATCTTGATAAATTGGAAGACTGGGCATCAAAATGGCAGATGAAATTTAATGTGGACAAGTGTAACGTTATGCACCTAGGGAAGAACAACCCAAACTATGGTTACACGATGCAAGGTTCCACATTAGGAACCACCACCCAGGAAAAAGATTTAGGCGTCATTGTGGATACCATGTTAAAACCCTCGGCCCAGTGTGCAGCGGCTGCCAAGAGAGCAAATAGAATGCTAGGTATGATAAGGAAAGGAATGGAAAATAAAACAAAAGATATTATAATGCCTCTATATCGTTCCATGGTGAGATTGCACCTTGAATATTGTGTGCAATTCTGGTCGCCGTATCTTAAAAAGGATATAGCGATTTTAGAAAAGGTTCAGAGAAGAGCCACCAAAATGGTAAAGGGGATGGAAGGATACTCCTATGAAGAAAGGCTAAAAAGGTTAGGGCTCTTTAACCTGGAAAAGAGACAGCTGAGGGGAGATATGATAGAAGTCTATAAATTAACGAACGGAGTGGAACGGGTAAACATAGATCGATTGTTTACGTTATCAGAATATTGAAAGACTAGGGGACATGCAATGAAGCTACAGGGTAAACTATTTAAAACTAATAAAAGAAAATATTTTTTCACTCAACGTGTAATCAAACTCTGGAATTTGTTACCGGAGGATGTAGTAAAGGCTGTTAGTGTAGCTGGGTTTAAAAAAGGTTTGGACAAGTTCCTGGAGGAAAGGTCCATAAACCATTATTAAGAAGTGACCGAAGATATCAATGCTTGACCCAGTACAAGCATTGTGGAACTTGTGTCTCTTGGGGAAACTGCTAGGTACATATGACCTAGATTGGCCACTGTTGGAAACAGAATACTGGGCTTGATGGACCTTGGTCTGGCCCAGTATGGCATATCTTATGTTCTTATCTCTTCCAAGGTAGCAGGGGGCTTGGGTACTGGTATATCTGTGCCATGGGGGATGGGACGAATTGCCGAGTGAAGATTGGGGTATGAAATGGAATGCTTACATTTGGAATTAAACCCTTTCACATCGCAAGAACAAAAGTAACAGTCGTCACTATGGTTCTTTTGCTCTCGCCATACCATAGGAATCCCATAACGGAAAGATTTTTCTTACCCTTGAACCAGTTTCGGAGGTCCTCAACACACCATTTGCACACTTTATGAGGCGCCCAGACTTTATCTTGATCTCCAATTTTTAGTCCAAAGTATGCAAAGTATACTTTTTCACAAAGTCTGTAATATTCTGCTGTTGCTTCAACACTGTATATTCACTACAGATGATACAGAAACTGTCTGGCGAATTAATACAGTTTCGCGGAGCCATAACTTAACGGTTGAAGAATGACGAGCTAACACGAATTGCGATGAAAAAGTGTGAACAACCTAGAACCAAGAACCTGATGATGATTTGTGCACAAGTATGGCATGCAGGAGAGAGCAGCTGTGTGTCTGTACACGAGATGTCACAATGCTGGCCACGCCCCCCTGCACTGACCGGAGCTGCTGCTATCTGCCCTGTGTATCCCTCCCACTGGAATCTTCAGGAAAGATTAACCCCTTCTACCATTAGAAGCACGGACTTAAAACTTGCTTAGCTTATGTATATATTGCTGACCATCAGATTTACAGTGCTATATTTTTTTTTACAAAGCTCGGACAACCCCTTTAAGGTTTTTTTTGGCATTTTATATCTTAAATGCACTTATGTGAATTAATTAATAGTAATTTGAAAAAATTTGATAAATTTGAAGACAATTTTGCATGTTGTGGCAAATCATGAAGTCTAGGAGTTTTTTCAATATTTTATTTCTTTTCAGCACACCAAAATAAATGGAAATTAGATGAAAATAATCAAACAGCTTTTTAGTCGCAGACCTGTGTAATGGGTGATTTCAATTACCCCGGTATCGACTGGGTCAGTGTCACGGCAGGACATGCTAGGGAGATAAAGTTCCTAGATGAAATAAATGACTGCTTTTTGGAGCAGCTGGTTCATGAACCAACCAGAGGGGAAGCCATATTGGACCTAGTCCTTAGTGGAACACCAGATCTGGTGCAAGAGATAAGGGTGTTGGGGCTACTTGGTAATAGTGATCATAGCATGATCGCATTTGATTTAATTAGTGGAGGAGGGATGGTAAGGAAGTCCACAGTACTACCTTTTAACTTTCGAAAGGGAGACTATGATAAAATGAGGAAAATAGTTAAGAAAAAACTAAAAGGAGCAGTTGCAAAGGTTAAAGACTTACATCAAGTTTGGGTGTTGTTGCAAAATACAATCAACTTAGCCAAAAGAGACTACCACACAATCAATCGACTCAGGGAGCAATCAATCGACTCAGGGTGCAATCAATCGACTCAGAACATTTTGCTATCATTAGATCCCTAACTAGAACCAATCAAAATGAATTAAACATAGCCAACATAAACCCCAAACGCTCGCCGACTACTTTGAAACTAAGCTAAAAAACAAAAGCATAACACACACACACCCCCACACCAGAACCACCAACCAACCACAAAACATGGAGCAACTTCCACCAAATAAATGAGAAACACTTATTAAACACATTATCAAACATTAACACAACCACATCCCCCCTAGACCCATGTCTGGTCTCCAGGATTAAGCATACAAAAGAGGAACTAGCCCCATACCTACTCCACATAGTAAACCAATCACTACTACAAGGTACTATGCCTATAAAACTAAAGATATCATCCATACGCCCAATACTAAAGAACAGCACACTTAATAGAAATGAACCCAGTTCATATAGACTGCTAGCAAGCATCCCATTTGTCGTCAAGATCACATACATTACAAGATCACATAGACAGCTACGCCCCCCTAGATACTCAACAATTCGGCTTTTGACCTTTTCATGGAGTTGAAACACTGATTATATCCTTACTTGACCACCTCATCAGAGGCCTAGATAACCCTAAATCCACATTCCTACTAGTTTTCATAGACATTGCCGCAGCATTTGAGAATATAAATATCCACACCCTCATCACAAGATTAACACAAATTGGAATAAGAGGAACAGTCCTACAATGGTTCAAGTCCTACATCTCGAAACGTAGACTATGCATCCAACTAGGAAATGAATCACCGGTTACATTTCCACAAAGCCAAGGAATCCTCCAAGGATCTGCCCTCTCAGCCCTACTATTTAACCTTTACTTACAACCAATCATGGACATATTTTAAAAATTCAACATCAATTATTATATCTACGCAGATGATATCCTGTTATCCCTCTCCGTAGATATGGATAACCCCACTTTCAACAACTTATCCAACTGCATTATCGAAAGCGAATCTGGCTACACGCTAACAACCTAAGCATTAACTTCAAATAAATGGAAGCCAGGTACATCACTAAAAACCAAAATCACACCCTCCCTCTAAACATCACCCTAAACTCCGCTACCCTCCCAATCAAGAAGGAGGTCAAATACCTCGGCATAACCCTTGATCAAACCCTCAGCATGCTCCCCCACTTAAAACAAACAGCGAAAAACATATTCTTCAAGCTAAAGACGATCCAACACATAAGACCATTCCTCGAAGAAAACGATTACAAATCAATAGTCCAAGTAATTATCACACCACACTTTGACTACTGCAACAGCCTGTTACAGGATCTACCCGCCAAAAGCCTACACATCCTCCAAAGGGCACAAAACATCACAGCGAGAATTATCTGTAAAGGCCCACTGACAGACCACATCACACCCATACTAGCTAACCTTCAATGGCTCCCAATAACAAGTCGAACAGAATTCAAAATACTCATGACAACCTTCAAGTTAATTAACAATATAGCACCATCCATACTCACAACACTCATACAAACCCCAACAGACACAAGAACTAGAAGAGAGAATGCACCTCACTCCCTTGTAATCCCCACCACAATCAAGAAAACAAACAGGCCACGAGCTCAAGGGAATTCACATACACAGCACCCTCCCTCTGGAACTCCCTACCACTATCAATCCGTTCAATTAAAGACCTCCAGCTGTTTAAAAAATCACTCAAGACACCCCTCTTCACCACACATTATGGAAGACAGAACACAGTTCAACACCACTCAAACTCACAGGCAACTAGCCTCACACATAGTGCAGACAGACTACCACCTAACCTCTCCCAGAGCTGAACCCCACCCTACTACCAACTAGGCATCCCTTGCCTACAACCTGATTGTACATAGTTTGAACATGTTAAGACTCCAAATTGTTCAAAATTATAATGTAAAAAGTTTTAACGTAAAGGTTCAAATGTTATAATGTAAAAGTTCCAAAAACTGTTTTATGCAACATGTTAAGTTAATTGTAAACCGCCCCTAATCTCTGGAAGGGGCAGTATAAAAAACTGTAATAAATAAATAAATAAATAAAAATACTATCTTGGAAGCCCAGACCAGCTGTATTCCACGCTTTAAGAAAAGTGGAAGGAAGTCCAAAAAACTGCCAGCATGGTTTAAAGGTGAGGTCAGAGAGGCTGTTGTTGCCAAAAAAGCATCTTTCAGGAAATGGAAAAAAAGAGCCAAATGACGAAAACTGGAAACAGCACAAGCACTGGCAAGTTAAATGCAAGGCATTGATAAGGTAGGCAAAGGGAGAATTTGAGAAGAAGCTTGCTGCGGAAGCCAAATGCGTAATAAAGACTTTTTCAAGTACATTCGTAGCAAAAAACCTGTAAGAGTCAGTTGGTCCATTAGATGATAGAGGGGTTAAAGGGGCACTAAGAGGCGACAAGGCGATAGCGGAGAGACTGAATGAATTCTTTACTTTGATCTTTACTGAGAAAGATGTAGGGATGTTACCCATGACTGAAGTGGTATTTAAAGGTGTGGAAGAATTGAAGGACATATCAATACATCGGGAAGATTTATTACAACTATTTGATAAACTGAAGAGTAGCAAATCACCTGGGCCGGATGATATACATACAAGAATGTTGAAAGAACTGAAATATGAGATTACAGACCTGCTATTAGTAATCTGTGAACTATCATTAAAAACATCTGTAATACCTGAAGATTGGAGGATGGCCAACGTAACGCCAATTTTTAAAAAGGGTTCCAGGGGTGATCCGGGAAACTACAGACTGGTGAGCCTGATGTCAGTACCGGGAAAAATGGTAGAAACCATCATAAAGAACAAAATTGCTGAACATGTAGATAGTCATGGCTTAATGGGAGACAGTCAACATGGCTTTAGACAAGGAAGATCTTGTCTTACTAATCTGTTATGTTTTTTTGAAGGTGTGAATAAACAGGTGAGTCGGTTAATATAGTGTATCTGGACTTTCAGAAAGCCTTTGACAACGTCCCTCATCAGAGATGTTTGGCAAAACTAAAGAGTCATGGGATAGGATGCAGTGTACTACTGTGGATCAAGAACTGGTTAAAAGATAGAAAGCAGAGGGTTGGGCTAAATGGCCAATTTTCGCAATGGAGAAAGGTGAATAGTGATGTACCCCAGGGATCTGTGCTGGGTCCACTGCTTTTTGACATATTCATAATTTACCTGGAAAGTAGAATAACGAGTGAGGTTATCAAATCTGCAGATGACACAAAACTATTTAAAGTTGTTAAAACCCAAGAGGATTGTGGAAAATTGCAAGAGGATCTTGATAAATTGGAAGGCTGGGTATCAAAATGGCAGGTGAAATTTAATGTGGACAAGTGCAAAGTTATACGAGTACACCTAGGGAAGAACAACCCAAACTATGGTTACACAATGCAAGGTTCCACAATAGGAACCACCACACAGGAAAAAGATTTAGGCGTCATTGTGGATAACATGTTAAAACCCTCGGCCCAGTGTGCAGCGGCAGCAAAGAGAGCAAATAGAATGCTAGGTATCATAAGGAAAGGAATGGAAAATAAAACAAAAGATATTATAATGCCTCTATATCGTTCCATGGTGAGACCGCACCTTGAATATTGTGTGCAATTCTGGTCGCCGTATCTTAAAAAGGATATAGCGTTATTAGAAAAGGTACAGAGAAGAGCCACCAAAATGGTAAAGGGGATGGAAGGATACTCCTATGAAGAAAGGCTAAAAAGGTTAGGGCTCTTTAACCTGGAAAAGAAACGGCTGAGGGGAGATATGATAGAAGTCTATAAATTAATGAACGGAGTGGAACGGGTAAACGTAGTTTGATTGTTTACGTTATCAGAATATAGAAAGACTAGGGGACATACAATGAAGCTACAGGGTAAACTATTTAAGACTAATAAAAGAAAATATTTTTTCACTCAACGTGTAATCAAACTCTGGCATTTGTTACCGGAGGATGTAGTAAAGGCTGTTAGTGTAGCTGGGTTTAAAAAAGGTTTGGACAAGTTCCTGGAGGAAAGGTCCATAAACCATTATTAAGAAGGGACCCAGGATATCAATGCTTGATCCAGTACAAGCATTGCGGAACCTATGTCTTTTGGGGAAACTGCTAGGTACATATGACCTAGATTGGCCACTGTTGGAAACAGGATACTGGCTTGATGGACCTTGGTCTGACCCAGTATGGCATATCTTATGTTATGTTCTTATCTATACTTGCTTTCAGGGGTGTCTCATCTGCTCCAATGCCCCAAAAATTATCTGCATTCATATGTATAGAATAATTGTCCAAGTCACCCGACTAAGATCCCAGCACATACCAGATGCAAGTTGTATTATGCTGCATGCAATCTGAAATAACATCTGTATAGAGAATACGGTTGCTACATTGGATATGCCCTTTTCCAGCCTTGCACATCAAAGGTACAGTCATAAGACAGCATGCCAATGCCTATAGGTCGATTTGTGCATCAGATCACAGTTGCCAGCATTGTGTCCAGATGCTGTGTTGTTGATATGGTTGTTATGCATCATGTATTGGCTCCCAATAGCTCATGTAGGACAATGACTCTCCCATGTGGCTCTATGTTATGCCACTCAGGGATCTGATGAGTTGAAGCTTGACTCTCCTCTCACCTCCACACATACCTTCCATAAAGCCTAATACATTGTTTCACTGCTTCACTTGCACCATTGCCCTGCTCCACGGAAACACTCTCTTGTTGTCAAGGATAAGAGTAGTTACTCACCTGTAACAGGTGTTCTCCAGGAGCAGCAGGAATCAGTCCTCACATATGGGTGACGTCGGCGCCGACGGAGCCCTCGCGGAGCAATTTCCCCAGCTTTCAAAGAAAGCCTTTGGGAATTGCAGCGCGCATGCGCGGTCCCCTTCCCGCCCAAGGGTGCCATCTTGCTCAGTCTGATGACATAGCTAAAAGACAGCAAAAAAATTAGCAAAAACGAAATGATAGGACTGCAACTCCAAGGGGAGGAGGGAGGGTTGTGAGGACTGATTCCTGCTGCTCCTGGAGAACACCTGCTACAGGTGAGTAACTACTCTTTCTCCAGGACCAAGCAGAAAGTCAGTCCTCACATATGGGACTCCCTAGCTTAAGGCTACCGGAGACCTCAAGTGGAAAAATGAGCTCCCTCTAGCTCAGTAGCACAGAAGGAAGGAATCTTCTCTGAAAATGCCCCCGACCGGTAGCCCAACACCAGGGCCGGAGGGTAGGAGTTGCCTAAACCTCAAAGAGATTATGGAGGACTGCCTGACCGAAAGCACTGTCCCTGCGGGACTCCCTCTCCAGGCAGTAATGGGCCGCAAAAGTCTGGCTTGAAGACCAAGTAGCGGCCCGGCAGAAGTCTGCCAACGGAACAGAGTGGAGATGAGCCACTGACGCAGCTTTCACCCTGACACGATGAGCCGTGACTCGACCTTCCAACGAGAGGCCGGCTGCCCCATAAGCCCAGGCGATACAGTCAGCGACCCATATGGACAAAGTACGCTTGGAGACAGGTAGCCCCAATTTATTGGGGTCAAAAGAAACGAAGAGCTGAACAGCCCTCCTATGCTCCCGCGTACGGTCAAGGTAGAAGGACAAGGCCCTCCTACAGTCCAGGGTATGCAGGACCATTTCAGCCCGGCTGGTGTGCGGCCTGGGAAAGAAGGTCGGAAGAACCACCTCTTGGTTGAGATGAAAAGGAGAAACCACTTTTGGAAGAAACTTAGGGTGAGTCCATAAGACTACCCTATTCCTGTAGAACCTAGTGTAAGGAGGATCAGACACTAGGGCCTGCAGTTCACTAACGCGCCTAGCAGAGGTAAGGGCTACCAAAAACAAGGTTTTCCAGGAAAGAAAACTAAGAGGGCAGGTAGCCATAGGTTCAAAGGGCGGATAGGTAATCCGCTGCAAGACCACATTCAGATCCCATTCAGGGGCTGGTGGGAGCAAAGGAGGCTTAAGGAGAAGGAGGCCTCGGAGAAAACGAGCCACCAAAGGGTGGTTGGAAAGAGAACTGCCGTCCTCCGGTGCGTGATGCGCAGACAGAGCACTGAGGTGGACCCTGACAGAGTTGGACTTAAGGCCCGGATTGGAGAGGTAAAGCAAATATTGCAAGACCACTGCCACCAAGCAGGAGAAGGGATTCTCAGACTGCTGAGCACACCACACGGAAAATCGACGCCACTTAAGAGCGTAGGACTTCCGGGTGGAGGGCCGCCTGGAGGCCAAGACGACCTCTTCCACCTCCTGAGGCAGCAGGAGGGGAGCAAGGACTACCCTTTCAGCAGCCAGGCCATCAGATGAAGGGACCGGAGGTTGGGATGTAGGAGAGTCCCCTGATCCTGTGACAGGAGATCGGGTTGAAACCCCAGAGGAAGAGGAGTGTCCACCGCCAGCTGCATCAGAAGCGGGAACCAGGACTGTCTCGGCCACCGGGGAGCCACTAGTATCATCGAGGCTCTGTCTCTGAGAACCTTGAAGAGCGTCCGAGACACCAGTGGCATGGGAGGAAAGGCATACAAGAGGCCTGTGGACCATGGAATCAGAAAAGCATCCGCCGCTACTCTGAGAGGATGCGGTTGTCGAGAGCAGAATCTGGGAAGCTGCCGGTTCAGAGGACTGGCAAATAGATCCATGGTGGGGAGGCCCCACTTGAGAAAGATCCGCTGAACCACCAACGGATCCAATCTCCAGTCGTGTGGTTGGAGGATCCTGCTCAGCTTGTCTGCCAGGTAAGTTTCTTGACCTGGGAGATAGACAGCTTTGAGGAGGATGCCGTGAAGGACGGCCCAAGAGCACAGTTTTTGTGCCTCCTGACAGAGAAGGAAGGAGCCTGTGCCTCCTTGTTTGTTCACGTAGAACATTGCAACTTGATTGTCCGTCTGGACCAGCAAAGACTGGTGAGAAGTGAGGTGGGAGAAGGCTCTCAGAGCTAGGCGGATGGCTCTGAGCTCCAGTAGGTTTATCTGCTGAGCAGACTCCCAAGGAGTCCAGAGGCCTTGAGTACATGTCCCTTGGCAATGTGCTCCCCAACCCAGGAGAGAAGCATCGGTTGTCAGCACCTGAGAAGGTGGAGGAGATTGAAAATCCACTCCCAGCACCACGTTTGGCAGATGAAGCCACCACCGCAGAGAAGAGACCAGCAGGTCTGATACCTGTACTGAGTCCGCCAGGCTCCCCGTGGCCTGATGCCATTGAGTGCGAAGGCACCACTGAGCAGGTCGCATGTTCAGGCGGGCATTGGGGGTCACATGGACCGTGGAAGCCATATGGCCGAGCAGTCTCAGAAATTGCCTGGCAGAGACCAAGGAATTGCTGTGAAAGTGGCTGGCGAGATCCATGAGCCTGTGGGCCCTGTCTAGAGGCAAGAAGGCCCGCGCCTGAAGTGTGTTCAACCTGGCGCCTATGAATTCGAGATTTTCAGAGGGGAGCAAAGTGGACTTTGCGAAGTTTATGACAAATCCCAAGTGCTGGAGTAGAGTCACAGTGCGATGAGTGGACTGATTGGCCTCTTGGGAAGACTGGGCTCTGATGAGCCAGTCGTCCAGGTATGGAAACACAAAAAGGCCTTGAAGTCTTAGATAGGCCGCCACCACTGCTAGGCATTTGGTGAACACCCTGGGGGCGGAGGATAGGCCAAAGGGCAGTACTCTGTACTGGTAATGATTTCCTCCCACAACAAACCTGAGATATTGCCTGTGGTCTGGATGAATAAGGATGTGAGTATAGGCATCCTTTAGATCTAAGGAGCATAGCCAGTCTCCCTGCTGGAGGTAGGGCAGCAGGATTCCAAGGGTAAGCATCTTGAACTTTTCCCTTGCCAGGAACTTGTTGAGGTTTCGCAAGTCCAGGATGGGTCTGAGGCCTCCTGTTCTTTTTGGTATCAGAAAGTACCTGGAATAAAAGCCGTGACCTCTCAGGTGGTGGGGCACCGGTTCCACAGCCTGTTCCTGAAGAAGACTTGCTAACTCCTGAAGGAGTAAGTCCCTGTGCAGAGGGAGTCTTGGAGGCTCCCCTGGAAAGTAGGAGAGAGGTACCTGGTGAAAGTGTAGAAGATAGCCTTTCTGAACTATATGAAGCACCCATGTATCTGATGTGATGGCTGACCACCTGTGGGCAAAGTGGACCAGCCGGCCTCCTGTGCTGAGAGAAACCAGCGGAGGGGAAGAGGCTATGCTGACGGAGTCAAAAACCCCCACCCTGCTGAGCAGGGGCCGGTGTTGTGGGCTTGGGGGCCTGCTGCCTACGGGACCCATTACCCCGTCCCTTGGCCTGCTGACCCTGTTGGGGAGCTGCTGAGGTCTGATAATGAGGATAGTGTTTATAGGCAGCCGCCTTCCTCGGGTAAAAGGGCTTTTTCCCCGAGCCCTTCTTCTTCTGAGAAGGGGCAGAGGTTTTTCTGGACAGCCGAGTCCTGGTCAGAATCTCGGTCTCGATCTGTGCAGCCTTTTCAGCCATGGGCTTGCCAAAGAGGTTTTCACCTCTGCAGGGGACATCGACCAACTTGTCCTGTACCCATGGCTCGAGGTCGGATGACTAAAGCCAAGCCTGTCGGCGGGCACCGATGCCGGCTCTGGCTACCCGAGCCGATGCTTCGAAGCCATCGTAGGCTGCTCGAGAGATAAACTTCGAGCACTCCCGAATACCAGTGGACAAGGCCTGGAACCTCTGCAAAGGTTCCTCGGAGAGACCAGCAGAGAACCCGGCAATCTCCTTTGCCAGGTCTCGGAGATACATGCCCATGTAGAGCTGGTAGGTCTGGACTCGACAAGCAAGCATAGAGCCCTGGAAGCACTTCCTACCGAGGGCATCCAGGTTCTGGGCCTCCCGGCCGGGAGGCTCCGAGGAGTGCATCTTCTGACTCTTGAGTCGATGCATGGCCGATTCCACCACCATGGAATGGTGCGGTAGTTGTGCCTTTTGGAACCCGGGGCTCTTGCGGACTCGATAAATGGAATCGACCCGCTTGCTTAACACCGGCGCCGACGCCGGGCTCTCCCACATGCGGAAGAGAAGTCGCTCCAGCATCGGAGGAACCGGTACAGTAAAGGCCTCCCTTGGGGGAGAGTCATACTGGAGGGCATCGAGCTCTTCGGCTCCTCCTCGGGATACGTGGGGAATGCCAAGGCCTTGGCCATAAGTGCTGTGCACTTAACCATGTATACAGTTACATTAACTGGCTTGTATATAGTTATCATGTTCTCCCTGTTAAGAAACTTGTTTATTGTATACCCAAGTTATTTTTACCTGTTTATTGTAAGCACAAATCACTAAACTGAGATGTGTAGATTTAATGTTTATTGTAAACCGCACTGATCTTAAATAGCGCGGTATAAAAGAAAATGTAATAAATAAAAATAAAATAAATATCCCGCACGAAGTCCGAGAACCGGGTTTCCTCCGGGGGGGACCGTCTCCGAGGTTCGGACTCGGGCGAGTCCAATGGGACACACCGAGTCCGAAAAGTACCTGGTGACTCTTCGTCCTCCGTCTCCCAGGCCGACTCCTCGGAGGAGGAATCGAGCGGCTCCGGTCGGGTGGGCACCGATGCCTTCCGCCCCGATGCTGAGGCCGGCGTCGACGACCTCGGTCCCAAACGGGAGGCCGAGGGAGACCGTGACCGAGGATTGACTTGAGCTCGCATGGACTCGAGGATCGGCTCGGTCTCCGGGGTCGACTTGGACGTCGATGTCCCGGTGGTCGGGGCAGATGCACCGGCGAGGCCAGCGATCAATGCCCGCTGCTGGTCCATGAAGGCAGCGAAACTGCTCTCCAAGGCCGTCAACCTGAGTCCGAGCTCAGGAGACCCAGCAGTCCCCGACTCGGGCCCCAACGGCGTCGGGCCCGACGTCGGCTCCTTCGGAGGCGAGTCCACGAGGACTACAGTACTCACGTGTCCAGGAGACTATCTCGAGACGAGGATGTTTCGAAGGCCTCTCCGACTCCGAGGACCCGGGACGGCTATCGGGGCTATGCGACCTGGCCCTCGAGGAACCAGGAGCGTCCACCGACGCCGCCCTCGCGGGTTTCTTCTTCCTATGATGCTCCCCGGCAGGAGACCCCCACTCAGAGGAACTCCGACGATGCTCAGGACCGGAGTCCCGGGACGTCGAAGCCTCTGACGAGGTCCGGGCCCGGCCGGACGCGGAGTCAGAGAAGATTCGTTCTTTTTGATGCTGCCGACTCAACGCTTTTGAGGACATTTTGCCACACGGACCACAGATCATCGGGTCATGATCGGGTCCGAGGCAGCGGAGGCACCAGTCGTGTGTGTCAGTAAGAGACATAAGTTTCTTACACCGATCACACTTTTTAAACCCGCTGGCAGCCATCGGGGGAAAAAGGGCCCCTGCGAGGTCAAAAGACAGGGCTGCCAGTGAAAAAAGAAAAATTGCGCGAACGCTAGTCACGAAGGACAAAAACGAAAAAAATAAAGAATGGACTCGATACCGGCGTATCGGGTCCGGGTGGGAAAAGGATCCGGCATCGAACCGAGAAAAGAATAGTAAATAAAATCAACTTTTTCAGCGGTGATCACAAACAGCGTCTGTAGGGCTCCGTGGAAAAAAGAAGACTGAGCAAGATGGCACCCTTGGGCGGGAAGGGGACCGCGCATGCACGCTGCAATTCCCAAAGGCTTTCTTTGAAAGCTGGGGAAATTGCTCCGCGAGGGCTCCGTCGGCGCCGACGTCACCCATATGTGAGGACTGACTTCCTGCTTGGTCCTGGAGAATGTACTATAATGGTATGGTCGCATTTCAGTGCTACACCAACAGCATGCAAATGGGACAGTGTGCAGCAATGTGGCAACCTTACATGACGGTGTTTGCAGGGGCACCCTTGACATGCAATACCATTGTGGGACACATGACCTTGCTACTTGCAGTTGTCACGTTAGGGGTATCAGCAGCCCTGTGAATTATTGATGTGTAGCACAGAGCTGCAAGGGACAGTTAAAAATGATGTATAGCTGCATGTGGTTGCCTAATGCCAAGTGCAGCCCTATGATAACTGAATACATAGGAGCACAATGGGAATGATGTGATAGCCATGTCATGTTATGTTGCTGGCAGAGTTATGAAGCCTGAATGATGTGGCCCGTGGCAGATTAAATGCTAGTGGAGGTCAAAAGCTGGTCCACACTATGTCCAACCTCACAACAATGGAGGAGGAAGGGGGAGGGGACTCACATCTGTCTCAGTAGTAGCATTCAGTCCTAGAAAATATCACAACTGAAGTTTGCTGACTGGCGTATGTCTGATCTGCCTCAGAAGGTCAAGAGAGATGTAAGCTCGGCTCACCTTTGTGGTGCATGTCATTGGCACTCTCATTTGGGTCGTATTCCAATCACAAATACTCATTCAAACCAGCTGTTAGCAAGTGACAGGACATTAGCTTACATCCACACTTCTGACGTGTAATATGGGAAAGTACACTCCCAAAAAGATGATGCATCACACAGCATGCCAAAGAGGCCAGCTAAAGGGTGGCCAATGTACACAATCCCTGCACTGTGAGCAACGTCAGGTTGTCAACCTGGATAACTACTGAAATGGGGGTGTGTGTATGTGTGCGCATTTGGCTGCCCCTGCCACTACATGGGACTCTCAGATGCATTATGAGACTCATACTGCTTCCAAAGCAATATATATATATATTTTTTTAAATTTTATATTTATGCAAGTTTTACAAATTACAAGCCAACAACAACTTGATCATGAAATGTGGGAGTCCATAGCACAACATATATCAGGAAAACTGCCAAAGCAGAACATAAGAAAATATACATAACGGATACCCATCCCCTAGACCACAAATAGGAGATCCAAGATGTATAATCAGAAATCAAACATATATCATCTTTTAAAAGGAAAGCTGAAACAGGTACGACCAGCCTCACTCTGTGACACGGGTAGGAGAGTCGGTGCTCCCATCACCAGGAGAATCGCGGGCAAATAAAAAGGAAACCAACTGGGAAGGAAAATAAAAAATACACGATTGTCCCTGGAACTTCACAAGACATTTACAAGTATATTTCAAGAAAAATCCTCCTCCCCCCCCCAGCTGCAGTACACGTGGACGCAGAATCAAGAATTCCCACCTGCGCCACCGAGTTTCTTTAGTTAGGTCAGGGAATATTTGTACAGTACAACCCAAAAAAGGAATATTTCGCTTCCTATAGAACATCCTAAGGAGCCATTCATGGTCAGATATCAAGGCAAATGTTATCAAACAGGTAACAGGAACAGTACCAACACTGTCAAAGCTAATCAATATTTCTGAAATATTTAATACAATATTTAATCCAAGTTTTAACCCTTGTTCAATGTAAATACTCTGTGGCCCATCCGCATAGTAATTTGTTTGTTTATTGTAAATCGCACTGATATGTAATAGCACGGTATATAAGAGAAGTTAAATAAATAAATCTGCTTCCTGAGACCCAAGAAGCACAGCTCCAGCAGAAATCGTCTGACTTGCTGGAAAATAATAAGCCTTAACTAACTGAAGACATGATTCAATAGAGACGCCCATGACCTCATGAACATATTTTTAAAATATATCCTTCGCAGTAACATTTGGAAACTTGGGAAAATTAATTAATCTAAGATTAGCAAGACGATTAAAGTTGTCTAAATGTTCTAAATGTGACCTTAAAAAGCTAGAGCCCTTCATAAAAGCTTCAGAATGCGTTTCCAGCACTTCTAGCCGAGATGTTAAATCAGTTATTACAGATTGCAAAGTTGTTACAGACTCACTATTCATTGCACAAGCCTCATTAATCGATTGAGTCTTCTCCTGTAAAGCCTGGATTTAAGGTGTTATAGCTTCACCCAAATGCTTGGGTACAACTAAATGGCCCATTTTCCCAATGGAAAAAGGTGAATAGTGGAGTACCGCAGGAATCTGTGCTGCTTTATGACATATTCATAAATGACCTGGAAAAGAGAATAACGAGTGAGGTTATCAAATTTGCAGATGACACAAAACTATTTAAAGTTGTTAAAAACCATAAGGATTGTGGAAAATTGCAAGAGGATCTTGATAAATTGGAAGATTGGGCATCCAAATGGCAGATGCAATTTAATGTGGACAAGTGCAAAGATATGCACCTAGGAAAGAACAACCCACACTATAGTTACACGATGCAAGGTTCCACATTAGGAACCACCACCCAGGAAAAAGATTTAGGCGTCATCGTGGATAACATGTTAAAACCCTCTGTCCAGTGTGCAGCGGCAGCCAAGAGAGCAAATAGAATGCTAGGTATCATAAGGAAAGGAATAAAAAATAAAACAAAGGATATTATAATGCCTCTGTATCATTCCATGGTGCAACCGCACCTCGAATATTGTGTGCAATTCTGGTCGCCGTATCTTAAAAAGGATATAGCATTATTAGAAAAGGTACAGAGAAGAGCCACCAAGATGGTAAAGGGGTTGGAAGGATACGCCTATGAAGAGAGGCTAAAAAGGTTAGGGCTCTTCAACCTGGAAAAGAGATGGCTGAGGGGAGATATGATGGAGATCTATAAATTAATGAATGGAATGGAATGGAACGGGTAAACGTAGATTGATTGTTTACATCATCAGAATATAAAAAGACTAGGGGACATTGAATAAAGCTACAGGGTAACCTATTTAAGACTAATAAGAGAAAATATTTTTTCACTCAACGTGTAATCAAACTCTGGAATTTATTACCGGAGGATGTAGTAAAAGCTGTTAGTGTAGCTGGGTTTAAAAAAGGTTTGGACAAGTTCCTGGAGGAAAGATCCATAAACCATTATTAAAAGGGACCCAGGATATTACTGCTTGATCCAATACAAGCATTGAGGAACCTGTGTCTTTTGGGGAGACTGCTAGGTACTTATGACCTAGATTGGCCACTGTTGGAAACAGGCTACTGGGCTTGATGGACCTTGGTCAGACCCAGTATTCGCATATCTTATGTTTTTATGTTCTTGACAGCCAATCAGATAGACTCCAAAGTAAAATGTTCCAGATGCTGAAATTCAAAAGAAAAGATTGCCTGATCCACCAAGTCTCGAGATTCCATGGGGGCCACAAACACCTCTGGGTGGGAACCAGCACCACCAGCCGTCATCGACATACTCCCTCTCTTTGGTATTGCACTGAGCTGTTGATCTGGCGGTGCTCCTTCACCCTCCACTCCTCTTACAATGGACAGCCCCAGCAGGGAATGAGAAATGCCAGCAAGAGAAACTCCCTCCACCTCCAGCCATGCCATAGAAACATTCAGGCAGACCAACTTAGAGGACTTTCACATCTCCGGAGGTGTGAGCTCACTGCCCAAGGGGGACCAAGAGTCGGACCACTCCAACAATCCTTCAGCCAGGTTTACCACCTCCAGCACAATCGCCGGTCAGCCATCTCTGCGCAAATAAGCTTCAATGGAGCCAGAGGAAACCACCAAGGAGGCTTGCAGACCAGTCTGGGGATGCTGACACTGCTTAACCTTCCTCTTCCTTCCCATATTGAAAAGACACATGAGCAAGTCATTCAGGGTATTGCCATCTTGGATCTCTGAAAGGTTCCAACCCCAAACCCAAAGCAATATATTTAAAACACAAAAAACAGCAAGAAAAGCCACAACCATAACATGACAGGTCACAGTGGAGACGTTCACCCCAAAAAAGTGGCTCACACATTCAGATCTGGGATGGGACTCAAACCATTGACCTTCCCATTACCTGGTAACCATATTTCTGCTGCAGCTATCCAAGCTGTATGAGCCAGTGACAATCAGCAAGCAAATAATGACAACTCTGAGGTAACTTCAACCTCCCCCACACCAGGTCAGTAAATATAGCAACAAGGTGGCCCAGGAACCCAAGGACTGTGCATACCAGACCCACAGAGCTGTACTGATAACCTATATATGTGCAGTTTCATGATCACAAATTCTTCTTGCTGCACACACACAGATCCCCCCTCCCCCCACACACCTCCCCCAAATCACACAGGGTGTTATTTGCAAGGGTTATCATGTCCAGAAAGCAGTGGCAAGCCATGTATGTCAGCCACGTCCAGAAGTGTCAATCCAGTCATGAATCTTTAACAATAGCATGTTGAAGCACCATTGCACTGACAGCAGTTACAGTATGTCTATGTTCAGAAGTTGCAATTACACATACCTGAGAGCACTGCAAAATCACATCGTGGACTTTGTGTCCATGCTGTCTTCATAGAACACATGTGCACAATATTTATTTCATATATTTTATTTTAGAGGTTTATTCTACCACTTCATCGTGACAGTCAAAGCAGTTTACATTGGTACTGGCAATGTGCATTAAATACTACTGGCATTCACAATGTCCAAACCTTAACAAGTTGAATGAACCCCACTGCTAGAGATGATAAACAGCCAGTACAGGATATGTCTCATGCTGGGTCACATCAGTCCATAATGCAATCACAGAGATCTTGGAATGCACCCAAATTTGTATCTTTCAGAGAAGGGCTAGGAATGGTGTTCAGAACTGGCTCAAGATGGCGCATAGGAGCCTGATTCAGTTCTGGGTTCACTCCATCACATGAGGGTCTATGTGGTCCTTTATGGTGCACTGTCCAAATGTAACCCTGAGTTATTGGAAACATAACATAGGAGTGGAGGAGTGGCCTAGTGGTTGGGACAAGGTACTTCAGGCCGGAAGGTCGGGTGTTCAAATCCCACTAGAGGACAGCAACCTTGGGCTGGAAGGACTGGGGTTTCTAGTCCCACAGGTGCTCCTTGTGGTCTTGGGCAAGCCACTTAACCCTCCATAGCCCATGTTCCCTGTAAAATAGTTATCTCCAAGTTATAATGCCCTGTTCAATGTAATTTCAGTTTGTTCAATGTAAACCGCACTGATGCAGAATAGCGCGGTATATAAGAGAATGTAAATAAATAAATAAACATAAGGTCACCCAGCTGCTGTTGAGTTTTCTGCCTGTACATCACCAGAATTGCCGTAAAAAGCAATGGAGAGTGGTAGGACCCTATGTAGTCCCAGTGGAAATCAAACCAGCAGCTGTCGCACATTAGGTCAATGCTCTAGCCATCATGCTACAGCTCTGCCCATTTTGGGGATACACATCATCACAAGTAGACATCTTGCATGCACTGCCCTACACCTTGTCCTGATACCTACCTGAGAGACACATCTCTAGCCTGTTGCTCTGACTGTGTGGTATTTGGCCACAGTATTAGCAAGATATAATGGACATCACCGTATACCCAGAAGTATCCTCCTAGCAGACATTCCACCCACATCATAGAAGGATTGTAATGGTCAATCAACATGAGGTCTTTGTATGGGTGCCAATGTATCATGCTACATAGGTCACATGACATTCTCACCAAGCAATGCAGAGCAGATTTATGTCTCTGATCTTGCAGGTTGCACAAGAGTTATGCCTGCAGTCCATTGTGTGATGCAGTACAGTCTGCAAGAGGTTGCCCAGGCCAGATACCATAATATGCCAGTAGTCCATACAATATAGGCACATACCTCCATGGGTCAAGATCAAGGCCATGACAGACCCCCCTCAATCCTCCCACTGATCCCTGGGACCTTAGCTGTCTGGAAAGAACCAATCTGGGAATGCAGCATACTGCAATAATGCTCACCTTGCTCGCTCTGCTTGCAATTGTGGCCATGTCTCGCAGCACACAGGAGGCTGCTCATTTCCCATGATCCTCCTCACTATGGGAAGACACATAATCACAGGAGATGATGTGGATAATCCACATATCCCTTTGAGGAGTAGATACATGGATGGTGTGGTGTATGTGCATGCTGAAATATATCCAACACATGTGAGGCTCCAAATTCACATCACTCACCCCGATTGTGTGGATGGGCCCATAAAACCTAGTGACCATCTGCAGCAACAGTACTGATGGTCCTCCCATGTTATGGAGCATACCTTGATCAGTGTCAGAGTTCAGCAGGGCCACTCAGGAGGCTATAGGTCTCAATGCTGCACAGTGCAGTCCTATCTCACAGCCTACCCTGCTGCCATGCAACACTCAGGGGCAGCTCCAGGCAATCTGCTGCCTGAGGTGAGGGATGAGATGGCGCCCCACCCCCCAATAGTAGTGTGGAGGGGGGGACTTTCTCAAAATGCCAACCAGGGTCTGAACCAAACCAAAAAGCCAATTAGATTATATGGAGGAAATGCAACATGTTTGTACACCAAGGAAAGAGCGAGAACCACAGCACAGTTTATAAACCTAAATTATAACTCATTTTTATTTTGTTATAAACTGCGTTATGGTTCTTGCTTTTTCTTTTTAAACATATATTTTGCATCCACAGAACCCCCTTCCTCAACAGTGGGTGCAGAGCAGAACCAGGACATTCACCCACAGAACTCAATATCTTAAAAAAAAATCTGATTCTGATCATCTCACTAACAACAATAAACATTGTCCAGTACCAGGCATATTGTGAACTAATACAAAACTCTACAACAAAGTCACTGAGTATCTATAGAGCAAATCTACCATACCATATCAGCACCAACTTCCAAAACTCATACGGAGCCCATCCAAAAAAAGCATCACCATCACCCTGGTATGCACTTGTAAACAGTTACCTAATTGTGTAAATAGTGGCCAAGCAGCCCCTGTCGCCACTGCCCATCGGTGGCCCGATTGCGTAGCCTGCATATAGTTACTTAAAAGAGCTGCCACGCTGCCTAGCTGTGCAACGTGTACATAGTTACCCCAGTTAATCCAAATTGCAAATCCTGTTCATTGTAAGTACAGTTCCGGCCCTGCCGGGACTGTACAAATTTGTTGTTGACTGTAAACCAAGCTGATTTTAAAAAGTGCGGTATAAAAAAAGACTTTAAATAAATAAATAAATCACTGCGAATACTACAGTGGACCTGTAACATCCAATACCTATTTGAAAAGCTGAACAATTCAGATTACTACAGTACAAATCTCTACATATAAACTCCATGTTAACAGAACACCGAGTCTTGGTCACACACTCAAAACACAGACCCTCACTCACCAAGTACAGAATAAGTGCCCATAACCAAAAAGTAAAAATGTAGATAAAAATTAAACTGCAACCCCAAGAAGCCAGATTCTGCATACAATGCAATACCAGAGAAATACAAAGATATGCATTTCTATGTACCGTATAAATATAAAGATAGCACCAAGTCCAATCATTAAATTGAAAATAAAATTCTCTTCTAACTTTGTTGTCTGACCATTTTATTCTCTGATCATATAGGTCCCAATCTGAGGTTTCTGCTTTCCTCTATCTCCCTGTGCACCCTCCTGTCTACTTTCCGCCAGGGACAGCATGAGGGTGATGCAGGGCCATGTGCGGAGACTCACTGTGGCATCATTTGCATAAATTTAGTATAATTTATTTTAAAATGATATGCCACCCATCTAAAATCCTAGGTGGCTTCTAAACATACACATGCGATTTTGTAAAACAGATGTTACAATAAAACAAACATAATAATAAAACATTAAATTTGATTAATAAAAAGAAACTTACACAGCCCCACCCCAATCAAAGCATTATAAGTATCAGCACATCAGATTTATTTTGCTAGAATCAGATTATTGATGAGGAGGGAAGATATAAAATGAGAAACTAATCCTGATAGCCATGAATTCAAACACTGGATTGGATTGTACTAGAGCTGGAAAAGTCCAGAACTCAGCAGTGGTGAAGCTATCAGGTAGTAAACAAAATTAAACTAAGATGTTCCCTTAAAATTTGAAATTTCCTTTTATCTGAATTTACAAAATATTTTAAATTTCAGTCTGGCAGCATAAAGAACGCAAAACTGCTAATCTGAAAAACAATACATATTTCAGTACCACCCCCCCCCCCCACCCCAACCAACACCCTACAGTTGACCTCACCAAGAACCCAGAATACAGGAGCCATAGAGCAAATCTACTATTTGATAACAGCACTAACTTCCAAAACTCACACAACATGGTACGTATCCAGAAAAGGGCAGCACCATAAATATTGCAATGGGTCCTAGAACATCCATGTTCCTATTCAGAAAACGGAACAAGCCAGATTACTACAGCTCCCTCCATAGAAACTCCATGCTAACAGAACATGTAGCCTCAGTTACACATATGCAGAACAGAGATAGATCTTCACCAAATGGTCTAGAATTTGGCAGCTGGGATTTAATGTTAAAAAATGCAAGGTCATGCATTTGGGCTGCAGCAATCCAACGGAGCAATATAGTATAGGGGGTGAAGTACTTTTGACCACTAAAGAAGAGTGGGACCTAGGCGCAGTTGTGTCTGATTATCTTAAAGTAGCTAAACAGGTAGAAAAGGTGACAGCAAAAGCTAGAAGGATGCTTGAGTGTATACGGAGAGGAATGGCTAGCAGAAAAAAGGAGGTGATAGTGCCTCTATATAAGTCTTTGGTGCGACCTCATTTGGAGTACTGTGTGCAATTCTGGAGCCCGCACCTTCAAAAGGATATAAGCAGGCTGGAGTCTGGGATTCCCTATTTCACACATTTTCTGACTCCGCCATTCTATCTCCACATTTAGTCGTCTTAGGCGACCTCAATGCCTACCTTACTCCCCCGTCCCGTCCCCGTGACAAGGCCCTTTCCTCTTTGTTCTCTGATCTATCTCTCACTCAACACGTACTTTGCTCTACCCATGCCTCTGGTCACTCCCTTGATCTTATTCTTACTCTTGATTCCTCTCCTTTTTCTCCCTCCAATATCCGATCTGTCCCCATTCCTTGGTCTGACCATTACTGTCTTTTATTTACTTTCCCTTTTCCTTCTTTAGACTCCACTAGCCCTTCTTCAGTTCCTATCCCTTCCCTCAGGCGACGTTTCACTCCAAACTCTCGGTCCTCTTTTCCATCTGCCCTCACGCTATTCCCTCCAGATTTTTCTTCCTTCTCCATTGACCGTCAGGTTGATCTCTTTTCCTCTTCTCTTTCGGTTGCTTTTGATTCTGTGGCACCTCTCCACTCTTCAGCCCCCCGTTCATCTTCCCATCACCCCTGGTACCACCCCGGTCTCCTTCTCCTCCGCTCCAATCTCCGACGTGCTGAACGGTTTTGGAGGAAGTCCCGCTCATCCGACTCTCATTCCAACTATCAGCTTGCTCACCTTTCCTACCGCTCTGCTATCACTTCTGCTAAACATTCATACTACTCTCGTCTCATCTCTACATCTTCTAACTCTGCTAGGCGTCTCTTTCTGGTCCTCAAATCTATTTCATCCCCTTTGTCTCTCCCTTCTGCCCTTTCCCAGCCCCCCCCTCCCAGCCCTTCTTCTCTTGCTGCTTTCTTTACTAATAAGATTCTTGCTATTCGTTCCTCCTTTCCTTCATGCCCTTCCCCCCTCTCCCCTCTTCTCCCTCCCTTCCCTTCTTCTCCCCCTTTTCACCCTTTGCCCACTTCCCCCTCCTCACCCATTCACACTCTCTCCCACACTTGGTGTTCCTTTTCTCCTATTTCTTCGCCCGAACTTATTAAGGCTATTTCTTCCGCTCACCAAACTACCTGTCCTCTTGATCCTCTCCCATCTCCCTGGCTACTTGACTCGCATATTGCTTTGGTGCCTTTCATCCTTTCTATCTTTAACACTAGTCTCTCTTCTGGTCTTTTTCCCTCTTTATGGAAGCACGCTATTGTCCGCCCCCTTTTGAAGAAGCCCACCCTCGACCCCACGCTTTCTACCAACTGGCGCCCCGTTTCCAACCTTCCTTTTCTGTCCAAAATCCTTGAACGAATTGTTTTTTTCCCAGCTGACCTCTCATCTTGACTCCACCCACGCCCTTCACCCCCGGCAATCTGGCTTTCGTCCTGGTTACAGTACCGAAACTGTTCTCACGGCTCTGCTCTCTGAACTTCACCGTTCTCACGATCGTGGTGATATTTCCCTAGTGGTCTCTCTGGATCTGTCTTCTGCTTTTGATGTAGTCGATCACCGCACCCTTCTTTCTCGTTTGTCTGATGTTGGTATTCATGGCACTGTTCTTCAATGGTTTCACTCTTTTTTATCTTGTCGTACTTTTTCAGTTCACGCTGGTTCTTCAGTCTCTCCTCCTGCGTCTGTCACTTGTGGTGTCCCTCAGGGCTCTATTCTTGCCCCTCTCCTCTTTAACATTTTTCTGGCCCCCCTAGCTCTGCTAATCCAGCAATCCACTCTTTCTTTCTACATCTATGCTGATGATATCCTTCTGGTTCACCATACCTCTCCATCTGCCCCTGATCTCACTCCACTTAACCTCTGCCTCTCCTCCATCACATCCTGGTTTGAGTCAAACTTCATGCATGTTAATCCTACTAAATCTGCAGCTCTTTGGGTTACTTTTGGTCGTCCTTCTCCTTCAGTGTTTCCTGTCATGGGTTCTCATTCTATCCCTTCCACCTCCACTCTCCGCTATTTAGGTGTTACTCTAGACCCATCTCTTTCTTTCCACGATCACATTTCTTCTGTTGTCCGCTCCTCCTTTTTTCACCTACGTCGCATTAAAGCTGTTCGTTCCTACTTTTCACACTCTTCTATTATCACTTTGGTCATATCCCTAGTTATTTCGCGACTCGATTACTGCAATGTTGTTTATGCTGGTCTTCCCTCTCACCAACTTCACCGCCTTCAAATCGTTCAAAATGCTGCCGCCCGTCTTATTACTCTATCCCCTCTCCGCTCTCATGTTTCCCCCTGTCTCTCTTCTCTACACTGGCTCCCTATTAAGTTTCGGTTTGTGTTTAAACTACTTATCCTTGCACACAAGGCCCTCTTCTCTGACTCCCCCCAATATTTAGCCAATATTATCCATCTCCAGCCCTCTCCCCGCCTTCTCCGGTCCGCCCTTGGTAATCGTCTTTTTCTTCCCTCACCCACTCAGGCCCGTCTCGAATCCACCCGACATTCTGCTTTCTTCTTTCTATGCCCTGCCCTCTGGAATTCTCTTCCCTTATCTCTCCGTTTAGAACCCTCCTATACTCGTTTTAAAACTATTCTCAAGACTCATCTTTTCTGTCAAGCATTCAATCTCCCTCCCCCCACTGATGATGTCCTTCCCACTTAGCCTTTTATTCCCTCCCTCCCTCTTATTTCTCTATTTTCCCCTCTCCGCTGGTGTCATGTTCCCCTAGTCTCGCCTCTCGCTCCGCCTATATCTGGTTCGAGTCTCCTTCTCCTCCCCTCACTCCTTTAATTTTTATTGTTTTTAAGTTTTTAAGTTTTATTATTAGTATTATGGTTTTAAATTCCGTTGCTCTGCTGCTTTCTGTTGCCCTCTTTATCTTTTGCTGTTTCTTTTACTGTCCTATTATTATTTGGCGTTCTTTTCTTCTCTTCCTTTCTCTGCAGCTGTCACTTTTTTATGATTGTACACCGCCCTGATGCTTTGGCCTGGGCGGTTTATCAAATGTTTTAATAAAGATAAAGATAAAGATAAAGAGACTTGTAGGAGGGCTGCCCCGCGGGCTTTGGGGCTCCCAATGCCCTGTGGCCAGTGCTCAGCAGACTTGCCGGGGATGACCGCGGTCCTGTTGAGCTTGACTCAGAATGTGACCTCAGCCGGGGATCGGTTTGGCCTCTGGGGAAATCTTGGAAGTCGAAGGCCCGGTAGTCGGGGCAGATGACCTAGTCGTGCTGGACAACAGCACTCGCTGCTGGTCCATGAAGGCAGACAAACTGCGCTCCAGGGCCGCTATTCTGGACTCCAGGTCAGAAGGCTCCGCAGCCTTCCGCGCGGGCACTGAGGAACTCGAGCCTGACGCCAGCTCCTCTGAAGGGGAATCCTCAACGAAGAAAGTATCTGGGGACCAAGGCTGGTCCGCAGTCGGATCCTTCCAGGGAACCTTCGCAGGCCGCTCCTTCTCCCACACTTCAGGCGAACTTCTCAGACTGCAGGACCAGGCCCAGGAAGCCCCCAGCCGGTCAGAACTATCTAAGGATGCCGCCTTCAAGGGTTTCTTCTTCTTCCTGGGTTCCCCTCAAGGGAGACCCCCTTTCTGAGGACCCACGATGAGGCTCGGGTTTGGAGGGTTCTGCTCAAGATGTCGGGGCCCCAGACGAGGCCCTGGCCTTCGGAGGCACCGGGGACTCGGGGAAAAACTTATCATGCTTCTGCTGGCGGCTATTGAGGGCCTTACTGGACATCCTCTTGCAGAGACCACAGGCCCCCGGGTCATGATCAGGCCACAGGTAGCGGAGACAGCAGTCATGTGTGTCGGTCAAAGACATAATTTTGGAGCACCAATCACACTTCTTAAAGCCACTGGTAGCCATGTGGTAAAAAGTACCTCTGCGAGGTCGAAGACTCTACAGGCTGCCAGTGGAAGAAAAAAGACCCCGGGAAAAGAAAAGAAAGAAAAAGCTACAAAATGAACAGAACTCGGCGCAGAGGCAACGAGGTTGGCAGGCGGGAAGAGTACCAGTGCGATACCGGAGGCAAGTATGAAACTCAGAGAGAAAAAAATCATCTTTTTCCAGGGACAAGCCAGACAGCATCTAAAGGGCTCCGCGGAAAAAAGGAGACTGAGCAAAATGTCACCCTTGGGCAAGAAGAGGACCAAACATGCGTGGTGGCATCTCCCAAAGGTTTGCCAACGTCACCCCTATGTGAGGACAGACTTCCTGCTTGTTTCCGGAGAAGTCTTTGCACCCTGTGTAGCTGCACTGCTCACACAGGTCTAGGTATGGCACTGCTGCTAATGTTATGTTTATTTAGCTTGAATGAATACATGTCATTTGCAGATCTTGTTGGTATTGTGGACCTTGTCATATGAATTGACATATGATGAGGACATACAGTTGGTATATTTTCATATCTTTCACAAGATATTGTACACAGGATACTTCTTATTCTCGTTAGAAATCATGTTAACTACAAGTGTAATGGCTGAAACAGAAGACAGGGTTTTTCACCTGAAATAAATGCTGCAAATCTAAACAAAGTGTGTAACTTTCTAATTGTTGCCTTAGCTGTAGGCAATGCCCTGTTTCATCACAGATGTGACATGGAGGCCACAGGATGTATGTGCATGAGATGTGGCTACTCAGTCTTGATCCTTGATGTGTAACCCTTTATTACCTGCCAGCATTTCCCACTTGGCCTTTGGTATATCTTGCCTCTCAATGCTCTCACATGGTGGAATCCCTGCCCAGTGGTCTTACTTCTCTATTTACATACTACTACTCAAAGCATGGCTTGGTGACAGCACAGTAGCATGGGCCCATGTTACCCCACACCTCATCTTCTATATCCAGTTCAGTCATGCATTTCCTGGTCATGCAGTCCTCTCCATGTCACTGCTTTTCCTGTTCCCTTGGCGGCTGCAGTGCTGACATATGCAGAGTGGACGTCCAAATATAGAGTGGCCCTTGTGGGTCTTTATGTTTATAGCAACACTTTCAAAGTCTGCACTTGAAGCCCTCATGCTATACCTCCATCCACTGACATATGCTTATATAAGAGGAGGGAGGGTCAGAGCAGCCCTGCAAGTGCAGAGTCCAGAACACCCTACTGTTTCTAGGTAACTGGAACTCCACTCCACTGACACCACTACCAAGAAATGCACCAGCCAAGAAAGGGCAGCCAGCATGGGGGTGAGGCAAGATCAGCAATCAGCACTAAAGTGACTCTTCATGTTTTGTGCCCTGTGCATCTGCAACACTCACACAGGGCTAGTTACAGCAATGGCTGTTTGACAATTGCAGCCGTGTATGGAAACCCCTATGGTGATCCCACTCTTCATCCACATGCCTAATATTGCAGATAGTTCACAGTTCCACCTACTGATCACTCTGGCACAGTCCAAATGGTATCATGACGTTCAGAGAAATATTGAATGGCACTATAAGGATAATGCTGCAAAATATTGAGCTCTGCAGAATTTAAATGATTATTTACATAGTGCTGCTAACCGTCTACATCTTTTGATTGATGAGGCCTATATTTATTACTACAGGGATCGAACAGTCAAAGGACCATTTGGTTTAAAGTTTTTATTTATGCACAATTTAAAATGGGACAATTGAAGTAATCACTTGTCCTGAAAAGTAGAAGCTGGGATCACACAAAACAAGGAAAAAAAATTATCAATTTAGAGATCTCCTCTTCACATTCCCGCAAACAACCCAGGTACACTATCTACACATACAGTTCTAGAATAAGCACACAAGAGCAATTACAAAGTCAAGAGGTCAATAGCAGCACTCTTTGCACTGGTCTTACACCCTACTCAATGACAGTAAAGCACAGTTACTTACCTGTAACAGGTGATCTCTGGGAACAGCAGGAATAAGTCTTCACATATGGGTACGTCGGTACCGACGGAGCCTGCGCGGGAACGCTCCCCAGCATCCAATCAGAAAGCTTTTGGGAGCATCCCACAGCGCCTGCGTGCTGCCTTCCCGCCTTTCCAACTGTCTCTCCTCAGTTGAGTTTTATAGCTGAGACAAAGAGGGAGAGAGAGGGAAAGGAAGAGAGAAAGAGAGAAAACTCCTAGGGGAGGGGGGTCGGTTGTGAAGACTTATTCCTGCTGTTCCCAGAGATCACCTGTTACAGGTAAGTAACTGTGCTATCTCCAGGAACAAGCAGGAATGAGTCTTCACATATGGGGACTCCCTAGCTTTTGATGCCAGGGAGAGAGCCCATAAGTTGTGTGTCCCTGGGACAGGGCTGCACTTCCCCATCTGGATCTCTGGCATCCCATGAGGGATGGTGGGTAGGAGTTGATTAAGTATGGAACAGGTGTTTGAGAACAGCCTGACCAAACAAGGCATCCCGGTGGGCGTCCTTGTCCAAGCAGTAATGGGCTGTGAAGGTATGAACCAAGGCCCAAGTAGCTGCTCGACAGATGTCGTTGATAGACACAAGAGTTCAGATGAGCCACTGAGGCTGCCATGGCTCTCACATTGTGAGCTGTGACATGGCCCTCCAGAGAAATGTTCTTGCTCTGATAGGCAAAAGAAATACATTGTGCAATCCAGTTGGAAAGTGTTCTCTTGGAGACTGGTTGTCCCAAATGAGAAGGATCAAAAGCAACAAAGAGTTGAGAAGACTTTCTATGTTGTTGTGTCCTCTGTAAGTAAAAAGCTAGAGCTCTTTTACAGTCCAGGGTATGAAGATTCCTCTCTGTACTTGATGCATGAGGTCCTGGAAAAAAGACAGGTACGTAGACCTCTTGGTTGAGGTGAAAAGGCGAGATCACCTTAGGCATAAAGTGTGGATTAGTCCTAAGGACCACCTTGTCATGATGGAACCTTGTATAAGGTGGATTAGCTACTAGTGCTTGCAATTCACTGATGTGGCGTGCTGATGTGATTGCAATGAGAAAGATAACCTTCCAAGAAAGGTATTTCAAGGAGGTAGTAGCTAAAGGTTCAAAAGGCGGCTTCATAAGCTGACCAAGAACCAAATTTAAGTCCCATGCCACCGGAGGTGGTCTAATGGGAGGCTTTGTTAAAAGGAGGCCTCTCATGAATCTTGCTACAAGGGGATGAGAGGAAACAGGTTGTCCATTTAGAGGCTTGAGGGAAGCTGCAATAGCACTCAGATGGACTCTTACTGAATTTGTCTTAAGGCCTGCATTAGACAGATGAAGGAGATACTCCAGCAACGATTCCAGAGGTATGGCACGGGGGTTAAGACCCATTTCTGAACACCAGATGGTAAACCTTTTCCATTTGAAGGCGTAAGAACGTCTAGTGGAAGGTTTTCTGGAAGCATAAAGAACATCTTTCACTTGTTGAGAAAGATGAAGATCCTGGAGATCTAGGCCTTCAGCAACCAAGCCCTGAGATGCAGAGACTGGGGATTGGGATGCCACAACTTTCCGTCCTCCTGAGAGAGGAGGTCTGGAGCAGACCCTAACTCCAGGGAGGGAGCTTGAGAGAGATGCAGAAGCAGACGGTACCACACTTGCCGTGGCCAATGTGAAGCTATGAGAATCATGTGGCCTCTGTCTCTCTGAAGCTTGAACAGGGTTTTGGGAATTAGGGGAATGGGTGGAAAGGCATACAGGAAGTCTTGACCCCAATGAAGGAGGAAAGCATCCCTTGCCTGAGCCCCCTGAGCCGGAGTTCTGGAACAGAACCGGGGAAGTTTGGCATTCCACGGACTTGCAAAGAGGTCTATGTCTGGGGTTCCCCAAATTTGAAAAATCTTGGATACCTGGTCCATATGTAGGGACCACTCGTGTGGAGGCAGAACTCGACTGAGTCTGTCTGCCCAAGAGTTTTGAACACCTGGAAGATAGACTGCCAGAAGATGAATGTGATGCTCTCTGGCGAGGGCCCACAGTCGCAGAGCTTCATTGCAAAGCGACAGAGAGCCAGTTCCTCCCTGCTTGTTTATATAGAACATGGCTACCTGATTGTCCGTGTGGACAAGGACTGTCTTGTGGCTGAGCAGGGTGTGGAAAACTCGCAGAGCAAGGAAGATTGCTCTGAGTTCCAAGAAATTGATATGTAGACAAGTCTCCTGTGGGGGACCAGATGCCCTGGGTGGAGAGGTCCTAAAGATGAGCTCCCCAGCCCATTGGAGAAGTATCTGTTGTAAGAGTTGCCCGAGGTAGAGGCTGTTGAAAGGGAGACCCCAGCAACAGGTTTTGAGGGGACTTCCACCACTGGAGGGACAAAATGAGACGACTTGTGTTTGCTATTTTGTCTGACAGGCAGCCTAATGCCTGGGTCCATTGGGTGAATAAAGTCCACTGAGCTGCTCTCATGTGAAGGCGAGCATATGGTACCACATGAATGGTGGATGCCATGTGGCCTAGCAACTGTAACATTTCTCGAGCTGTTAGTAGGGGTTTTGACTCTGCTTGAGAAGCTAACTGCATCAAGCGAAGGCAACGGGCCTGAGGAAGATAGGCCCTTGCCCTTGTGGTATCCAGCAATGCCCCTATAAACTCCAGGGACTGAGTAGGGATCAAATTGGATTTTGGGATGTTTATTACCAGCCCTAAATATTGAAGGATACGCAATGTGCAGGTTAGAGCAGTCTTGGCCTCTGATTGAGTGGGAGCTCGAATGAGCCAGTTGTCCAGATAAGGGAAGACAAATATTCCCAGGGTGCGCAGAAAAGCAGCAACCACTGCCATGCATTTCGTGAACACCCTTGGTGCAGAGGCCAGGCCAAAAGGGGAGCACTCTGTATTGATAGTGCTTCTCCTGGAAAAGGAACCGAAGGAACCTTCTGTGAGTTGGATGGATGAGAACATGAGTGTACGCATCCTTGAGATCTAGAGAACAAAGCCAATCCTGACTCTGAAGGTATGGCAGCAGAGTTCCTAGAGAAACCATCTTTAATTTTTCTTTGACTAGGAATCTGTTCAACTCTCTGAGATCTAAAATGGGTCTGAAGCCCCCTGTTTTCTTTGGGATAAGAAAATAGGGGGAGTAGAACCCTGTGCCCTGTTGTTGAGAAGGCACTTCTTCTATTGCCCCCTGGGCTAGAAGAGTGGCAACCTCCTGCTCTAATAGGCTGAGGAGGGAGGTTGGAGAATTGAACTGGTGCACTCTTGTGAGAGGGGGCAAGCTGGAAAAATGAAGTTTGTACCCCTCTCTTATGATGGAGAGTGTCCAATGCTCTGCTGTGATTTGCTCCCATCTGGGAGCAAAAGTGACATAACCTTCCTGGAATGGTGGAGGGCTCTGGTCCTTCTAGAGCCAGGAAGGCTAAGTTCTCTAGCAGAAAGTCAAAGGCCCTGAGGGGGCTGAGATTGCTGGGCTGGAGCAGGCCTCGCAGCCTTTGCCTTGGTCTGTTTGGAGGATTGCTGACGTTTGGAAGGGAACTGAGCTGCAGAAGATGCTCTCTGACTATAAGCAGGATAGGATCTTCCCTTTTTAGAAAAAGGTGTTTTCTTGAACAACCTTGTCTTAGCAGGAGCAGCTGTAGATTCGGATAGTCTATCCAAAGCAGAATTTTCAGCATCCATCTGATTGGCTTTTGCTTGCCAATCGTTACCAAACAGATTCTCACCTGTACAAGGGATATTTCCCAATTCATCTTGGACCCAGATCTCCAAATCAGATGCTTGAAGCCAAGCAATCCTATGTGCACCTATAGCTATAGCTGAGGCTCTGCTTATGCATTCAAAGGAGTCGAAAGCTGCACGGTTGGAGAATTTGGAGATATCCTGGGCATGTTTGAGCCCAGTGAGAAATTCTTGCCTTTTATTGTCAGACATAAAAGGACTTAAAGTCTGCAAATAGTCAGTGACTTCTTTTAAGAACATTCCCATGTACAGGCTATAAGAATTAATTCTCACAGCAAGCATGGAAGCTTGGAAGACTCTTCTACCAAAAGCATCCAGGGTTCTACATTCACGTCCTGGAAGATTAAAGGCATGTCTCTTGGCACTTCTAATCTTTCTCACTGCAGACTCAACCACAATAGACTAGTGAGGAAGCTGAGTTTTATGGAAACCAGGACAAGGAGGAACATGATACATGGTGTCCAACCTGCGAGAATGAGGAGAGGTGGTTAGAGGTGCTTCCCACATCCTTAACATGAGATCATACAGAATCTCATGAATAGGTAAGGTAGCTGCCTCCTTAGGAGTTTTAGGATATTGTAAAATATCTAACTCCTTAGCTCTAGGCTCTGACTCTGGGGCCACTGTAGTAGAGAGGCCCCGAGCCACCTCTCTGATAAAGTCTTGAAAAGACAAGTCCTCTGGAGGAGATATCCTTCGTTTAGGAGAGGACTCCTCCTGTGGAAGAAGCATCACTGCATCGACAGACTCTTCAGAATCCTCAGAGTCCTCAGAGGAATCGAAGTATCGTCTGTCCGGATGCTCTTGCAAAGCCCGATACCCGTACCGACTGGGATCGGTATCGGGAATCACCGGTACTGAGGTATCGGTACCAGAGGGCTGCAGAGGGCAGAGTACCGGCATAGCAGACACCGATGCCGATGTCGATGCCACCGGTACCGGGATCGGTGCCGATGGCGATGCCGGAGCCGGTACCGGCTGAGTAGTCTGTTGCAGTACCACGGGCATCGATGCAACAAGGAAAGCCGCCAGACTGCGTTCGATGGACAGAATCCTCTGATCCATCGACGCCGCCAATGCCTGGAAGTCGGTACCGGTACCCCAGAGCATGGCACCAGGAGATCTGTCGAGGCCACACCATCGAGATCATCCTGGAACCCCGATGATGATGCTTTAGAGGCCGAAGCCTCCTGCCGGGGTAATTTTGCCGGAGCAGAATCCTCGAGGGCAAGGGCAGAGGCATCTCGATGTTTAGAAGGAGATTTGCCCTTCGAGGACCGGCTGGATTTATGTTTAGTTTTTTTTATTTATTGATATTCTCTTATATACCGCGCTATTCTGCATCAGTGCGGTTTACATTGAACAAACTGAAATTACATTGAACAGGGCATTATAACTTGGAGATAACTATTTTACAGGGAACATGGGCTATGGAGGGTTAAGGGCTTGCCCAAGACCACAAGGAGCACCTGTGGGACTAGAAACCCCAGTCCTTCCGGCTCAAGGTTGCTGTCCTCTAGTGGGATTTGAACCCCCGACCCTCTGGCCTGAAGTACCTTGCCCCAACCACTAGGCCACTCCTCCACTCCAGTTACCTGAGATCCATGTGAGGAAGAAGCCCTGGAAGACGTTGATGCTACCGAAGCCGCATCAGAGGGAAACGGGGTACTGAGCTTGGCAGCTCGGTTCTGTCGACCTCTCTTAGACATCATAGAACAGGACACACAATCTGTAATGGAATGGTCAGGGCCTAAACATTTTAGACACCAGTCATGGGTGTCGGTGACGGAGATAGTACCGCCACATTTTGTGCACTTCTTAAATCCTGAGGCAGGCTTTTCCATATTTAAGGAAAAAGGTTATGTGCCTAAGGCCCAAAACTGAAGTGCACCTGAAGAAAATAAATGGAAAAAGGTTTGTTTGTTTGTTTTTTTAAAAGAAAAGAACAACGACCGGCGGTACCGGTACAGCGTCGAAGAAGGCAGACGCGACAGAAAAGAAATAAAGAAAAAATAAGGAAATTCTTCTGCGGTGACAGGAACATGACCTGCTGGCTCCGCAGAAAAAGAACAACTGAGGAGAGACAGTTGGAAAGGCGGGAAGGCAGCACGCAGGCGCTGTGGGATACTCCCAAAAGCTTTCTGATTGGACGCTGGGGAGCGTTCCCACGCAGGCTCCGTCGGTACCGACGTACCCATATGTGAAGACTCATTCCTGCTTGTTCCTGGAGATATTTGTTTATACAGGGGGCATAGATGGTTCTATTATCATTTAATAGGACACGAAAAGAGGGAGATAAATGTCAAGGTTGGGAAAATAGCCATTTTTAATAGATGCATACTGAATTGTATACTTGCATGGAGATGTTAAAAACAATAGTGCACCCACTTGTCTTTCTATAGGCCTTAGCAAATAATGTCAATGCCTTGCTGCGCCTATTTACATATGACTGTGAAATTCCTAACTTGGGAACTGAGGAAACGTCCATCACATTTCTGTCAATAAATCCTTAGTGGACCATCCTGTGAGATTTATGGCAAAGTTATCATCATAGTAGCAAATCTCAGAGTTTCCGAAAGACAGTGCTCCTACAAGACACATAGATCTAATAGATCCATTTCCAAAGGGCCTGTCCTGTTGTATCAGTTTCCATGTTTCATACCTATGGGTAGATAATGAATTCAAACATCCAGATGGACAAAGAGATGGCTGAATTTCCAGAACCTCAGTTCCACAATTCTTTGCCATATCTTGAGGAGCTATCGCTGTTGAATGAGGGAAAATCCATACTCCAAGAATAGAGTTCCTCACACAGTTTTCCAATGCTTTGACCTTAGCTCTTAAGCTTACACGGTCCTTCATCTCAACTGCTGGTGTGGCCTGGACAGTCGCCACAATTTCAACCCCTGTTTGAACTAGCACATGCAACAGATGTGTTACACATCTTTGCCTCCAGCTTCTGCGAGATGGTTCACCTGAGGAACCACCACCTTCCTTGGACCTGCAATTGGGTGTGAGGTTACCTCAACCATACATTTATGCAGATATTGAGGAACAGGCAGTTAGGCAAACACTGACTGATCTTCATCTTCAGTGTCATGCAAAGGGCTTCATACATGCTCATCCGTCTCTTGGGCTCATACATCCCACTATTACTGGGTGCTTCTGATGCTTGTTCTTACCTTGGCTTGTGACAGTAACATCTCCTCTCCTCTATCTGCATGCATACTGACAACTTCATATGAGGGCCATTACAGTCACAGCAATAACTGAGCAACAGATTCCAGGTTGCAGGGAAGATTGAAGCTCTCAGGCCCACACATAGGGTAATATCCTGCCTGGAGACACCACTGAGTTCACAAACCCAAGGTCACTGGGTCCCTGGAAGCTTGTTGGGCCATGAACGCAGAGAGGCTATGCTCGAGGGCCTGCATCCTCTCTGCAAGAACAGAGGTCTCCACTATCGCTGCAGTTGGGGTCACAGTCTTTGGTGCTGATGCCGGATCCCTCGGTGGAGACTCCTGAATAGTCCTATCCCGGACCTCTGGGGCCTCAGGAGGCAACTCCTCCCACCAGGGCAGCTTGGAGGGTTGCTCGTCTTTGGAATCATGACAAGGGCTTCGATGCCAATGCCCATGGGACTTCATCCTGGCCTTGGCATCGCCTTTCGATGTTGACAAGGTCAAAGCCCGGTCCTTCTGGTGCCCCATGACCCCTCAGCTCTGAATGGGCCCAGCCTCTGCGCAAAGTCAAAGCCTCAGCAGGGACCTTCAAGAGTGTCAATGCGGAGGCCGATGTCAATGCCTTGGAACCAAAAAGCGATTCCCGCTGCTGTTCCCGGCTCTTAAGCCCCTTGCGTGTCATCTGCAAGCAGAGAGAGTAGTCCAAGGGCTCGTTGTTGGGCCTGAGGCATTGAAGGCACCAGCGGTGAAGGCAGCAAGAAAAACAGCACTAGCCACCCAGGGCTGAGCAAGACAAAAAACAAGAGAGTGGCAGGTTCACACACACAAAAAACCTTTATTAACCAAATAATAGGTGGCCTAAACCCAACACAGGACCGTGTTTCGTGGTATACTTCATCAGGGGTTTTCAGGGCACACTAAAAAACATGTAAATAAATAATACAATTACAAATTATTATAAATTATTATAAAAGGACACGGATAAAACAGTATTTTAGAATAAAAACTAAAAACAATATATATAAAAACATTAAAAGGGCAAAAAACATGCTATTCCAATAAACAGCTTTGGTCTCAGAAGGAACACGAAACATATATAATCTCTGATGTGTCCCAAACGCACTTTATGGTGCTTAAAGAATAACTAAAAATATAATTAAAAGTACGGTCAAAATTATAATTCGAACAAACAAAATCTGTACATATACATTGCCAGTATCAAATGTAATGCATGCTATAAATATGGAACACACAAATTTTTTTTTTAAATACAATAAAAATATAATTGAAAATATAATGAAAGATACTCAACAATACAGTGAGCTTTAAAAAGAAGGATCAGAATGTGATAATAAGAATAAATAATCAGAAATATAAGCTTAAAAATAACCCATAAAAAGCAAATCACATATAAAACGGAAAAAAAACAACAAACAACAAAAGGGATGAGGAGGACAAATTAAGAGAAGGAGATAGGGATGTTTAAACAAAATTACTAATACAAATCAAATTTCGAGTTACCTGATTGGTGTGTGATGGTTACAGATTATCCAATACACTAAATGTGTAATTGAAGTCGCTAATACCATACAACAAAAACTCTTCTGTAAAAAAGAACATAAATTTAGAGGACATGCTTTTAAAAGTCAAACTAAAAAAAGAGAGGATGCGGCCCAAAGCAGATGTTTTGTCCATTATACAAAAGAGAGAATACCAAATCAAAGGGGTAGAATACTAAAATATCTGCTATTACTATGTACCATGAACAATAATGAAATGATTTAATGTGTCCAGAGGGACAAAAAGGGATCTGATCTACATCCTTTTATATAATAATAAAACCCATGAGATCCACAAAACCACCCAGGATGGTTAAACCAACCGAGTGTTAAAAAATGTTACAGGGGCTAGATAAGACTTATTCTAAAAGGTCAATAAATTTGACAGTAAACAACGTTTTTATTTTATAGAAAAAAATGAACATACCGTCAACCGGCTTTAAATCAATAAGTAGCCGACAAATATAATGCCAAAAGGTGAATGCAAAAACTATAAAATTGATGTTTAATGTATGAAAAAATAAATAAAAATGACCAATGCGGGAAACACCCCTAGGGCATGTTACCTTTAAACGAACATCCAAAGGCACTCTTGTATCATTTGCGGGAATACGAGGAAACATAGATTGAAACTTGTTTTAAGACCTAGTTCTGAAATGTTTATTTTCAAAGGCACTCTCTTAAGGCATTCTTGTATTATTTGCGGGAATACGAGGAAGCATAGATTGAAACTTATTCTAAGACCTAGTTCTAAAGTGTTTATTTTTAAAACTTACGAAGATTTTGGGGGATCACTTCTATTGATTCTAAAGAGGCCAAGGAGCCACTATCAACGTATTACCTCTTTTTCACAACGAGAGAGTACGCCGGTTCAATATTCTAAAAAGAGAATACATATGCAGAACTTAAAAACATCGCCATTCTAAAATACATGGAAATTCTTCTAATTAAAAACCTACGCAATATCCACTAAAACTTGTTACCTATGCGAGCAATTCCCAGAGACAACTGCGTGTTACTCCTTCAAGTGCTTTAAAAAAAACTTCAAAGAAACGCTGACGCATGCGTATTAAAAGAGTTACAGAGCCCGGAAGTAACCCAACCTTAAAACTCAATACATTAACATACTTAGATCTATCATTCAATAGTCCAAAAAGAGGGCAATAATGAATAAAACTTGAAAACATTGCCATTCTAGGACATATAGAGATTCCTTTCATTAAAAAATGTTACTCCTTCAAACACTTAAAAAACCCCAAAAAATGCCAACGCATGCGTATTAAAAGAATGACAGAGCCCAGAAATATCAAAAATTGAAAACTCATGTGATAACATACTCGGATCTATTGCCCTTAAGTGCATGATTTCCAAAAAGAGGTCTCACTCTTAAACCAAGGTATATGCGACCCTATATCAATGCAAATGTGCCTCTTAAAGCCTACATCACATTATAATACCGCATGGGAATCATCAATGGTACGTGAATAAAAGTTAAAAACCAACTGCCCCCTTAAAAACGATTACAAAAAATATATAATAAATATATTACATAAAACACCACAAAAAGAAGACCTTTTAAAAGTTAATAAAAACTTAAGATCGACTGATCATTATTTACACCAAAACATGTGTGACCAGAAATAGATAAATGATAAACAAATGATACAACTAAAAATATATATAGATCCACCAATATAGTCACATCTGAAAATGTTTGAATCGTAAGATCAGATAATAGTGGAAGTGTAGGAAATTGAACATATGTCCACAAAAATGAGGGAAAGGGGTTCTAAAGGTGAAAACAAATATTAGTCCAAAAGAAAATAGATATTAATTAACTTAATATTGATCAAAGAGGTCATGGAAAACCACTATACACAAAAGAAAAAAACTAAAAAAAGGGGGAAACTAAGTCACAACTTTTTCTTCTACTGTGGACTTTAGGATAAGCTAATGGAGCCATACAATAATAAATATAATGATCAATATAATAAATTTTGTAAACTATTAAAATGTGATAAAAACCAAATAAGGAATAAATAAATAAAAACGAATATAGAAACATCAAGCATTGATAAAAAGCCATATTGGCCCGATGTATAAAACAAGGACTGTGGAAACCACTGATGGGACACAAAGGGATACAGTAACTCAAACTTCTACTATGGGTCTTAAAACGATGAAAGCAAGATAAAATAGTAAGAAAATATGAAATCACGCTTGAAAAAGGGAGGCCCTTAAAGAAAAACCGACAGGTCTCTTTCCAAATTTAAACCATGAGGTGATAAAGTATCCATCAAAAAAATGTACTTCTGCTCTAATCTTAACAACGTTCTATTGTTGTCTCCACCCCTCCAATTTAGGTATCACCTTTTTGATAACAAAGAACCGTAGATCTGAAATTTTATGGTCCTTGTCAATCCAATGCTGGACCAACGGTTTATCTTCTAAATTTCTCCTTATGTTGCTCTTGTGTTCAACTATTCTAACACGTATTTTTCGTTTTGTTTTTCCAATATACAGCATCTTACAAGGGCATGTGATAATGTAAATAACATTTGCTGTCTCACAATTAGAAAAATCATGGACATAATACTTTTTGTTAGTGATGGGATGTGTAAAAAACTTGCGAATTGGAAATGTATGTGTACATACAGAGCAGTGTCCACACTGGTACTGCCCTTTGTACGTAGAAAGGGTTTCCTCTCAGTAAGAGCTGATGGAACAAGGAGATCTCGAAGGTTAACATTCCTTTTATGTGCTATCATTAACTCCAACTTTTCAAACCCTGGAATCGCTTGAATCAAATGCCATTCCTTTCTCAAAATTGCAATAATTCTATTGGATTCTAAAGAATACTTTAATGGACAAACCATTTTGTTCTGAACGTCCCTTTTGCCACGTGGCTTAAGAAGGACAGCCCTTGAGGAATCCCGTGCTCTATTATAGGCTTTATTGATGGCACTAGACGGGTACTGGCGCGCCTGAAATCTTCCTTGAAGCACAGTAGATTGAAGTTCAAATTCTTCATCTAAGGTGCAAATCCTCCTGGCTCGAAGAAATTGCCCCACTGGTAATTTATTTTTAAAGGAAGGGTTATGAAAACTCGAGTGGTGGAGCAAAGTGTTACGGTCAGTTGGTTTCCGGTATAACGTGGTACTAAAATCTGAGCCCTCTCGCTTTATGAGTAAATCCAGATAAGAAATCTTTTCTTTGTCATACGTAACTTGAAATCGTAGATTATCATCCAACTTATTGATCCATACATTGAAATCTGATAATAATTCTACCGAACCGTCCCATATGATCAATATGTCATCTATGTATCGTATCCACAGCCGGATATTCTCTTTATATAAGTGATCTTTCAAAAAGTGCTCTTCAAATCTATACATATAAAGATTCGCAATATCCGGTGCAAATGAAGACCCCATGGCCACCCCCTTGATTTGCTGATAGAACAAATCACGAAAACAAAAATAGTTTTTACAAAGTGCAATTTCCGCGAGTGCAAACAACAAGGCGGTGGGAATACGCTGGTGAGTTGTTCTACCCAAAAAACACTCTTCAACAATATGTAAGGCCTCCCGCTGCGGCACATTGGTGTACAGTGATTCAACATCCAAGGTGACCATGGAATAGCATGTTTTTTGCCCTTTTAATGTTTTTATATATATTGTTTTTAGTTTTTATTCTAAAATACTGTTTTATCCATGTCCTTTTATAATAAATAATACAATTACAAATTATTATAAATTATTTACATGTTTTTTAGTGTGCCCTGAAAACCCCTGATGAAGTATACCACGAAACACGGTCCTGTGTTGGGTTTAGGCCACATATTTGGTTAACAAAGTTTTTGTGTGTGTGTGAACCTGCCACCAGCAGTGAAGGTCCATGATGGAGATGGTCCAGCCACAATGGGTGCACTTCTTGAAGTCACTGGCCAGTTTTGACATGGTAGGGAAGACGGCTTCTGCCAAGTCAAAGGACTCCAACGTCCTCACCAACCAGGAGGTCATGAGAGGAAAATCCCTCATGCCGAGAAGAAAAAAGAAAAAAGGAAAAAACCCGAGAAAAAGGCGGCGCCGAGGAACCAATATTCCCGAGATGGCAGATGACGATGTACAGCATATAATACAAAAAAATAGCAAAAAAAAACCTAGTGAAAAAAAGGTAAATTCCAAGACACAGACGATGTCTAGATGACTCTGCAGAAAAAAGAAGACTGAGTTAATAGGGCCCCTTCGGGCGGGAAGTCCGGCACGCATGTGTGGAGTACCTTCCAAAAGCTTCATATGGAAGCTGGGAAGCGTTCCTGCATAGGCTGCACTGTTGACATCACCCATATGTGAGGACTGACTTCCTGCTTGGTCCCGGAAAATGTGAGAGTATTACATACATTGCATATGTAGACAGCTGCTGTCATACTACCAAGGAGGCCCTTGCTTGTGTGAACCTTGCAGTGACAGGATCAATACATATGACCTGTAGTCTCACAACAGAGAAAGCCATAGAGTTGGCTAGATCAATTCCCTACAATGACCCTGATGACAGTGGAACCTGGGTGCTGCTGAGGTATGGAATGTAAAGGTTGGCCAGAGTTCTGGAGTTTCAAGTTTCCAGGAGTGAGATGATCAGACAGTCCAGCTTTTGTGACTATCGAAGCATAATGCATTCTAGAACCTACAGTGAGTCTCACACTGTGTACAATGAGGGACTCGCAGCAGTACACTTCAGTGGACTGCTATTCAAGAGCCATGCTCCTAGGAGGTGGCCAAGGAAAGATGACATTGGTTGTCAATGAGTGAGGTTCCAAGTCAGGTTTCCACCAGGCTCCAGATGCACACAACAGGCTTGATCCAATCCAGGGTTTTACCCCATTGTATGCATGGAGTTGTCAGTTTGCTTTTCAGAGGGATTGCAATAGAGATTTAAGTACTATATCTCATCGCATTCAATGGGTAAACACAGGTCTGGATCTGGCTTGTGGAGCAGATCTGTAGCCAGCTGGCAAACCTAGCTCCTTGAGTGAGCATTCCACACAGTCCTGCCTTCCACACATTTTCCTTCTGCTACAATCAGGAATATGCATCCCTAATTAGCAAGGGGGGTCACATTAGGCAATAAATTCCCCGGAGAGCAGTCCAGTATTTATGATAAAAGAGCATGGCACAGGAAACAAAGGCAGTTCAGGTTGCTACCTCACAGCTGTGACTGGAATTGAACTTGTGACCCTGGATTCTGTAAACATTTCATTCTCTGCTGCAGCCACTAGAGCCATCTCTGAGTAAGAGCAGCTGTGCATGTAGCTGTAAGTCACCCTGCCTGCTCAATATGTCTGTGACTGAAGCATGCATTTGAATCAACAGAGTTTTTGCTTTAGACAGCATTAGGGCTACAGAGTTAACCCAGATACTGGCAGCTTACTAGTGACAGTGGCTGCTGATCCACCCCCTTGCACTGAATCAATATGGTAACCAGATCTGGGAGGCAGGTGCAGAATTTGCAGGTTAGTGAGTTCCAACTGTGAGAATGTGACTCATTCCAGCCTCTATGGCCATGGACTCCAGATGCATTCAGGGACCTAAAGGTCAGTATCACAATGTGTACTATTAGCTATTTGAAACAGCACACTTAACTGGGCTGTTGTTAGTAAGTCACACACAGGGCCACCGCTACCTAGTAAGTGGGATAAGCGAAGCAGGGGGTGTCGTCTTCTGAGGGGTGCCGTCACTAGATGCCCTCACCCTCCAAGCAGGGCCGGCTCTAGGCATATGCAGGTACGAGGGGCCCACATGCACCTGACTGGCTTCAGAGGGAGTCAATGAGTCCCGAAGCCTGGCGCCCCAGTTCACCTCTGCACAGCTGCGGGAGTGAACAACGGCATTTTCCTTTACTCTCGTGGCTGTGAGAAGTCGCAGATACCGGCACCGCTGAATTCCTGAAGGTTAAACAGGAGCACTTCCTGTCTTGCACAGTTTTTTGGGAGTGGGGCAATTAACAGGGGTGGGGCAGTTGCATGGGGATAGTTTTTGGAGGTTGAGCAGTTAGTAGGGCGGTGGGGCAGTTGTGGGGGGAATTTGTTTTATAGAGATAGGAGAGTATGTGGGGTGATGGGGCAGTTGTCAGGGAATAATTTTTTTAGGGGTAGGCAGTTTGCAAGGTGGTGAGGTAGTTGAGGGTGGTTGTTTTTGAGGGAAGGGCCAATTATCAACATTTGGACCCAGTATTCAGGAAAAAGGATTTAGGTGTCTTCGTGAATAATACATTGAGATCCTTTGCTCAGTGTGCAGCAGCAGCCAAGAATGCTAATAGAAGGCTAGGAATTACAAGGAAAAGAATGGAGATAAAACAAAGGATATCATAATGCTTCTGTGTTGCTCCATGATGCGACCTACTTTAAGTGTTGTGTGCAGTTCTGGTTGCCACATAAACAGAAGATATAGCAAAACTGGCAAATGTACAGAGAAGGGTGATCCAAATAATAAAGAGCCTTCCCTATGAGCAAAGGCTTAAAAGATTAGAGCTCTTTGAGAACAGACGGCTGTGGAGTTATGATAGAGGTGTATAAAATAATAAGCAGGGGAGAATGAGTAAACCTGAATTGAATGTTTACTCCTTCAAAAAATATAAAGAGTAGGGGACATGCCATGAAGCGACTTTGGCTCTTAGATGATCTTCAGTTGTTTCGTAGGGCTGTGAAAACCTTCCTTTTTTGAAAAACTTGTGGTAATGCTTGGAGAGTTTGTTAGGCTGTTGTTGGAGGGGTTGATTTTGGGTTGGGATGTTTATGGGCTTTAATTGTTATATTGTGGTACAATGTTATTGTTGTAAACAGCATTGGACAGATTTCTAGTGGTGCAGTTAATAAATGAATAGAATTATATAAATATATAAATAATATGTTCAAGATTAATTGGAGAAAATATTTTTTCACTCAGTGCATAATTACGCTTTGCATTTCATTGCCAAAAGATATAGCAAAAGCTGTTAGTGTAGTTGGGTTTAAAAAAAGGTCTGGACAAGTTCCTTGAAGAAAAGTCCACAGACCATTATTAAAGTGAATTGGGGGAAATCCACTGTTTATCCCTGGGATAAGCAGCATGGATTCTGCCAATTAGTTGTGAGTTGTATTGGCCACTGTTGGAAACAGGATACTGGGCTTGATGGACCATTGGTCTGACCTAGTATGGCAAGTCTTATGTTCTTATGCATTGGTTTCTTGATAGTACTTTGGGTGGGATGTGCTTTTGCGCCTTTAGATAACCTGACATCAAAACACCATCAAAATACTGTTGCTATGTTGCACAATTGTCTTCTTGTGATGATCTGGTGCTTAAGACAGGCCTTGACAAATTTTGTGCGGATTTAGGAGCCAGGCCAAAATCATAGGAGCCAGTCCTTGTGACCACCTCATTTCCCCCCTATCCCACCCTCTGATGTCTCTCGCGCTGGTCTCATAAGACCAGCACCAGAGTTTCTACACTACGCATCATCTTTAGATAGCAAGTGTCTTTGTGAGTTTGTGGTGCAATGGTGGTGTGCCTGTCTGTGCATGGGATGTGGCGGTGAGTGCCTTTGTGTGGGTGGGGTGCAGGGCTGTGGTGCATGTGTGTGTGCTGCAGAGCTGGGGAGCCAATGTGTGTGATGTGCAGAAGTGGGGTGCCTGTGAATGTGTGTGTGTGCGGTGTGGAGGTGAGGTGTACATGTGTATGTAGTGTGCAGCTGGGATGCATGTCTGTCCTATGGAGGTAGGGTGTCTGTGTGTGTCGTGTAGGATGCTTATGTGTGTGTTTTGTCCCCATGATTTTATCCCTTAACCTTTTGTGCATAGGAACAACATTCGCCCATCACTTCCAACTCTAAAGAAGCACTGAAAAGATTAGACAGTGGAGCCGCTAGAACTTCCCTAAGTACCTTCAATACTCTCAGATGTATCCCTTCTGACCTCATTGCATTGCCTACTTTTAGTTTAGCTACCTCCACATGAACACAGTCGTCTGTAAATCACTTGAGATCGTGTGTTTATTCTCTTAGATCCCATTCCAACCCTCCCTTCTTCATCTGTGAACACAGAATAGAAATATTCCACTTTACCCTCATCAGCCTCTACATATTCTCCCCTTCAGTCTTGAGTCTTGCAATGCCACCTTTGCACTTCCTTCTTTCACAAGTATATCTAAGAAAAAGCTCTGTTCCCAAATTGGCTATTCTTTCTTCCATTTGCAACTTTGATTTCCTGACTACTTTACCAGTTTCCCTTAGCTTCTCCAGATAAAGTTATTTGTCTTCCTCTTTCTGCAATCTTTTATAGCGTATGAAGGCTAACTGCAATAAGACTGAAGGATAGGATAAGTAAGAAAAGAATGACTGAAGTGATAAAGTAGTTACTCACCTGTAGCAGGTGCTCTCTGTGGACAGCAAGAATAAGTCCTCATGTATGGGTAATGTCATCCGACAGACCCCACACAGGAATACTCCCCAGCTACTATTGGAAGCTTTTGGGAAGATCCACCATGCCTGCGTGCCCTCTTCCCGCCTGCTGCAGCGGCACCATCTTGAACTAGTCTGTTACTCTAGTTATAATAGAATACAACTCCCAGGGAAGGTGGGAGTGTTGTGAGGACTTATTCCTGCTGTCCACAGAGAGCACCTGCTACAAGTGAGTAACTACCTTTTCTCCATGGACAAGCAGGAATGAAGTCTTCACATATGGAACTCCCTAGCTACAGGCTACCAAAAGCCAATGAGAATGCAGACAAACCCACAGGGGCAACAATTCATCTACTTAATGGCAATAGGCCGCAGAAACTCAAGATACAGAACTATGTACAATAGAAATGGTTCTCTCTTGCCTCTTTTTTTCTCTCTCTCTTTTGGTAGCCTGAACAGAATAGAATGGGCCCAGGGGAGATGGAGCTGGATTCTAATCCCCAAACAGATTCCAAAGTACAGATTGGCCGAAGTTGCTGTCATGTCGGGAATCCCTGTCCAGACAATTGTGAGATGTCAACATGTGGACAGAAGACCATATCACAGCCCTGCAGATCTCTTCCATAGAGACCGAGCGTAAGTTGGCCTTTGACACCGCTTTAATATTCTGAGCTGTGACATGACCATCAAGGCTCGGGCCTGCCCACGCATAAGCGAAAGAAATGCAGTCTACTAAACAAATTGAAAGAGAGCATTTGGAAATGGCAGTCCCTAATTTGCTGGGGTCAAAAGAAACAAAAAGCTGGATAGACTTTCTATGTTTTTTTGTCCGCTCCAAGTAGAAGGCTAAGGTTTGTTTCAGTCTAACATGTGCAACACAGCTTCCCCTTTGTGGGCATGAGACCTTGGGAAAAATGTTGGTAGAACAACTGACTGATTAAGATGGAAATACAATACCACTTATGGAAAGCATTTAGGATGAGTACGGAGAACCACTCTATGATGATGGAATTTACTGTAAGGTGGATGAACTACGAGAGCCTGAAGCTCACTCACTCTGTGTGCTGAAGTAACTGCCACGAAAAACAATACTTTACAGGTCAAAAACTTCAGAAGACAGGAATCGAGTGGCTCAAAGGTAGCTTTCATGAGCTGCCCAAGAACCACATTGAGGTTCCAAGACACTGCGGGAGGTTTGGAAGGAAGCTTCAAGAGAAGCAATCCCTGCATGAGGTAGGCCCTTTCAGAGTTGGACAAGTCCAAACTCGGAGAGATGTAGAAGATACTCAAGCAGTTTTTGTGTGGGACAGACAAAAGGATCTAAGGCCTGGCCCTCACACCAGACAGCAAATCTCTTCCAATTACAGGAATAAGACTTTCTCGTTGAGACCTTCCTGAAGGCCAAAAGGACATCAGTTACGGAGGTGGGCAGGATGAGCTCAGACAATACTGGCCTCTCAAAATCCACGCTGTGAGTGTCAAGGACTGGATATTGGGGTGTAACAACATCCCTGCGAAATCAGATCCGGCGCATGGCCCAGCCAGAACGGCTCCTGATAGGAAAGCTGTAGCAGGAGAGGAAGCCAAGGCTGTCTGGGCCAGTAGAGAGTGATGAGGATCATCATGCCTCCGCCTGTTTTGAGCTTCACGAGGGTCTTTGTAATGAGATAGATTGGAGGATATGCATACAGAAGATTCTCCCCCCAGTGTAGGAGGAAAGTATTTCTTCATCCTCGACCCCCGGTCGGATCAGGACTGCAAGCGGGAGGCCAGGACTCCTCCCGTTCACCGTCCCAAGTCAATCGGGGACACAGCCTGAACAGCCTGCAAGAATACTTAAGGAAGGCACCATCAGGCGCATCCGCGCCCAAAGGCCCTTTGGCGTGGACCAAACAAACCAAGAATTAGCAGCTAAATCAGAACACAATGCAATTTAAATCTTCAACAATAGTAAGTTGATCCTTACACCACTGTAAACTAAGGTACAGGGAGCCTACTTACCAACACATTACTGTACGTTTAATGATCGCTGTCTTATTACTAACATCAGCATTATTGTGCCTATACTTGCAGATAAAGCACAGTTACTTACCTGTAACAGGTGATCTCTGGGAACAGCAGGAATAAGTCTTCACATATGGGTACATCGGTACCGACGGAGTCTGCGCGGGAACGCTCCCCAGCGTCCAATTAGAACGCTTTTGGAAGCATCCCAACACGCCTGCGTGCTGCCTTCCTGCCTTTCCCAACTGCCTCTCCTCAGTTAAGTTTTAAAGTTGAGACAAAGAGAGAGAGAGAAAGGGAAAGATAGAGATAGAGAAATGCAACTCCTAGGGGAGGTGGGTGGGTTGTGAAGACTTATTCCTGCTGTTCCCAGAGATCATCTGTTACAGGTAAGTAACTGTGCTATCTCCAGGAACAAGCAGGAATGAGTCTTCACATATGGGGACTCCCAAGCTAAGATGCCTGGAGGAGTCCCAGCATGTTGTGAATCTGAGAGCCATGCTATTGTACCGAACCCCAGGCATCCTAGGGATGGAGGGTAGGAGTTGAACTAAAACGATGTGCTGTGGAACAGCTGGACCAAACAGGACGCCTAGATAGGAGTCTCTGTGCAGGTGATATTTAGTGGTAATATTGAAAAGCAATAAACCAATATGGACCTCACCTGGTGGTATTGTAAAAAGGTATATGGAGGTTCATGTGGATTTGTTAATATGAACCAACAGAATATCCCCAGGAGTACCTCAATGTAAGGAGAGGTAAATAACTGTGCAAAAAACAGGCTGAGGTTAGAGCCCTTAGGGTGAGAAGAAACAATCCTAGTGGAACTGGGGTAGTTCAATGAGGGAGGACTTTGCGGGAAACGCGGAAGTCCCTATTAGATAAGACTGAAGCTCTTTTGACTTTAAAGAGACATAGTTCTTATAGGAGAAGGGAGCTTCGAAGATCCCTATATCCGATAACAAAGAAGGATAGGAGCATGAGGCATTGTAGCCTCACATTTTCTGAAGATTCAGAAGTCCTTCCTAATTGAAATCACATAAGAAAAAGAAAGTATATGGAGGGCTTCAGGTGTACCTAAACTGAAGGTCATGGTACAAAAACCCTTCAACTACCACAGGAAATGGTTGATTATGGAGAACCCTAAGTAGGCCGGGACAGCATGGAAAGGGATAGAGACTATCTGTCGGGTCCGTAGAGGAAGATATATATATATATATATATATATAGGCAGACAGACAGAAACAGTATATAGACATATATCTACTGTCACGAAGTGGATCTAGCAGAGCCCATGGAAATAGGCAGAAATGCAGGCAGTGAATCTGACACTGACACTTCAGGGAAGCACATGTCAGGAAGTTGCTATAGGCAACACAAACAAATCAGGTCACGAGCTTTAGAAACACGCCCAAGCAGCAGGAAGGCTGAGGGATCATTAAGTGATGAAAGCCAGCTGGGAGTGGGTGGAGTTGAGACACACACAGATAAACCTAACTCACGTGCAGTTAGTGGCAGAGAAGGCAAAGCAAGAACAAGCAGAACGGAAACAGGAAGGAACATGGGAACAAGCAGCTTTGGTAGAACAGAGAGACCGGAGAATGCAGCAGCTACAGGAGCTTCTGGAAAGTTAAGAAGCTTTACTTTTACAGAGAATTCAAGGAGCCCAAGGCGTTCTGGGGAAAGCCCGGGTTGGAGTATAGCCATTGAGAGAGCTGGGAAAGCTGGAAGGTTTTACTCCAAGGCTGAGAGAGAGAGCCCAGGTGACTGTTATAGAAAGCAGTGCACAGAGACGTCAGAGCTCAGCAAAGGTTATCCAGAAGGTAACAGAGAATTCAGTTTGGAAGCCAGATTGAGAAAGGCTGAGAAAGCTACTTACCCAAACAACAGGCACAGGAAAGGTAAAGTCTTTTGGCCTGAAGAGATTTTTATATCTGGGGGAAAGTTAAAAGGCAAAACCCGTAGAAAGCTTCCGTCTTGTTCTACTCCGGTGACTGCAGCTGTACCGAGAAGCCTTAGTCAGAGAGAGCCAGAAGGTAAGCTGATTACTTCTAATAGAGGGAGAAGTGAATACAATAACTTCCCATATGGTGGTCAGCATTGGAAGGGCTCCCAGGCAAGATACTCCAGTGAATGTGGTAATTGTCTTTCACACACTTTCACGGAGGGAGAAAGAGTCTCGGTATGATAGGGAGAGACTGTTTAATAATATTCCTAGCTGTTCAAAGGAAGAATTGTTAGAAGCAGAAAGTGAAGATATGCAATGTGAAGTACAAGGGGACCAACCTTTTATTGAATGCATGGACTGTACGCTCACAATCGCAGATGATACCTCCTCTCTGTGTTGAACAAGCTGTGAAAACTTGCTAACCATTGAAGCAGCAAAGAAAAGGTTTTGTTTGCTTGGAAAAGTTGCTAACCATTGAAGCAGCAAAGAAAAGGTTTTGTTTGCTGGGAAAAGGACTGTTTAAAGTACCTTTGTATTGCGTGTTAAGAAGCTGAAGATAAGCAATTTTTGTTCACGTTTGTTTCTTTATTTTGTGCCCAAAGTGGGTCTATCTACCTTATTTTCCACCACTAAAAGAATCCTCCCGGAAGGGGAATAAAACCTGTCTTTAAGCTTTACCACACGTCTACAACTCATTCTTTTGACTGGCTGGTGAAAACTACAATTCCCAGAGTGCCGAGCAAGGTTCTCTACACCTTTTTCAGGCTGGTTAAACACAAGGCCTCAGCGTAATACCCTGCTTTTACCTGTAGGGTCACACGCTGGGTGACACTACCCACTATCATATATTGCAATACATATATATAGATAGGTAAATACAGATATATCCATTATATATGTATATATATACATATGGGCACAGACATGCAGATGTCCATATACATGTAAACATATATATATATATGTCTACATACCCATGTCCGCACATAGGGTATGTGGAGAGAGAAGGATTCATCTAATAACAAGAAGGGAGGTACCTGCTGTAGAAGATATTTAGAGAATCCCTACTCCCTGATTATGAGTAGGAAAGCCAAGGGAGTTCTCTCACTGGCAAGGAGAAGTCTAGAGTCCTCTAAGAACTCTAGCCCCTGAATAACCAGGAATAGAGACCTACCTGAAAAATGCAGAAGATGTTTTTAATCTGAAGACAGTAAGTCTGAATCCTTCCATAACTCCAGCAGCTAGCTGGAGAAAAAGATGCAATGAAATAAAAATACCATATTTACACTTTATGAGGGTAAAATGGGTATGGTGCATTCTTGTGCTCAATATGGATTATGCCCTGAAGAATTGAGGATGGAAGGAAAATACAAGACAAGGACTGTCTATACTGAAAGAAAAACCATCCCTGGTGAAGGGGTCCCCTGGAGATGTGAAGCAATCCAGGGAATTGGATAATTCTTTAGGTCTTCACTTAATTAAAGGCCTGTGTCCTTTATTTAAGAAGACTTTAATGGAAATGGTAAGGGCAGGCAGAACCCAGTAGGCATGACTAGGTAAAGCCCTTCCTAACCATCTGGAATTATGTGCTCTCTAACAAGGCCCCACAGTGCAGAGCTGCTCCGTAGAGATGCAGAGAGCATGTTGCAGGTTAATTAGAAGAAAAAACTGGTGTTTAAGAGCCAGTAGGTATCCGGAACTACACCGCCAAGCCCAAGGATTGGGGAAGGCTAAGGACAGAAGGTAAGGTTATGTGTCTGTAACAATAGCCAGAAAAGGTTCTTAACCCGTCTGGAACTTAGTAGTAAGGCCAGAAATAATTGAAATTGGGGAACAAGCCCTGGTTGCTTGGCCAGTGGTCTAACCAGTAAGAGCCCCTGCAGTTCTAACTATTGATAGGGCAGCAGAAGAAATCTTAGGTCCCAAGATTGGGAAATACATCCAGACATAAGTAGGAGTGGTAAGACTCCGTTATTGTCTGAGAAGCTGCCAGGAAAACTAAGAATGCAAGGGGAAGACAACTCTGAAAGAAAACTTAGGGGCTTAAGGAAAAGCCCTCAGAAAAATGGTATCACTCTTACAGATCAAATGTCTTAGTAAGAGGGACAGAGTTGAAAGGAAAGACTTACAGTGGAGTAAATCTTTGAAAAAGTAATATGACAGATGCTGATACAGGAGAAAAAGTTAAAGCAACCTTATTGACAGCTGTTACTCCTCTGTGTACTTCAGAGGACGAGGAATAACCTTACTACCTGTAAAGCATAATCATCTTAAGAAGCTCTTTGAGTTAATAGTCAGGATGTCTCTTTAAGAGAGACATGTTTAATTTTAGGATGGAACCGATGTAGATGCTTGTAATGGGAAGAAGCAAACTACAGGATCTAAACCTCAAACAGGAAAAAGGATTCAGTAAAGAGTCTATCAGCAACCCTGCGGCTGCTGGGTTTGCTGAACCCGTTGAGGTTGTGGTTTCCTGAGCCTGGTTTGTTGTCTCCCCTGTCTGGGAGCATCTGTATGATGGGTAGAAGATGAATAAAACCTTCTCCCATTAAGGGAACAAAGCTTATTAGTAGATTTTCTACAAACTGGGATAGAGGAAGGCGTAGAGAAGCCTCTGAAAGCAATAGTGTCAGTGGTTAACTGAGCAGCCTGGAGTAAAGTCTCTTTATTAAAGAGATTCTCTCCAGTGCAAGGAGTATTTCCCAGTCTATCTTGTATGCATTTGTCCAAGTCTGAAGCTTGGAGCCAGGCTCTACGTCGTGCCCCTATGGCTATAGCAGAAGTTCTGCTAACAGACTCGAAAGAGTCTAGGGAAGCACGAGTAAGGAACCTAGAAATATTTTGAGCATGATTGACTAGCATAGAAAAATCTGCTCTTTTAGGCTCTTGGAGAAAAGGGGTCAAAAGTAGTAAATCTTTTGTGACCTCCTCAAGAGATAATCCCATATAGAAAATATATGAAAGGATTCTTGCTGAAAACATGGATGCCTGGAAAGTTTGACATCCAAAGGCATCTAAAGTCTTAGCCTCATGACCTGGCGGATAAGAAGAGTGCTTCTTAGTACTCTTAACACGCCTCATTGCAGATTCTACAACAAAGAGAATGATGAGGGAGCTGAGGCTTTTGAAAACCTGGAGAAGGGGGCAATCAGAAAAATCAGTTGCCCTAGAAGGTGGGGATACCGTTAAAGGAGTTTCCCACGTTCTAAATAGGAGATCCTGCAAGGTCTGATGCAAAGGAAACATAATGACTTCCTTTGGATTGCAGGGGATCTGTAGAGGTTGTGGCTCCCCTGGTGCAGGGTCTTGACCAGGTATAGAAATGGCAAGTAACTTTGCCATATCAAGCAGAAAAGCTTGAAAAGAAATCTCCCCAGAGGGGAGTCATCGAGGAAGAGGAGGAAGAACTAGATCTGTTGAAGAACTAGCTCTAGCACCCACAGGTTCATTCAGATTCTGTAGAATAGAAGATCTGGAGGGGTGGAGCATCGGATTATCTTTGAAAGATAGTTGTCGGTACCGCTGGAAACAGGTACCACAATTCGTCAGTAGCAAATCGTCCATGCTAGGGATCGATTCTAAACTCGGTATGGAAGGAAGCGAGCCGGCTGAAAAGAGCATGGGAGGTACTGACCCCGATGTTGATGTCGATACCGGTACCTTCGTTGACACCGATATATGAAGATCAGTCTGTGATAGCACTATCGGTACCGAGGTAACCAAATGTTGCAGACCTTGATCATCGGTAGAATGTCTTCGGTACCGTTTGAAGTTGGTACCGAGACGAGTCGGTACCCAGTCATCCAGACTAGAGATCGATTCTAGACTCGGCATCGAAAGAAGCGAGTCTATCGATGCATATCTGGAGGGCACCGATGTGGATACCAGCATCGGTACCGGGATCGATACCGATGCGGGAAGATCGGTCGGTAGCGGCTCTAGCGGCACCGAAGATACCGAGAGCGCTCGACTGCGATCATCGGTGTGGAATGTTCCATCCAGCACCATTGCCGATGCTGGGGTACCGGCACCACTCAAAGCAGATACCACCACCGGGCATGGCTCAGGTATGTTCACCGAGGTAAAAAACCCGGGAACAACCTGAAACCCCGTTAATGCTTTGGAGGCAGAAGCCTCCCGCCGGGGTTTTAAAGCCAATATGTCCTCGGGGGCAAGCCCAGAGGCATCTCTATGATGTACATGAGATCTACCACCCGAGGACTGGCTAGTCTTTACAGACTTTTGTTTGGTTACCTGATCCTGCGAAAAAGAAGATGTAGCTGGTACCCTCAGGTCTGAGGGGAACCGCGTATCGAGTTGAGCTCGATGCTGAAGACTTCTTGTAGAAATAGTAGTGCAGGAGGGACACTCTAGCGGATGGTGTTCAGGTCCCAAACATGGAAGGCACCAATTATGGGTGTCTAAAACTAATTTGGTAGCGCCACAGTTAAAATACGTTCTAGTGGCTGGCATTTCCATGAGGGAAAGTGGAGAGGCCTAAACCTGTCAGGCACTAAACAGGAAAAAATTCACTACAAAAGGAAATATTTGTAGAAGAAAAGAAGAAGAAAACACCGGCGGTACCGGTGCATCGAGGGAAGGTAGACGCGACCACAAGAAAAAACAAAAATAAATAAAGAATTTTCTGCGGTGACAGGAGAACGTCCTGCCGGCTCTCCCTTTCTCTCTCTCTCTCTTTGTCTCAGCTTTAAAACTTAACTGAGGAGAGGCAGTTGGGAAAGGCGGGAAGGCAGCATGCAAGCGTGTTGGGATGCTTCCAAAAGCGTTCTGATTAGACGCTGGGGAGCGTTCCCGTGCAGACTCCATCGGTACCGACGTACCCATATGTGAAGACTCATTCCTGCTTGTTCCTGGAGATATCACTGACCACTGCACTATTTATCCTGCTGCTACTAGTTTAAAACTCTCAATTTACTATTGCTAAACAACGGAGATGAAAATGTACTTGTGTATTGTGTTTTCATAGCATCTCTACTACTATCGCAATTAACATAGTCACTTGCTTACACTCCCTCTCAACACCATCACAATGTCCCTATTATAATGCACCAACTATGTACTAACCTACCTATCCTACGGCATAAAATGAATGGTCAACGTATAGACCAAACAGCAGACTCATCCATATTACACCTATATGGCAACCAGTACACTACAACAATAGAGAAAACACATCCCATTCCAGCATAAAATGCAGTTTAGTTAATGCAAGATCGGTCAGGAATAAAATCCCTGTCTTAATAGATTATATACATGAGCATGACCAGACATAATGTTCATCACAGAGTCATGGCACTCGGATTCAGACGATGTGCTAATAAACCAGCTCAGACAACCCTCCTTTGAGATATTCCACACCCCCAGGCAAGCTAAACATGGAGGAGGAGTCCTGATCATAATCAAAGAGGACCTAAATGCAACACAATCATCGGCCATAAGTGTGGAAGGCCTGGATAGCGTAATAATTGAGACCAAGCAATATACATTCTGTCTCATTTACAGGACCCTAACCCCGGATACAAACAGTTTAACCAATATCTTAGAAACCTTTGCTCAAGCACTCCACTCAGTAAGCAGATAGTACTCCTGGATGACTTCAATCTAACATTCATACCAGGTAATCATGCAGACTCTTTTCTTAAAGCCATACAGATAGTTCACATGCCCACATACGAAAAAGGCAATATATTAGACTTAATATTTCTATCCAACAATTTAATTAATGTAACTAATCCTTTGACCTTATCGCAATATGTGCCTTGGACAGATCATCATATCCTCAAATTCACAATCTCAAAACAGCTCACCATAAACAGGCAACACAACAATACCATCACACGACCCTGCTTTAAGCAATTCAGCAAAAACATATTCTTAAAAGAAACACTGCCACAACTTAATTCTGATGCAAATGATCTTGATGAACTGCTAGATAACTAGAATTCAGTTATCAACAATGCAGTATCTTATCCCTCACCAAAGACTAACAATCGCTCTACTCGCTCTACACACAGGAACAGAATAGTAAAGAGAAGACTAAGAAACTTAGAACGAAAATGGAGGAGAACAAAATTGCCGGAGGATAGGAATAGTTACATGAACACCCTCCAAACCTACCAAGACAGCATAAACAAACACAAGAAAGAGAACCATTCAAAATTATTGCTGAAATCCCTAAATCGTCCAAGGGAACTATTTGGGATTGTGAGATCCCTGACACAATCTCATAATAGGGAGGACAACACAATCATCATCGACCCTCAAGTGTTAGCCAATCACTACATGAGCAAACTACGATTACAATCAGATACTACGCTACCCCCCCTCCCTTCCACCCAACAGTACCATCACACCATGGCAATCGTTTTCCCAAATCAATCAGGAACACCTGGATAAAAACATTATGGCCATTAATACTACCACATCCTCAACCGATCAATGTCCTGTCTGCTGGTTAAAAATGGCTCGAACAGAAATGGCACCATACATACTTAAAATAGTCAACCTTTCAATCTCCTATGGACATATGCCTTTAGCATTAAACGGAGCCTCGATTAGACCAATCCTTAAACAGAGCTCTTTGGATAAAACTAACCCCAACTCTTACCGCCATATTTCAAGCCTTTCATTTATGGCAAAAATGATCGAGAAGATAGTCCAAAAAGAATTACAAGACCACTTAGTTAATCATGCCCCCCTAAACCCAAAACAATCTGGTTTTAGACCCTACCATGGAGTGGAAACACTCCTCCTGGCCTTGTTTGATAACCTCATTTAAGGAATAGCAGGAACTAAACAAGCCTTTATACTGATTTTCCTTGATATAGCTACAGCATTTGACTCCCTTAACCACTCCATCTTATTATCAAGACTGAAGCGGCTCGGTATTGATGGCTATCCCCTCCAATGGTTTGGATCTTACCTAACAAATCGCTCCCAACAGGTAAAAATTGGACAAACCAGATCTAGCACATATATGGGGTCATTCTGCGTCCCCGGCTAACCTCCCTGTAGGAACAAGGTGATTGTACAGGGAGGCTAGAAGGGGGCGGGAAAGGGGCAGTGCAGAGGCGGTGTTAGGGCGGGCAGTGGGTGGTCCGCGGCCCCGACGTACAGGGATGATTCTGACGTGCCCTGCGGGATCAGAATCGCATCTCAAGAATATGGACCCCCACACGCCACTCGCAACTCAAGAATATGGACCCCCACACGCCACTCGCACCTAATACATATAGCCCTTCAACAACCAAAGAAAAATAAACAAGAGGAACCCCCTCAACCCTCTTACCTAAACTGTGCTCTCATAAATGCACGGTCTATCCGCAAGAAATGGCCAGTCATCACTGACACAATTTCTTCTCATAATCTAGATGTCCTCATGATAACCGAAACCTGGTTATCTGACGCGGATAATGTAATCCTTAACCAACTCATACCCCCCAACTTCTCTGCCCATTCCCAACATAGAGAGAGCAAGAGAGGAGGAGGCATTCTCATACTTACCAAGAATGACCTAAATTTCCACACCGTGGACTCCACAAGCTCAAACAGCATGGACGTCTTAACTATCACAAATGAACAATGCCTCATCAATCTGATTTACAGAGCACCCTCACCCTCCACGGACGACCTGCCTTACATTCTGGACCTAGCAACTAACTCACGCAAGCCCAACATTCCCAACTGGATATTAGGAGACCTCAATCTCCCAACACTACATCCCAGCCACTCCTCAGCCCTCCTTGAAGCAATCAACGAGCTGGGATACAAGCAAATTGTCGACACCCCCACGCACGAGAGAGGAAACATCCTGGACATGATCTTTGCCCCTCTTACAGCTCTTGACTCCAACAATAAACTTGACAACTCTGTAACCCCAGTACCTTGGTCAGACCATAATTTAATCACCTTCTCCATCCTCATCAATGGCAAACAGTCACCACACAGAAACAAAAACTCCATTGACTCGACAAGAGTAACATCTCGGAAATTCAAAACCTTCAACAAAGAACACATAGTTACAGAAACCCTCCCTCTCCTACATGACACCTCTCTCAATCTGGAAAATCTGATCACATCCTGGAACAGCACTATCAGTACCATTGCACTGCAACCAGTCCAGGGTAACAACCCAAAGAAAAGAAAATCTTCTTCTTGGTTCTCCCCTGACCTACGAGCCTCCCTCACACACCTAAGAAGACTGGAGAAACGATGGCGTCGCTCACACTCTTCAGAAGACCAAGCAGCCTACAAAGCACATCTATCTGTGCACAGAGAGTCAGTCATGGCCAAGATGAAACAATTCCATACCGATACGCTGAAAAGATCACTAAATAAACCACGCGATCTTTTCAACTTAGTCAAAACCTTATCTAAAGAACCTTCACCAAAACATCCTGAACCCATTCATCCCCAAGCTTTCGCCGATTTCCTGCAATCCAAGTTGCTTCAAACCAACAACATTGCAACTATCTCTTCTCAAGTCACCATATGCATATCAAACCTATCCATGTTCTCCACACCATCCAGAAAACATGTTGAGGACACCATCGCTGCTCTTAACACGACTACTGCACAAACTGACCCTTGCCCAGCCCACTGGATAAAGGAACTACGCCAAGATCTCAGCCCCATCATCACTAAAATGATGAATTTATCCTTTACAACCGGCTCCTTCCCACCAGCCCTCAAGAGAACATCCATAAGACCACTCTTGAAAAACCATAAACTCGACCCACAAAAGGTTGAATCTTATAGACCCATAGCTAGCATACCCCTACTAGCGAAAATAATTGAAAAGGAAGCTCAAAGACAGTTACAGGACCACATTGACACCGTCTCCCCTCTGGACCACTGCCAACATGGCTTCAGAGAGTTCCACGGTGTTGAAACCCTCCTTACCACTCTCTGCAACAACATCATCACAGGCATTGATAACATCCGCCAAGGCTTTGCTCTTATCTTCTTAGACATTGCTGCGGCTTTTGACTCTGTACATCACGATCTGTTAATAGCGCGACTAAAAGAAAAAGGCATCAATAACACTGCCCTAGAGTGGTGCAAGTCATGCCTCGATCAGAGATGGCAGTACGTTACCTCAGGGACCGCAACATCTACACCTTACCACCAAAAGCAAGGCGTACCGCAAGGATCATCCCTATCCTCACTCTTTTTCAATATATACATACAACCGGTTTGCAATATCATCAAGTCCTTCAAGGTTGAATGCTTGATATACGCAGATGACATCCTCCTATACATGCCTTTCTCCACAGTTCACATGGACCTTTCCCCGCTAGCTAAATGTTTTGATGCAGTATCCGAATGGCTGCAATCCCAGAACCTCCGAATTCAACATAAAAAGACCGAGGTTCTCTTCATCACCAGGGACCCACTTTTCTCCCCCCCATCCCATATAAAGGTGAAAGAAGCCGAGCTCCAATCAAAACCTTCCATTCGTTACCTTGGAGTCACTTTTGACCAACGCATGGATCTGAAACTACACATATCCAACGTAGTCAGGGCAATCTACCTCAAGATCCGGACTCTTCGACATCTTCGCCCCCTGCTTGATCCTGATGACTTCAGAACTATATTTCAAGCCTTAACCTTACCACACCTTGACTATGCCAATGCCATTCTTCAAGGCCTCCCACACTCCACATTAAACCCTCTGCAACTCGCCATGAACACCGCTGCTAGAGTCCTCTACGGAGCATCAAGAAGGGACCATGTAACACCCATCCTAGAGCAACTCCACTGGCTCCCCATACATGGCAGAATATTGTTCAAAACATTATTACTAACCTTTAAGGCCACTAAAAGCATCACCTCCTCCTCTCTAATAGACCTCATTCAGGCCGCTCCACCCAACAGATCCAGGAGAACGATATCAACAAATATTCTAATCATCCCTAAAGCAGCGACAAAATGCCTATCAGTGACATCCAACAGGGCTTTCAGATTCTATGCCCCTAAATGCTGGAACGCTCTACCCCCAGAAATTCGTGCTATCACTGATCTATCCCTTTTTAGAAAGGCACTCAAATCCCACCTCTTCCCCCATTATTACTTAACCAACTAACCAATCTTGATCACTACCCAAACTAAGAACAAATCCTGTCATGTATACTTGTAAATACTCTTGTAAATAGTTGCAGTAATGACTTCCCATGTTTTATCCAAGTTCTCTGACCTTGTTCTCTGTAAAACCAAACAGTTTGTTCATTATGGTATGTTGTTATATTGTAAACCGCGCTGATGCTGAATAGAGCGGTATATAAGAGCCTGTAATAAATAAAAATAAATAAATAAAATCTATCCTTGTGCGACCAATTCCGATTGGGCTCCTAGGGACCTGGACGTCCTGAACGGAATGACTCCCACAGCCAACAGCAAGATATTCCTCAAGGTTCGTCTCTGTCTGCCTTGCTATTTAACATTTACATTCAGCCAATCTGTAACATTTTTCAAAAGTACGTGTATTACCACATTTACGTGGACGATATAATGATGTACCTCCCAATCAATACAGACAACCCTAACATCCAGCAAATAATAACATGCTTTAATGAAGCCCCTCGATGCCTCTGGTCATACAATCTCAAAATAAACTTCAATAAAACTGAGGTTCTATTATCACCAAAATCAAAGACTTCAAACCCCCACCTAAAATTCAAGTCAAAGATGCTACCCTTGAAGTAAAAAACAAAGTGAAATATCTAGGTATCACATTAGACCAAAACCTAAATCTAACATACCACATCAACAACACAACCCAAGCTATCCCAATAGAATTCAGAAGGACCAATCAATCAATAAGCAATAGAACCTTTTCTTACTATGCCCCCACATTATGGAACACCCTCCCAGCTGGAATAAGAAACATAAATGACCTATTCACATTCCGGAAAAAGATCAAGACATTACTCTTTTCAGAGCATTATGGAACAATACAAACAGAAGCAGATGTTCTACAAACATATATGAGGCCCGAAAAATGTTCAATATGCTCACCCAACATACACACTCATCTGCAGCCACCCATGTAGTTACATCAAATGTAATTATATAAACCGCCCCATAATCTCACTGTAAATATGTCTGCCAAAATCTCACTGTAAATATGTTTGCGATTGTAAATAAGTTACTACGAATTATCCTGTATGGAAATGTAGTTCACTACATTAGTTGTGTTTACTGTTCACTGTAAGTGTTATTGTTCCCTGTAAACCGCTTTGATTCTTGATAAGGCGGTATACAAATCAACTAAATAAAATAAAAATAAATACTAGACTAGTTTGCTGTGTGATCTTACCCTGGAACAGAGCTGGTACACCTGGGCATTCTGCGGAGTGGTGAAAAGATCTATCAAGGCCACCACCTCCCTGTCCAGTGTCCATTCATGTGGTTGGAGGACTCGACTCAGTCTGTCTGCCAAAGTATTTTGATCGCCTGGCAGGTATGTGGCTCTCAAGTTCATTCCATGTGCAGTGGTGAACGTCCACTCCCAGACTGCTTCCCAACAAAGGAGGTACAAGCCAGGTCCTCCCTGCTTGTTGATGTAAAACATTGCAACTTGATTGTTCATCTGAACAAAAACAATTTGGCCAGTCAATCTCAGAAAGCCTTTAGAGCATTTACTACGACTCTTAATTTCAAGAAAATGATCTGGTGGAGACTTTCTTGGATGGACCAATTGCTTTGAATGTGAAACCCATCGAGGTGAGCTCCCCAACCAAGATTGAATGCGTCTGTCTTCAAAACTTTCTGAGGAGGAGCAATTTGGAAGGGGAGACCTCTGAGCAAATTGTGGTGGATTGCCCACCATTGCAGTGACTGAACGAGAGGATAGGGGGCATACAAACGATCCCAGAGTCAACCCATGGCTTGGGTTCACTGAGTTCTCAGAGTCCACTGAGCCTACCTCATATGGAGACATGCCAAGGGTGTGACATGCACGGTAGAGGCCATGTAGCCTAGTAAAGTTAACATCCCTGCTGACTCAATTGAGTCTCCCTTACTAGAGCAGTCATTCTGTGAAGTTGGTTGTGTGGAAGGAAGGCTCTCACCTGAGTCATGTCGAGCAAGGCTCCAATAAATTCCAACTGCTGGGTGGGTTGAAGGTAGAATTCGGTGTAATTTATAATGAATTCTAGTAGTTCCAACACCCAAATGGTCAACAGTGTTGATTCTTGAACCTCTTTCTAAGTGGTACTCTTGATCAGCCAATAGTCCAAGTAGGGGCCGACAAATACTCCCGGCATCCGGAGGTAAGCTGCTACTACCATGAGGCATTCTGTGAAAATGTGAAGTGCTCAGTCTAGGCCAAAAGGCAACAACTGGTATTGGAAGTGCTGTCACCCCACGATGAATCTGAGATACCTCCTGTGAGTGGAATGTGTCTGTATGTGGGTGTACACATCCTTCAGAAACAGGGAGCAAAGACAATCTCATTTTTGAAGGTAAAGGAAGCAAGGTGCCTAGAGAAAACATTCTGAACTTTTCTCTTACCAAGTATGTGTTCATATCTCTTAGGTCTACGAAAGGACAGTATCCCCTGTTTTCTTGTGGATCAGGAAGTACTTGGAATAAAATCCTCACCCTCTCTGTTCCAGTGGCACGTGAGATCCCTCAAGAGGGTGGTGATTTCTCTCTGAAGCAGTTCCTGATGCAGAGGGCCGATGTGCTGCACCCTCTGGGGGCAATTTGGGGAAGCAGGATTCAGTCTTCACATATGGATGACGTCACTGACAGAGCCCACACTGGAACACTTCCCAGCTTCCAAAGGAAGCTTTTGGAGTGTTCTCCATGTATGTGTGCCAGTCTTCCCGCCCAAAGGAGCCATCTTACCTCAATATGATGACATAGTTTAATGAAGCCCAAAATGAAAAATCTCCACAGGGAGGAGGGAGGAAGGGTAGTGAAGATCGATTCCTGCTATTCCCGGAGAACACCTGCTACAAATGAGTAACTACGCTTTCTCCGGGACCAAGCAGGAAGTCAGTCCTCACATATGGGACTCCCTAGCTACAGACTACCAAAAACCCTGTAGACAACCCAACAAAGCAACAAGAAAAATGAACCAAGGAAACAGTGGGAAATTCTGAGGTTCCGAGAGTCAACACCAGCCTCAGGCATCAAACAACAGTCGACTCTCCGGTAGCCTGGACAGACAGAAGGGCCAGAGGGAAGGAGTTGCATTATTTCCCAAAGTGGTGCCAGAGTACGGCTTGGCTGAAGGTGCTATCATGCTGGGAATCCTTACCCAGGCAGAAGTGGGCTGCAAAGGTGTTGAAAGATGACCACGTAGCAGCCCTACAAATCTCCACTGTGGAGACAGAGCATAAGTGAGCCACCAAGGCTGCCATAGCGCGAACATTATACGCCATGACATGGTGCTCTAAGGTAAGCCCAGCTTGGGCATAAGCAAAAGAAATGTAGTCAGCCACCCAGTTGGAGAGGGTGCGCTTAGAAATGGCTATCCCCAGTCTGTTGGGGTCATAAGAAACAAAGAGCTGAGTGGAACGGCAACAGGGCTTCGTCTGTTCAAGGTAGAAAGTGAGCGCTCTCTTGTACTCAAAGTATGGAGAGAGGCCTCCGCCCTGGAGGTGTGAGGTCGTGGGAAAAAAATGGGCAGTACCATGGACTGATTGAGGTGGCATGCAGAAACCACCTTAGGGAGAAATTTAGGATGAGTGCATAGCACCACTCTATTTCTGTAGAACCTGTTATAAGGCAGGTGCGCTATGAGCACCTGCAGCTCACTGATTTTGCGTGCTGAAGTAAGTGCCACCAAAAAGATTACCTTCCAGATAAGGAACATGAGTGGACAGGTGGCCAGCGGCTCAAAGGGTGCCACGAGCAGCTGTCCCAGGATGACACTGAGATCCCACGCCATTGGAGGTGGTTGAATAGGAGGATGAGAAAACAGAAGGCACCGCATAAAGCGTCTTATTAGACTTCAAGTTAGACTTCAGTCCTGAGTTGGAGAGCTGAAGCAAATAAGTCAGCACCATCTCCACTGAACAAGGGGTTGAGGGATTGATCCGCACACCAGACAAACTCTGCACCACTTGAAGGCATATGCTCTCCCAGTAAAATCCTTACAAGATGCCAAGAGAATATGCTCAACATCCATGGGCAGATGGAATTCCACCAGAGCTATCCACTCAGCAGCCAAACCGTGAGCAAGAGGGAGTGGAGGGTGAGGTGCAGGACTTCCCGACCCGGGGGCACCAAGGAGTGCGTCTTATTGCTCTTGATGCAGTGCATGGCTGACTCCACCACCATGGAGTTGTGAGGCATTGTGTTTTTTCAAAGCCCAGGTTTTTGCAGACCCGATACATGGAATTGAGCCACTTGCTCACTGTAGGCACCGTAAGCAGAGTCTCCCACATCCTCAGAAAGAGCAGCTCCAGAATGGGATGGACAGGGACTGTGGCGGCCTCCTTTGGTGGGTGGGATACTGGAGGATCTTGAGCTCCTCTGCTCGAGGCTCCTCCTCTGCCTCCAGGGTGAAAGGCAAGGTCTTTCACATGTCCTTCACAAACTCCAGGAAGGAAAGTTCCACGGGAAGGAATCTTGAACATTCTGGAGGAGAGGAGGGATCCGAGGGCACATCTTGGTGCGTCGCCATCTCCAGAGACTCATCCTCAGTCTCCCAGTCAGAATATGAATCACTGAGGAACTCAAAGTAACAGAATCGAGGGCTCAGTCGATGACTTGAAGGGGTCCTTGGTTCTCAATGTTCGGCACCGGAGGAGGGGCTGCATAGACCAGGATCAGGAGCAGTCTCAGGATCCCAAGGAAACCGCAAACGTTTTCAGGATCGGTTGCATCTCAGCCAGCGAGGCCTCCGCCATGGACGGGATGGTCACTGGAGCTGTGGGAACCGGAGTTACCCAGTCACCGGGGGGGGGGGGGGGGAGGGGGGTTGCACCATGAAGGCAGCCAGGCTCGCTCGAGAGCTAGCATCCTCTCTAAGAGAGTGGGCTTTGCAGCTGCCAATGTCAGCACCTGTCCTGGCACCGATGAAGTCGATGCTGACACCTTTGGCAGGGACTCCACAAAAGTTATAGCCTCAAGAGCCCTGCACCAAACCTCTGAGGTCCCAGGAGGCAACTCCTCCTGCTGGGGCAGCTTGGAAAGCTGCTCCCAGCCTTTGCTCTCAGAGTCGTGTCAAGGGCTCCAATGCCGATGACAAGGAGTGTCACCCTTTGATGCTAACTCGGACGGAGTGTTCTTTCTGGGGGTGCTCCTCATCGAAAGAGAGCCGCCAATTCGATGTCCCGCGACCTCAAGGCTTGGAGGTGGCCCAATCCCCTTTTGGAGCTGATGCCTCAGATGGGACCTCCAAGGGCGTCAAAGCCGAAGTCAATGCCGGGGATGGTGTCAAGGGCTTGGAACCGAACAACGATTCCTGCTGCTTTTCTCAGTTCTTCAGACCTGTGCATGTCATCAGCAAGCAGAGAGGGCAAGTAGAAGGCTCATGGTCGGACTTGAAACATTGAAGGCAATAAATGTGTCGGTCGATAATCGAGATGGTCTGACCACACTGAGTGCACTTTTTAAAGCCACTGGTTGGGTTTGACATGGTTGGGAAAATAGCTTCCACCAAGTCAAAAGAGTTCAATGTCTACACCAACCAGGGGGGTGCAAGAAAAAAACCTGCACCCCCCTCAAAAAAAAAGACCTGAAGGAAAAACACGGCACTGAGGCATGACAGGCTTGACAAAGGTGGGAAGGGCGATGCAAATCGAGATAGAATGGTACCGGAATGGCAAAAAACGATTGTAAGAAAGACGAACTTTCCGGGATTCAGACAGACGCCCGAAGGGCTTTGTGGAAAAAAGGACTGAGGTAAGATAGCTCCTTCGGGCGGAAAGGCCGGCACGCATGCGTGGAGGACACTCCAAAACCTTCTTTTGGAAGCTGGGAAGTGTTCCCATGCAAACTCCATTGGTGACGTAACCCATTTGTGGAGTGGAGTATAGGAGATATTATCAGTAGCAGATAAATACACATGTATAAATACTCGGTCTGTCTAAGGAAAAACTGCTACCCTCCTTTTTCCAGGATTCCATAGGACCATCTGGCAAACAAACTACGTGATAAAACAAGAACCAGCCCTGTTTGTATAAAAATTAGACTTTATTTCTGAAGCAAAAATAGTGAAAATATTAGAATACATTAGCTTTCTGAGGTAGTATGTTATTCAGTTCTGTGTTACAATTACCAAGAGACCTAATCTCTATTTTAGAAACCAATGTCACTGATTCGCATGCACTCTGATGTACAGTAAATGATCTGTCTTTCTAGGCTAGCCCCAACCTCCAGGAGAAATTAAAGACCAGTACCTTAGCTCATGCCAAAACACCTATGGTTTTGGTCGGGGTCTCAGGAATGGAACGAAGTCAAGGTATGGCAGAGGTCCAGCATTAGCTGAAATGAATTGTGTGGTCACACACTGAGCTGTGGAAGAAATTCACTCCATCTCGAGGCTTTGGCCTTGAACAAAATCTGACTTTCTAGCCAGAGAGAAAAGGCAAGCGAACAGTCTGCATCAGAAGTTTAAAGTTCCCAGGTGTTCTGCCAGCCTCTGTTTCAGAGTACTGCAGAGGTGTTTGCCGGGCTGTGTCTATCTAGTTCCTTTCTGACTTTCTCTCCCAGAGTTCTTTCTGCCCACTTCTTCTCTTCTTTCTCTCCTTCTGAGTTCTTTTCTGAGCTCTGGGTTCCAGTGTATAGCTGTATAATTCTATGTCCTGAAGACCTGGTGATTGGCTGGACTCAAACCATGTATGTGATCTTCAGCAAATCCAGTAACAGCTAATAGATGCTCCTTCTGCAAATAAAGGTCCATCATGCTAAAGTTGCTGAGGTGCCGGTTTATACATTGTTGCAAATGCTAGCACAATGAACATCTCATCCATGTTCTTCTGCACGTAGTCAGCTAGAAAAATACTTCTAAACTGGCAGAATTACTTGATCTGCAAGTTTTAATGCTGAGTTATTATATCAAAACAGGAATCCATCTTGTTTAATTCAGTCTTTGGTTCAGAGCAGGACCCATGGTTCAGGCTTTGGTTCAGAGCAGGCCCCATCTTATAACAGGAAGCCATGCTACTGGTTCAGACTTTAGTTTCTGAACAGGTACCAGTCCTACAGGAGTAGCCTAATGGTTAGAGCACTAGCTTGGGAACCAAGAGACCAGGATTCAATTCCCAGTAGCACTCTTTGTGGCATTGGGCAAGTCACTTAACCCTCCACTGCCTCAGAAGAATCCAAGTTATCAATGTCCCTGTTTAATGTACATTACCAAATTTAAGTTACAATGTAAACCGCTTTGACTAAATGATAAAGTGATAAAAAAAACCCAGCCTGTTAATTAAAAATAAATAAATATGAGGACTGACTTCCTGCTTGGTCCCGGAGAATAAATGTAGTTTGTAGACCAGACCACGTGATGTGGTGAGCTTGGGTGGTTGCATTCACTTGAGCTCCGGACTCCTCAGCCCCTTACCGGTCAAATTCGCCGTTTTTTCGGCAGCACGAGCTTGCTCAGCCGACTCCTAGTGCCGCGGAGAGGGTGACCTCACCGAAGAGAAAAGGAGAGGGAGAATGGCCTCTGCCGTTAAAGCTGGCAGAAGAGAAAAGGAACGGGCCCTGGGGCAGCACAAAATGGCGGATTCCCCGCCGAAGCCTTGTCGGGCACCAGTGGGGGCAGCAGAACTCTCAGTGAAGGAGATTATCGTGGCTGTCACGGGCGCACTTTCAGTGCAGTTTGAGCTGCTCCAAACAAAGCTGGATGCGGTGCAGAGCTCCGTGGATGAGTTTGGGGCCCGAATGCAGCATGCGGAGGAGAGGATAGAGCAAACAGAGGAGGACGTACAACGGCTGTCGCAGGAGATGGAGCAAGTACAGCATACCCTAAAAGTCTATGAGAGCAAACTCGATGATCTCGAGAATCGCTCGAGGCGAAATAACTTGAGATTTTTGGGCATCCCTGAGTCAGTGGGGGATAAAGAGCTGTGGCCCTATTTGGAAGCACAGGTGGGTGCGCTGATTGATACGGCTGGGGAGGGAGCTCCAGTTTCTATCGAGCGTGCCCACAGAGTAGGCCCTAAGGCATCGAGGGATGCGCATCCCAGAATTGTGTTGGCCAAGTTTCTGCACTTCGGACAGAAAGAAGCGGCACTGCGAGAAGCTCGCCGGAAGGGAACCGTGACCGCAGGGAATGTCAGCATATGCATAACCCAAGATTATTCGGCGGCTCTGAGTCAAAGGCGAAAAGCCTATGCACCTATCTGTAAGAAATTGATTGCAGCGGATATACGGTTTACCGTACAGTACCCAGCACGGCTACATGTAATGAATGCTGGGCGCCACCTGGTCTTCGACTCTGCGGCTGAGGCTCTGGCCTATGTCACGAAGCTGGATGCTCAGAAAAACGGACAAGCTGTGGATCAGCCGGGGACCCCCTGAGTTGGCCCTGGACACAGTTGTGGATCGAGACTGCTTGAGCTGGTGGAGTTGTAGGGCCATTACGCTGTGGAGGCTGCGGGAGACCTATGGACCCAATTTTGGGGGAGCGGAGACTAGTAACATTGCAGCACCCCAGGCCGGGGATTGTTGGATGGTCATTGCCACATCTGGAGGATCCTGTGTTTTCATCGGGGGACTGCTGGCTGCCGGTGATCCAGTGCCCAGGACGCTGCGGGCGATGGACATGGGTCTGCTCCAGGGGGGCCTACTGTGCCTTCTGTGTTTGTGCTGGCCCGTTTCTAGTTATGTGTGATTCCAGGTTGCTATGTATGTTCTGTTTGGTTAAGGCAGGCTGGTAGTGCTTATGGGGTTATTGCACTATGTTGTATATTATGGTCGGGGGGCAGGGGGCCATCTTGCCTTTGCAGGGGTTGGGGAGTCCGGACACATTAGATGTGGTTGGGGGATTGGTGAGGGGTTAATGTGTGTGGGGGCTAGTATGGAAGGGGGTACACATCCGGGAGGGATAAGATCTGGCGGTATTCTTAGGGAATGTAGTAGGGAAGGGAGGGGGGGTAGAGGGTGGGGGGGGGGTGGGAAGGGGAGGAGGGGGAGGGTGAGGTGGGTGGAGATAGAGGAATGGAGGGGGAGGGGGGGTGGATGGAGACAGGGAATAGGGGGAAATGTATCCAGGATCTGATAAGCCTGTTTAGGATGAGCCACATGCATAGGGGGGAGCCCCAGGCTGGGGGGGCGCCCTCAAAGTACTTGTTTATTGTGCTGTACAGGACTGTTCTTGTATTCCATGTGCTTAAGATAATCTCTTGGAATGTTTGTGGTCTGGGTAGTCCGATCAAACGGGCCAAAATTCTGCAGGCTTTGGCTAGGCAAAAGGCGGACATCGCCATGCTCCAGGAAACCCACCAGACTGCCGAGGAGCACCATAAACTCAGTAGGGAGTGGGTGGGGCAGGTATGGGGGGCCCCAGCTCTTGGAAAGAAGGGGGGTGTAGTTCTCCTGATACATAAGCGAATAAGGCTGGAGGTTGTAAGGGAACTGGTGGACCCAACGGGTAGATTTGTACTGCTGCAGGGTGTTCTCGAGGGGAGGCCAGTTATTCTGGGCAATTTATATTGTCCTAATGTGCTAGATTTGACCCTCTATTCTCGTTTCGCCTCTAAAATAGAGACGTTGCCGGAGCTCCCCGTGATTCTGGGGGGGGGACTTTAACGGTGTTATGGATGTAGTCCTCGATACGTCTAAAGGGGGAGAGCCAAGGGACAGATTATCGACGGTCCGGGCGCTGCGTCGCCTGTGTTCCAGGCTGGGGTTGGTGGACCCGTGGCGATTATTACATCCATCCGAGCGGGATTATACGCATCAATCTCGGGCACATGGCACCAGCGCACGTATAGATTACCTGTTGATTTCGGCTGGTTTGTTTGCTAAGGTCGAGGACGCCCAGATAGGGCCTGTAGAGATTTCCGATCACGCGTTTATCTGGCTGGACGTATACTGGAGTGGGGACACTCCTCGGACATCTCTATGGCGATTCCCGCTCGAACTATATAGGGATGCGCAGTTCCGTTCCTTCCTTCAGAAGAGATGGCAGGAATTTGAGGCTGATCATGGGGGTCACCAGGACGACCCAGAGTTGATTTGGGAAACTGCGAAGGTTGTACTACGGGGGGACATCATAGGGTTCCTTGCCCGGAGGAGAAGATTGAGGGTGGAACGTATTATCTGCTTAGAGAGATCGGTGACGAAGCTGAGGCGCCGATGGGCTCAAAGCCCAACGGCAGGGCTTAAAAGGCAGCTGTGGGAAAGTCAAACGGAACTTAATGAACTCTTGCATCAAAGGGCAAAGAAGTCTGTGTTATATTATCGTTACCAATTATACCGTCACGGGGACAAGCCCGGGAAATTACTGGCTCGGTGCCTTCATGGCACCAGGGGCTCAAAACTGGTGCCAGCGTTGCGGGATGACCGGGAGACACTTCATCGGGAAAGCCCGGCGATAGCACGAGTCTTACGATCCTTTTTCCAGAGACTCTATACAGCGGAGTCGCCTTCCTTCACGCAGATGGCAGATTATGTGGGGGGATTGGACCTACCCCACTTATCCGAGGGGCAAAGGGCGCAGCTGGATCGGCCGATTACGGCTGCAGAGCTGCAAGGTGCCATTTCTAAAGCCAGCTGTTACAAGTCCCCGGGGTCCGATGGTCTCGGTGCTGAATTTTATAAAATTCTTAATGAGCTGATTTCTCCAACCCTAGCTGCAGTGCATAATCGGAGGGCGCAGCAGGGGTATTTTCGATGGGGAGACAACCACGCCCATATTGTTCTTATTCCCAAACCGGCTAAAGACCCTCTATTGGCGGCCTCATATCGTCCTATATCTCTGCTTAACTTCGATCTTAAATTAATGGCAAAAATCCTGGCTGACCACCTAGCGGAATTTTTGGGGCAATTGGTCCATGAATCCCAAGTGGGTTTCGTTAAGGAGCGATATGCTGTCCGCAATTTGCGCAAAATCCTCGCGTCTTTAGAATGGGTCCGGCATAGACATATATCCTCCTTACTCGTCCGTTTTGATGCGGAAAAAGCCTTCGATAGGGTAGACTGGCAGTATTTGATGTATCTTTTCCCGCGTTATGGTATAGGGCCCTCATTTTGTAACATGGTCGCTAGCCTATATGCCGATCCGACTGCAGCGATCCTCTGTAATGGGGTGTTGTCCGAGGCTTTTCCGTTGCAAAGGGGGACTCGTCAGGGTTGTCCCCTTTCCCCTCTCCTCTTTGTCCTGTCCCTGGACCCCCTCCTGCACAAGGTGGAGGGGTCGCAAGCAATACGGGGGATACGCATCGGGGAACAAGAGTTTAAGATATCTGCCTTTGCCGACGACTTGTTGGTACATTTGCTTTCGCCTGGAGAATCTTTGCCCAGTCTCCTGCGGGAGTTCCGAACCTTTGGGCAGTTTGCGGGGTTTAGTATTAACAGGGATAAATCCGAGGCCTTAGATGTTTCGGGTCAACTCCGGAGTGGCTGGCCGGGTGAGTTCCCTCTTAAATGGGCCGACAATCAATTCATATACTTGGGGATCGTACTGCCCTGTCAGCCAACTCAACTTTATGGGAGTAATCTGAAGCGGATGCTAAAGAGAGAACTCAGCTGCAGTCCTGGCGGCCCCTTCCTCTGTCTTTGGCGGGGAGAATAGCGGCGATTAAAATGGTGATTTTGCCGCGGCTACTATATTGACTGCAGACTCTCCCGGTTTGGTTACTTCGGTGAGATGTTCAGCGTTTTGAAGTGGAATTCCGGGGCTTTCTCTGGGGGGGGGGGGGGGGGGGCCAGAGCCCGTATCCCTTATGGTCGCCTGGTGGGGAGGGGGAGGAATGGGGGGTGGGGGCTCCCGGATCTCGGCGCTTATGCACTGGCCTGCCAGGCGCGACACCTGGGGGACTGGCTAGGCGATACAGAACTATATACGCCTAAGGTGTTGGAGGAGGCATATGTGGCAACTCATTCTTTGCAGGCTCTTTTACATTTGGAAATTCGCCGGTGGCCTACCCATCTGGTTGATAGTGTGTTGCTAGCTCCGGTTTGCAGAACCTGGCGGCAGCTGAATGCTTATTGGGGCCGCAATTGGAAGGTGTCGAGCTGGTTGCCTATTCGGGGGAATGCCTGTTTTACTCCGGGTACCGATGCAGCCTTATTCCGTATTTGGGGGGAAAGAGGTATACGGAATTTGGGTCATGTGGTTGATGCGGCTGGGAAATCTAAACCTTTTCTGGTATTATCTCGGGAGTATGAACTGGGGTCCCGCCACTCTTTTGCGTATATGCAGATCAACCATTATGTGGCCTCCCTTCCGGGGGAGGAGTTGCATAGTGACCGATCGGCCCAGATTATAGAGTTTTTTGGTCTCGGCGGTGCGGCGCGAACGTCAATACGTGTTTTCAGCTCCAGGCTGGAACAATTTCGACCTCGGCCGGACTATCATAGTGTGGAGCAGGCTTGGGGTGCCGAGCTGGGGCGGGAAATTCCCCACAGTACAGTCTGGGTAGCTCTCCGGAGAGTGGTGAACCTGGCGGATGGCGTCCGCTGGCGGGAAATACAATTTAAATGTTTAACTAGGGTTCACTTCTCTCCGAGATGGGCTTTCCGTTGTCACCTGACCCTAGATGGCAGTTGTCCGCGGTGTGCGGAGCCTGTGGCGACTTTATTGCATATGTGGTGGGGCTGCCGGAGGATCCGCTTATACTGGAGGAGAATTTGCCTTTTTATGGCCGGCCTTCTAGGACAGCCAGTCTGCTGGGATGCTGCCCTGGTCACCTTGGACCTCCTGAGCCTTAACTCCCCGAAAGGGAAATGGGGTCACTGGTTAGTGTGGAAGGCCTGTCTGGTGGGTAAGGGGTCACTTTTGCGTCGTTGGAGGGAAAGCCACCTCCCTCCTTTTGGGAGTGGCGGAATTCCTTCCATCAACTTATGCTCCTGGAGTGTAGGGCCGCTAGGGGCCATGTCAAGTGATGGTCCGCCTTTTTATTACTATGGGACCCATATATTCAAAATCTGAGTCCCCGGACTCGTAATGCAGTTCTGCAATTAGGATGTTAATCTGTAGCCCTCATTGTGTGTGGCTCAAAGCAGGTGATATGCAGAGCTCCTATGAGCTGGTCCTGGTGGAACAGAACTGGATACGTTAGGGGGGGTGGGGGGGGGGAGTCAGGGGAGGGGGGGATGGGGTAAAATATGAAAATCATTGTGACCATCATTGTGCTCTGCCCCCTGGGGATAAGAGTCTACCCCAGGGAGCGGTTGTTGAATGCTGTGTACTTCCTGTTTTTTCTTGGTGGTTTATAAATAAAAATTTGAAAAAAAAAATGTAGTTTGTAACCACTTTGGACGATTTGCAGAACCCATGTGTCTGAGGTTATGAGGGGCAAAAGGTGTGAGCCTTCCCCCGACTGGAGGGTCCTCCACTACAGCTACTGTTAGAGTGGCTATGCTCTGAAGGAACCAGTCAAAATCCCACCCCTGGATTTGACTGAGGAGAAGGCAGGGTTTTCTGAAAATTTTCTCATCATGGTTGTGGGTGAGGAGCCTCTTTGGGTTGGGAGGTCTGGGATCCAGGAAAATACCTACACCTATGAGAATAATAGGTCTTTTTCTGGCCCCTCCTTGGTACCTCCTGCACTCAGAGGCCAGCTCGGACATGCACCTTGAGAGATTACGAAGGACGACATGCTGCTTTTCGATAAAGCCAGCTTTCTCTTTGACCTGTTCTCCAAAGAGATTCTTTCCACAGCACAGCACATCAGCAAGCTTGTCCTGCACTGATTGTTCCAAGTCTGAGAATCGGAGTCAGGTGAGTCTCCGGGTGCCAGTACCCCTGGCAGAAATCCTCAGTTTCATTTAGAAGATATCATAGGTTGCACAGACCATGAACTTCGAGTAGTCCTTGCTGTGAGCCAGTAAGGAACGATACTGCTCCAATTTCTCTGGAGGGAGATACTGGGACAGATCAGCAATAACACACATGATCACTGTTCCCTCTAAGCTGTGCGCGTGTGCGCGCACACACACCTTTATTTATTTTATTTATTTAACTGCATTTATATCCCGCTTTTCACCGGGTCAAAGCAGTGTAACATGTAACATAGGGAGGGGTAATTTTTTAGGATGGGGCCATCACCAGGGTCAACAATTAATGATTATGGGTGGACATGGACATGATTTACTTCTGCTTGCCGAGCGAGCGCACATACTTTACAACAGAGCGCACAAAAATTACAGCTCTGATTCTGATAGAAAACAATACAGACGTCTTAAAATTTAAAAGTTATGATTAGTAATTACTAGACATTTCCTGCTTCAATTGTTGTTGTTGCTAAGTGCCGTCGAGTCGGAGTTGACTCATGGCGACCCTCTGGATAGCTATCCTAAATTGTGTTCGGTCTTCAGTTAGGCGGCTTATTGTTGACAGACTGGTACCTGTAGCTGCTGTTATTGTATCAATCCATCTCATTGCTGGCCTTCCTCTTTTGCGTTGACCTTCTATCTTGCCAAGCATGATGTCTTTCTCTAATGATCTCTCTCTCCGCATGATGTGTCCAAAGTATGAAAGTCGAAGTCTTGTCATCGGAGCTTCTAAAGAAAGCTTAGGTTTGATCTCCTCTAGTACCGACTGGTTTGTTCTTCGGGCAGTCCATGGTATACACAGTATTCGCCGCCAGCACCATAATTCAAAGGCATCAATTTTCTTCCTGTCTATCTTTTTCACTGTCCAGCTTTCACATCCATATGATGTTATTGAAAATACCATGGCTTGAACAAGTCGAATCTTTGTATGGAGAGAGACATCTCTGCTCTTGAGAATCTTATCTAGGTCTTTCATAGCCATTCTGCCAAGAGCAATGCGTCGTCTGATTTCTTGACTGCTTGTTGCTTCTTTATTGATAGTTGATCCAAGTAGGTTAAAGTTATTCACGATTTCAATTTCTTCTCCTTCGAGGATGAACCTGTTGATTATGCCAGTTGTCATGATCTTTGTCTTCTTTACATTAAGGTGCAGGCCCATTTTGAGATTATGTTCTTTGATTGTGAGAAGCAAATGTTTCAGATCATCTTCACTTTCTGCCAGTAATGTGGTATCATCAGCATAGCGAAGGTTGTTGATGAGTCTTCCACCAATCTTCACAACTCTGTTGTCTTCATACAATCCTGCTTCTCTGATGATTTGTTCTGCATATAAATTAAACAGGTAGGGGGAAAGTATGCAGCCTTGTCTTACACCTTTGCTTATTTTAAACCATTCTGTTTCTCCTTGTTCTGTTCAAACTGTTGCTTCTTGATCAATGTACAGATTGTGCAAGAGAACGATCAGGTGTTCTGGTATACCCATGCTTCTTAATGTGGCCCAGAGTTTCTCATGGTTTACACAGTCACAAGCTTTGCTATAGTCGATAAAGCACAAATAGATATCCTTTTGGTATTCTTTAGTCTTTTCAAGGATCCATCTCACATCCGCAATGATGTCTCTCGTTCCTCGCCCTTTTCTGAACCCTGCTTGCACTTCAGGTAGTTCTTGTTCCAGGTATGATTGTAGTCTCTTTTGAATAATCTTCAGTAGAATCTTGCTGGCATGTGGGATCAGAGCGATTGTGCGATAATTTCCACAGTCAGTTGGATCACCTTTCTTTAGTATTGGTATAAACACAGATCTTTTCCAGTCAGTTGACCATGATGCTGTCTTCCATATTTCTTGGCAGAGCCTTGTAAGTATGGTAACAGCTGCATCAGATTGCTGTAATACTTCTATGGGAATGCAATCAATGCCTGGTGCTTTGTTCTTTGATAAGGCTTTCAATGCTGCTTCAACTTCTTCTTTCATCACCAATGGTTCCAGATCATAAGGTACAGGTTGAAACGGCTGTTGGTCCACTTGATCTTTATCATATAAAAACTCTGTATATTCCTTCCATCTTTTCTTGATCTTCTCAGCATCATTCAACATAGAACCTTGAGCATCTTGTAACATTCCAATTCGAGGCTGGAACTTTTTCTTTAACTCTCGTAGCTTTAGGAAAGCTGATCTTGTTCTTCCTCTAATAGTTTCTGCTTCTATTTCCTTGCATGCGTCATTGTAGTACTTTTCCTTGTCCTGTCTTGCTGCACGTTGGAAATCTCTGAGTTCTGCGATTGTCTTTCTTTCTCCTCTGGCTTTAGCTTCTCTGCGTTTCTGTGCAATTTTCAGAGTTTCTTTCTTCCGTCATCCATTTTGGCCGTTTTTTTCTTTTTTACCTTTTGTAGAGACTTCTCGCTTTCTTCCAACACAACCTTCTTGATGTCATTCCATAACTCTTCTGGAACTCTATCATTTGTATCTAAAGCAGCAAATCGATTTTGCAGGCAGTCTTTAAATTCCAGTGGTATATTCTCAAGGTCATATTACTACCCGCTTCAATTAGTAATCGTCTATTTTCATTTAATTTGATTAAAATCAATGTGGTGTACAAACTGTATTCTGACGTGTAGTCAAATTTTAAAGTATATAACTCCGAGTGTCGTTATGTGGCGCACAAAAACGTAACCTTCCTTCAAAAGCTGCACACAGCTGATATTTTATGCGCACACAGCCTACAGAAAATTAGAGGGAACATTGCACATGATGTTCTTCAAAAACATGCCCATGTAGAGCTGGTAAGAGGCCATGTGGGCTATGAGCAAGGAACTCTGAAAATACCTTCTACCTAAAGAGTTCAATGTACGAGTCTCCCTCTTTGGGGGCACCAAAGAATAAGTCTTGGAATTCTTGGACTTCTTAAGGGCGGATTTGACCACCAAGGAATGGTGCAGAAACTGGGGCTTCTCGAATCTGGGAGCCTTTTGAACTCTATACATGGAGTCAAGCCTTCTACTGACTGAAGGTAGAGATAAAAATTGCTTGAAGAAACTGCACGAGCTGGGACAAAGGGAACAGTAGAGTGGACACTTAGCATTGTCTGATGTAAAAAGGTCCACTTCAGGCATCCCCCTGAAAGATGGAGGATGGTACTGTGGTGTCCAGAGACCATTTGTGAGGGTCAAGGAAATGACAGAGGGAGTGTCTGCTAACTGGTTCCGGACTCTGGGAAGGTAAATTGCGCTGAGAAAGATTCTGATGGATTGGGCACAGAGCCATAGGCAGGCGGCTTCACGGCAGAGCCGGAGAGAACCGGAGCCACCCTGTTTGTTGATGAAGAACATGGTGACCTGGTTGTCGGTCATCAAAAGGAGCGGTTTGTTGCAGATCCAAAGGTGGAGGGCATAGTAAATTGAATTGGAGTGGCCTAGTGGTTGGGGCAAGGTACCTCAGGCCAGAAGGTTGGGGGTTCAAATCCCACTAGAGGACAGCTACCTTGGGCTGGAAGGACTGGGGTTTCTAGTCCCACAGGTGCTCCTTGTGGTCTTGGGCAAGCCACTTAACCCTCCATTGCCCATGTTCCCTGTAAAATAGTTATCTCCAAGTTATAATGCCCTGTTCAATGCAATTTCAGTTTGTTCAATGTAAACCACCTTGATATCATGAAAGGCAGTATATAAGAAATGTTAAATAAATAAAAATAAAATAAATAAATGCATCTCCAGCAGGTTGATGTGCAGAGAGGACTCTTTGCTGGACCACAGACCTTGAGTCATGAGATGCAAGAGTTGAGCACCCCAGCCCATATGGGAGGCATCTGTGTTTAGAGTAAGTTGATGCGGGAGTTGCAGGAATGGATGTCTGGCAGCAAGGTTGGATGGAAATGTCCACCATCAAAGGGACTGATGCAACAGTTGGTTGGATCCAGAGAGAGGAACCTGGTGCTGAATGAATTGAGTATGCCGATTCCAATTGAGCTTGAGATGCTGCTGGAGCGGGAGCATGTAAAGACGTGCAAACAGAACCACATGCACTGAGGTTACCATGGTGCCCTAAGAGGCATAGGATGCTGCGAGCTGAAGCCTGTCAACAAGTGAGCAGCTGGGCACTGACCTGTTGGAGGATGGTTACTCTGTTGGGTGGTAGGAAGGCACGAGCTACAGTGGTGTTTAAGTGCGCCCCTATGAAATCCAGAATTTGGCGGGGTTCGCAACCAGACTTTTGGAAGTTGACGATGAAGCTGTTGTATGAACTGCCGCCTGAGCTGAGACCTTGTCCAGTCCTGAAACGAGCCAGTTATCCAGATAAGGATAAACACACAGGCCTTGTCTGTGAAGGTGCACCACGGCAACCACCAGGCACTTTGTGAAGACTCTTTGAGCGGAAGAGAGCCCGAATGGCAGAACTTTGTACTGGTAGTGCTCTGTCCTGAAGCAAAACCAGAGGTATTTCAAATGACGAGGGTGGATGGGAATATGGGTGTAGGCATCCTTGAGATCCAGAGAGGCGAGCAGAATAGTAGCGAGGGACGCTATCTTGAACTTTTCTTTCTTGATATAGAGATTGAGCTCCCGGAGGTCGAGTATGGAACGAAAGCCTCCTGTCTTTTTGGGAATAAGGAACAAACAGGAATAGAAGCCCTGGTTTTGCTCCGTTTCTGGTACAGGCTTGATTGCACGGTTGTAGGATAAAGACGTTATCTCTTCTGCCAGGATGGGTAGGTGAAGAGGGGGAATCTTGCTTGGTGGGGGTAAACCTCGAGGGGGGGGGGTGGTCATGAAATTGAGCTTGTAACCAATTGAAATTATATTGAGGACCCAGCAGTCTGTGGTGATGGACTACCAGGCCTCCTGAAAGTACTGGACTCGCCCTCCTACAGGTAGATTGTCAAAAATTCAGGGTCGCCTTGGTTGGTTGCACCGAGACAAAAGCGGGTTGTTTTCTATCTCTTTGTCTGGGGTGTTGAGTATAAGCAGACACAGGCTGACATTGTGGAGGAGGCCAAGGATAAGGCTGAAAGCGCTGCCATGGGCAATACTGCTGGAAATACTGGTAATGTTATGCTCTCCTATATTGAGGATGGCAGGACTGCTGAGCTGACTTCTGTGGTTGGGCTAAGAGTTCCTGCACTGTGGAGGAGTGACCTTTGATTTCCAATACAGCGTCCTGCTCTTTAGGACCAAAAAGGCTCTCTCTCTGGCAAGGAGTATCTGCCAAACGGTCTTAAAGATCCTTCCTGAGACTGGAATCCCGGAACCAAGCTATACGATGGACAAAAATGGATGTAGCCGTGGACAGGGCAACTGAGTCAAAAGCATCATACGTAGCCTGAATTATATGATAGAGGGGCTCTTGTAGATTTGTCCTGAAGAGTTTGAACATCTAGCACTGGAGATGTAGCAGGATCCAACATTTGCAACAGAAGATCATGATGATATTGCAGTAACTGAAGTTGGTGGGCTAGGATTTTCATAGCTAGTACCACACTCAAAGGTCTTTTTGCCAACTGAGTCTAGTGTCCACTGATCTTTTCCTGGTGGGGTTTGGGCATGAGAGTTTGAGAACTTAGCCTTTTTAGGACCGCCTCTGATTGATGAGGAAGTTGTTGATGCTGAAACCCCGGTGCAGGCAGTACCTTGCATTTAAGGTCGAGGTGACAAGTCATGGCATGTACCGATGCAAGCAGGATCCAGACTGATGCAAGAAGATCCTTCAAGACATGAGGAACTGACATGGCCAAGACTTCTTTAGGAATGCTACAAGTCCGCAAGATGGATTGGAAATCTTTTTTATTTGTGGGGGTCTAAGAGTCACTAAGGGCTAATGTCCTAGAGACCTTTTGGAGAAATTTGGGGTAGAAAAAATCCTCAGGGGGTTCATACTCCACTGGGTTGACCAAAGATGGTTTGACATCGATATCTCCCGAGAGGAAGCTGTATCCCACTGGTGGGAGTTCCAGGTTCGGAAGTGTTCCTCCCGGGCTGAAGTCTTGTGGTAAGACTGTTATTCTGAGACTTTGGCCTGAGAGTTAATGGCCAGGTCCGGAACAGAGTTAGCGTGGCAAACAATTAAAAGTAAGTTTGCCACGCTGCAGTGTGGGCTCCCTTCCTGCCCAGGCCCCTCACACTGTGGCAGCTGCTTGGGCAGAATTTCTGCTGCTGCTTCTGTCAGATTTGTGATGGTGCAGAGTAATATTCTAATCAAATCTGCAAACCAAACTGTCACTAGGAGGCTCTATTAGCGCCCTTAAAAACCTTATAGAAATCCTTAAATATATAAAAATTACATTACATTAATGCACTATATGATCACAAACATTAAAAATGACTACTAAAGTACCATAATACTTAAAACAAACTACACTAATTATTTCAACAGCATATAAAAGTACGTAGACCCTCCAGTGATCACTTTTAGGACACTAAAAGGTTAAAGTAGATAAAAGTAATATCACAGAATATGCAAAAGCGCTAAAGCAAAGGTACTACATACAAGTTTTCACATAAATTTAAGGACATTAAGGGGGTCTTTTACTAAGAGCGCTTTGGACATTCATTGCTAGCTAGCACAAGGACATGACAGTTAGTTCAGGCTAATTCCCACGCTGACTGCACATTCCGTGTCAGGGACGCAAGTGGGTAGATTAGGAGCAGAGGGTGGGTGTAGTGAGCTCTGCACAGTTAGCATGGGGTACACACCACATGCTGTGTCCTGCACAATTATTTATTTATTTATAGCTCTTCTATACCGCGCTCTTTTTCATCAGCGCGGTTTACAATGAACAAGAATACTCACAGCAAGCAACAGGTTTACATGAAACAGGAAAATTCAACTGGGATTCAACTTGTTGAAAACTATGTACATATATGTTATATATGGGGTTCACCTAACACTGCCTCTATAGGTGGAGTTATGTGCACCTATAGTAATGTGGTACATTTTAGGATAAAGGCTCCACGTTAACTGCCAGGAAAATGCTGTCCACACCCCCGACAACGCAGTGATGTTGCACTTAACACACCCTAGTTTTGGAGTTACTGGCGCATTAACTGCAACACCTTAGTGCCCATCAGTAAAAGACCCCTTAGCCTCTATTGACACAAGTGACTAACAAAGTTCTAGAACAAAAAAAAAAAGGAAAGCATTCTTTAAAACAATAAAATTAATTGTATGAAATTATCTAATTCAACATTTGCATGCTTTTAATTTTACCAGACACCATCCGCAGACAATAAAACAATAACATAACTGAACTGTTAACCTTCTGGTAAAGGGGCTCACGTCTAGATCCATGAATCTTATTGTTGTTAAAGTGCTGACTTATGGCGACCCTCTGGATAGTTGTCCTAAATTGTGTTCGGTCTTCAGTCAGGTAGCAAATTGTTGACAGAATGGCATTTAAGATTTCAACAACCAATATGTTTTCTTCCTTTCATTCACTGTTTGAATGTGTTTATGAAAACAAAAATATAGCCTCTATCTCAGTTATCAGATATTACAAGACTGAATAGAATTTAAAATAAATTATTTATAACTCAAAAGCCAACAGAAAGGCAAAGACCACTGCCTCTTAAAGATTTCAAATTACTAGAACAGTCCACATTTGTTAATGCATCTTTGTGCTTGTTTTATAAAATATTTGTTTGTTCTTTTTATATATGACGCAGGCAGGGTCCCGGCGACCGCTTGTAACCAGGTGCTCGACCCCGTGCGGGCACCCTGCAGGTGTCTGTCTGGTGTGGGGGGGACGGGACCTGAGCAGGACGACGCATGAGGTGTTTTTCAAATTCATTGGCTCCGCCCGCAGGGACGAGTGCGGGGGAGCCAATCAGAGAGGGTGCAGGCATGTGGCCGGGCGTCCTCAAACGTTCGCCCGAGCACATGCGTCTGGAGGTCTGCGGAGCTGGCGTGGTAAGCGGGAGCTGAAGCTGTGATTGGTGGCGACCAGGCAGCAGCGTCAGTGTTGCAGAGCCTGAACAGGTCTTTCGGTGCTGAGGAGGAGCGTAGACAGCAGGTGCGGGCGTAGCAGCACTACTGCGGGATCAGTGGAGTGAGTGGTAGCCGTCAGGTGCTTGCGGCAGGCCCCAAGTTCCCGGCATGAGTGGAGGAGTGCAGAGCGGCAAGCACGACATTGGTGTGGCAGTGCTACAAGCGAGTGGAGGTGGCATAATATAAAAAAAAAAAGGAAAAGTAAAGAAAGAGCGGTGCGTCTGAGCACGTCTGAGTCTCTGGGGGCACCCCATGCTGGTGACCAAGTTCCTAAAGTTAATATGAAAAAAAACAACCCAAAAAAACGTACGGGGTGAATTGGGGACAGCTTTTAACATAGGCTGGTAGTCCCATTGATATATTTAAAAAAAAAAGGTTTTCTCTCATTGCAGGTGGGCAAAGGATTTGGCGGGATGCCTGCTAGGAAGGGACGTCAGTGCAGGGGGCATGGATCTGATAGGGTTGAGGTGGAAAGGCCTGGTGGAAGCCGGGGGTCGGAAAGAGAAAGGCCAGCGGGGCTTTGAGGTCGGTCAGGGTTTAGGCCTCGCGGCAGTTGGCTTCAGGAGCACGAAGGCCTGCAAGGGGATGCAGTGGGTCTCCAGCATCGTGCAAGGGGGCTGGGGGTGGACGCAGAGCTCAGGGGCAGGGAGTTCGGGAACAGATGATGACGGGGGGCATGGGGGCAGACGTAGTTAATGCTACGCAGGGAGGTGCATGGGGTAGTCCCAGTGCGGGGGTAGTAGCTGAGGATGTAAGAAAAGGTGGTTCGGATCAGGGGCAGGGGGAGGTGACCCCATCCCGATTGGGAATGGAGGGGGGTGGGGGCAGGGGCGACTGGACAGTGTATGGGGCCCCCAGTGAGGTTGGTCGAGGAGCAGCTTCCCCTTGGGGTGGGCCTGCAGTTCAGTTAGGTTACGGGCCGGTGGAGCGTCAGGCTGCATGGGACCATTGGATTGGGGGAGGGCAAGGTCCATCTAGGGCTGAGTGGGCAGGGGCTTGGCAACCTGCATGGTCTCTGGGTTCCCCTCCCTCCCAGTCCCCCCCCCCTGTCTTTCCTTTTTTGTCTACACAGGTTCCATTTCCAAATCCGCATGGAATAGAGCACGGAACGGGGAGGCAATTGCATGCAGAGAATATGGACCCTGGAGCAGCAGTTACGTGGGGAGGCTCGGTGGATGGGGCTTCGGCACAAGGAGAAAGTTCCCAGTAGATGAACGAGGATCATCAACAGGAGGTGCTTCGCCCACCAGCTGCGGGGACGGTAGATACGGTGGAGATGGGTGAGTTGAATGCGATGCAAGTAGCGGTGGGTGAGGGGAGTTGTTCGCGGGGAGAGAGGACGGGAAAAGCGAGCAGAAAGAAGAAGCACTCGTGTCGGCGGTGGCTAAGTTCGGAATCGTCCTCCTTAACGTCATCGGGCTCTTCCTTGGGGTCCTCGGGAGCTGAACACAGGGGGGGGGGGGCAAGGGACACGTGGAGGTGTTGCGATGGGGAGCAAGTCGGGGGGTGGGGCTCCTACATTAGCATCTTTGTCTGAGTTGTGGTAGGGGGTTCTGAAGAAGTTGCGACGTAAAATTCGGAAGCGGAAATATATAGATATTTTCCGCTTGCTCGAGGGTTGGAAGCATTCAGGCGAGAGTAAGAAAATGCGTAAGGAGGATGAGAAGGCCGGCTGGATTAGGAAGGTCTCTCGTAACGTCATGAATTGGATGAGGGCTTTCTTGCGTTTAGCAAGTGTTTGGGGCCAACACTATCCGGAGCATTATGGGATGTTGTTGGCATATGCTGATTTGATTCTGGAAGTGTCACAGACCCACGAGGGGTGGGCGTGGCTAAATTATGATGAGAAGTTTAGGGACAAAATGGAAGAGAACAAGTTATTAACTTGGGGCACGCAGGACATTAACCTGTGGCTCACTCAGATGCGTTTCACTTGTTAGAAGCCATCTTCAAATCGGAAACCTATTTTGATAAATGCATGCCGATGGGCTGTGCAGTTTCTTGCGCATACTTTGAGAAATTTAGTACCTTCCTTCAGTGGGCGGTTGTGCGGAAGGTGGGCTGGACGAATGTGGTTCATTACCTTGATGATTTCTTGTTTGTAGGAGCTGCTCAGACACCAGTGTGTGGAGCACTTCTAGAAGGTTTTGTGAGTTTGGCAGGGGAACTGGAGGTGCCTTTGGCAGAGCACAAGACTGAGGGCCCGGCGACAAGGATCACCTTCTTGGGAGTGGAGTTGGACTCAGACCACATGGTAGCGCACCTCCCAGCAGAGAAGGTTGTGAGGTTGCGGGTGTTAGTAGCTAATGTGTTGGCCTCCTCCAAATTAACGTTGAAGGAAATGCAGTCGTTGCTAGGCTCTCTGAATTTTGCTTGCAGAGTAATCCCGATGGGGCAGTATTTATTAAACAGCTGTGTCGACTGCGGGGGTAGTTAAGCCACATTACTGCATTAGAGTTTCTAGAGTCATGCGTGAGGATTTGCGGTTTTGGGACATATTTTTGAAAGACTTTAATGGGATGTGGCTTGACCGTGGCAGGAGCGGATGCGAAGTCACCTTGCTAATTGCATGGCTGGTGAGGCATCACTACACTCTGGTTTGTTAGATGAGTATTCTGGTTCATAATGTTTATTTATTTATTTATTATTTATTTCTTTTTAATACCGTGCTCTTTAGAATCAGTGCGGTTTACATGCATACTAATGGGTACTTTTTATTCCCTTGTCCCCGAAGAGCTCACAATCTAAGTGTACCTGAGGCAATGGAGGGTTAAGTGGCTTGCCCAAGGCCACAAGGAGTAGCCATGGGACTAGAGACCCCAGTCCCTCCTGCCTGAGGTTGCTTGTCCCCATGTGGGAATTGAACCCCCGGCCTTCCTGCCTGAGGTAACCTGGCCCAACCACTGAGCCACTCCTTCCTCAACATAATGTTCAGTATGTTGGAATGTTAATAAAGCTGCGACCAGTTGTTTCCAAGAACAGTTTGTATGTGAAGTTTGTGGGAACAAAGGGGGAGGAGTAATGAAGCGGGGGAGGGGGATATTTTCAGGCGGGAAGTGTGGAGCACCGGGTCCGACTACCCGGTTACTGGGAATGACAAAAATACAGCAAACAATTTTTGTTTATATTAAAATAACACTGGTAAACAAAATCCAAAAAAATTTCTGTCACAGAAATGAAAATGGCTGATTCTAGTACTGTTTTTGGTTTCAAACTTGGATATGTATTTAGAAATTCTCCATCACGTAACGTTTTTGAGTGACATGTAGTTTAAATTTAGACTATGTTGCTCATATTTACATTAGATGTATATTGAAACGTAATGTCTCCTAAAAGTTAGTTGTATATGATTTTCTGCTGTATTGTGCCTCAAGAACATCCCTCTTAAGGGTCCAACAATAATCATCAATTCAAATATTGTATTCTGCTTTATTTTATCTCTACAGCAAAAAGATTATTTTTAAAAACTGTAAATTTTCTTGAAATGATAAGATAAACGTAAGTAACCTTTTATATACTAGCAATAAGCTGACCCTCTGGGATATACAGCCAGCTGACTTTCTCACAAACGTTCATTCAGTAGTGTTCATTTGGAATGCAGATATCAACGATGATGCAAATGTTCAAGAGAAAATTAAAACGTACCAGATGTTCTAATCCAGCTTTGATGTTTCCAGAGTCCCTGTAACAGAAAAACAAAAGTTCTAAATTGCTAAATCCTAGTTAGTAGTGATCTGTATTCAAAACCACATTGTTAACATTCATCTATTATTATTATTATTATAGAGCAAATTGTTTCGTTAAGCTTTGGGCACTTGAATTTTGTTTAATGTTATTTTAAGATGCGTTATATGTTTTCTATACTGCTTTCAACTTTTGTGATTTGGCGGTTTATAAATGTTGTAAATAAATAAAATTAGATATTGTGCTGAGACCAAAATGTTTCAAAACACACCACCTTTTTGCAAAAATATATAAACCATACAAAATACACAATGCAAATATAACTCACACATACCTGTTCAGGTTTTTGCCAGAAATTGATATATATGCTGAATATTCTGAGAATACTAGAATGTAATTTACATGCATACACATTGGCATTAATATGTATTTTCTTAAGCAGTGGTTTCCACTATTTATGTTTATGTATTTGTACTTATTAAAGTAATAATGATCTATATGTGAGTTATATTTGCATTGTGTATTTTGTATGGAGACCAAAATGTTTTACATTGTGGATTTCAGGATTTTGCCAATCTATTTCTCTAAATAAACTACCCATATACTATCAAGAAAAAGACTAACCTGCATAACCAGAACATGAAAAACATTAAATGAGAAAAATAAAAAGTATTTATACTAAATTATTTGGTCATCAATGCACTGATCTTTCTCTTTAAAGGTCTATTAACTTCATTCACAATAATTTAACTTTGGAAAGAAAAACAAATATGGATTTCCTTCTTACTTCCTCAAGGCAAAAAGAAAAATAAATAAAATCACAAAACCAAAAAAGACAAAGATGACACCTGGTAAATGGGGGGTGTCCAGATCCCTATTACTTGCATCAATGATTTTTGTTTTCTTCTTTGGTTTTGTTTCCTAAGTCTGTTAGAATTTTATGCATTGCTTCATCACTTGGGAGCCTATTTATTAACTTACACTAATGTTTTTTTTACCTAAAGCACATTAACAGCCCAAACTAAGATGTATTAAATGCAAAACCTCTATATTAACAATTGAAGAGTATTCCCAGATCTTTCGGAAAAGTAGCCACCTCTACATTAATTACAAGGTGCAGGCCCTATTCATTTCTTGGCCCCAATATGGATTCTCACATGTGCGGGGTAATTTTATAAGCAGCACTTATCATACCTATTTTATAAAGACAGTATGTGTGTATTTTACTTTATGAAATAGAGGTGTAAGTAGTGGGAGAAGTGGAAAATGAGTGTCAAATCTAGGTGCAATCACTTACAGTAGTCTAAGCTTAACGGTAAAAATACATGCTTAACGAGCAAACTTACAGGATGATGCAGAAACCTCGCACTAGAGTCAAGTGCTTAAAGTTGTAGAGCAGGTTTTCATATTGCGAGTTTAACACGGACACTCTGCGCTGGGATGCAATATATAAATTAACCAATGTGCAAAAAGTCAGTGTTAAACTGGGAGAGCAAGCCAAAAACATGTGCACAGAAGTCGGCGCAAGTTTGGCATGCTGTCCTGGAAAAACAGGGTCATCTGAGGTGAAGTTTGACACTTCACCTCAGAAGATATAGCATTGGTCACTACCAGGGGGCTGCCCCCAGGCATCACCTCTCTGACAGAAACAAAACATGTGGTGGCCCAGCGGCCCAAATCACCCCAACCCTCCCCCAATACCTTAAATGTTGGGGTGGAAACATTGACCACAAAATCCTGCCCCCACACTATCATCTTGTAAAATGGCAGTGCCTGGCCCCATGCAGTGCATCGTGGGATGCACTGGGTGGGGTCAGACTGCCATAAAGGCAAAAAATGCCTTATATAGAAACATAGAAACATGACGACAGAAAAAGACCACATGGCCTATCTAGTCTGTCCTTCCATATCAACCACTACAACATTCCTCTTTTTTCCTTTAGAGATCATCTGTGTTTGTCCCATGCTTCTTTGAATTCAGATACTGTCCTCATCTCTACCACCTCCACTGGGAGACTATTCCACGGATCCACCACTCTTTCAGTAAAGAAATATTTCCGCATATCACTCCTGAATCTATCCCCTTTCACCTTCATCCCATGTCCCCTCGTAGCAGAGCTTGTTTTCAATCGACAGAGGCTCTCCTCCTGTGCATTTATGCTACTGAGGTATTTAAACGTCTCAATCATATCACCTCTATCCAGCCTTTCCTCTAAGGTGTACATATTAAGATCCTTAAGTCTGTCCTCATATGCTTTATAATGAAGACCACTAACCATTTTAGTAGCCACCCTCTGTACGGACTCCAGCCTGTTTATATAGCACAGTTACTTACCTGTAACAGGTGATCTCTGGGAACAGCAGGAATAAGTCTTCACATATGGGTACGTCGGTACCGACGGAGCCTGTGCGGGAACACTCCCCAGCGTCCAATCAGAAAGCATTTGGGAGCATCCCTCAGCGCCTGCATGCTGCCTTCCCGCCTTTCCAACTGTCTCTCCTCAGTTGAGTTTTATAGCTGAGATAAAAAGAGAGAAAGGAAAGGAAGATAGATAGAGAGATACAACTCCTAGGGGAGGTGGGTGGGTTGTGAAGACTTATTCCTGCTGTTCCCAGAGATCACCTGTTACAGGTAAGTAACTGTGCTATCTCCAGGAACAAGCAGGAATGAGTCTTCACATATGGGGACTCCCAAGCTAAGATGCCTGGAGCCCTAGCATGGTGAGGATTGGAACATGCTACACCTCATATGGCCAGGCATCCTGAGGATGGAGGGTAGGAGTTGAAAAGAGAGGAGCTGTAGAAAAACAGCTAACCTAAGGACTACAGGTAAGGAGTCCTTGTATGTATGATAATTATCATAAAAAATGTTGACATGAACAATCACAATATGGACCTCATCTACTGGATTGCAGGAAGAAGAGAGGCTGACGGAGTCTACTGGAGATCCAGTAGAGGAATCTTCTAGGTGACCTCACTGAAGTGAAGGTGAAGGTCCAAATCTGGAATTGACAGGTGACCCAGGTGTCAACTGGGGTAGAACAAAAACGTCAGGTCTTTAGTGGAAGCTTTATGGAAAAAGCTGGGAACTCTTTTGGCTACAGAGTTACTAACATTTAGGAGCAAAAGAGGAAGACTGACCGATTTGGACAACTAGTCCAGTCCTGGAGGGAAGAAGGGGTATGGGAAAAAGCACATATTCCCAAGGAGGACAGATGTCTGAAGGGCTGAAACCTCAGATCTACTGAAGATCCACCCTGTCTTTCCTAACTGTTGAGAGATAGGAAAGATAGTGAAGCATGGAGCTTCAGGGATACCTAGACCTAGGGTTAAGGTAGGAGCTGTCAGTACCACAGTAGTGGTTGTGTGCATAATACCCCAGACATACTGAGGGACAGTATGAACATATGCAAGCCCACTGTCTGGAACCTATAGGAAGGTAAAACCTTTATAAGCATAGACAGAGAGATAAGTATGTAAATACATATCTACCTATAAGGAAGCATCTCGACAGATACACATATATATATATAGGGATATATATATATATATGTGTATATATATATATATATAGGGTGTGATGTAGCAGGCTCTTATGAAGCAAGAGAAACTGATAGTGATCCGGTGGAGAGAACCGGTACTGCAGGGGAATGCAGGATTTTCTCTGTTGAGAGGAAAAAAGAATGCAGAGCTAATCAGGAACCACTCCTCACTTCAAGGCAGGTGAGAAGCCAAGTCCCTGATTGGGCACGCCCAAGCAGGAGGCGGGCAGTGCAGCACTCAGCCAGCTTGTTAAAAACCCAGAAACAGTTAGGCAAGCATCGTGACAAGCAAGGAGTTTGGGAAGAAGGACACAAGCACCTGGACGAGGATAGGTCAGATGACCAGGAACAGGAACCCAGAGAGAGAGAACCACTAAGCAGCTGTGATCCAAGAAGGAGCAGACAGGAGCTGGGAGACTCAGGGGCAGAGAAAGATTTCTGGAAGCAGAAGAATTCTAAGGCACTGAGAGACCCAAGGCTGCAGCTCAGGAGTTTAAAGGACCCAGAAGAACCTTGGAATAGGAGGCAAAGGGATAAGGAATTACCCTGGAAGAAGCCCAAGCACAAGGTATCTGGTGGGTGTGGCACGGCTAGCAAGCTTAACAGTGGAAAGCCAGAAAGAGTGAATTTTAATTGTGAAAGACAGGATAAAGGCAGAAAGTTTGATACTACCTGGTTAAGTCAAGAAAAGCCTGACTGCGTTTTACCCTGCACTGCCATGTGGAGATAGGTGGGGGAAGGGAAATGCTTGCACGCTGAAATGTTGTCCAAGTAAAAGCACTGATAATTGCCTAGAGATAAGAAATATAAACAAGCATTTACCTGAAGGAGGATTTGCTCAGCCTAGCTCAGAAAATACACAGGCTGAATTACTTCTCACTGAATTCAGAGAGTTCCTTAAAAGCAGAGCAGTTTCTACTCAGAACGTAGCAAAGCCATTGATCAGCTGGCAAGAAGAAATGCCTTTAATTTCTTTGCCATCTACAGAACAGGAAGTACCGATGGATTGCTCTACTTGTATGATTCCAAAGGACATTTAAGTGATTTGCTTGCCAGTGTTGTATGTAAGAAAATAGCAAAGTTAGCTCACTGTTTGCTGTGATAAAAGAGCTTATTTGAAGTGAATAAGTGGAAGCATATTCTGTGCAATTCAGGAGCAGTGCTGGTATCAGAGTTTTCAGTTACCTTAATGAAAAGGAGATCATATGACAGGGGAATGTGATCAGTAATGGACATTCAGTCAAGCAGTGGAAAAAAAAAGCCTTGTTTAAGTTCAGTTTCTTAACCTTGTTTTGTACCACATATTTCATTTTACGTCTGCTGCATTTGAACTGCGTAAGCGGGAAATAAACCCCAGAAAAATAAATATTCTTTGCCTTGCCTTATCACTTGAGCACCAACACAACTACAACATTAACCCTCAAGGGCATTCAAGGCCAGCCCCTCCCTTAACCCTCAAGGTCCAGGGAGTGGGTGGGTGGCAAGGGGTATATATATATATATATATGTCTATAGTGAGATCTGGAGGGACATAACATATGCACACGCAGCTTACAGACATATGTATCTATAGAGAAGTATATAGAGATATATACATACATGTATATAGATGTCTAAAGATAAATGTCTGCAACTAAGCAGATAGAGATATGCCCATAAGAACATTCACATGGGAGATGTGAAGGAGAAAGATTCATCTAATAACAAGAAGGTGGAACCTACTTGAGAAGATATATAGAGAATCTATTCTCCCTGGCTAAGATGGTGCAGGAATGCTATCCAGTGAAATAACCAGAATGGTTGCGTGAAAAAACAGAGGATAATATCAGTCTGTAAACAGCAAGTCCTGAGTCCTATAGAAACTCTCGCATGGTAAATGGACAGAAAACGCATAGGATGAGATACCAGGTTGACCCACTGGAGGGACACAAGGGGTATCATGCGTTATTAGTAAAATATGTGCTGTCCATGAAGGAGTAGGATACCATGAGGACAAGCTGCAAGGAAAAAAGAGCATATTCCTTGTAGGAATTGGAGAACTCTTTGGACGTTCACGTAGAAAAGGCTTATGTCCTGTATAATAACAGGAGATAATAGGGTGTGGAGAACCCTCACAGTCATGGAAAATGACCGAGGAAGCCTTTCCCAACCATATAGGATAGTCATCAGAGACAAAACCCCATGCTCTCTAGCAAGGGCCCATAGTAGAAAGCTTCTCTGTAAGATTGCAGAGAGCATTATGCAGGAGAATTGGGAGATAAACCTTGCTGTAGGTCAACTATGCTGCCAAATCCAAAGAAATTGGAGATGGCAAGAAAAGAAGATAGTGTGATAAGCCTGAAGTGATTAGGATTATCCAGGATAGATGAAAGCACTATCTTGGAATCACTACTAAGGCCAGACAGGAAGTAGTGGAAGACAGACTGGAAACTTGTGGAAAAGTACCAGTAGTGCAATCACTGGAACTCCTGCATGGGCAGCTGCTGAATAAGACAGCAGAGAGAATCTTTCTGTGTAAAACAGAGAGAACAGACAGAATAAGAGGAGAAATTCCTGTCCCTGTCTGATGAGCTGCCCAGAGAAAAGAAGGGAATTTATTCAAGAGAGAAAACTCCACACTGGAATGAAAGGCTAGAGAAGCCCTGCAGTGGTATGGTACCACTCTTTCAGGGGAAACCCTAGATAAGAGGGTAGAGAAAGAGGAGCTGAAGGGTGACTTACCATGTGGTAAGTCTGTGGAAGGAAAAAATTCATGTCGGAACAGAAAACTATCATGAGATAGTTGTTAACTTCTCTTCTTGGTAGGAAGAAGAGGAGAAACCTGTGACCCATAGACATGAATATCCTGACAGCTCAGCATACCTAGGAGCAAATGGATGTCCTGAGAAAAGGAATCCATGTGTAGAGTTTTTAATGAAAAAACAGTGAAAAATCTTCTACTGGGAAGAAGTTAACTGTAGGTTATAAACTTCAGGACCCTATGGTTGCTGGGTTTGTTCAGCCTGGCTAGAGTTTGGATTCTTCAGACCAGGGCGAGGTTTCCCCTGCTTGGGAACATCTGTATGATGGGCAGGAGAAGAGTGAAACCTTCTTCTCCTAGGGAAAGAAGGTTTGGTAGGGCATTTCCTACCTACTGGGGAAGGAGAAGGCTTAGAATAGCCCTCAGAAACAGAGATGTCAGTGGACCACTGAGCAACCTGATGTAAAGACTCTTTATTGAAGAGATTTTCCCCAGTGCAAGGAGTATTACCCAGTCTTTGTTGTGCCCATCTGCTTAAGTCTGAAGCCTGGAGCCAGGCTCTACGTCGTGCCCCTATGGCTATAGCAGAAGTTCTGCTAACAGACTCAAAGGAGTCTAGGGAAGCATGAGTAAGAAACCAAGAGATACTGTGCATATGACTAAGTAATAAGGAATAGTCTGCAGTCTTGGGTTCTGAAAGAAAAGGAGTCAAAAGAGATAATTTCTTTGTGACCTCCTGAAGGGATAGACTCATATAAAAATATATGAGAGAATCCTTGTTGACAGCATAGATGTCTGGAAGGTTTGACGTCCAAAGGCATCTAGTGTCCTAGACTCACGACCTGGAGGGTAAGAAGAGTGCTTCTTCTTACTTTTTACCTTCCTCATTGCTGATTCCACTACAATGGAATGATGGGGAAGTTGAGTCTTTTGAAACCCTGGAGAGGGGGGCACCTGATACAGAAGATCAGTTGCTCTAGAAGGTGAAGGAACCCTTAAAGGTGCTTCCCACATTCTTAGAAGAAGATCCTGCAAGGAATGATGTAAAGGAAGCATTATATTTTCCTTTTCTCTCGTAGAAAAAGAGCCTTGAGTAGGATCATAGCCAGGGATAGGAATAGCAAGAGATGTTGCTATAGTCAAGAGAAAATTCTGAAAAGAAGGATCTCCAAAGGGAACCGTTCCTGGGCAGGCTAGCCCTGAAGAACTAGCCTGGGCACTGGAGGATCTACTTAAGAATATAGGAATATAAGATCCTGTACGGTGCAAGGAAGGATCCTTAAGGGATGGATGTTGGTACTGGAGGTCATGACCTGAGACAGTCAGTACTGCATCGTCCATGCCAGGTATCGACTCCAAGCTTGGTATAGAAAGGAGCGATCCTGGTGAAAGAAGCATGGAAGGAGCTGACCCCGATGTTACTGCGGGTACCGGCACCGATACCGATACCGGTAGCTGTGTCGGAATCGAAGGCGACACCGATATCAAAGCAGTCATCGGTGGCTGCTCAAGCGGTACCGAGGTAACCGAAAGCCTTTGGTAATCACCCTCAGTACCGAGCATCCGGAACCCGTAAGCGTCGGTACCGAGACGTGTCGGTACCCAGTCTTCCAGACTAGAGATCGATTCCAGAATCGGCATCGAAGGAAGCAAGTCTATCGATGCATGTCTAGAGGGTACCGACGTCGGTGGTAGTATCGGCGTTGATGCCGATACTGGAAAGTCAATCTGGGGCGTATCAACCGGTCCCGAAGGTACCGAGAAAGCCAGATGACGATCCCTGGTGAGGAGTGGATCGCTCAACACCAGTGCCGATGCCGGGGTATCGGTACCGCTCGAAGCGGATGCCACCACCGAGCATGGCTCAGGTATGTTCTGTGAGGGGTGAGCCCCAGGAACAACCTGAAACCCCTGATAGGCTTTGGAGGCCGAAGACTCCCGCCGGGGTTTTGAAGCCAATGGACCCTAGAGGGCAAGGCCGGAGCCGTCATCATGCTGTGCATGAGACGTACCACTCAAGGGCTGGCTAGTCTTAATAGACTGTTTGTGGGTTACCTGATCTTGTGGAGAAGAAGAAATAGTCGGTGCCCTGACACTGGAAGGGAACTCGGTATCGAGGGATACTCAAAATGGAAAATCTCTTCTCACAATATTGCAGCCTAATGGCTCCAGAGGAAAATGGTCAGGACCCAAACAGGTTAGACACCAGTTCTTGGAGTCTAAAAGCAAAACTGTATCGCCACAGTTTAGGCACTTCTTAGGAAAAGAAGGAGGCGGCTCCATGATGGAGAGGCCTAGAAGGCCCAAAAAATTTAAGACAGAAACTGAGGGAAAAAAATTCCCTGAATTTAAGGAAAGGAAAAGAAAAGAAAAAAACACCGGCGGTACCGGTGGAGTCGGGGAGACAGCCGCAACCACAAGAAAACAAGAATTAAAGAATTAAGAATTTAAAAAATTTTCTGCGGTGACAGGAGGACGTCCTGTCGACTCCGCGGAAAAACGAAAACTGAGGAGAGACAGTTGGAAAGGCGGGAAGGCAGCACGCAGGCGCTGAGGGATGCTTCCAAAAGCTTTCTGATTGGACGCTGGGGAGCGTTCTCGCGCAGGCTCCGTCGGTACCAACGTACCCATATGTGAAGACTCATTCCTGCTTGTTCCTGGAGATCCTTATATTCCAAATAAGGTCATACCAAAGACTTACACAGAGGCACTATCACCTCCTTTCTTCTGCTGGCCATTCCTCTCCCTATGCACCCAAGCATCCTTCTAGTTTTTGCTGTCTCCTTTTCTACCTGTTTAGCTACTTTAAGATCATCAGACACAATCATGTCTAGGTCCCACTCTTCTTTAGTGGACAAAGGTACTTCACCCCCTATACTATATTGCTCCCTTGGATTGCTGCAGCCCAAATGCATTACCTTGCGTTTTTTAACATTAAATCTCAGCTATTATAGACCATTCGTCAAGCTTAGCTAGATCCCTCCTCATGTTATCTACACCTTCCTGGGTGTCTATTGAAGATTTTGGTATCATACGTAAAGAGGCAAACCTTACCCAACAGCCCTTCCGCTATATCACTAACAAAGATGTTAAAAAGAATCGGACCAAGGACAGATCCCTGGGGCACACCACTGGTAACCTCCTTCTCCTCAAAGTAAGCTCCTTTTATCTGTACCCTTTATCACCTACCACTCAAACAATTTCTAACCCAAGCAGTAACTGTAGGGTCCAACCCTAGGGTGCTCAGTTTGTTTATAAGTCACCTGTGAGGAACGGTGTCAAAGGCTTTACTGAAATCTAAATACACCACATCTAGAGCTCTCCCTCGGTCCAACTCCCTGGTCACCAAGTCAAAGAAATCAATTAGATTTGTCTGACAAGCCCTGCCTCTGGTGAATTCATGCTGCCTCTGATCCTGTAATCCGCTGGACTCCAGAAACCTCACTATTTTCTCTTTCAGCAGCTTCCAATAATTTACTCACCACCGAAGTTAAACTAACTGGCCTGTAGTTTTCAATCACATCCTTACATCTGCTTTTGTGTAAAGGGACCACATGTGCCTCTCTCCAGTCCTTTGGCACCACTCCCAACTCCAACGAGGCATTGAAAAAGTCAGTCAGTGGAGCTGCTAGAAAGTCCCCAAATTCCCTCAGTATTCTAGGGTGTATCCCATCTGGTCCCATCGCTTTATCTACTTTAAGTTTAGCTAGTTTCTCATGAACACAGTCTTCTGAAAATTGTTCAAGATGCCCCTCGCTTCTGTTCCTGTTTGTGGGTGTTTTCTGAGGTCCTGCTCCTGTTTCCTCATCGGTGAAAAGAGAACAGAAATATTTGTTATGCAATTTCGCTTTATCCTCATCAGCTTCTACAGGGTGGCCCAAAAAAGTGAGAACATCTCGTAGCATATAAGTTATTTAAAAATTCAAAAAGACAGATGTAAATGATTGACAAATTTAACTTTTTTCCCAGCAATGTTCCTGTATGGGAACATGACAAACATTACCTATTTTTTATGTACACGATTTTCGAATACAAATATTCTTTGCAGAATGTGAACAAGTGGTGACGTCATATTTAACAGCAGTGCAAACATTAAATGGTCTCAGTTGCACAACAGTTTTAATTTCACTTAAAGTTTCACATTTTTTTACAATTTGAGGGTAAGTCAAATTTAGCAGTTATAATTTTGAGATACTTGGTTGTTTTACATTTTGACGCTGAACATTGTGTACGAGGCATGCCTGGTCGTGTTGCACAGGTGCACTCACATTTTATTTGATTTGTGATGTGGGGTAAATTTTATGTATATGTCTCATGTTCCTATAGGAACACTGCCAGGATTATCCAAAAGTCGACTAATAATTGCCAATGCGCATTGTTTTCAGATAATTCCTTCAGTTTTGATAAACAATGGATACAAGAAGCTTCTATGGTACCAGATGTAGCAAAATTCATCGGGCAGTTACAGTCCAAGATGTTATGTCAACTGTGGAAAGTTTAACTCGTCCGACAACCATCACTGTGTTGCCGCCGTCTGCAGGTGATTCTGCAGCTGACAGTGATGTTGAAGATGTTCCTGACAATTTGAACAATGATGACCCCTTTGAAACTGCTGGAGAATTGGAAGTGATAGCACAGGAGACAGACGAAGATGAGAGTGTTAGTAGTGAAGATGAAAGCAGCCCTCCAGCAAAAAAGTGTTAGAACCTGAAGCAGAAACAGGCAATTCAGTGAAAAAAGTCAACAAAGTTCACTAAGGTAATTTCATCACTGGTGCCAAGTCATTTACCTGACAGTTTTCCTGTTCTGTTGTCGCTTTCTCCGTTTTCCATATGGTGCTTTATATTCGATGACAAAATGCTGACGGAAATTGTAACGCAAAGCAACCTTTACGCTAACCAAGATAAGAACGACAATCAGTTTCAAGTCACAGTGGATGAAATTTGTCGCTTTCTGGGAATCCTGCTGTTGTCTGGCTATCACGTCCTGCCACAGGAGTCAGACTACTGGAGCAGTCAGCAAGATCTAGGCGTGCCTATTGTCTGTGAGGCCATGAGCAGCAAGAGGTATCAGACCATCAAAAAATACTTTCACTTGGCTGACAATGCTGAACTCAAAGCAGGCGACAAGACAGCTAAGGTTGCTCCACTTATTACTGCCGTCAACGTGAATTTGGTGCAGTTTGTGTTTTTCCACCATGAATTGAGTATTGACGAGTCTATGACTCCATACTTTGGCCGCCACAGCATGAAAATGTTTATAAGAGGAAAACCAATTAGATTTGGTTTTAAGTGGTGGTGTATGTGTGGCATCGACGGTTACCCTTACAACATTAAGCTGTACACCGGACGAGAAAGTTCTATGCATTCGATGGAACCTCTGGGCTCCAGTGTCATAAACCATATGGTTGATGTTATTGAAAAGCATTCAGATGTAATTCGTCACCACCTGTTCTTCGATAATTTTTTTACAAGTTACGCACTGATCAAGTCACTCGCAGAGAGAAATGTTGCAGCTACAGGTACCATTTGGGAACTGAGAACTGGCGGAGCACACAAAGAACTTCAAAGTACAAAGGACATGAAGAAGAGTGGCCAACGAGGAGACTATGATTACCGATGTGATGGGTCAGTCTATGTAGCAAAGTGGCATGACAATTCTGTTGTCTGCATTGCCAGCAATAATCTCACACATGACCCACTTCAAACCGCACGTCACCGAGTCAAAGTTACATCAGATGTTGCTGTGTCTCAACCCTTTGTGGTGAAGTGCTATAATGAAGGAATGGGTGGAGTGGATCTCATGGACAGGCTCTTAGCAAGCTACAGGCCATCTGTGCGTGGAAAGAAATGGTGGTGGCCAACATTCACAAACGTCCTCAACGTATCTGTTGTGGCTGCTTGAAAAATACACCGTCACCTTCATGGAAGTGACATGGATCATCTGACATTCAGACGTGACATCACCTTGTCTCTCTTGAAGGGCACTGCCATTCAGGAACATTCAATCAAATCAAATCACATAGCCAATTTGCCAAAAGCTGTCTGGCAGGCACAGGAGTTACTTCATGAACGCATCAGCTGCACGCAGGGACGCTGTCGCATGTGTTCGAAGAACACTACAGTCATGTGCAGGGTCTGCAAGGTCCGGCTTCACTCCAATAAGGGCAAAACTTGCTTTGTGGACTGCCACAAGTGACAGACATGCATACTGTAGCATTAGTCACTAGTATCTACTTGATTTATCTGTTATTTTTGCGTTCTAGTAGGATGTTCTCTTGCATGGGTTGAACATACAATTTCCTGGCAATGTTCCTGTATAGGAACATAGATAAACTACAAACTCTGAATCTATTGACACTATACTTACGTCTTGCAGTCATTACATGTAGTAAGAAAAAGAACACTGTTAAGAAATTAATAGCGTTTTTGTGGTAGTGCCAGGAAAAGGGTTAAAAAAAAGATTGGCGACCAGAAATTGTTAAAATAAAGATGTTATATAGCTAAAAAAGGTAAATAAGTAAACTATTTAAGCTTTTAATTTATGAGATATTCTCACTTTTTTTGGGCCACCCTGTACATACTCCTCCCCTTCACCCTCCCCTTCCTCTTCTCACTAACATATCTGAAAAATGTCTTATCCCCCATTTACTGCATTGGCTATTTCCTCCTCTTTTTGAATCTTTGCTTTCCTGACTACTTTGCTAGCTTCTCTAAGTTTTTCCAAATATAGATGCCTGTCTTCCTCTCTCCGTGATCTCTTGTAGTTTATGAAGGCCTCCCTCTTTTTCTTCACTTTTTCATCTACTTCTTTTGAAAACCATAGCGGTCCCCTTTTCCTTTTACCTTTATTTACCATTTTAACAAAAAGGTTGGTTGCCCTTAAAATTCCCCTTTCATTTTTGCCCACTGTTTTTCTACATCCCCCAGCTGTTCACATCCCGCTAACAACTCCCTGAGGTATTGGCCCATCTTGGCAAAGTTAGTTTTCCTAAAGTTTGAATGGATTTTAAAAAGCCCTAGTCCTAATACTGAACTACACCATATGGTGATCACTGGATGCAAAATGATCTCCCACTATAATATCAGAAACACTTTCACCATTGTTAAGCACCAAGTCCAGTATGGACCCTTCACGTGTGGATTCTGTTACCAGTTGCCTGAATAGTTCTCCCTGTAGAGAGTCCAGGATCTCCTTACTTCTAGATGATACTGCAGCAGGAATGTGCCAATCAACATCTGGCATATTGAAATCCCCTATCAGTAGCACTTCCCCTTTCCTAGCAATGCTGCGTATGTCTTCAATTAACTGTCTGCCCGCCTCTTCCTCCTGTGAGGGAGATCTGTATATCACACCAATGCAAATAGATTTCTCTTTCCCTCTTTCTAGTTTAACCCACATTGCCTCCTCTCTTCCTTTTAAGCTCTGTAGTTCCAAAGCTTTAATATTATTTTTTACATATAGTGCCACTCCTCCTCCTCCCCTTCTTCCTACCCTGTCCTTTCTGAATAAAGTATAGCCTGGTATAGTTACATCTCAGTCATGGTTTTCTGTGAATCATGTTTCTGTAACTGCCACTAAATCCAAGTCAGCCTCTCCCATTAAAGCTTCAACATCTGGGATCTTATTTCCCATGCTATGGGCATTTATACACACCACTTTCCATATGTTGTTCCCTTTACCCATTTCCATAAAGGTATTTAATGTTTCACTTACCTGGGGGCTTTCACTTACCTGGGGGCTTTTTTCACCCATCCCCAATGAATCTAGTTTAAAGCCCTCTTCAGGAGATTAGCCAGTCTGCTATTGAAGACATGTCGACCTTTCTTGGACAGATGGACGCCATCTCTACTCTGCAATCCTTGGAACAGCATCCCATGGTCCAGGAAACCAAAACGTTCTCGATGACACCATCCATGCATTCATCTCCAGGATGTGAGCTTCTCTGCCTTGGCCTTTATCCTCAACAGGGAGGATTGAAGAGAACACCAACTGCGCCCCTATGTGCTTCACCCTCTGTCCCAGAGCCATGAAGTCACTTTTGATATGCTCAGAGGGATACCTGGCAGTATCATTTGTGCCGACATGGATTAGCAACATTGGGTAATAGTCAGTGGGCTTGATGAGTCTCGGCAAACTCTCTGTAACATCTCAGGTTTTGGCACCTGGCAGACAGCATATCTCTCTGGACATCAAGTCTGGTCGGCAGATGATCGCCTCAGTACCTCTCAGAAGAGAGTCACCAACCACCACTACCCTTTGCTTCCTTGTGGTCACTGATTCTGCAACTTTGGGGTGCTCGAGCTCTGGTTCTTCCCTTTCCAGGGATGCTTTCACCTCCTCCACTTCCAGGGCTGCATAATGGTTCTTCAATTCAAGGGCTGGAGAAGTTGGATTGGTGATTCTGCAGGCCCTGGTGACTTGTGTCCAACCTTTGTCATTCTGTAGGCTCCCATCTTCTCCTCTGCTGGAGAGCTTGGATGTTGCAAGAAGCATCTCATCAATGTACTTCTCACTCTCCTGAATGCTCTTCAGCCTCACCACCTCCTCTCTGAGTTCCTCAACTTGTTTCCTAAGAGCTTCTGCCTGCACGCATTCTGCACATGAAACTGGTCCTTCAACTAGCATTGGGACCTCTGTCTGGACAGATGCAGAAGCTGTAATGGGGGCAATAGCTTTGGCGATATAATTTTTCCCAGCCATTGTTCTGTCAGTGGAACTTAGGTATCTGTTAAAGCAAAAGAGAGAGACCTGCCAAAGTATCAGTTGGTTTCCAAGCTGTCTTTTCAGAGAAAAAGCAGTTAAATCTCTTTAAGTATGTTCAAAATGTGCTGTTCCAAGTCCCTGTGTATAGTTAATTGGGGAGGTGCCCTATAAAGCAAGACTACTCACTAGGGGTGGGTGGGAGCTGGGGGTGGTAGGGAGGGAACTAACACCCGATGAAGTGTCAGTAGCTTCAAAGAGCTGAGAAACATACCAAATCAGAGTTTTAAACCTACCCCACTATACGGCAGTGACCCCTCGTGTTGCATCCTGGGACAGCTTGTGTGTCCCAGGATACAACACTGAGGGGGGGGGGTGCTTACTCTGCCATATGAGTTGTTTTTTTCCTTAAAAAGTACTGCCATTTTACAAGATGACAGTGTGGGGGCAATGCTCCCACTCCAGCAGTTAAGGTACTGGCAGGGGTGAAGGGGCCACTAGGCCACCAGGGTTTTGTTTGGTTGGGTGGGTGGGGATTGGGGCCACTGGGCCACCAGGCGTTTTGTTTGTATCGGGGGGGGGGGGGGGGAGGAATCTGTGTCTAGGTATGCCGATGGCATCAGGGGCTTTCCCTGATGCCTGGATCAATGCCAAACTTCACTTCAGATGACCCCATTTGTCCGGAATAGCATGCCAAACTTGCACCAATCTCTGTGCAGATGTGTCTGGCTTGCTCTCCCAGTTTAATGTTGAACCAATGTCTTTTCTTATTCTAGGTATGCTGAACCAATGACCTTTCTTATCCAGTGGGAAATCAAGCACTTGGCCACTACATGCCTTTACTTCGGACCACTAAAGAGAACAAAAAGATGGTTTGACTGACGAAAAGAGTCGTTCAATTCCAGGTATCTGAGTAACACATCTACAAGATGCGAGAGGGATCTGACTTGATGTTCCTCCTCCGAAAAGGAGGAGAGAATGACCACCTGAGTGAGGTAAAAAGGAGACAGCATCTTTGGAAGGAAGGACGGCACTGTCTACAAGGCAAATAAAGCCATCAAGATGACCAAAAAGGGGTTGTGGTCAAACAAAGCCTGCAGCTCCAAGATCCATCTAGTGGATGCAATAGCCACCAGAACCATCACCTTAAAAGTCAAATCGTTGAAAGAAGCCTTACAGATAGGTTCAAAGGGGGACCCTTTTAAAGCCTTCAACACCAGCTGCACTAGGTATCCACTGGATGCATTGGCAGACAAACCCTATGAATAAGCAAAAAACATCAGGGTGCGCTGCCAAGGACAAGCCCTGAATATACCCCCAGTAGCATGCCAGGGCTTCTATCTAAACCTTAAGAGAGTTCAGGGCCAACCTCCGGTCCAAGCCCACTTGCAATGAGGACAAAATAGCATCTATATCTGCTTTTGCAGCCACCAGTGACAGAGGAGCATCACCTCTCAAAACTCCTCTAAACCCTCACATAGGTTAAGGTCCTATGGGCCTTGAACAGGGTATTCACTGTCAAGGGCCAGGCTGTAAGTGAGAATGGACTGGTGTCCTCCAATATCAGGAGATCTTAATGAAGGGGCCCTTCTTCTGCAACAACAAGAGTAGGGACCCCACTAACAGCATAATTCATGTTTAATACCATTTGATCAACTGTCTTTCATAACAAGACCAACAAAGCGGCTTACAATAAAATGCCCCATGCAATAACACTCGTACAAAGCAACAATGAACTACAACATAGGAGCACAAGACAAGGTACAAAAGGGAACTAATAAAGCATATGCTTTTCCAAAAACCTATCATCTTACACAACCTTACACAAAAGGAGAGGGAAAACACAGATAAAGAAAGTGGGCTGAGCATCCATATCTGGAAAGCCATCATCCTGGTGAACTAAGTTTCCTTTGTCAATCGACATAGTCCCCGAAGGCACAGTGAAACAAAGGTTTTTAGGACATCAACAAATACCTTTCTCAGACTTGATAAAAAAAAAGATAATCATTTATTTATTTATTATTCTTGACCCAGCAATTCCCACTGGCATATTAAAGTTTCTATCTCATTCTCACTAATTTCCATTAGTCTATAGTCTTTAGAGCCATGTACCATGATCTGCATGGCCAATCTGGTGCTACCAGATTCACCAAGCCTGGATGAGACAGAATCCTGCACAGCAGATGATTCAGCAAGGGCCACAGAGGAATACAGAAGCCCCTTCTGGAACCAAACTTGGAGCAGGCACACAAGCCCGCTGCTGGCTGGTCCCTCTGGAGGCTGAAAAAGTTGCTCGGCTTGACGTTCCCCTGAATAGCCATCAGATCAAACAACAGAAGGCCCCCACCTTCGCACTAGGAAGCTGAAGGTTGCATTCCCATTCACCAGAATACACTGTGCTTCGACTCAGGAAGTTGGCCTGAATGTTATCGACATCCACTATGTGGGCCGCTAACAGAGCAACTGCACAGGGAAGCCACAATGAGCACCACCCCAGCGCTTCGGGACCCTCTAGCAAAGCCTGAAACTTCACTAGGGCCAAGTGGATCACTGACTGATCAGCCAGGGGGGTCTCCTGAAGGGATCAAAGACTCTGAACCATCTGGCCAAGACAGTGAGCTCCCCAGCCCTTCAGGTTGACATCTATGGTGACTATTACGCACTCTGGAGCTTCCATCAACATGCTACTGATCAGATGGCAAGGTTGAAACCACCACAAAAACTGCTCCCTGACATCCTGAGGGAGGGGAAGGGTCTGGTTGAAGAGCTGAGAGCAAGGAGACCAGAAGTACAGTAGGTGTCTCTGTACAGGTCAGCAAAATGGTGGAAACCATTAAGAATAACAAAATTACTGGACACATGGATAGACATGGTTTAGTGGGTTAAAGTCAACATGGTTTTAACTAAGGAAAGTCTTGCCTCACCAATCTGCTCCATTTCTTCAAATGTATGAACAAACATGTGAATAAAGGTGAGACAGTTGATGTGGAGCTCTAAGGGGCTTGTCTGGGCCGTCTGGATGGCCCCGAGCAGGACAGGCCTGTTTGTAATTTATTTTTTATTCATTTTTCAACAGAACCTTACAATTCAATATCTTTCAATATTTTACATAGCTATACCTTCTGATAATCTAACTTTGTTATTCATTTTCATGCCATAACCTTCCTATCTGATATTCTTGTAGTCTGCTACAAAGCCATACATTCATTCCAACATTCACTACAGTGCCCTCTCCCCATGCTCCCCTTCCCCCACCTATCCTCCCCATCTGTACATGTTATTGTCATGGAATCGCCTACTGAATATTGAATATTTACTTTACCCCACCCTATTTCTCTCATTTTTATTTTATCTTCTTCCCCCAGCACTTTACCTTCCCTTCTCCCCCTTCCCTCCTCTCTCTTTCCTATTTGTCTTTTCCGTTGTTCCCTCCACCACTTTCTTTATTCCCTCCACCGTCCAGTCCTCATACCAATGCCACGTGTCTTTATATTTTCTTATATTGTGCCGGCTGTATGCTGCAACTGCACATAGACTCCATACCTGCTCCAGTTTGCGAACTACCACCTCCAGAGGTGGGGTTTCTGTGTTCTTCCACCAACTGAGGGTCAGCCGTGCAGTCACCACACAATACCCTAAAAAGGTTGCTAAATCCCCATTACCTTCCCCTACATCTTCATTTAATATCACCATGGCTGGTTTTAGGTTGAGCTGTACCGTGGTGATATCCCTGTACAGCCTTTCTACTTCTTTCCAGAACTTTTGCATTTTTGGGCAGCTCCAGATCAAGTGCAATAGGTCCCCCCTCCCACCGCACCCCTTCCAGCATTCGCTTGACCTTTCAGGGTAAATAACATGTAACTTTACTGGGGTCCAGAACATGCGCAGATGTAATTTTAAACTATTTTCCAGGAACAGAGTTCCCGGTGCTATTCTATTGGCCCTTTCATATATACCCTTCCACCACCTTGCATCCCAAGATCCTAGTATTTCTTCCTCCTATCTCCTCTGACTTACTGGTATTCCACCATCCTTTACACTTAGCACCCTATATAATAGGGATATCAAAACCTTCTTTGTGTACATTTTCTCCATTAGTTCCTCAAATGGTGTAGGTTTGGTTTGTAGGTTTAGTTTTATCTCTTTTTGTTGCAGGAAATACCAAAGCTGTCCATAAGCATAGTGGCCTTTCCAATCTAGCCCATAGGTTTGTTGTAGCTTTTCAAATGTTTTTACTTCGCCCCCCCCCCCCTGTTCCATCATTTGGCCTAGTCTTGTCAAACCCTTACTTTCCTACTCCTTGTATATTTTCCCCTTTCGCCCGGGCAAGAATTCCCACATTCCCCAAATAAAGGTCTGTCTAGAGCAGTGGTTCTCAACCTTTTTTGTACCGTGACCCCTTTTACCGTTGGTCAACTTGTGGTGACCCCCAATGATAAAATCAAATGCGTCTCTCTTCCTTTACCGTTAACGCATTGTCGCTGTAATCATTTGTTGAATTATTAATATATTATAGGCCTTTGCAATATGTTTTTATTTATAAAATACTTATTTAAATAATCAAAACAACAAGTAACAATATTTGATTTCAAAATTATGATGATTTTGTAGTCAAATCACTAATATGAAATAAAATTATTTTTTCTACCTTTGTTGTCTGACCAATTTATTCTCTGATCATGCTGGTCCCGATCTGAGGCTTCTGCTTTCCTGTCTTCTCTTAGCTCTCTTTCTGTGGTCTATGGTCCATCTGCCAGTTCTTATCTCTTTTGTTTTCTTCACTTCTTTCCATCAGCCTATTTCCAGTCCCAGTAACCCTCCCCAGTATCAGCCTCTTTCCAGTCCTCACTCCCAGTACCTTCCAATGTCAACTTGCATTCCCATGACTGCCACTGGTGTCCATTCCCTTCCAGCCCCCCTCCTTCCCCACTGATCAGTCCCTTCTAGTACAAATACCATGGCAGCCCCTCTCAGATCCACTCCCTTTCAGTTCCATGCTCCCATCCCCTTGTATCAGCCCACTTGTAGCCTTAGCCCCCAGTTTTCTTCCAGGGTCAGCAGCTCTATCCTCCCCTCCCCACAATCAGCCCATTCCCAGTCAAAGCCCCCTAATCAGCTCACTTCTAGTGCTAATCCCCCTCAACCCCATTACCAGTGCTAGTCTCCCCTAATCAGCCCAATACCAGTCCTACCCCCCATCAGCTCATTTCCAGTGCTAGTCCCCCACTCAACCCCATTACCAGTGCTAGGCTCCCCTAATCAGCCCATTTCCAGTCCTAACCTCACTGATCAGCTCATTTCCAATGCTAGACCCCCATCAGTCCATTACCAGTCCTACCCCCCCTTGATAAGTCCATTCCCAGTCCTAGCCTTCCCTAATCAACCCATTACCATTCGTAGCCCCCCCATCTGCCCATTACCAGTGCTAGCACCCCCATCAGCCCATTATAATCCTAACCCGCACTGTCTCTCGCCTCTGTCCAGCATTTATCCCGTCTGTCCAGTATGTCCCCATGTCTCTCCCCTTTGTCCATGCCAGCCTACTCCCTCCATGTCAGCCCCCCTCCCTCCCTCCATCCATATCAGCCCCCTCCCTCCCTCCCTCCCTCCATGTCAGCCCCCATCCTTCCATCTGTCCATGTCAGCCCCCCTCCCTCCATCCATCCCTCCATGTCAGCCCCCATCCTTCCATCTGTCCATGTCAGCCCCCTCCCTCCCTCCCTCCCTCCATGTCAGCCCCCTCCCTCCCTCCCTTTCAGCACCCTCCCTCCCTCCCTCCCTGTCAGCCCCCTCCCTCCCTGTCAGCCCCCTCCCTCCCTCCCTGTCAGCCCCCTCCCTCCCTCCATCCATGTCAGCCCCCATCCTTCCATCTGTCCATATCAGCCCCCTCCCTCCCTCCCTCCCTCCATCCATGTCAGCCCCATCCTTCCATCTGTCCATGTCAGCCCCCCTCCCTCCATCTGTCCATGTCAGCCCCCATCCGTCCATGTCAGCCCCCCTCTGTCGATGTCAGCCGTGTTGCAGGTTCCCTGCCCCCTCTTCCTCTCTCCCCATGTCTGCCTCCCTTCTAATGCAGCCGCGGCTCCCTGCCTCTGAGGGAACCGCGGCTGTACCTGTAAAAGCATTGCGGAGCCCTTCCTGTCTCGATGGGCGCCATGCAGCATTGTCCCGCTTCCAAAGGAAGTTGTTTACCACTTCCTTTGGAGGCGGGACAATGCTGCACGGAGCCCGTCGAGACAGGAAGGGCTCCGCAACGATTTTACAAGTACAGCCGCGGTTCCCTAAGAGGCAGGGAGCCGCGGCTGCAGAAGAAGGCGGTGAGTTTGCCGGAGTTTGCTGCTGCCGAGAAGCGGACTCGGCAGCGGCAGCAACTTGTGCACATCTTAATTTTTTTTTTTTAACTTGGTGGAGGCTAAGCGACCCCCGCTAAATCCTGTGGCGACCCCCGTGGGGGTCGCGACCCACAGGTTGAGAACCGCTGGTCTAGAGTATCTTTTCCCTTCCAAGAGATATCGCTTCCACTTTCTCCAAGTCTGAAAAGTTAGCTCTCTCTGGGGATTGGCTACCTCCCCCTCACTAATGCTCCCTGTTGGATCACAGATCATCTTCTCTAGGTTCCCCCTACCATCCTCTTCCATTTGCACCCACTGAGGGGCATCTCCTCCTCCCTTTCAGGCAAATAGGGCTCTCAGCTGTGCTGTAGCATAGTATGTGGCTATACACAGTACCCCCAGCCCTTCTTCCTCTCTTCTTTGGTACAAAGTGGGCCTTGCCACCTTGGGAATCTTCCCATCCCAGATATATTGCATTATCATATTTTGGAGTCTTTTTAGCTCCCCCTGGGGCACTGCACATGGTAAGCATGTGAACAGGAATAAAATTATTGGTAAAATATTCATTTTAATTGCTGCTATGCGTCCCAGCCAGGTCAAGTGAAGCCCCGACCACTTTGTGAGGTCCCTCTTAAGGCTTTCTACCATTGGTTTGTAGTTCCAAAACTTAATGTTCTCAAGAGGCTATCCTATCTGGATCCCCAAGTATCTGAAGTGCCTATCTACCCACTTAAATGTAAAGTATTTTCTCAGGCTCTCGAGTATGTTTGGTAGATTGAAACCTAAAATTTCAGTCTTATTCTGATTTATTTTATATCCCGCTACCTCACTATATCTACTGATTGCTCTCATCAAGTTTGGCAATGTGGTTAGTGGCTGCCTCAGGGTAAATATAATGTCATCTGCAAAGAGTGCTATTTTGGTCCTCTACCCCCCCCCCCCCCCCAACATTACCCTTTTTATATCTGTTTCCTGTCTGACATATCCCGCAAGCGGCTCTATCATCAGAGCACATAGGAGTGGCGATAACGGATAGCCTTGTCGCGTCCCTCTCGCCAGGTCAAAACTTTTGGAATACCCCGTGTTTACTCTGACACAGGCTCATGGGTGTGCGTAGAGTGTCTTTATCCATTTTAGAAAGTTCCCTCCTAGGCCCATACATTCTAGCACCTGTAACATGAACCATTACTCCACCCGGTCGAACGCTTTTTCTGCATCCACCGTAAGAAAGATCGCTTGCTCTCCTGACCTCTGGAGATCTCATATTTATACGTTTTCTAATGTTATCACTCCCTTGTCGCCCCTTCACAAACCCCATTTGGTCCTTATGTACCAATTTTGGCACTACTCCCTAAAGTCGGTTAGCCAATACCTTGGCAAGTATTTTAGCATCTAGATTAATCAGCGAAATGGGCCTGACCGCAGACCGTATTGTCCTTATCCGGCTTAGGTAGGACTGTGATACCTGCTTCTTCCATTGATGCCGGGACCACCTCCCCTCTAAGCATCCCATTAAAATCTTGGGTCAGTACCGGGGCTATTTGCTCCTTCATTAAGCGGTAAAATTTTGCCGTGAAGCCACCTAGCCCCAGGGCCTTGTACCCGCGATCTTTCAGCCCAGGATGTGGCCTGAGCTCGAGTAGAATGCGCCTGAAGCCCCGCCAGAACGGGCTTGTTCTGAAGAATATAGGCCGATTCAATGGCCTGCTTAATCCAGCGTGCAATGGTTGCCTTGGAAGCGGCAATCCCCTTCCGGGGACCAGAGAATAATACAAAGAGATGGTCGGAAAGGTGAAAAGGATTAGTGACCTTGAGATAGTGGGGCAAAACTCTGCTGACATCCAAAAGATGCAGGGCTTGCTGGCACCCCGAATCCTGATCCCAAAAAAAGGTGAGAAGGGAAATGACCTCTTTCACGTGGAAATCCAAAAGGATCTTCGGCAAAATGGCCGGAACCGTGTGAATGGTAATCCCTTCTGATGAAAAGGACAGAAAGGGATCCTGGCAAGAAAGAGCCTGGATCTCAGAGATGCATCAGGCTGAAGTAATTGCCACAAGGAAGACCACCTTGAGGGTCAGATCCTTAAGGGAAGAGGTGCGGAGCGGCTCGAAAGGGGCGCATATCAGAGCGCATAGCACCAATGAAAGATCTCAACTCAGCACTACTGGTCGTGTCGGCGGACGTAGGGTCTAGACCCCCTGCAGAAAGCGGGCGATGTCTGCTTGAGAGGTGAGGGAGCATCCGCGAATTGGGCCCCTAAAGCATGTCAAGGCAGCCACCTGCACACGTAAAGAGTTGAAGGCTAAGCCCTAATCAAATCCATCCTGGAGGAACAACAGAATATTCGGTACATCCACTTTCCATGGGGAGCAGGACTGCTGGGTGCACCAGGCTGAAAAGAGGCACCAACCCATGCGTAGGTCCAAGAGGTTGACGGCCATCGGGCCTAAAGGAGCGCATGGCGACCACCTGCGGAGTATACCCCTTGCGCTCTAGGTGGTGCCGCTCAAGAGCCTGGCCGTAAGCGAGTAAGGAGCAGGGTTGTCCATGAAAATGGGACCCTGACGGAGGAGACCCCGCCAGTTGCCAAGAGGTAGAGGCGGGCTCCGGAGCAGGCGCACCAGATTGGCATATCAGGGTCTCCGTGGCCAGTCTGGCACAACTAGGACTACACGGCTGGGATGTCGTTCTATGCACCATAGAATGCGGCCGATCAGTGGCCAGGGAGGGAAGATGAATAGCAGTTGTGACTGTGGCCATGGCTGCACTAGGGCATCCAGCCCCTGAGCTCGTGGATCCTTCTGCCGACTGAAGGCAGCCGGTACCTTGGAGTTGGCCAGTGTTGCCATGAGATCCTGATTTGGGTGACCCCACTGCTGCACGATGGTCGCGAAGGCCCATGGAGCAAGTTCCCACTCGCTGGGATCCAGTGTGTGATGACTGAGAAAACCTGCCTGAACATTCTCCACCCCAGCTATATGCTGAGCCAAGAGAGTTTTCAGCCACCATTCTGCCCAGGGAAAAAGGCGGCTCATCTCCCAAGCCACTCCTGGAGATTTGGTACCGCCCTGTCTGTTGAGGTAAGCCACCGTAGTCGAGTTGTCTGAGAGGACCCGCACTGCAAGGTTTTGCAGGAGAGAGTGAAAGGAGAGGAGAGTCAGCCGGACCGCCCGTGCTTCGAGACGATTGATCGTCCAGGAGGCTTCGCGGGCTGTCCACATGCCCTGTGCTCTATGTCCCAGACAGTGCGCTCCCCAGCCCGCCAGACTGGCATCGGTTGTGAGAAGCAGCCAATCTGGGGTGTCCAAGGGAACGCCCATCAAGAGATGGTGAGGGCAAAGCCACCACCCGAGGCTGCGATGCACTGACTGCTGAAGGGGTAGCCAAGCGTAATATGTTTGGGAGGAGAGGGACCAGCGGGAACATGTGCGCTCTGGCCAAGGGCACTACATCGAGGGTGGATGCCATGGAGCCGAGAACTTGGAGACAGTCCCAGGCTGTAGGAGAAGATAGGTGCAGGAAGGCATGTAGCTGAGAACAGAGCTTCCTGCACTGATCCGGAATGAGTGAGACCCAGCCTATCGCCATGTCGAAATCAAGTGATTGCATTGGCACCAGATGGCTCTTGGTCGGTTGACCACCCAGCCTAGATGCCCCAAGAAATTGGCTACCTGAGACACTGCGGATAGTGCATCCTGATAAGACGTGGCCTGAATGAGCCAATCATCCAGGTATGGGTGCCCCCAGATGCCTTTGCACCTCAGCACTGCTGCAACCACCACCATGACCTTGGAGAAGGTCCTGGGGGCTGTGGCGAGCCCAAAAGGCAAAGCCTGATATTAGTAGTGTTGGCCGAGGACCATAAACCATAAGTACTGCTGATGCTCTGAGCAAATTGGAATGTGGAAATACGCCTCTGTCAGATCCAGGGAGGAAAGGAATTCCCCCAGGCGCACCGCTTGGATGACGGATATGAGTGTCTCCATGCAGAACCGCAGCACATGAAGATAGCGATTGACTCATATGAGGTCCAGAATGGGGTGGAAGGAGCAATCCTTCTTGGGTACCACAAAGTAGATGGAATAGTGTCTGGTGCCTCTTTCGGCAGGGGGAACCAGACGAATAGCGTGAAGTTGGCGCAAGCACTGAAGCATCGATAGCACGGCTACTTTTTTGGCGGTGGAGCCGCATGGGGAAGCCTGGAAGGCTCTCAGTACAGGCACAGTCAAGTCCAGTGCGTAGCCCTTCGCAATCACCTTGAGCACCCATCTGTCCAACATTATTTGGGTCCATTCACAGGAGAAGAGAAGCAGATGCCCTCCGACAGGTGGCATCCCGGAATGGGCCCCCAACCACGTCAACGGAGGGCCGGAGAACTTGGTGGCAGAGGAGTAAGCATCCCTGTTGCGACGTACACCTCGAAAGGACTGCGGCCTGGCACCCAACTTGCTTGAGGGAGCAGCAGGTTTGCCAGGACGATATCGGCAAACATCTCTGAAGCGGGCCCTATAGGAAGAGGAAAAAGAGGCAGAAGCCAAATGGTGATGCAATGTTGCCTTTGGCCGGTCCTCCAGTAAGCGTTGGGGCTTTTCCTCCCCCAGATCCTTCACTAACTTCTCGAGATCCTCCCCAAAATGAAGTCACCTCTTAGGAAGTTTAGTGAGGCGAGATTTGGATGCTGCATCCGCATTCCAATGCTGCAGCCAAAGTCAGTGATGCGCCACTGTACCTATTGTCAGTGAACGTGCAGACAGGCGCAGGAGATAATTAAAGGCATCTGCTATGAAGGCGGTGACTAATTCCAGACACGGTAAGGCAGGGTCCTCTGGGAGGAGCTGTAGCCACCTTAGCAAGGCCCTGGCCGCCAGACCTCCACATACTGCTGCCTGTAGTGCTAAGGAGGACAAGGAAAAGGAGGTTTTCAACAGACCTTCCACTTTCCTATCAACCTGGTTCCTAACAGCGGTACTCCCTTCGACGGGAATAGTAATATGTTCAGTGACGGCAGTCACGAGAGCATCCATCCTGGGAAATCATAGCCATTTCTCAAGGTCTTCTGGGGACCAGAGGTAACAGTGGCTTAACCGCCACATGAAGCACACAGCGGCATCGGGCGAGTCCCATTCCACAGTAACCGTTTGCTGAAAGGCCATAGAGAAAGGAAAAGCCTTGGAAGGCTTTTTAATACCCTCGATGATGGGACCACTTGAGACTTATCGGAACTCGAAGGGGCCTGCTACTCGGTCAAGTGAAGAACTTCAGTGACCTGGGCGATCAAAGCCGAGAGTTCTTCCTTCTGGAACAGACAGATATCCTGACCATCATCCCGTAGCTCTTCCTGCTGGTCCTCTGTGGGTGAAACATCACATTCTTTGCGGTCAGATGTAGAGTGAAAGGAGACGTTCTCCGAAAGGTACTCACTCTCCTCTTCAGCAGGGTGCAAGTTCCCTGGAGGAGAGGAGGTACCCCTGGGTTGGGTAGGATGGAGACCAGCAGCAGCGTCAGAAGAATTGAGCCAGGTCCGCTTCCTAAGTTAAGAAGGTGCAGAAGATGCCTCCTGCCCTGAGCCTGAGTACCATAAGTCCCAGACTTGGCAGAAAAAGATCATAAAATGTTTGTCCTCACTACCCAAATCCCACTGCGGAGTATGTGACAGCTGTGAAGAGGGATGCTGCGGCTGCAGAGGATGTGCCAGCTGAGCAGAGGATGTGCCAACTGAGCAGAGACAGGCTGCGCCAGGGGTAAGGTGGACAGTGGCAGAACACCAGCCTCAGGGAGTAGAAAAGGTGGGGGAGCTTCCCCAGGCAGCTGGTATGCTGAAGGACCCAGGGCAGGAGGCACAACAGAAGACAAGGGCACGCTGGTGGAAGGACCCCCCTGGTCAGTGGCACAAGTGGTACAGATGTTAATATTGAAGTGATTTGTGCTTCCTACCACAAGCCATACAGCGATGTAGTGAGGGAGGCATACCGGCAGAAGAAAATGCCATGTGATTCCTTCTTTAAAATGGCCACCGCAGAGCAATTGTTTTCGCAGATAAAGGAAAGCAGCAGGCGCAAGTCCCCCCACAAAATGGCCACGGCAGCCACTGCAGAGCAAGCATTTTGGCGGGAACTAGGAGAGAAGCCCGAATGGCGGCTGTCCTCGAGGGAGAGGAAACTAATTCGGCACCCAGAGCCACAATACAAGACTCTGCCGGAGAGGAATGCGACCTCCGAAGGGTTTCCCTTCGCGGAGGCAAGGGGGGGAAGATTCGTGGCAATAATGTGAGCCCGAAAACTGCGGGCAGCAGAACTGCCCACTGAGGGGCACTGCCCATTTTCCTGTGTAGAAAGGGAGGGAGCTGGCCTGCCCGCAGCCTGAAGAGTGCAGATCCTCGGAGCTTTAATCCTGCTGGTTAGTGTTTATTATTTATTTATTTATTTTTAAACAGCAAAGAAGAACAGGAGCCCTGGTAAGGTAAGCTTGAGTGATGCTGAGATGCAAGCTTGCCTGGAAGGCTGCACTGTTCCTCCTGAACAGGAGCACTTCCCCTCAGAGGTGCTCCACTGATCCTCTAGACCAGGAGCGCCCCTGGACTCCTAGGATAAGGCGCAAGGCTAAGGAGCAGGAGGCACCACCATGTGCCAAACGCCAAGATCTTAACAGGAAGCTACACTGACAGAGAATTCTTGGAACCGTCAGGAGCTAAGAAATTCAGTATTGTCTCTGTCTCAGCAAATGGTGGAACCCATAGGGGTGCAATGATATATGTCAAAGGGGAGGGGCTCAAAGCTTCTGTAATTTCTCTGACTCACCATCTGCTGGCAGGGGGACACAACCCGCTAGTCTGGACTGGCCTAGCAGGATGCTTTGGAAAAAGGGGATAGAACACCTCTACTATGAGGAAAGGCTAAAGAAGCTAGGGCTCTTCAGGCTGCAGAAGAGATACCTGAGGGGAGATATCATAGTGGTCTATAAAATCCTGAGTGGATTAGAACGAGTAGATGCAAATTGATTGTTTACTCTTTCAACAAATACAAGGACTAGGCAACACACCATGAAGCTACAAAGTAGTATATTTAAAACAGATAGTACAAAATATTTTTTCTCTTCATGTATAAGAAGTCTTTGGAACTCATTGGCGATGAATGTGGTAAAAGCAGGTACTGTAGCTGGGTTTAAAAAAAAGGTTTGGACAAATTCCTAGAAGAAAAGACCAGAAATTGTTATTAAGGTAATCCAAGAGAAAACCACTGCTTTTCGCCGTTTGGAACTGGTACTTTTGCGATATGTCAGGTACTTGTGACGGATTGACCACTGTTGGAAGCAGGACACTGGGCTTGATGGACCTTTGGTCTGACCCAGTATGGCAATTCTTACACTCTTATGTAAGAATTGTGTCCTGGTCCATGGGACCAACTCCAGCATTGATGCCATAGACCCCAGATGCTGCAGGTAGTCCCAGGCTGCACACAATACTCCCTGAGTTGGTTCTGCTGCTTTAACATTCTCTTAGTGTGAAGAAGTAGTATATGGTGAAAAGCATAACAAAACCTAAAGATGCTCTTCCTTCCAATATTTATTACATTCCTATGAAAACATCACCTGCAGGAATTTTTAAATTCAATACAGAAGTCTGACAGTTTAACAATACCACCTAGAAATCTACACTTCTAGGGGTTTTGAAAGAGAGCATTCAGGAAATTTCATTTCAGATATCAAACACAACTATTTTGGTCTGAAAATCAGACTTTATTTTGATATCTTATGCTCCTCAAGAGAAGAGAAATAAGTTCTTAATCCTAAGGTCAAAAGGAATTAATTTAGGAGGCAATTTCAAAAGCCATTTATGCGCAGAAAAGTGAAACTAGACCTTACCTGCTAATTTTCTTTCCTTAAAGTACCTCTAGTCCAGTCCAGACACGTGGGTTTGTCTCTCCCCACCAGCCAATGGAGACTGAGAACCACTGTATAAGGGTCCTGTGCAGTCATCCTCTCACCAGTATTTCTTAGTCTCCAGCAGATGGCTTATTAAAACCCTGTGCAGTCTGGCACTGGACTGGATGGAAAAAAGAAACAGAATGAAGAACCATGAGGTCTGGTTGCAGCACAGTTAGTGGTTGGGCTTGGTTGGAGTGCCAGGAGTCACAGTTGTGACAAAATAATTTGGGGGTGCGGAACCTAGTGGTACTGTGTCCATCCCGCCTCCTCCAGCTGCCCTTTGGCCACGGCTCTCTCACGAGAAAGTGAGATGTGGCTGTGGTCCCTCCTTTCCTCCTCCTCAACTTTTGGGAAGAGGCCAGGAGAGGAGTATGGCTGGTGGCACACTGAAGTTTGCCATGCGTTAGAAAACCTTTCAGTATGGTAACTGCTGCGAATATGCTGGGCATGCCCCTGACTGTTATTGTGGGGCTGCTGCACATACTACACAGTAGGTTTTGCTCCTAACATGCACTAAGTGCAAAAGCCTCTAACTATACATAAATGATAAATATAATTTACAGAAGAAATCAGTACAAATTTATTTTTTATTAATTTTATTTATTTATTTAGCTGTATTTATATACCGCCTTTCTCCAGGTCAAGAATTCTAATGAAAATCACAAAATTTCTTCTCAAATAAATAAGTTTTTCTCCCTCTAAAATTAATGGAGATTCAATAGAATGATGTAACGTAACTGTGTTTTTAATTTTTCCCTAAAATTTCAATAGTTTTCCTCGCTAATACTTCTCAGAAGCACATTCCATAGTTTTGGACTCAAATAAGAAAATTCCATAAGGCATGTCATTTCCAAGTGTGCATGTGACAAGAAAAGCACTCGAAGTTTGTCCTGCCGAGACAAATGAATTGCTAGTGTGGAGTAATAAGACAAGAAAGCACATAAATGCTACAAGACACCAAGTTTTCAACACATGAAAATTCTGTGGAGGGTAATTTTATAAAAGGCCACCAATGCGTGAAGGCCAATTAAATGCCTATTTTATAGTAGCACATAGGTGACTATGTGCTTGATTAAATACAGGTGCAAAGCAGAACAAAAAAAAAAAAATCGCACTTAGACTGAAGTTGCAGACATTTACACTTGCTCAGGAACAGGTGTAAATGTTTGTATGTAAAGTGCATGTGCAGGTGGCCAAGGAGCTGCTGAATACAGATGATGTATCAAAAGGCATATGGGTCTTAAGTCCTTCAACTAGTAAATTGGCTAGCGTTTTTCAGTCTAAAGTTAATAAGTCAAGACTGCTGATGATATATTCTTTTAATAGTAAGAATTAATTAAATATTCCATTATTTATTTCCTGAAGAAATAAGAGATATTATTTGTACCACTGGTGTGAGCAGTATATCAAGCTGACGATAAAGATAAAGATACCAATCCCCAAGGGAAAATCTTTAGATTTAAGCCTAAGAATTACAGACCTATAATATACGAGGTATGACAAAAAAGAAACGAGATTGTGGCAGCCACGCCCATGACTCAATGCCAGTTGGCTAACTGCTTATGTCACTATGTTGTGCAACATCTCGCCACTATTTTGCTATAATATTTTTCATCTCTCTCACTCTGTTTTTCTTTTTCAAGTTTTTTTGTAGCACACTGCTCCATCGCTTTGTCACGCAACTGGAGGTGGCAGAAATATGGAGCAAAGAATCAACTTGAAATTTCTGGTTAAGTTAGAGAAGGGCCAAACTGAGTGTCTCCAACTTCCAAAAGGCTTATGGAGAAGATGCAATGTCAAGTCCGCGAGTCTTTGAGTGGCGCTTCAAGACTGTCCGTGAGGAGGTGAAGGATGACCCCAAGTCAGGACGGCCTTCCACGACAAAGACGGCTGAGAACATTGACAGAGTGAAACAGCTGGTGCAGAGTGATTGCAGATTGACAGTGCGAATGATAGCTGAGGAGCTCAGCCTGAACAGGGAGTCAGTGCAGACCATCTTGGTGCAGGAGCTGGGGATGCGGAAGGTGTGTGCCAAGATGGTGCCCAATCTTTTATCCGACGACCAGAAGGAGCACCGCATCAATGTTTGTCGAGACTTGCTAGAGAAGATCCAGAGTTTGTTGGCCAAGTCATCACAGGAGACGAGACTTGGGTCTTCCAGTACGACCCTGAAAGCAAGAGACCCCAGACCCAAGAAGGCGCGCATTTCCAAATCAAGGATCAAGGTCATGCTGATCGCATTCTTCGACCAGAAGGGAGTGGTCCATCACGAGTTTGTGCCTGAGGGTCAGACAATCAACCAGAACTTCTACCAGCAGGTCCTCAATCACCTCCATGACCGGGTTCAGCACAGCAGCCGGGCTCTGTGGAGAGACAAGTCGTGGCTGCTCCACCACAACAACGCGCCCGCGCACACCGTGCTCAGTGTGAGGCAGTTCTTGGCCAACAAATTGATCACAGCTCTCAACCACCCTCCTAATTCCCCAGATCTCATACCATGCGACTTCTAGCTCTTCCCCAGCCTGTAGACTGTGCTCAAAGGAACTCATTTTGCCTCTGTAGAAGAGATCAAGGACACTGTGACGAGGGAGCTGAGGGACCTCAAGGAGGAGGACTTTACCGAGTGCTTCCGTACGTGGCAGAAGCAAATGCAGAAGTGCATTAACTCTGGGGGGGGGGGATTACTTTGAAGGGGACAATGCATAATTTCTCTGTAGATTTTGTAATAAAACATTGTCACACCTCGTATTTGTCTATTTTAACTAAGATATTAGAGGCAACTGTTGCAGCTCAATTGGTAAAATGTTTGAATGATTTTCATTTTTTGCATTTCTTGCTGTCTGGATTTGGAACTTATTTTAGTACAGAAACTTTGATGGCAGCACTTATATCTGAGATTAGAGGTTTTTTTGAGACGGCTAAACAGGTAATTTTAATGTAATTAGAATTAACTACTGCATTTGATCTACTGGATCACGACCTCCATTTATTAAAATTGAGTGAGAAGGTGACAGGATTGGTATTAAATTGTTTTCAAGGTTTTTTGTCAAGATCATACAGGGTGGGGAAGAATGATCTCCTTTCAAGCCCCTGCCATACCACCTTTGCGGTTCCACATGGTTCGCCATTAGCTCCCATCCTATTCAACCTTTTTTAAAGTTCTTTAGGAAGGTTTGTTGAAGAGATGAATCTTCCAATTTATTCATATGCACATATTTTAATGCTAATACCAGTACAATATAATTTAGCATCTATATATGATTTGTTAAATAAGTCCGTTATGAAAATTGATAGCTCAATGAGCCATCATAGACTGTCTCAATGTTAAGATGACTAATTTGTTCTGGTTAGGAACATCAAAGGAGAGTATTCCTAAGAATTCGCCAATGCTATCGGGTCAGAAAATTCTGTTTGTATCATCTTTGAAAATCCTAGGGATATTATTAGATCTTTGCCTTACTATAGAGTTGCAAACTTCAGAATTATTGTAAATTGAAGCATCTCTAACAGGTTCATTCATGCTTACATGATGATCATTAACAGATTTTAGTACAAGGGCTGATACTTCCACAATTGCATTGTTGTAATATTTACTTGGGTATTCCTGTAAAGATTTAGGTGTCATTGCGGATAATCTGTTGAAACCCGCCACCCAGTGTGCAGCGGCGGCCAAGAAAGCAATGGAGAATGGAGCAAAGGAATGGGGAATAAAACCAAGGCTATTATGATGCCTCTGTGTCGTTCCATAGTGCAACCGCACCTTGAATATTCTGTGCAATTCTGGTCGCCATATCTTAAAAAGGATATAGCAGAATTAGAAAAGGGACAGAGAAGAGCCACCAAAATAGTAAAGGAGATGGAAAGATATCCCTATGAGGAAAAGCTTAAAAGGTTAGGACTCTTCAACTTGGAAAAGAGACTGATGAGGGGACATATGACAGAGGTCTATAAATTAATGAATGGAATGGAACGGGTAAATGTAGATCAGTTGTTTATGCCATCAAAAAGTAGAAAGACTAGGGGACACATAATGAAGCTACAACGTAACCCCTAAGACTAATGAGAGAAAATATTTTTTCACTCAACACATAATCAAACTCTGGAATTCGTTACCGGAGGATGTAGTAAAAGCTGTTAGTGTAGCTGGGTTTAAAAAAGGTTTGGACAAGTTCCTGTAGGAAAGGTCCATAAACCATTATTAAAGAAGACCCGGGAAATCCACTGCTTACCCTGAGACAAGCATTGTTGAAGTTGTGTGCCCTTTGGGGACCTGCCAGGTACTTGAGACCTGGATTGGATACCTTTGGAAACAGGATACTGGGCTTGATTGACCTTGGTCTGACCAAGTATGGCATTTCTTATGTTCTTATGTAAGGCAAAAGAAGCAATTGCTACTGGATCTACATGCTCAAATAACTGATAGAGTACCTCCATTATTGTGTAATTTGCATAGGTTGCCAATGCAAGCAAGAATTATTTCTAAGCTATTATGTTTTGTTTTAAAAATTGTGAATGGATTAGCACCTCAATATATGGTCAATCTTGTGGTGTATCCAGCAAAAGCGTAGTTACTCACCTGTAACAGGTGTTCTCCAGGGACAGCAGGAATCAGTCCTCACATATAGGTGACGTCGGCACTGAAGGAGCCCGCATAGAGCATTTCCCCAGCTTTCAAAGAAAGCCTTTGGGACATGCTACCACGCATGCGTGGTGCTTTGCTCAATCAGATGATATATCTAGGACGGCAGTAAAAACTAAAACAATGTAGGGAGTCAACTCCCAGGGGAGGAGTTAGGGTTGTAAGGACTGATTCCTGCTGTCCCTGGAGAACACCTGTTACAGGTGAGTAATTATGCTTTCTCCAGGAACAAGTAGGAAGTCAGTCCTCACATACGGGACTCCCTAGCTCCAGGCTGCCGAGGACCGAACCACAACAGCACCAATGGCAAACAGTCGGGTAGCCGTGAGTTGCAGAAGGTGAGTCCCCACTGAGACTCTGCAAGAGCCTAGCATCCAGCGACACAATCACTCCAGTAGCCTGAACACAGAAGGGTCAGAGGGCAGGAGTTGCCTATACCCCAAGAATATTATGGAGTACTGCCTGACCAAAGGCACTGTCTCTACGGGACTCTCTCTCCAGGCAATAGTGAGCTGCGAACATATGAATTGAAGACCATGTGGTAGCCTTGCAGATCTCCATCACTGGCACTGAGTGAAGGCTGGCCTCCAATGTGGCCATTGCCCTCACATGATGCGCAGTGATCCGGTACTCAAGAGAGGCCAGCTCGCTCATAAGCGAGGGCAATACAGTCTGCCATCCAAGTGGACAGTTCTCTTAGTCATGGGGAGTCCTAGTCTGCTGGGGTCATAAGACACAAAAAGCTGAGAAGCTCTTCGATGAGCCTCAGTCCACTGTAAGTAGAAGGACAGGGCCCATTTGCAATTTAGTATATGAAGTACTAGTTCCTCCTTGCCGCGGAAAGAAGGTGGGGACGACTACCTCTTGGTTGAGTTGGAAAGGAGACAACACCTTTGGGAGGAATTTGGGGTGTGTGCCGAACACTACCCTGTTCTTGTAGAACCTTGTATGTGGTGAATCTGTCAAGGGCCTGGAGTTCACTCACTCTCCGAGTGGACATAAGGACCACCAGAAAGGCCACTTTCTAAGACAGATACTGCAGGTGGCAAGTGGCCAGGGGCTCGAACAGAGGTCTGGTGAGTTGGGAGAGCACCACGTTGAGGTCCCACCCTGCCACCGTAGCTTGGATAACAGGAGGCCCCGGAGGAACCTGGAGACCAGGGGCTGACTTGAGAGGGGTTTCCCCTCGATAAGGTGGTGGCGAGTGGCTATGGCACACAGATGTACCCTCACCAAGTTAGATTTCAGCCTGGTGTGTGACAGGTGCAGTAGGTACTGAAGTACTAGTTGCACATGGCAGGAGAAGAGATTCTCCTCCCTTTGCACACAGCAGGCAGAGAACCTTCTCGCCTGGTGGAGGGTTTTCGGGAGGCCAGTAGGATCTCCTCGACTTCCCCTGGAAGACTGAAAGGGGCCAATGCTACCCTTTCAGCAGCTATGCTGTTAGCGTTAGCGACCTCAAATTGGGGTGCAGGAGGGAGCCCTCCTCCTGGGACAGGAGGTTCGGGACTCCACACAGAGGGACTGGGAGTGCCACTGACAAGAAAAGCAGCAGAGCGAACCAAGGTTGCCTTGGTCATCTGGGGGCAATCAGTATAACTGATGCCCTTTCACTCTGGACCTTGAAGAGAATCCTGGTGAGGGGGGGGGGGGGGGTCGGTGGGAATGCATAGAGTAGGCCCTCGGACCACGAGATCAGGAAGGCATTTGACACTACTCTCTCCAGGTGCGGCTGACAGAGCAGATGCAGGATAGCTGCATGTTGTCTGGAGAGGCAAATAGGTCCATCACGAGCCTGCCCAGAGGTGGAAGAGCTGCTTCATTACCCTGGGGTTTAAGCACCACCTGTGTGGACAAAGGACTCTGCTCAGCCTGTCTGCTAAGCAGTTGTCCTGGCCCAGGAGGAACACTGCTCACAGAAGCATGCTGTTGCATGCTGCTGCACGCTGCGAAGGAAAGGAGGGCCACCGTCTCCTGGCAGAGGGAGTATGAACCCATGCCCCCCTGCTTGTTGATATAAAACATGGCGACCTGGTTGTCCATATGGATAAGCATAGGTCGGTGTCGCAGGCAATGGCGGAACACCCATAGGGCAAAGAAGATTGCCCAGAGCTCTAGGAGATTGATCTGTAGGAATGACTCCTCCCGAGACCAACTGCCCTGTCTGCGGCAGTTTCCGCAATGTGCCCCCTAATGCAGGAGGGAGGCATCTGTGGTTAGGGTCCTTTGTGATGCGGGTGCCTGGAAGGGCATTCCTGCCCGGAGGTGGTGCAAGTTTTGCCACCAGTTGAGGGACTCCACTAGCTGGCAGGTAACCTTGACCCTGTCCCGTAGCCTGCCCGTGCCATGAGTCACTGCAATCATAGGCACCACTGGGCTGTATGCATGTATAAGCGGGCAGAGGGCATGACATGGATTGTTGAGGCCATATGGTCTAGAAGGCAGAGGAGGAAATGCGCCGGCATTGACCGGTGGTGCTGTACCTCTCCTGCCAGTTGCCTGAGGCATTCTGCTCTTTCTCTTAGGAGGACGGCCTGACTGACCTCTGAGGCAGTCGTCCAGATAGGGGAAGACAAAAGCTTCTTGTAGGTGCAGGTAGGCAGCTACCACTGCCAGGACTTTGGTAAAGACCCTTGGCAAGGAGGCTAGGCCGAAGAGTATCCTGTAGTAGTACTCCCTCCTCCCACCATGAACCGTAGGTACTACCTGTGGAAGGAGTGTATCAGGATGCGAGTATAGGCATCCTTTAGGTCCAAGGAGCACAGCCAATCTTCCTGGTGAAGGTAAGGCAACAGTGTTCCAAGGGAGAGCATCTTGAACTTCTCCCTCACCAGAAACTTGTTTAAGTTTCTCAGGTCTAGAATGGGCCTGAAGCCCCCAGTTCTCTTTGGGACAAGGAAGTATCTGGAGTAGAAGCCTTTTCCCCATAGGTGTTTGGGTACAGGTTCTACTGTGTTGTCCCTGAGCAAACCTGCGAGTTCTGAAAGCAGCAGGGTCTGGTGAAGAAGAGATCGCACTGACCACTTGGTTTCTGGGGATGCCTTGTTATCGGTCTCCCACTCAGAGTTAAGCAGTCACGACAAGTCCGAGGCCCTGCAACTCATAATGTCGAGGCTGGGGCCGAGTGGCCAGCGACCTCCAGAGGACCTGGGGTCTGAATTGTGGAAACTGGCTGGGGAGGAACGGATGCATGAGGAACGGGACCAAGACCTCGAATGGCGCCGAGGGGCTTACCCGAGACCAATGGCGCTCAAAGCTTGACTCGATGACTGAAGACTCCCCCGCAGCCAGGGGCCCGATTGTCGAGGCAGATGATACGGACGAACCAGCCATCATTGCCTGCTGCAGGGCCAGGATAGCAGTGATGTTCTGCTCCAAGGCTGCCATTCTGTTTTCCAAGCCAGAAGGCTCTGCAGCTTTCAGCTCTGGCACCAAGGACCTCGGGCCCAGTGCCTGCACTCTAGTGAGTGCGTCCTCAACGAGGACTACGGTCTCGAGGAACAGTCTTCGCTGGCCGAGGAATCTTTCTTGAGGACCATGGCAGGGTGCTTCTCGGAGCCGCCCAAGTCCCTCCGGGCGGTTTTACTGGGTTTCTCCGGTTAAACCTTGGTGGACTTTGAGGATTTTTTCTTTTTTTCTCTCAGAGTCTGAGGTCTTCTTGGAGTAGCCGCTGCCACGGGATCCAGAGGACGCTCGGGACTCACGGGAAATGCTGGGCTTGGAGCTTGGTGTTGGGGAGGCAAGTGCTGAGTCGGACCTGGGGAACAGTTTTTCTTGCAACTCCAACCTCTTTTTATTGGTTTTAGGCATAATAGCCTGGCACAAGTCGCAGGAGGTGCTGTCATGGTCCAGGCCCAGACAGTGTAGGCAGCAGTCATGAGTGTCAGTCACTGACATCATTTGACTGCAGCAGTCACATTTTTTGAACCCACCAGAGGACATGGTGGGGAGCACCCAGGCAGGGTCGATGACCCCCGGGCAAAAAAGGGTGCGAATGCCGGTCAAGGCGAGCCTCGATCAAAAAAGACAAAAGGAGCTGAGAACAGCGCCAGAGACTGTGCCGGCTCAAGGCAGGAAGAGGAACCAGTACGTAAACTGGGAAACTAATTATTTTAAGGATAATTAGCAATGATTTTTCTGGGGAAACAGGACAGATGTCCGTTGGGGTCCGCAGAAAAAAGGAGACTGAGCAAGATGGCACCCTTGGACGGGAAGAGGACCACACATGCATAGTAGCTTATCCCAAATGCTTTCTTTGAAAGCTGGGGAAATGCTTCCCACAGGCTCCTTCGGCGCCGACGTCATCCATATGTAAGGACTGACTTCCTGCTTATTCCTGGAGAATAAGAGAACTTCACAATCTAGTTCTAATTGGTCCTTATCTTAGTCTTCTGCTAAAAATGTTCATTCTAGGAGCTCCTTCCTTAGATCTTTTCCCTATAATGCTGGCTATGAGTGGAATTAACAGCCTTTGGTTACTGAATCTATCTGGCAAGTATTGAAAACTCTTTTGTTTCAGAAACTATATGGCTTTAGAGGATTAATATCCTTGTTCTTTGTAGAAGTTTTATTGCTGTATTTTAAAGCATTGTATTAATGCATTTGCATTAGTCTTGTTATAACATTGTAAATTTGTGTAATGTAATCTACTCTGAATTCAATGGAATAATAGTAGAATATAAGAAGTGCTATTAAATTACATTATAAGAATCAGGATGATTCTATCATAATCTTTCAGCACTCAATACATTCTATTCCAGCAGTGGGAGAGAGCATGCATAGCTCTTATAGTAATTTATCATGATTATATATAGTAACAAATGTTCACAAAATGAAAAGATCATTTGGGATTATGTTAATAAATGAATCAAAATGCAGTTCATGTGTTTCTGCACAAAAAAAACAAAGGCTGTTTTCATAACAGTCTCTAGATGCTGATTTAAATATGTTTTTCTTCAACCTCTGTGAAAAGAAACTGCAGATGTAAGATTTCTGTACTATTTCCACACTGAAACTTCATGGCCCATATGACATCTATAATCTAAAAAGAAATGAAATCCTGTGGTATCAAAGTGTAACCTCCTTTAATGAACTTAATTTTCCAGGAAGCAAGGTCCAAAGCACCAAGGCAGGGAGCTTCCAGCTAATAGTATAAAGCCTGTCCTCTTTAGTGGACTGTCTCTTGTGCTGTTCCTGTCATGACGTTATCAATATTTGTGCAACTTCTTTTCCCCTGTGCTGAAAGCAGACTTAATTCAATTAAAGTCTCAAAACTGATAAAATGGTCCTGAAGTGGAAAATGGGAAGAGATTATTGGCAAATGAATAAAGATTTGTATCGAACACACACACTGGAATACAGCAGGTTCTTTTTTTTTTTAATCATTCCCTGTCTTAAGTCTTCTGGGAACTGAGAGTTTCCCTTCCCCTCATACAGCACATCGATTTCTGAATTAGACTGCAATATTAAATAATTAATATACTTGCCATGATTGATGTTTTGCATTAGTTGAATATTAGGTTATCAATCAAAATCCACTTGGTTTAATGTAATAATATTGAAAAAGTGTCATGGGCTGTTCATCCAATTTGTAGCTGAAGCAGCACAGACAGTAATACTGGTGTAACATAAAGCTTTAAAACAAGAAATGCAGTGGTTGTACATACATAAGGCAGACATTATGAAACTAACTAGGACAAGGTAGAAGCTGTCCTAAGTAAACCTTGGGACACCTGTCAATTTGAATCCAATCCACTTTGCAGCAAGAGAATACTACATCAATTACACAAAATCCATGTGGGAGTTACTATTATACTTAGAAAATTTACTCTTTAATCCTCACTGGAGAAAGGTGCATGTGGTCCCTTTACACAAAAGCGGAAGTAAGGATGAGGTTAAGAACTACAGGCCAGTTAGTCTGACCTCTGTGGTTTATAAATTAATGGAAATGCTGCTAAAACAGAGGATAGTGAGGTTTCTGGAGTTCAATGGATTGCAGGATCCGAAGCAGCATGGGTTTACTAGAGGCAGGTCTTGTCAGACAAATTAATTAATTTCATTGACTGGGAAACCAGAGGGTTGGACCAAGGGAGAGCCCTAGATGTGATGTACTTAGATTTCAGTAAAGCTTTTGACACTGTTCCACACAGGCAACTTACAAATAAGCTGAGCATCCTAGGAATGGTCCCTAAAGTGACTGATGGGGTTAGAAATTGGTTGAGTGGAAGACAACAAAGGGTACAGATACATGGAGCTCACTCTGAGGAGGATGTTACCAGTGGTGTGCCACAGGGATCTGTCCTTGGTCAAATTAACATTTTTGTTAGTGATATTGTGGAAGAGCTGTCAGGTAAGGTCTGCCTCTTTGCAGATGCTACCAAAATCTGCAATAGCATAAGGAGATTCTAGTGAAATTTTAAGAATGGTTGAGAATTTGGCAGCTGAGATTTAATGCTAAAAATGCAGGGCCATGCATTTGGGCTGCAAAAATCCAAGGGAGTGAGAGTATAGAGGGTGAAGTACTTCTGCCCACGAAAGAAGAATGGAACCTGGGTGTGATCGTTTCTGAGGATCTTAAGGTGGCTAAACAGGTAGATTTAGGCGACTGCAAAAGCCAAAAGGATGCTAGGGTGCATAGGGAGAGGAATAGCCAGTACAAAATAGGTGATAGTGCCTCTGTATAAGTTTTTGTTGAGACCTCATTTGGAGTACTGAATGTAATTCTGGAGGCCACCCCCTCAAAAGGATATAAATAGAATGGAGTCTGTGCAGAAGATGGTTACCAAAATGGTCAGTGGGCTTCGTCATAAAGCATAAATGCACAAGAGGAGAGCCTCTTTAAATTGAAAGAAAGCTCTGCAATGAGGGGCCATAGGATGAAGGTAAAAGGGGTAGACTCAAGAATAATATGCAGAAATATTTCTTTATGGAAAGAGTAGTAGATAGGGGGAGGAGTGGCCTAGTGGTTGGGGCAAGTTACCTCAGGCCAGAAGGTCAGGGGTTCAAGTCCCACTAGAGGACAGCAACCTTGGGCCGGAAGGACTGGAGTTTCTAGTCCCACAGGTGCTCCTTGTGGTCTTGGGCAAGTCACTTAACCCTCCATTGCCCATGTTCCTTGTAAGTATAGCACAGTTACTTACCTGTAACAGGTGATCTCTGGGAACAGCAGGAATAAGTCTTCACATATGGGTATCGTCGGTACCGACGGACCCTGCGCGGGAACGCTCCCCAGCGTCCAGTAAGAAAGCTTTTGGGAGCATCCCACAGCGCCTGCGCGCTGCCTTCCCGCCTTTCCTAACCGCCTCTCTCCAGTTCGAGTTTTAAAGCTGAGACAAAGAGAGAGAGAGGAAAGGAAAGATAGAGAGAGAGATACAACTCCTAGGGGAGGTGGGTGGGTTGTGAAGACTTATTCCTGCTGTTCTCCCAGAGATCACCTGTTACAGGTAAGTAACTGTGCTATCTCCAGGAACAAGCAGGAATGAGTCTTCACATATGGGGACTCCCCAGCTAGAGATGCCAGGGAGATCTCCAAAGTTGTGAGTCCCTGAGAAGGGCTCTACCTCACCCCATGGATCTCGGGCATCCAACTAGGGATGGGGGGTAGGAGTTGATTAGGTATGGAACAGGTGTTTGAGAACAGCCTGACCAAACAAGGCATCCCGGCGGGAGTCCTTGTCCAAGCAGTAATGGGCTGTGAAGGTATGAACCGAGGCCCAGGTGGCCGCTCGACAGATTTGGTCGATGGACACAGAATTTAGATGAGCCATAGAGGCTGCCATGGCCCTCACATTGTGAGCTGTGACATGGCCCTCCAGAGAAAGGTTCTTACTCTGGTAGGTGAAGGAAATACTCTGAGCAATGCAACTGGACAGAGTTCTCTTAGAGACTGGAAGTCCTAAATGAGAGGAATCAAAAGCAACAAAACGTTGAGAGGACTTTCTATGTTGCTGTGTCCTTTGTAAGCAGAAAGCAAGTGCCCTCTTACAATCCAGGGTATGAAGATTCCTCTCTGCACTTGATGCATGAGGTCCTGGAAAAAAGACAGGTAAATACACCTCCTGGTTCAGATGAAAAGGAGAGACCACTTTAGGCATAAAGTGTGGATTAGTCCTGAGGACTACCTTGTCATGCTGGAACCTTGTATAAGGAGGATTAGCCACCAAGGCTTGCAGCTCACTGATACGGCGAGCTGATGTGACTGCAATAAGAAAAATAACCTTCCAGGAAAGGAATTTCAAGGAGGTAGTGGCTAAGGGTTCAAAGGGTGGCTTCATAAGCTGGCCAAGAACCAAATTCAAATCCCATGCCACTGGAGGTGGTCTGATGGGAGGTTTAGTTAAAAGAAGGCCTCTCATGAATCTTGCAATAAGAGGATGAGAGGAAATAGGATGTCCATTGAGAGGCTTAAGGTTTGCTGCAATAGCACTCAAAAGGACTCTTACTGAATTCGTTTTAAGGCCTGCATGGGATAAATGCAGCAAATATTCTAGTAAAGAATTCAGAGGTATTGCAAGAGGGTTAAGATCCTTCTCTGTACACCAAATGGTAAACCTTTTCCATTTAAAAGCATAGGAACGTCTAGTGGAAGGCTTTCTGGAAGCATGAAGGATATCCTTCACTTGCTGAGACAGATGCCAATCTTGAAGGTCTAGGCCTTCAGCAACCAGGCTCTGAGATGAAGAGACTGGGGATTTGGGTGCCATAACGTTCCCTCCTCCTGGGACAAGAGGTCTGGAGCAGATCCCAAGTCCAGGGAGGGAGCTTGAGAGAGATGAAGAAGTAGAGGGTACCACACTTGGCGTGGCCAGTGTGGAGCTATGAGGATCATAGACCCCTTGTCTCTCTGAAGCTTGAACAATGTCTTGGAAATTAGGGGAATGGGAGGAAAGGCATAGAGGAAGTCTTGCCCCCAGTGGAGGAGGAAGGCATCCCTGGCCTGAACTCCCTGACATGGAATCCTGGAACAGAACCGGGGAAGTTTGGCATTCCACGGACTTGCAAACAGGTCTATGTCTGGGGTTCCCCAAATTTGAAAGATCCTGGCTATCTGGTCCCCATGGAGGGACCATTCGTGTGGAAGCAGAACTCGACTGAGTCTGTCTGCCCAAGAGTTTTGAACCCCTGGAAGATACACTGCCATGAGATGAATCTGATGCTCTCTGGCGAAGGCCCACAATCTCAAAGCTTCGTTGCAAAGCAACAGAGAGCCAGTCCCGCCCTGCTTGTTTACGTAGAACATGGCTACTTGGTTGTCCGTATGGATGAGGACTGTCTTGTAGCTGAGCAGGGTGTGGAAGACTCTGAGAGCTAGAAGAATTGCTCTGAGCTCTAAGAGGTTGATATGTAGAGATGACTCCTGTGGAGACAAGATGCCCTGGGTGGAGAGATCTTGTAGATGAGTTCCCCAACCCTTTGGGGAGGCATCTGTTGTGAGGGTTGCTTGGGGTAGCAACTGTTGAAAGAGGGACCCCAGCAACAGATTTTGAGTGGACTTCCACCACTGGAGGGACCAAAAGAGGCGACTGGAGGTTGATATTTTGTCTGACAGGCAACCTGATGCCTGGGTCCATTGGGTGGACAGAGTCCACTGAGCTGCCCTCATGTGAAGGTGAGCGTAAGGAACCACATGCACGGTGGATGCCATGTGGCCTAACAGTTGTAACATCTCTCGAGCAGTTAAATGGGATTTTAACTGAATTTGAGAGGCTAACTGCACCAAGCGTAGGCAACGGGCCTGGGGAAGATAGGCCCTTGCAGCTGTGGTATCTAGCAAGGCCCCTATGAACTCCAGTGACTGAGTAGGGGTGAGTTGTGATTTTGGGATGTTTATTACAAGTCCCAGATACTGAAGAACACGCCTTGTGCAGGCTAGGGAAGTCTGGGCCTCTGACTGGGATGGTGCTCGGATGAGCCAGTAGTCCAGATATGGGAATACATATATTCCTAGAGTGCGTAGAAATGCAGCTACTACTGCCATGCATTTTGTGAACACTCTTGGAGCAGAGGCCAGACCGAAAGGAAGCACTCTGTATTGGTAGTGCTTTCCCTGATAAAGGAACCGAAGGAACCTTCTGTGTGTTGGATGGATGAGGACATGGGTGTACGCATCCTTGAGATCTAGAGAACAAAGCCAATCCTGACTCTGAAGGTATGGAAGGAGAGCACCGAAAGAAATCATCTTGAATTTCTCCTTGCATAGAAACTTGTTCAATTCTCTGAGATCTAATATGGGTCTGTAGCCCCCTGTTTTCTTTGGAATAAGAAAATAGGGGGAGTAGAACCCTGAACCCTGTTGAAGAAGGGATACTTCTTCTATTGCCCTTTGGGCAAGAAGGGTAGCAATCTCCTGACCCAGAAGGTCGAGGAGAGATGTTGGAGAATTGAACTGTCTCACTATAGTGTGAGGAGGAAGGTTTAAGAAATAAAGCTTATACCCCTCCCTTATAATGGAGAGGGTCCATTGCTCTGCTGTGATTTGTTCCCATCTGGGAGCAAAATGAGCTAACCTTCCTGGAATGGTGAGAGGCTCTGGTTCTTCTAGAGCCAGAAAGGCTAAGTTCTCTAGTTGTAAGTCAAAGGCCCTGAGGAGGCTGAGGCTGTTGGGCCGTAGCAGTCCATGCAGCCTTAGGTTTGACTTGTTTAGGTTGTTGCTGACGCTTTGCAGCAAAACGACCTGTAGAAGATGCCTGGAGACCATAACCAGGATAATATTTCCCTTTTTTGGGAAAGAAAGTCTTTTTGAATAACCTTTTTTCTAGCAGGAGCAGAAGTAGACTTTGAAAGTGTATCTAAGGCAGAATTTTCAGCATCCATCTGAGTGGCCTTTGCTTGCCAATCCTTACCAAAAAGGTTTTCACCTGTACAAGGAAGATTTCCTAATCCATCCTGGACCCAGGGTTCCAAATCAGAAGCTTGCAACCAAGCAAGTCTGCGTGCACCTATGGCAATAGCCGAGGCTCTGCTGTCACACTCAAAAGAGTCAAAGGCTGCACGGTTGGAGAATTTGGAAACATCCTGGGCATGTTTAAGCCAGGTGAGAAACTCTTCCCTTTTATCTTCTGAGATAAAAGGAGATAAAGTTAGCAGATGATCTGTAACTTCTTTTAGAAACATCCCCATATAGAGACTATAGGAGTTGATTCTGACATTAAGCATATTGGCCTGGAAAATTCTCCTGCCAAAAGCATCTAAGGTTCTGCATTCTCTTCCTGGAGGATTAGATGAGTGTCTTTTTGCACTCTTTATCTTTTTCATAGCAGACTCCACCACAATAGAGTGGTGAGGAAGCTGAGTCTTATGAAAGCCAGGACAAGGAGGAACACGGTACATGGTGTCCAACCTGCGAGACTGAGGGGAAGTAGTAAGAGGTGTCTCCCATATGCCCAACATGTGATCATAAAGGATCTCATGAATTGGTAAAGTAGCTGCCTCTTTAGGAGCCTTAGGATATTGTAAAATATCTAATTTCTTGGCTCTAGGCTCTGGTTCAGGGGCCACAGAAATAGAGAGGCCCCTGGCCATTTCCCTAATGAAGTCTTGAAAAGACAAGCCTTCTGGAGGAGACATTCTTCTTTTTGGAGAAGAGGGCTCCTGAGGAAGGAGTACCGATGCTTCGACAGAAGCCTCTGATTCATCAGAGTCCTCAGAGGAATCGAAGTATCGCCTGTCTGGATGCTCTTGCAGAGCCCGATACGCGTACCGAGTGGTATCGACATCGGGAGTGATCGGTACCGATTCGGTACCGATGGGCATCACAGGACAGGGTACCGCTGCAGTCGACACCGAAGCCGATGTCGATGCAATCGGTACCAGCACCGGAACCGATATCGGTGCCGGAACCACCAACGGAGTTTGTTGCGGTACCGGAGGCGTCGCAGCTTGTATGAATGCCGTGATGGCACGCTGCATGGTCAGAATATTCTGATCCATCGACACAACCAATGTCTGGATGTCGGTACCAGTGGAGACCACCGGTACCCCAGAACATGGCAACAGGTGATCGGTCGAGGCCACGCCATCGATGTCAACCTGTGACCCCATAGATGAAGCTTTGGAAGCCGGAGCCTCCCGCCGTGGTAATTTTGCCGGTGCAGAATCCTCGAGGGCAAGCCCGTAGGCATATCGATACTTAGAGAGAGATCTACCCTTCGAGGACCGGCTGGACTTATGTTTGGTTACCTGAGATCCATGGGAAGAAGATGAAGCCCTGGAAGATGTCGATGCCACCGAAGCTGCATCAGAGGGAAACAGGGTACTGAGCTTTGCCGCTCGATTCTGTCAACCTCTTTTAGACATCATGGAACAGGACTCACAGTCGGTGATGGAGTGGTCAGGACCCAAACATTTTAGACACCAGTCATGGGTGTCGGTGATAGAAAGAGTACTGCTGCACTTCGTGCACTTTTTAAACCCGGAAGCGGGCTTTTCCATGAGGAAAAATCTTGTAGGCCCAAGGCCCAAAGACAAAATTGCACAGAAGTGGAAAAAACAGTCGTTTTTTTTTTTTTTTAAAGAAGAAAGAAAGAAAGACCGGCGGTACTGGTCCGACGTCGAAGAAGGCAGACGCGCGCCAAAGAAATAAAGAAAAATAAAGAACTTCTTCAGCGGTGACAGGAACACGACCTGCTGGCTCCGCGGAAAAGAAGAACTGGAGAGAGGCGGTTAGGAAAGGCGGGAAGGCAGCGCGCAGGCACTGTGGGATGCTCCCAAAAGCTTTCTTACTGGACGCTGGGGAGCGTTCCCGCGCAGGCTCCGTCGGTACCGACGATACCCATATGTGAAGACTCATTCCTGCTTGTTCCTGGAGATTAGTGTATGTGTCTCATATCCCCTCGTGTTAAAATGTATCCCCCAATTGTGTTGTGACCACTTTGACTGAAGGATAAGGTGGTATACAAAACTGTCTAATTAAATAAATAAGATGCATGGAATAGTCTCCCAGTGGAGGTAGTAGAGACCAGGACAATATCTGAATTCAAGAAAGCATGGGACAAACACAGATCTCTAAAGGAAAAAGGGGACTACAGTAGTTGGTATGGAAGGGTAGATTGGATAAGCCACATGGTCTTTTCTGCCATCATGTTTCTAAAAACTAGACATTTTAGCTAATAAAAGCTTAAAATAAAAGGCATACTCAAGGTAATGTTCCAAAGAAATCCTAGCTTTACCGCAACACACCTGAAAATGACCAAGCTACATCTGAAGTTCGGCAAAATTCACAAGATCAGCCTCTATCATTTCTATTTCTACATATCCAAATATACTAAAGGGCTTTTTTACTAAAGTGCACTGAGCACAATTACCACTGTGGCTTGACAATTAGCATGTGCTAATTCACAAATTAAGTGGGTAATTCTATAATCATGTGTGCAGGCAAATCGCATTGTTGCATGCATAGTGGGTGCCTAGTCTATAAAGCACGCATGAGCTTTACCTTATAGAATAGGGGCATACGGACGTACTTGAGTCTAGTTGTAGCAGTTAGGCTTGCTCTAGAGGAGGCTCAACTGCCCATGCCTAAATCGGCACAGTGACACGCATAAGTAAGAATATTCCATCTTACACACATAGGTTTAGGATCAACCTCTGTTCCACCCCAATGCATACCCCAACTGAACATAGGTGCAATGGGACTTACATGTGCACTTGCAGAATACAGACCGCCTAAAGCATGCATGTATGTATGTGCCTATTCATGCACAGAAGTCCTTCAGAATAGGGACTTACGTACATTTAAAGTGCATACCTCTCTGCGTGCCTTATATAGAATCAACCCATAAGTGCATAGTGTGGAAAGGGGCAAGGAATGGACATGGCTTATACCTTACAGTTAATGCAGCGCAATTTACAGGTCAGTTAACACCACTTCAATAGATAGTTTTACCTGCTTCCACATTATCTGCCATGCAGATAACCAGTGGTAAATGACTGTTCTCTTTCTTAACTGTATGAGAAACTCTAAGCATATTCCCAGCAGTTACCAAAATTTAGTAAAAGGGTCCCGCAATGTATTATGGGCGTCCTCTCACTTTCTATTAACAATAAATATTCCATTATCTGTAAAACTTGTATTAACAAGCCTTATTTTCAGCTTTACATTATCATTAGGACTGCAACAATGGAGCTCAATGAGGAAGTTCTAGCATGCTCTGAGAGTTGACATCCATTTGATTACTGTTTTATATTAAGTATTATGAGTTTAAGAATTTATATATATTTATGCAATTTTATTATATAAAATTTAACTTATATTTGTTTATACATGTATATAAACACAGATGAAGCATAGATATATTTATTTTATATAACCTGTTTTTTATACCGCCTTATCCTGAAATCAAAGCGGTTTACATTAAGCTCAGAACATGAACAGGGTACATTATGTTGGTTTGGGATATTTAACAGGGGAGTACTATATACAACTTATTCAACATATTTACATATCAACATGGATTCTGTCCATTTGAATCTGATTAGGTCATCGTGTCTGCTTGAGTGTATTATGGAACCTTTGGTTTGGGCCAGTGGAGTTGTAGGATTACGTGAGGTGGCCGTAGTTTTCTGTGAACAGTAAGGTTTTAAGGGGTTTTTTTAAGTCCTTGATATCTCCAGTACCATGTATATCTTCGGGGAGGGAGTTCCAAAGTTATGGTGCGGCTAGCAATAATGCTCTTTTGGAGGTTGATCGCTTGCTTTTTCTGTAATTAGATGGGATGTTGATCATGTGTCTGTTGTTGGTTCTTCTATGATGGGTGTTGTCTTCTTTTATGATTAGTGATTCAAGTACATCTGCTGAGGAGTGATGGATGATTTTTAAAGATGTTTAGTATGGTTTTGAACTTGGCACGTGCTTGAATTGGTAGCCAGTGTAGTTGGTGTAGTACCGGTGTAATGTGGTCAGCTTTGCTGGTTCCGCTGATGATTCATGCTGTTGTGTTCTGAACCATTTGAAGTGGGTGTGTGACTTGTTTTGGAAGTTCTTGGTATAGTGAGTTGGCATAGTCCAGAACTGGTATGATGATAGCCTGGCAGACAGTTCAGAAGTGGTCTTGTTGTAGGAGTGGTTTGAGTCTTCTGATGAGGTCCAGTTTGCAGTATGCCTTTGTTGCAGTTAGGTTTATGTGTGATTGGAGGTTGATGTTTTTATCTAGTGTGATGTCAAGGTATCGTACCTCTTTCTTTACAGGAATGGTTTGGTTCAACAGTTGTATTTGCTGTGGAGGGTTGAAGGTGGTGCTACTGTTGATGTATAATGCTTCTGTATTCTTATAGTTCAATGAGAGGTTGTTATTATTGAGTCATCCTCTAAGCATTTTGTGATGGCTGTGAGGTTCGGTACTTCAAGATTAATCGGGATGCATAGCATGAGGTTGTCAGCGTATAGATGGAACAGACAGGGCGCATGTATATGGTGTAACAAAAAAGAAACGAGACGGTGGCAGCCATGCCCATGACTCAATGCCAATTGGCTAACCACTTATGTCACTGTGTTGTGCAACATCTCGCCACTATTCTGCTATAATATTTTTCATCTCTCTCACTCTGTTTTTCTTTTTGAAATTTTTTTGTAGCACACTGCTTCATCGCTTTGTCAAGCAAATTGAGGTGGCAGAAATATGGAGCAAAGAATCAACTTGAAATTTCTGATTAAGTTGGAGAAGGGCCCAACTGAGTGTCTCCAACTTCTCCAAAAGGCTTATGGAGAACATGCAATGTCAAGCCCACAAGTCTTCAAGTGGCACCAACGCTTCAAGACTGGCCACGAGGAGGTGGAGGATGACCCCATTCAGGACGGCCTTCCACGACAAAGATGGCTGAGAACAATGACAGAGTGAACCAGCTGGTGCGGAGTGATCACAGATTGACGGTGTGGATGATAGCTGAGGAGCTCAGCCTGAACAACGAGTCAGTGCGAACCATCTTGGTGCAGGAGCTGGGGATGTGGAAGGTGTGCGCCAAGATGGTGCCCAATCTTTTATCGGATGACCAGATGGAGCACTGGGTCAATGTTTGTCGAGACTTGCTAGAGAAGATTGGAGAAGATCCAGAGTTCGTTGGTCGAGTCATCACAGGAGACGAGACTTGGGTCTTCCAGTACGATCCTGAAAGCAAGAGACAGAGCCTGCAGTGGAAGGCTTGACTGTCACCCAGACCCAAGAAGGCGCGCATGTCCAAATCAAGGATCAAGGTCATGCTGATCGTATTCTTCGACCAGAAGGGAGTGATCCATCATCAGTTTGTGCCTGAGGGTCAGACAGTCAACCAGAACTTCTACCAGCAAGTCTTCAATTGCCTCCATGACCGGGTTCAGCGCAGCAGGCAGGATCTGTGGAGAGACACGTCATGGCTGCTCCATCACGACAATGCGCCTGCACACACCATGCTCAGTGTGAGGCAGTTCTTGGCCAACAAACAGATCACAGCTCTCGACCACCCTCCTTATTTCCCTGATCTCGCACCGTGCGACTTCTGGCTCTTCCCCAGGCTGAAGACTGTGCTCAAAGGAACTCATTTCACCTCTGTAGAAGAGATCAAGGCCACTGTGACAAGGGAGCTGATGGACCTCAAGGAAGAGGACTTTACCGAGTGCTTCCATATGTGGCAGAAGTGAATGCAGAAGTGCATTAACTCTGGGGGGATTACTTTGAAGGGGTCAATGCGTAATTTCTCTGTAGATATTGTAATAAAACATTTATGGGACAGTCTCGTTTCTTTTTTGTCACCTTGTCACCTTATATAAGTTGAAAGGTATTGATGAGAGTGCCGATCCTTATGGGATGCCTTGTGGTATAGTGAAGGGATCTGAGTAGTTTGCTCCACATTTAACTTGTTATATCCTGTTGCTTAGGTATGAGGTGAACCATTTTAGCGTGGTATTGCAAATGCCAATTTCCTGGAGACATTGGATTAGTATAGGGTGTGAAACAGAGTCGAAAAGCGGAGGAGATATCCACGAAGATGAGGAGAAATCCATTTTTTGGCTTGTCAATTCCTTTCAGGATGTTGTCGAAGAGTGATGTTAGGAGAGGTTCCACATTGTGACGTGATTTGAAGCCGTGTTGTTGCGGGTCCAGTGGTGTGTTAAGGTCTATATGGTCCTGGAGCTGTATTTGTACTGTCTTCTCTGATCTTTGCAAGAAATGGTAGACTGGACATTGGTCTGTATGTTGCAGGATCAGTTCTGCAGAGTGTGGTGTTTTTCAGGATTGGCCGTATGGATGCTTGTTTCAGGAAGGTTGGTATATATCCCTGTAATTGGGATAGTTTGACTATTTTTTGTATGTATGGGCTGTTCTTTGGTGGTTCTTATCCACTGCACAGGGCATGGGTCGTTTGGAGAGGTGGTGGTGTTGAGTGAAGTGATTGCTCTATTTCTTTATGAGGTAGTATGGTGAATTTTTCCCATGGTTGTGTGGATGCTTGCATTTCCGTGTTAATATATTTTATGTTTGTAGCAAGCGGATATTTATTGAGTTCTGTGTGTTTTCTGGCCAGGTGGCTTGCTATGTCTTGGGGGTGGACTTCAATGGGTATTGTCTTTGGTGAGAGCTCGCACAATGTTGAACAGCTCTCTTGGCTTGTTTGCTCAGCACATGATAATGTTTGTATGGTGCTGCTGTTTGCTGTTGTTGATGATGGTATTGTACTCCTTTTGTTTAGTATAAAATAGCTGTTGTGTGCCTGGGTTCTTAGTTCGTCTCCATTTTCTTTCTATTTTTCTTAGTTCTCTTTTTGAGTCTCTGATTGCTTTGGAGTACAAGGGGGCGGATGGTTTGGTGTGTGTGTGTGTGTGTGTGTGTGTGTGTATTTCATCAATACATCAAGAGATATTACTGCATAATACCTTCTCTGCTTTGGTTAATGAGGATGCCCAAGCCAGGGAAGCTCAAGGGCCCTTAGATAAGATAGTTAATGCCCAATCTCCTAATAAAATCCAAAATAACAACCTAACCACAGATTCTCTACTCTATACAATCCAAAAAACAAAATAGAGAAAAATGTAAAAATAGTCAAACTCTGACGTGTAGCATCCTATAAATGTCGGAAGGATAGCCATGAGACACAGAGTACCTCTTGAAGCTATCTTTCCATTTTACTCAAATGTATATTGAGCCCATATTAGAGCTTTCAATAAATAAGGTGCAACACCACAACAAAGTGTCACCAATAAACAGTATGCCTTAAGACATGCCATACTGGGTCAGACCGAGGTCCATCAAGCCCAGTATCCTGTTTCCAACAGTGGCCAATCTAGGTTATACGTACCTAGCAATATCCCCAAAGACACAGGTTCCACAATGCTAGTACTGGGTCAAGCATTGATATCCTGGGTCCCTTTTTAATAGTGGTTTATGGACCCTTCCTCCAGGAACTTGTCCAAACCTTTTTTAAACCCAGCTATACTAACAGCCCTTACTACATCCTCCGGTAACAGATTCCAGAGTTTGATTACACGTTGAGTGAAAAAATATTTTCTCTTATTTGTCTTAAATAGTTTACCCTGTAGCTTCATTACATGTCCCCTAGTCTTTCTATACTCTGATAGCGTAAACAATTGATCCACGTTTATCCGTTCCACTCCATTCATTAATTTATAGACCTCTATCATATCTCCCCTCAGCCGTCTCTTCTCCAGGCTAAAAAGCCCTAGCCTTCTTAGCCTCTCTTCATAGGAGTAGCCTTCCATCCCCTTCACCAATTTGGTGGCTCTTCTCTGTACTTTTTCTAATAACGCTATGTCCTTTTTAAGATACGGTGACCAGAATTGCACACAATATTCAAGGTGCGGTCGTACTATGGAGTGATACAGAGGCATTATAATAGCCTTTGTTTTGTTCTCCATCCCTTTCCTTATGATACCTAGCATTCTATTTGCTTTCTTGGCCGCTGCTGCACACTGGGCGGAGGGTTTTAACATGTTATCCACAATGACTCCTAAATCTTTTTCCTGGGTGGTGGTTTCTAATGTGGAGCCTTGCATCGTGTAACTATAGTGTGGGTTGTTCTTTCCTAGGTGCATAACTTTGCACTTGTCCACATTAAATTTCATCTGCCATTTGGATGCCCAGTCTTCCAATTTATCCAGATCCTCCTGCAGTTTTCCACAATCCTCTTGGGTTTTAACAACTTTAAACAGTTTTGTGTCATCTGCAAATTTGATAATCTCACTAGTTATTCCCTTTTCCAGGTCATTTATGAATATGTCAAAGCAGCGGACCCAGTACAGATCCCTGGGGTACTCCACTATTCACCTTTTTCCATTGGGAATATTGGCCATTTAGCCCTACCCTCTGCTTTCTATCTTTTAACCAGTTCCCAATCGACAATAGCACACTGCCTCCTATCCCATGACTTTTTAGCTTCGCCAAAAGTCTCTGATGGGGGACTTTGTCAAAAGCTTTCTGAAAGTCCAGATACACTATATCAACCGACTCACCTTTGTCTACCTGTTTATTCACACCTTCAAAAAAACATATCAGATTAGTAAGACAAGATCTTCCTTGTCTAAAGCCATGTTGGCTGTCTCCCATTAGGCCATGACTATCTACATGCTGTGTAATTTTGTTCTTTATGATGGTTTCTACCATTTTCCCTGGTACTGACGTCAGGCTCACCGGTCTGTAATTTCCTGGGTCACCCCTGGAACCCTTTTTGAAAATTGGTGTTACGTTGGCGACCCTCCAATCTTCAGGTATTACAGATGATTTTAATGAAAGTTCACAGATTACCAATAGCAGGTCTGCAATCTCATATTTCAGTTCTTTCAACACTCTGGGATGTATACCATCCGGTCCAGGTGATTTGCTACTATTCAGTTTATCAAATAGTTGTAATATATCTTCCCGGTGTAGCGATATTTCTCTCAATTCCTCTGCAGTATCACCTTTAAATACCACTTCAGTCTTGGGTAGCATCTCTACATCTTCCTCAGTAAAGACCGAAGCAACGAAGCCTTGTTTTCTCTTACTGCCCCTTTTACCCCTCTATCATCTAATGGTCCAATTGACTCTCTCACAGGCCTTTTGCTACGAATGTACTTGAAAAAGTCTTTATTTCGTGTTTTTGCTTCCGTAGCAAGTTTCTTCTCAAATTCCCGCTTTGCCTGCCTTATCAATGCTTTGCATTTAACTTGCCAGTTCTTGTGCTGTTTCCAGTTTTCATCGTTTGGCTCTTTTTTCCGTTTCCTGAAGGTTTCTTTTTTGGCAGCAACAGCCTCTCTGACCTCACCTTTAAACCATGCTGGCAGTTTTTTGGACTTTTCTTAATGCGTGGAATACAGCTGGTCTGGGCTTCGAGGATAGTATTTTTAAATAACACCCAAGCTTGCTGTAAGTCTTTAACCTTTGGAACCGCTCCTTTTAGTTTTTTCCTAACTATATTCCTCATCCTATCATAGTCTCCCTTTTGAAAGTTAAAAGGTAGTACTGTGGATGCCTTTACTATCTGTCCTCCACTAATTAAATCAAACATGATCATACTATGATCACTATTGCCAAGTGGTCCCAACACCCTTATTTCTTGCACCAGATCTGGCGTTCCACTAAGGACTAGGTCCAGTATGGCTTCCCCTCTGGTCGGTTCATGAACCAGCTGCTCCAAGAAGCAGTCATTTATTCCATCTAGAAACTTCATCTCTTTAGCTTGTCCTGCTGTGACACTGACCCAGTCGATACCGGGGTAATTGAAATCACCCATTATTACTACTCTATTGTGACTTTTGTTAGCTTCCTTGATTTTTTTGAGCATTTCGTCATCCATTTGTTCATTCTGGCCAGGTGGTCGATAGTATACTCCCACTGCCATCACCTTCCCCTTCATAAATGGAATTTCAATCCATAGAGATTCTACAGCAAATTTTGTTCCCTGCAAAACTTTAATCCTTTCTGACTCAATGCCCTCTCTAACATAGAGCGCAACCCCTCCACCAATTTGATCAGCTCTATCATTACGATATAGTTTGTATCCAGGTATCACAGTGTCCCACTGGTTATCCTCCTTCCACCATGTCTCTGAGAGTGCAATCATATCTAACCTCTCATTTAGTGCTATATATTCTAACTCTCCCATCTTATTGTTTAGACTTCTAGCATTGGCATACAAGCATTTTAGAGACTGTATTTTATTCATATTAATCTGGCTATTGGTAGGCAGGGGTAATTTGGAATCTTTATGCTCTGTCTGCTCCTTACTCAAGGGCATTTGGGCTACTATACTCCCTTTTGGAACCTCACTGCTTTTGGTAGTATCCTTCAAGGATACCTTCGTCTGAACCATGCACTCCTGGGTGCCTGTCGGCTTTCCCCTATTTTCTAGTTTAAAAGCTTCTCTATCTCTTTTTTAAAGGTTAATGCCAGCAGTCTGGTCCCATCCTGATTAAGGTGAAGCCCATCCCTTCGGAAGAGCCCCCCCTTTCCCCAGAATGTTCCCCAGTTCCTAACAAATCCAAAACCCTCATCCTTGCACCAGTGTCTCATCCACGCATTGAGACTCCGGAGCTCTGCCTGTCTTTTGGGTCCTGCACGTGGAACAGGAAGCATTTCGGAGAACGCTATCCTGGAAGTTCTGGATTTCAACTTCCTACCTAAAAGCTTAAATTTAGCCTCCAGAACTTCCCTACCACATTTTCCTATGTCATTGGTACCAACATGTACCAAGACAGCAGACTCCTCCCCAGCACTATCTATGATCCTATCTAGGTGGTGCGTGAGGTCCGCTACCTTCGCACCAGGCAGGCATGTTACCAGGCGATCCTCACGTCCATCAGCCACCCAGCTATCTACATTCCTAATGATTGAATCACCAACTATAACAGCTGTCCTGACCCTCCCCTCATGCCTTTTAAAACCACGTGAAAATTGTACTTGAATTCTAAAAAAACACGTGAAGACTATGCTTGGAATTTGAGGTGTCCGGACAAAAAAATCACTGCAAAAGGAGAAGTACTTATCTGCGTTCTCCAAATATTGTAGCCAATGTCCCACTCCAGCCAAACAATCCAAAAGCTCCCCCCTTGGACAGTTCTCAAGGAGCCAAAAGTATAGATCAGTTCTTGTAAATCAAATCAGCGACGTGAACAGTTTCTTGAAAGTAGCAAATCAGCAGACACAGCACTGCGTTTCGGGCGAACCAAACTCATGCGCCCTGTTTCAACGCTCCCAGCTACATCGACCTTCTTTGTCGTTGCTGATCAGAAAAAGAGTGAGACGCCAGCGCATGCTCAATAGCGGTCTGAATCACAGTGCAGAAATCCAGTTTAAATAGCCAATACTATAGACAGATCAAAGCTCAAAAACAGCAGAATGGTTGTGATAACATGAAATCAAAGTATACTAGACCATTCCAATTCCTTGTTTAGTCCAGAGGGATGCACTGTGGACCAACGAAAAATCCACTGTTGCTCTAATAATTGAAGTCGTTGTTCACGATCACCCCCTCTGGGGTGTGCAGGCACATGATCCAAAACTCTCCACGAAAAATCCTCAAAAACATGATGATAATCCAAACAATGTTGGACCAAAGGGGCAGAGAGTACAGAACGTTTTATCCTAGAGGCATGTTCATTCAAGCGGATCTTCACAGCACGAATTGTGCGGCCAATATACAGCAGATGGCAAGGACAGACTAGTACATATACTGCATAAATAGTAGAGCAGTTGGTGTTCCATTGGGAAACATGCATGAACGAGGAGGCAGGAACCAGCCATTGAGTTCCCTCAATGGTCCGAGAGCAGTGAGAGCAAGAATTACATGCTGTGTGACCAGTCACACTAGGTTTAACCACATGTCTGTCCAGAGGAGAGGAAGTAGCTCCCACCAAATCCCGCAAATTAGAACCACGGGAATGTGCAATTTGTAGAGATTTTTGAAAACAAGGTTATAGCTGTAACATATGCCAATGTCTAAATAAAATTTGCTTAACCTGCTGAACATGAGACATTTAAGGCAAAACTGCTACAAATTTCTGAAAATCATCAGTGTTCGAAGACCCCATAGAGAATAGCCATTCAAGATGAGTATACCGAGCCCGTAACAAGGCCTGCCGAATGACTTTCCTGGGGTATCCCCGCTGAAAGAGACGTTCTGACAGTTCTTTTGCATGAACCATAAAATCCATCAAAGTAGAACAGATGCGCCGAAGCCGAAGAAATTGGCCATATGGAAGCCCCTTCTTTAAAGATCCCGGGTGAAAGCTGGAATAAGATAACAACGTATTTCTCTGGACGGGCTTGCGATACAAGGTTGTTTGAAAAGAGTCCAATCCTTTGCATACAGTGACATCCAAAAACACAATTTTTGAAAAGTCATATTGCAAAGTAAAAGATAAATTCTGACTCCGAGAATTCAACCATTCAACAAATTGATGTAAAGCAACTTCCGTACCCCGCCACAGAAAAAAATGTCATCCAAAAATCTTACCCATAGAATCACATTCTCAAACCAGAAGGAAGAATAAACGTGTGAGGACTCAAAATCAGCCAAATAAAGGTTAGCTACAGACGGAGCTACTGTTGCTCCCATCGCAATCCCCTGAATTTGGTGGTATATGACTTGCTCAAATTGAAAATAATTGCGTGTAAGCACAAGCGTAAGCATGTCCATAATAAAAGAATGAGGGATCCGATCAGGTAAAGCAAGACCCAACCGAGCTATAACCTCCAATGCTTGATCCTGATTGATGTTGGTGTACATGGCTGTAACATCCAAGGAAGCAAGCCACCAGGACGTGATATCCCCTTGAACATCTTGAAGTCTAGTAAGAAAATGAGTAGTGTCTTTCAAGAAGGAAGGGACCCGCTGGGCACAATGTTGTAAAAATCTGTCACAGAACTTGGACAATGGTTCCAAAGAAGAACCCCGACAAGACACAATAGGTCGCCCAGGGGGCGCTGTAACTGACTTATGTATCTTGGGTACAGTATAGATAAAGGGAATCTTCGGATATTTCATCACCAAAAATCCAAATTCCTTCTTGGTAATCCAATTGTTGGCTAAAGCTTTCAGCATAAGATCATGGATAGTCACGTATAAATCTGGAAACGGATCCACAGATAGTTTAACATAATAAGTCAAGTTATTAAGCTGGTCCAAAAGATGATTCCGATACTGATCATAAGACTGAACCACCGTAGCACCACCCTTGTCAGCCCGACGGATCACAAGATTTTGGTTTTCACGAAGTTGTTTAACAGCCATCCATTGAGTGGCAGTCAAATTGTAATAACGCGTCCGACAACTTGAACGCTCAAATTCTTGTAAATCATGAAGCACTAATTTCTGATAAGCCAAAATTACAGCATCAGGAGCCTCCGAGGGTATCCATTGGGAAGGTGGCTTAACTATGGAGACATCAACCCCCATGTCGTGTGTTGCACAAAAGTGGGTAACCAAAAGTTTGCGAAAAAAACGATGCAAAGCTATCCTCATACGAAAAGGGTCATAATGGGTTACAGGAACAAAAGACAACCCAAGGTTCAAAACAGATTCTTGTTCAGAACTCAAAGGGTAAGCAGAAAGATTCATTTTGGATTGTTTGGCTGGAGTGGGACATTGGCTGCCATATTTGGAGAACGCAGATAAGTACTTCTCCTTTTGCAGTGATTTTTTGTCCGGACTCCTCAAATTCCAAGCATAGTCTTCACGTGTTTTTTTAGAATTCAAGTACAATTTTCGCGTGGTTTTAAAAGGCATACTGTTTATTGGTGACACTTTGTTGTGGTGTTGCACCTTATTTATTGAAAGCTCTAATATGGGCTCAATATACATTTGAGTAAAATGGAAAGATAGCTTCAAGAGGTACTCTGTGTCTCATGGCTATCCTTCCGACATTTATAGGATGCTACACGTCAGAGTTTGACTATTTTTACATTTTTCTCTATTTTGTTTTTTGGTTTTTCAATCTCCTAATAAAGCACCAATTATGAAGAAAGACTCAAGGAACAGAAAACTACTACTACTTGGTGATTCCATCATCAGAGGCACCAACTTGGAAACACAGTTCAAAGGAGGGAAGTTAGTCAAATGCCTCCCAGGCTCTTCATCTAGCAAGAATACAAACCAAATTGTTGATGTACTTAGCAATGAAAGTGAGCATGCCAAAATTGATGTTATCATCCACTTGGGTACAAATGACCTGGCTAGATACAGTGCCACTACAGTTCAAAGGACTTTCAAACTCTGGGGGAGAAACTAAAGCCCATTGTTAACACTGTAGCATTCTCAGAAGTTCTAACTGTTCTTGGTAAGGGGGCAGAAAGGCTAAATCGCATAAACAGCTTTAACGCATGGCTCCAATCCTGGTGCAAAGAGGAAGGATTCAGATTTATAGGCGACTGGGGAAACAGACGGACCAACAAGAGACTATACTGTGCTGATGGACTACATCTCTCTGTCGCAGGGAGAAGAATCCTAAGTGAAAAATTCAGCCAGTATGTGGATAAGCATTTAAACTAGAAAAAGAGGGTGATGGATGGGGTAGGTCAAGTTCTGGACGTCACTCCCTGCAAAAGCAGAACATCATCAGAACAGACACACTTTTAAACCACACATCAAAAACAAGTGGGAAGAAGTAGACAGAACAAAATCAATGCAAAACACACACAAGCCAGTTAAATGCTGGAAAGCAATCAGCACAAATGCTCGAAGCTTATCCAATAAAGTTCCAGACCTGGAAGCCCTAATGATGGAAATGGACTTGGACATTGTGGCCATTACAGAAACATGGTTTAATGAATCACATGATTGGGATATAGCCATAGCTGGCTATAATCTATTCAGAAGAGACAGAGAAAATGGAAGAGGAGGAGGAGTAGCCTTGTATGTCAAAAGCAATATTAAAGCTACTGAAATGCAGGGGGCATGGGGAAAAGAAGAAGCGCTCTGGGTTGTATTGGAAAGAGGAGATGGCACTGTCATCCATACTGCTGTAGTCTACAGACCTCCGACTCAAATCAAACAGCTAGATAACGAATTGATTATAGACATTGTCAAAATAGCCACAAAGGGGGAAGTGATCATATTGGGCGACTTTTATCTATCCGATGTGGATTGGATTACTCCTTCTGCAAATCTGGAAAGAAGCAAAAAAATTGTGGATGCTCTGCAAGATGCGTTACTTAGACAAATGGTGATGGAATCAACAAGGAAAAGCTCAACGCTGGATTTAGTCCTCACCAACGGTGATAGCGTGTCGAATCTATGGGTGGGTGCACCTGTGAGCAGCGATCATCACACGGTGTGGTTTGAGATAAAAACCAAGGTGCAGTCCAACTACAGCAAGCTCAAAGTCCTAAACTTCAAAAACACTGACTTCAATAAAATGGCCATGTACCTAAAGGAGGAGTTGACAGGGTGGAATGAAATAAGGGAAGTGGAATTGCAATGGGCTAAACTAAAGGTGGCAATAAAAGGGGCAACAGATAAATATGTAAGAAAAGTAAATAAAAACAAAAGGAGAAGGAAACCGCTTTGATTTTCCAAAGAAAGGCAAAAAACACAGCTTTCACAAAATTCAAAAGCTTGCAAACAGAGGAACACAGAAATGAATACAGGATCAAACTCAAAGAGACAAAAAGAGAAATAAGGATAGCAAAATCAAAGGCAGAGGAAAAGATGGCTAAAGATTTGAAGTGTGGCGACAAAACTTTCTTCAGGTATATTCGGGAAAGGAAGAAGATCAGAGGTGGAATCGCAGGACTCAAAAGTGCTGGGAATGGACTCGTGGAAAGGGACACTGAAAAAGCGGAATTGCTAAACAAATACTTCTGCTCTGTTTTTACTAAAGAAAATCCTGGAGAAGGACCAACTGTGACTCCCAAATATAAAAATGGGAATGAAGTAGATACCACACCATTCACAGAAGATGATGTGTTAGAACAACTTGCGAAACTGAAAGTGGACAAGGCCATGGGACCAGATGGGATACATCCTAGGATACTGAAAGAGCTCAGAGAGGTTCTTGCAGGGCCGTTAAATGATGTTTTCAACAGTTCCTTGGAAACAGGAGTAGTTCCTCAGGACTGGAGAATGGCTGATGTCGTACCTCTACAAAAAAGTGGTGACAGGGAAGAAGTGTCAAACTACAGGCCCGTGAGCCTTACCTCGGTGGCGGGAAAAGTAATGGAAGTGCTTCTGAAGGAGCGAATAATGAACTTTCTCAAAACCAACAGATTGCAAGATCCGAGGCAACATGGTTTTACCAAAGGACGATCTTGCCAAACAAATCTGATTGAGTTCTTTGACTGGGTGACCAGAGAACTAGATCAGGGGCATGCGATGGATGTCATCTACCTGGATTTCAGCAAAGCCTTTGATACTGTTCCTCATAGGAGGCTTATCAATAAACTCAGTAGTTTGGGGATGGGTCCCAAGGTGGTAAACTGGATCAGAAATTAGTTGACTGATAGACGACAGAAGGTGATGGTAAATGGAGCTCAATCGGAGGAAAGGAAGATGATTAGCGGGGTGCCCCAGGGTTCGGTCCTGGGCCCGGCACTGTTAAATGTATTTGTGAGTGATATTGCTGAAAGACTGAATGGAAAGGTCTGTCTTTTTGCAGATGACACAAAAATTTGCAACAGAGTGGACTCCCCTGAGGGAGTCCTTAACATGAGAAAAGATCTACAAAAGCTGGAAGAATGGTCAAATGCTTGGCAATTAAGATTTAATGCAAAGAAGTGCAGAGTCATGCACTTGGGTAGCAGAAACCCAAGAGAAATGTATACGATAGGGGGCAATAGGTTGGTGTGCACGGATCAGGAGAAAGACCTTGGTGTGATTATTTCTGTAGATCTCAAGGTGGCAAAACAGTGCGACAAGGTGGTGGCAAAAGGCAGGAGGATGTTGGGCTGCATGCGAAGAGGAATTACCAGCAGAAAGAAAGAGGTTCTAATACCACTGTATAAGTCACTGGTGAGGCCTCACTTGGAATACTGTGTTCAGTTTTGGAGACTGTATCTTGAAAAGGATGTAAAAGGAATGGAAACTGTTCAGAGGAAGGCGATCAAAATGATTTGGAGCCTGCGTCAGAAGCCTTATGAGAAGAGACTTGAAGACCTAAATATGTACACTTTGGAGGAGAGGAGGGATAGGGGAGATATGACTCAGACCTTTAAATACTTAAGGAGAAATAATGAACAAACAAACCTCTTCCAAAGACGGGGAAGCTGTAAAACGAGAGGGCATAACATGAAGCTGCAAGATGGAAAATTGAAAGGCAATATCAGGAAATACTTTTTCACTGAGAGGGTGGTGGATGCTTGGAATGCCCTCCCGATGGAGGTGGTAGGGGCAAATACAGTGACAGAATTCAAAATGGCATGGGACAAACACAATGGATCCATTTATAGCAACAGAATAAAATCAAAATAAACTGAACCATCTGACTTCTTCTCAACAAATGGGGTGTCCTGCATGAAGCGGTGGGTTCACCCCTGAACAAAGACATGGAGAGGGGTGGCCTGAGAGGTGGCCTGCACAGAGTGGCACCTACTCCTGCCATCTTACTCCGGCCATCTTACTGGACAGACTAGATGGACCATGCTGGTCTTTATCTGCCGTCATTTACTATGTTACTATGTTATTTCTTGGGGGATGCTGTGGCTGCAGTAGATAGTGTGTTAGACCAATTCTCAATGATCTTGCCAAGGTCTTCTGTGTATTGTTTGAAGTTTGGGATTACTTCTCTCAGAAAGGTTTTTCTGTTGAAGGATTTAAATCTTCTTTTGGTTTTGTGTTTTTCCTGTGGGTGGGTTGCTTGTTAGATTTGTATATTGATGGTTATTATGTGGTGGTCTGACCATGGTGTTGGTACGATTGTGGGGTGGAAAACTGAGTTAGATGCTTGTAACAGTTTAGGGATGAATATGAGGTCCAGAGTTGTTCCTTGCCTGTGGGTGGGTTCTTTGATCAGATGATGATAGTGTAATACTTCCACTGGTTTAAGGAAGGCTTTGGCATTCTTATCAGGTACTGGTCCAAGGTTAAAGTCTCTTAGGATGAAGAGTGACTTACTTGTTGTGTCATGTACACATACTCTTTCAAGTATCTTCATTAGGTTTTCTGATTTGGTGTTTGGAGGTCTATATGCTAGGCATATTGCCATGTGTTTGTTGGAGATGTGGAGTATACTAGTTTCTTCTGCGCTGTTTGTCAGGGTGATTTTAAATTTGTAATGGCTCTTGGTCAGTATTAATATTCCTCCACCTCTTCTGCCTGCTCTGGGGCAGTTGAAGGCAGTGTATGTGGATGGGGTAAATGGAAATTACACTTACCTGGTAATTGTTGTTCCTTGAGGAACTACAGTTCAGTCTTCCACCTCTGGGTAGTGCACATCCTCCTGCAGCATGGAGACTGGACAAGTCAAACTTGTGATATCACCGGGTATATCTTACTGGTCTTCTCCCATCATCCCCCAGTGACCTACTGACAAAGCAGACTCAAAGGAGCAACAAATGAGCAGTTAAGGAATTACAATACTATGCTTAACTTTTAACTTTTAAACTACAGTGCCCTGAAATAAAAGGCAAAGAACACCCTCCTCCTTGACCCCATCCTCTTGCCCGCAGATCAGAGAACGACAGACAGAGGGAAGGAAGGAGGACTAAAAGAGATCATAGAAAGAAAGATACTCTCGTGATCACTGGCATAACAGAACACGCTGCCCTCTTATGCACCGGCAACCCCCCCAAACCGACGCCTCGCATCTGAGTTGTTCATCCCCGGGCGGGATTGAGGACTGAACTGTAGTTCCTCAAGGAACAACAATTACCAGGTAAGTGTAATTTCCATTTCCTTTTCGGTCCTACAGTTCAGTCCTCCACCTCCGGGATGTAACAGAGCAGTAATCATTGGGAGGGACCTTTCCAACCGAGTCGTGACACCACCGAACCGAACAGGCACCGTTCACTGCCTGCACCTCCAGACAACAGATTTATTTTATTTATTTAACAGTCGCTTATATACCGCTACCTTCCAATGATCAGGTGCGGTTTACATATAACAGGTAAAGAAACAGTATAACATATCTGTTTTTACATTAAACATGCTTGAATTATGTACAAATAAACTTTGGGGAACTATGTACAATCAACTATGTACAGTCAACAGAAGTTGAGTTCAACGAGCAAGGTAGCTATTTACAAGCATCATAAACTGTGTTAAAGGTCATGTTTTCATGGGACATTATGGTGTTAGACTCAATGTGTTATGTATTATCCCTTTTCATTTTGGTATTGGGAATTCGCAAGTGGACCATAGTGGGAGCTAAATAGGTGGGTTTTTAATGTTTTGCGTAGTTCTTTAAGATCAGTTAAGGCTCTAATTTCATCAGGTAGGGAGTTCCAGAGTATGGGGGCTGCATGGGAAAAAGCTTTTTTATTTGTTTTTTTAGTCTTTGTGAACTCTTTTGGAATCCTTATTTTATTGGCGTTGCCTCTTCTCTGAGCAGATTGGGGTGTGTCTTTAGTGAGTAGCTTGCTTAGAGTAGCTGGGGCAGTATTATTCAAAGCTTTGAAGGTGGTTATTATTAGTTTATAGTTTATTCTGCATTGAATTGGGAGCCAGTGTAGTTTAGCTAGATAGGGTGACAAGTGCTCAAAAGGGTGTACCTTCATTATGGTTCTAGCTGCAGCATTTTGGGCCAGTTGAAGCCTTTTGATGTTTTGGTTAGTTGTGCCTAGTAGCGTGAGATTAGCAAAGTCGAAGTGCGGTGTAATAATGGCTTGAATTATGCTCAGGAAGTCATGCAGGTGGACTAGTGGGCGTAATTGTTTTAATACTTTGAGCTTAAAGTATATTTTTTTTGTAGTATTTCTTATGTGGGTGTTCATAGTGAGGTGTGTATCTAAGACCACCCCTAGGTATTTTATCTCATTTTTTATGTAAATGTCATGTTTCTGAAGTGTAATGTGGGTAGGGGGGGTGTAAGATTTGTTTTTTGTTACAATCAGTATGTCAGTAAAGGAGCAGCGGTAACAGATGTTACTGAAAATATGAAGAGACGACAGAGAGGCCGCTCTGACCCTCTTCACTGGCGAAACTACACTGTGCCCTGCATCAAGCGTCGCTAGCGCACCAGAATGGCAAGCCCGCAACCCCACTGGCACCGGATGCCCTAGAAAAAACAATATATCCTGACGCTATGGCTAACAGGGCCCAGCCGGAAATTGCCACTTTAGGGACCGCTGCTCCTTTACGGAGACCTCCAAAGAGAAGAAACCAACCCTCTGAACCCATTAAAAAACAAAAATTAACGCAGAACTCTCTTAATGTCCAAGCAACATAAACTACGGTCTGAGACGCTCCTACCCACAGTTCCTAATACCGACAACGCCACTGCTTGATTCATATGAAAAACAAGCTAGTTTTGACCAACCGACGGTACGGGCCTCAATGCTACCTTTTTCCTAGAAAAGAACAACATGACTCTCGAAAGGACAACGCCTGCAGCTCCGAAACACATTGTGCCGAACCGATGGCCCTTAAACTCACCATCTAAGGCAAAACCTTTGTCCGAAGCTTGCTGCAAGGTCTCAAAAGGCTCGATAGATAAAACTCTTAAAACCAAGATGGGACCCCACGGATGCCACCTCATACTGCGTGAAGCCGTAGTCTAGAATCGCAAATAGAAACACAAGAACGCACCACGTCGACGAGATAGCCCCAAGGACACTCCTTAGACTTTATCTCTGAAATACACCAGCCTTGGTAGCTGTAACCTTAATGAACTGGCCTTTCCGACTCGACATAAGGACGAAAGCATGGCTCCAGAACAGCCTTACCTCCTTACCCTTGTCCAATCCATGGCCAAGCCCTACGCGCGAACCGATCCACTATGGGTAATCGAGGAGGGCCCTGGGACAAAATATTTGCCGTTGCCGGCCATCGCCAGGGTCCCCGTCGAGCAGCCCAACTAACACGGCCTACCACGGATGCCTCGGCCAATTTGATGCCACTTTTACTCTCCCCCGATGGGCCCAATGCGTTGAACCACTCGTCCTATGAGCGCCCACGGGGAAAAGACAAAGGAGACTGGGAAAAAAAACCCTGCTGCAACAGAGTACCGATCCCCTCCGACATCCTATTTGCCTTAGCTGGCTGAAAAGTTGTCATAAGGTCCATAATTGGAGGACCCCACCTGACGACTATCTGTGCAAACACTTCCAAATGAAGCTTTCATTCTCTGGCATCCACCCGGACTCTGCTGAAATATCCATCATCACCTCATCCGATCTTGCAAGGTGCTCTGCCGAGATCGTCTGTAGTCGCAGCTCCACCCCCTCCAACAGGGCTCTTGCTTCTTCTGTCATGGTAGCGCTTCCTGCGTACTGCTGTCAACTGAGGTAAGCCACTGTCGCGGAGTTGGCTGACAATACCCTAACTGTTCTATCTCTCACTGCGGATCCGAACACTTGAAGTGTTAGAACCACCGCTCGCAGTTCCAAACAGTTGAATGACCACTGGGCCCCCTGCTCGCTCCAGGTTCCTTGTGCAAAGAGACCCCCGCAATGGGCTCCCCAGTCTGCGAGACTTACCTCTGGCCACCTCGGGATCCACTGAGGTTGCTCCAGTGGCAATCCTGCCACCAGATTTCATAGATGAAAACCACCACTGAAGGGACTACCTGACCCGCCAGGGACAGGGAAAATGCTTGTACACAGAACCGTTCTGATGCGAATAACGGCGGAGTAAGACCCTCTTGCAAAGGACGCATGAGAGATCTGGCCCCTGGTACTAACTTCAGGGTTGCCGCCCTTGTTCTTAGCACACGAAGGCAACTCCAAGCTGACAGAGCCGGCATCGACATCCACTCGCGTACTAGGAGCCGAAAAGCCTGACCTCGCTGATCCGTCATACATACTGCTCCCAAACAAGTGTTGAACCGTACTTCTAAGTAATCTAGGGCCTGAGCCTGGATTAACCGGCTATTGGTCGCATTGACCACCCTGCTGAGGCTCAGAAGTAATTTGACTACTCTGCTTGTAACCTGCAAGCTCTCCGCCTTGGTTTTTTTTTTTTTTTAATCAACCACCGTCGAGGTACGGGTGAACTAAGATTCCTTCCTTTCGCAGCTCCGCTGCCACCCCCACCGTAACCTAGGTGAAGGTTCGTGGAGCTGCTGCCCGACCGAAGGCCAGTGCTTGAAATTAAAATGCCCCCATGGAAGCGCAAACCTTAAAAGTTTTCGGCTGAACTGGTCTGATAGGGGCGCGCAATCACACCCCTGAAAGTTCGAGGGATGTTTAGACACTCTCGTGAAATCTAGAATAGGACGGGAGACCCATCCTCTCCGGTACTCCCAGATAAATGTAGTAATGATCGCTGTCGTACAAGATCTAAAAGGAAGCTTACTAAGCTGCATTGTAGAAGAAGCGTCCGCCCCTCTATTTCTTAACCACAGGAACCGGCGCAGGGCTACCAAGGGAGCCCTACTATTCGCCAACGTCCTAACTAAATCAACATTGACTTCCTCTAAATAAACCGCAGCTGATCAAGACCACGACACCTACTTGTCACCCAAGCTCCGCCAATAGGACCTCGCCAAGAGAGAGCCTAAACCTCAAAGGCCTGCTTCCCTAAGCCGTCCACCTTTCGGTCTTGCGCATCCTTCAATGTTGCACAGCCTATCACTGGAATAATCGACGTTTCCGCAAACTATTTATTTATTTCTCTATTTATTTATTTATTTTAAATACTGCTCTCTCTAAAATCAGTGCGGTTTACAGCTAATTCAGAGATGTACAATGCAGGCACAATCTGCACTGTACTTACAATGAACAGGTATATCAACCTGGGCCAAGGAAGGGACTTGGGACTGTGACCTGGGACTGAGACCTCGCTGCATCTATACTGGGAGAACAGAACCACTCCGTCTCCTTGCCCGCTAAGCGGTATAGCCTGTACATAGCTCTTACATCTCGAAACCCCATTTCTGGCACATCCCATGCATCTTGAACCATCCGATCCACCACACGGTGAACCAGCCATTCGTCCCACTGCTTGAATGAAGAGGTCCTCCTGGACCGAAGCGAGGCTAAACGGCTGAAGGGGCTCTGCAATGGCGAGTCAGGTCTTCCTTGTGAAATATTCTCATGCTCACTGCCTGATCCTCAGGCTCCGGATTCCACACCTTCCAACTGCGGTTCCGATACCACATGTTCAATCTCTGTCCAAAAAGAGAGTCAGCCCTCCCCAGAGGACTCACCTGATTGCTGTCAACTTTTTCTGAACCTGACCGCTGCACCGTTGCTCCCAGCGTCAACGGCTCCGCCATCCTACCCTGCACGCCGTCCACAGTGCGCAAGATGCATTATGGGGACATCAGCTGGCGAGAAACTACCAAGGTCTGTTCCAGATCCTATAGCAGTGATGGCTAACCTTTTTGAGCCCGAGTGCCCAAACTGCCGCACAAAACCAAAGAATTTCCTCAAAGTGCCAGCACGTCAATTAAACCTTAACAACAAGATTTTAGTATCTAAAAACTCTTTATAAAGTTGCCTGAACTATGTAACATCATTTGTAAAGGTTGGAATCTTTGTATTGTCAGAGAATCAATTTGATTCACAATCCTTTGGTTTTCATTTCAATTTATTGGCAATTTATAATGTTTTAATGATTTCATTCAATTTAATGAATTTAGGAAGAATTTGATTCAGTTACACAATATATTTTAAATGTATTATTCACATAACATGTCAAATGTATCCTGAGTAAAAAAAAGATAAACTTCTTAAAACTGTTAACTGTGTCAGGACTCGGTGTGTATTCCCAAAGAATCTATACATGAAAAAAATTAATGTGATGTTTGTTGTTGCATGCATGCTGATAACTTGTCAAAGAGATATCTTTCTACCTTTTGTGCATTTTTTTTCAGTTGCAATTGCTCCAGCCACTTTCTTCTGGTTTCTTCATGTTTTCTGCTAACTCTCCATCATCTGCTGTCCATTTGTCCTTTCTTCTCTTTTCTAGTTTTTTTTTCCATTCTCTCTCTCTACATCCGCTTTAACATACTAATCTTTCTCCTTTTGCTCTTTCCTCATTCCTATTTCATCCACTCAAATTTTACCCCTCCATCCTCAATCCCCACTTACTCTCCCAATACCCGGCCAATTGTAGATTTTTTATCCCTCCCACACAAAATATTTTACCCCTCTCCATTTTACTCTCCCAGCCCCATCCCATTCTAATCCTCCCCCAACATCAGCTCCCTTCTAGTTCCAGCCTCACCCAGCATCCATTCCCTTCTAGTCCCTGCATCAGCCCATTTCCAGTCCTAGCCCCCCATCAGCCCATTTCCAGTCCTAGCAACCCCCCAACCCAATACCAGTCCTAGCCCCCCCCATCAACCCACTTCCAGTCCTAACCCCATCAACCCATTTCCAGTCAGCCCCCCATAGCCCATTGCCAGTCCTAACCCCCCCATCAGCCCACAGCCCATTACCAGTCCTAACCCCATCAGCCCACCTCAAGTCCTAACCCCTCCCTATCAGCCCATTTCCTGTCCTAGCCCCCCCCATAGCCCATTATCAGTCCTAACCCCCCATAGCCCATTACCAGACAGCCCCCATCAGCCAACAGCCCATTACCAGTCTTAACCCCCCCATATCCCATTACCAGTTCTAACCCCCCCAACAGCCCACAGCCCATTACCAGTCTTACCCCCCCATATCCCATTACCAGTTCTAACCCCCCCAACAGCCCACAGCCCATTACCAGTCCTAACCCCATCAGCCCACCTCAAGTCCTAACCCCTCCCCATCAGCCCATTTCCTGTCCTAGCCCCCCATAGCCCATCAGCACTCCTAACCCCCCCATAGCCCATCAGCACTCCTAACCCCCCCCAGCCCCCCATAGCCCATCAGCACTCCTAACCCCCCCAGCCCATCAGCACTCCTAACCCCCCCAGCCCCCCCATCCCCCACCAGCACCCCTACCCCCCCCAGCCCCTCACCAAACCGAACCCCCCCCCAGCCCAGCCCAGCCCAGCCCAGCCGAGGGAATTTTTTTTTTTTAAAGCTGTCTTCTCCCGCTGCCGGGGCCGCCGCGGCAGAATCGAGTGTGCCGCGGGGCCCCCCCTGCCCAGCACAGCCTGCCCTCCCCCTCTATCCGCTCTCTTCTCGCAGCTCACAGTGACACGCGCCGGCTTTCAGAGAGCGAGGGAAGAGTTTCTCCCTCGCTGCTCTGTTAAGCCCGCGGGGGCTGATGGGAACTTCCCATCAGCCCTCGCGGGCTTAACAGAGCAGCGAGGGAGAAACTCTTCCCTCGCTCTCTGAAAGCCGGCGCGTGTCACTGTGAGCTGCGACGAGAGAGCGGATAGAGGGGGAGGGCAAGCTGTGCTGGGCAGGGGGGCCCCGCGGCACACTCGATTCTGCCGCGGCGGCCCCGGCAGCGGGAGAAGACAGCTTTTTTTTTTTTTAAATTTTACTTGCGGACCTTCCCGCGTGCCAGCTGCAAGGCCTTCGCGTGCCACAGCTGGCACGCGTGCCATAGGTTCGCCATCGCTGTCCTATAGGGTCGCCAGAACCAGATGCCCCTTCTTGGACTTTTAGACGAGGTATGGCCGGGACTTCCAACAAGGACTCCCCAGCTCCTCTCGCCGATGGGGTCTGAGTCTCTCCATATGCTTTCCCTTGAATTTCTCGTTCCATAGAGATGGAAGCCATTGCGCAGGTTCTGCAGAATTCTCCGTCCACAATTGTGCCTGCGTGCACACCACAGATCAACACTGTGGGTGTGAAGGCATTAGCCATACCCATCAAAAATCACTAACTTTCAAGCTAAATAAAAGAAAAGCGTGGGTTCTTGTTTTTTTTTTGTTTTGTTTTTTAACTCCCTAAAGGCTCCAGAACCACAATGGCAGAATCACAGGCCTTAATTTAATTAACTACATCAAATTACCTTACCATAAAGGAAAATAAAGAAATTAAATAAATTAAGTGAAGTTATTAAATGAATATCAATGGAGTTATTACCTGAAAGCGCTGAATTTCAGTGACTGCACTAATATTCACTAGAAACTCATTATAAAATCAATATCTGCCAGCCAAAAAGAGACAACCCCCAAATAAACCAAGAGAGCTCCTCTCTACTGTATTCTAAAGAAACTTTTCTTTTTTTTTTTTTAAATATTGTATGGCACAAGAACCCCACAAAAAGAACAAAGCAAACAAATAAACAAACCCCAAAAGGAACACCTAGATGGGATTAAAGAAAAATTAAATTGCAGAAAATGTTCTAATTAACATCGCTTGAGGCAACTTAAAAGAAAAAGTCAGAATCTGCCTCGCGCTCTGAAAAGCGTGGGAAGAATGGCCCGCTATTTAGCAGGGTCTGCTTTCCCACCCCTACGCACGCGATTAAGGCCTGCACATCTTCCGGAGCACTAGAGGAACGTTGAATCACTTACCCTGCTTCGGGGCTGTAATTGCTCACACAGTGTTCTTCGCCGCTCCAGACGGCTGTCCTGCGATCAGCGGTGCTGCTCTGAGAGATATCAGAGCAGCTGCCGCGGAGAGGACATTCTGGCACCGGCTGAGCCTGTAGCCACAGACGCCAGCTAAAACCGCCGCTGAAAGGCAGAACCGGGCTCCGCTGCACCACTCCCCTCCGTTCAAACTAGGAGGGAACAGCAGCCCGGATGACCGGAGAGAGCCCGATGGAGGAGAAAGAGTGCAGATCAGCAGGTTCGATCCACCTGAACTCTAGCCACCTCTTCTTTTTTTTTTTTTTTAATACCCTTTATACACCTTAACAAACTCTAAGCCAAGCCAAATTAAATTAAATGATAGAGCAAAAGGAAATTCTAAACCTATCTATGTCGATAACTACTCCTGATCTGATCCTTTAGTGAGCCCAGCACCTAGGCTCACTACGTCCTCCTGCTGCATGGAGACTGGACACACTGGGGGATGATGGGAGAAGACCAGCAAGATATACCCAGTGATGTCACGAGTTTGAGTTGTCCAGTCTCCATGCTGCAGGAGGAGATGCACTACCCAGAGGCGGAGGACTGAACTGTAGGACCAAAAAGGAATTTGGTTTATAACTACCTGGTTGGTATCGTTGAGCCAGGTCTCAGTTATGCAAAGTACGTCTGTTCTATGTGCTTGTATAGATGCACATATACATACACACGTTTGTACATGTGTAAACAAATGATATATAAATTGTTTTTCTGTAAACGATGACATTTTACTTACCAATTAATGTCCTTTCCTTGAGTTCTGCTAGACCAGCCTAGACAAGTGGGTTGTGTTCCCCTACCAGAAGAGTGGTGGAAACAAAGAGTCAATGAAAAGGCCTGGTTTCAATGACATCACTCCCATGTCTCTATTTGCCTCAGCCACCAGAGGTCCCTTCAGTATTTCTTTGTCTCCAGCAGATGGTGGATGGATTTTCTCCTGTCTGAAGAAAATCCGAGGATTGAGAGGAAAAGATTGATTAAATGCTCGTGAACAATCACCTTGAGGGTGACTCTTTCACTTGAGTGTGAGGTGGGAAACTCCACTACACTGCATTCTTTTTGGTAGCCATAGGAGCATGGTAAGAGCATGTTGAGCAGTCACAAAATTGGAAGGATCTGGAAGAGTGCAGCAGCCTCACACAACTTCAACGCCCCCTCCCTCCTCCTCTGTCCCACCCCCCCTGCTCTCTCCTGAAGATTGAAGAAGGCTCTCAGAGGGATCTGCCTGCCAGCCACCTTAAACGCAGTGCTGCAAAAGCCAGTGAAAAAATATCATGGGAGTAGAGCTGAACCCACTTGTCTGGATTGGTCTAGCAGGACGATATAGAATCAGAATTAGATTAGATTAAACTCCAGATCATAGTACAGAGCTATCAGAACTCATTTTTCAGTTCTAATCAAAGTAGATAACTGTACTGTGGCTTTGTAACCACAGCTCCTTCTGTCCTTTCTAAAACAAAAGTGAAACACTTGGGGTATGTTTATTAAAGCTTGGTAGGCTTTTGCAGTTATTGCTGGGCATTACTGGCAGAAGCACTGCGGTAGCTGCAAATGTCACACGTTATCTTTTAGGGCATGCCTAGCATTTCCCCAATAGATAACACAGTGAAAAAGCAGGGACTGCAGCAAGACAGCATTGCTGATGCCGCTAATACCACCCACAGAGGTAGCATTAGCTGCATCTAGTATGTCTGCAAAAGGTTTGACTGTCGCGTGCTGTCAACTCCTACAGTAACCACATGGTAGACACATACCCACACCCTGCCTATTCACACTGCTAATGCACAAAATGCAACTATCACAGAAAACTGCTTGTAGTAGCTGCATTTGTTCCCCATTAGCTGTCACTGTAGTGCGATTTTCCCACATTAGCGCACTGATGACAGCTAACACCCTTCAGTAGACACACCCCTTACCGTAAAGCATAGTTACTCACCTGTAACAGGTGATCTCCGGGAACAGCAGGAATTTAGTCCTCACATATGGGTATCGTCGGTATCGACGGAGCCTGTGCGGGAACGCTCCCCAGCGTCCAATTAGAACACTTTTGGGAGCATCCCACAGCGCCTGCGTGCTGCCTTCCCGCTTTTCCCAACTGCCTCTCTCCAGTTGAATTTTAGAGCTGAAACAAAGAGAGAGAGCGAGGGAAAGGAAAAAAGAGAGATAGAGAGATACAATTCCCAGGGGAGGTGGGTGGGTTGTGAGGACTAAATTCCTGCTGTTCTCGGAGATCACCTGTTACAGGTGAGTAACTATGCTATCTCCAGGAACAAGCAGGAATGTAGTCATCACATATGGGGACTCCCTAGCTTTAGGTGCCAGGGAGAGACCCTAGAAGTTGTGTGTCCCTGAGAAGGGCTCCACTTCCCCCCATGGATCTCTGGCATCCTACCAGGGATGGTGGGCAGGAGTTGATTAGGTATGGAACAGGTGTTTGAGAACAGCCTGACCAAACAAGGCATCCCGGCGGAAGTCCTTGTCCAAACAGTAATGGGCTGTGAAGGTATGAACCGAGGCCCAAGTGGCTGCTCGACAGATGTCGTCAATAGACACAGAGTTCAGATGAGCCATTGAGGCTGCCATGGCTCTCACATTGTGAGCTGTGACATGGCCCTCCAGAGAAAGGTTCTTAATCTGATAGGTGAAAGAAATACACTGAGCAATCCAGTTAGATAGTGTTCTCTTGGAGACTGGAAGTCCCAAATGAGAAGTATCAAAAGCAACAAAGAGCTGAGAGGACTTTCTATGTTGCTGTGTCCTTTGTAAGTAAAAAGCTAGAGCTCTTTTACAGTCCAAGGTATGAAGATTCCTCTCTGCATTTGATGCATGAGGTCCTGGAAAAAAGACAGGTAGGTAGACCTCTTGGTTAAGATGAAAAGGTGAGACCACCTTAGGCATAAAGTGTGGATGAGTCCTAAGGACTACCTTGTCATGATGGAACCTTGTATAAAGTGGATTAGCTACTAGTGCTTGCAATTCACTAATGCGGCGTGCTGATGTGATTGCAATGAGAAAGATAACCTTCCAAGAAAGGAATTTCAAGGAGGTGGTAGCTAAGGGTTCGAAAGGTGGCTTCATGAGCTGCCCAAGAACCAGGTTCAAGTCCCATGCCACCGGAGGTGGTCTAATGGGAGGCTTAGTTAGAAGGAGGCCTCTCATGAATCTTGCTATAAGAGGATGAGAGGAAATAGGTTGTCCATTTAGAGGTTTAAGAGAAGCTGCAATAGCACTCAAATGGACTCTTACGGAATTTGTCTTAAGGCCTGCATTAGACAAATGGAGGAGATACTCCAGTAAAGATTCCAGAGGTATAGCAAGGGGGTTAAGACCCTTTTCTGAACACCAAATAGTAAACCTTTTCCACTTGAAAGCATAAGAACGTCTAGTGGAAGGTTTTCTGGAAGCATAAAGAACATCTTTCACTTGCTGAGAAAGATGAAGATTTTGGAGATCTAGGCCTTCAGCAACCAAGCCCTGAGATGCAGGGACTGGCGATTGGGATGCCATAACATCCCGTTCTCCTGAGATAGGAGATTGGGAGCAGACCCTAACTCCAGGGAGGGAGCATGAGAGAGATGTAGAAGCAGAGGGTACCACACTTGCCGTGGCCAGTGTGGTGCTATGAGGATCATGTGGCCTCTGTCTCTCTGAAGCTTGAAGAGGGTTTTGGGAATTAGGGGAATGGGTGGAAAGGCATACAGGAAGTCTTGACCCCAGTAAAGGAGGAAAGCATCCCTGGCCTGAGCTCCCTGAGCTGGAATTCTGGAACAGAACCGGGGAAGTTTGGCATTCCACGGACTTGCAAAGAGGTCTATGTCCGGGGTTCCTCTAAGTTGAAATATCCTGGGCACCTGGTCTGCATGCAGAGACCACTCGTGTAGAAGGAGAACTCAACTGAGTCTGTCCGCCCAAGAGTTTTGAATGCCTGGAAGATATACTGCCAGCAGATGAATCTGATGCTCTCTGGCGAGGGCCCATAGTCGCAAAGCTTCGTTGCAAAGCGACAGAGAGCCCGTTCCCCTCTGCTTGTTCACATAAAACATGGCTACCTGATTGTCCATGTGAATGAGGACTGTCTTGTAGCTGAGCAGGGAGTGGAATACTCGCAGAGCCAGGAAAATTGCTCTGAGTTCCAAGAGATTGATATGTAGACAACTCTCTTGTGGAGACCAGGTGCCCTGGGTGGAGAAGTCTTGCAGATGAGCTCCCCAACCCTTTGGAGAAGCATCTGTTGTGAGAGTTGCTTGGGGTAAGGGTTGTTGGAAGGGGCACCCCAGCAACAGATTTTGAGTGGACCTCCACCATTGGAGGGACAAAATGAGGCGACTTGTGTTTGCTATTTTGTCTGACAGGCACCCTGATGCCTGGGGCCATTGGGTGGATAAAGTCCACTGAGTAGCCCTCATGTGGAGGCGAGCATATGGAACCACATGCACGGTGGATGCCATGTGGCCCAGCAACTGCAACATTTCTCGAGCAGTTAGATGAGGCTTTAGCACTGCTTGAGAAGCTAACTGCACTAAGCGAAGGCAACAGGCCTGGGGGAGATAGGCCCTTGCTCTTGTGGTATCCAGAAGAGCTCCTATGAACTCTAAAGATTGAGTGGGAGTCAGACTGGATTTTGGGATGTTTATTACCAGCCCTAAATACTGGAGGATACGCATTGTGCAGGATAGAGAAATCTTGGCCTCTGACTGTGTTGGAGCTCGAATGAGCCAGTCGTCCAAGTAAGGGAAGACGAATATTCCCAGAGTACGGAGAAATGCTGCTACCACAGCCATGCATTTCGTGAACACCCTTGGAGCAGAGGCCAGACCAAAAGGAAGCACCCTGTCTTGGTAGTGCTTTCCTTGAGAAAGGAACCGAAGGAACTTTCTGTGGGTTGGATGGATGAGTACATGGGTGTACGCATCCTTGAGATCTAGAGAACAAAGCCAATCCTGACTCTGAAGGTATGGAAGCAGAGCACCGAGAGAAATCATTTTGAATTTCTCCTTGACAAGGAATTTGTTCAATTCTCTGAGATCTAATATAGGTCTGTATCCCCCTGTTTTCTTTGGGATAAGAAAATAAGGGGAATAAAACCCTGTGCCCTGTTGATGAAGAGGCACTTCTTCTATGGCCCCTTGGGCAAGAAGAATGGCAACCTCTTGACCTAAGACGTTGATGAGAGGTGTCGGAGAATTGAACTGCTTCACTATTGTGTGAGGGGGCATGCTTAAAAAATGAAGTTTGTACCCCTCCTTTATGATGGAGAGTGTCCAATGCTTTGCTGTTATTTGCCCCCATCTGGGGGCAAAATGACATAACCTTCCTGGAATGGTGGACGGTTCTGGTCCTTCCAGAACCAGAAAGGCTTAGTTCTCTAGCTGAAAGTCAAAGGCCCTGAGGAGGCTGAGGCTGCTGAGCCGGTGGAGGCCTAGCAGCCTTTGCTTTCTTCTGTTTGGGTGTTTGCTGACGTTTGGTTGAAAAGTGACCTGCAGAAGATGCCTGCTGAGTATAAGCAGGATAAAATCTTTTCTTTTTAGAAAAAGGTGTTTTCTTGAACAACTTCTTTCTAACAGGATCAGCAGTGGATTTGAATAGTTTATCTAGTTATCCTATTATCTAAATTTATCTAGTTACCCTATTTATCTACATTTAGTTACATTGTTATAGCTGTACTTTATAACTGTTATATTGTAAGTCCAGTACAGACATTCTGCACTGAACAGTTTCGTTCGATGTAAACCGCACTGATACTGAAGAGCGCGGTATATAAGAAAGTTAAATAAATAAATAGTCTATCCAAGGTGGAATTTTCAGCATCCATTTCATTGGCTTTTTCCTGCCAATCTTTCCCAAACAGGTTCTCACCAGTACAAGGGATATTTCCCAATTTATCTTGTACCCAGAGCTCTAAATCAGATGCTTGGAGCCAAGCAATTCTACGTGCACCTATGGCAATAGCCGAGGCTCTGTTTATACACTCAAAGCGGTCAAAGGCTGCACGGTTGGAGAATTTAGAAACATCTTGGGCATGTTTGACCCAATTGAGAAAGTCCTGTCTTTTATTCTCAGAAATTAAAGGACTTAAAGTCTGTAAATTATCTGTGAACTCCTTTAGGAACATTCCCATGTAGAGACTATAGGAACTGATTCTTGCAGCAAGCATGGAAGCTTGAAAGACTCTACGTCCAAAAGCATCCAGAGTTCTGCATTCACGTCCTGGAGGATTAGAGGCATGTCTTTTTGCACTTCTAATCCTTCTCATAGCTGACTCCACCACAATAGAGTGGTGAGGAAGCTGAGTCTTATGGAACCCAGGACAAGGAGGGACACGTTACATAGTATCTAACCTACGAGAATGAGGAGAGGTGGTAAGAGGTGTTTCCCACATCCTCAACATGAGATCATATAGAATCTCATGAATGGGTAAGGTAGCTGCCTCCTTAGGAGTTTTGGGATATTGCAAAATTTCCAACTCCTTGGCCCTTGGCTCTGTTTCAGGGGCCACAGTGATGGACAGGCCCCGAACCACCTCTGTGATAAAGTCTTGGAAAGACATGTCCTCTGGAGGAGACATCCTGCGTTTAGGGGAGGAGGACTCCTCTGGAAGAAGTATCTCTGCATCGACAGAACTTTCAGAATCCTCAGATTCTTCTGAGGACTCGAAGTATCGTCTGTCCGGATGCTCCTGCAAAGCCCGATACCTATACCGACCAAGGCCGGTACCGGGAATAACCGGTACCGGGGAATCGGTACCAGAGGGCATCATAGGACAGAGTACCGGCATAGCAGACACCGATGCCGATGTCGATGCTATCGCTACCGGTGCTGATACCGATACCAATGCCGGTGCTAGTGCCGGTACCGGTGGAGTTGTCTGTCGCAGTACCAAGGGTGTCGATGCCGCAAGGAAAGTCGCCAGACTGCGTTCCATGCTCAGAATTCTCTGGTCCATGGATGCCGCCAATGCCTGGAAGTCGGTACCGGTGGAAGCCACCAGTACCCCAGAGCATGGCACCAGGAGATCTGTCGAGGCTGAGCCATCTAGAACATCTTGGAACCCCGATAGTGCTTTGGAAGCCGAAGCCTCCCGCCGGGGTAATTTTGCCGGTGCAGAATCCTCAAGGGCAACGCCAGAGGCATCTCGATGCTTAGAAGGAGATCTACCCTTCGAGGACCGGCTGGATTTATGTTTAGTTACCTGAGATCCACGGGAAGAAGAAGCAGCCCTGGAAGACGTCGATGCCACCGAAGCTGCATCAGAGGGAAACAGGGTACTGAGCTTGGCAGCTCAGTTCTGCCGACCTCTTTTAGACATCATGGCACAGGACACACAATCCGTGATGGAGTGGTCAGGACCTAAACATTTTAAACACCATTCATGGGTGTCGGTGACGGAAATGGTACCGCCACACTTGGTGCACTTTTTAAAACCTGAGGCAGGTTTTTCCATGTTAAGGAAGTTTTGGGGCCTAAGGCCCAAAAAGGCGGGTGCACCTGAAGAAAATAGAAAAGAAATATATATATATATATATATATTTTTTTAGAAATAGGAAAAGAAAGACCGGCGGTACCGGTTGAGCGTCGAAGAAGGCAGACGCGACCACAAAAAGAAATAAAGAAATTCTTCTGCGGTGACAGGAACACGACCTGCTGGCTCCGTGGAAAAAGAAGAATTGGAGAGAGGCAGTTGGGAAAGGCGGGAAGGCAGCACGCAGCCGCTGTGGGATGCTCCCAAAAGCGCTCTAATTGGACGCTGGGGAGCGTTCCCGCGCAGGCTCCGTCGGTACCGACGATACCCATATGTGATGACTACATTCCTGCTTGTTCCTGAAGATATATTTTTCCTTTCACATGCTCACTTTCTGCCTTCTAATCTCTATAAATGGGTTATTCTCCTATCTACTATACTGTAGATTCCCCTTTAGTTATTCAAGCTATATTTGCTTAGAGTTGTTTCAAAGATTTTATTTTAAAAAATTACTGTCACATAGCTACAACAGGGGTATACTACTAAATGAATTAAACACTGAGCTGCAAATCACAATAAGTTCCATTGTCTGCTTTTAATCTGAAAAATGAAATATCGTCACCTAAATTTGTGATATATAAGTCCTAAAATGACAACTGCCGGCTCCTAATCCTTGAATAGAGCATGGTTCCAAAGCAAAGGTCAAGGAAAGTAAGTACTGAAGTTGAATTAAAGATAGACAAAGTCCATGAAGAAGCAGTAATAAATTTGGAAAACTATTAAACAATTACAGACAGTCAATTATAGAGTACTCAAAACAATAATATACAAAACTGCAATTGCTGAGCACTTAATTATAGCTGCATGTAGTTTGCAACTAAAGCTCTATTATACTATGTCAGTGGTTCCCAAATCTGCCCTGGGGGACTTGCAGCCCAGTCATATTTTCACATTATCCACAATGAATATGCATTAGATCAATCTGCATGTACTGCTTCCACTGTATGCAAACTACTATATTAAGTTTCTTCAAACCTGTGTATATGTGCCTACTAACAGACAATTCAAGGCAAAATCCAATCTAATAGACTGGTTGAGGCATGAGGTGTGTGGTAAACTGCACAAAGCAGCAGCTACAACTCTAATGGAACTTTTGGTGACTTCCAGCTCAGCGTTTATCTCATTTAGCAGTAAAGATTGTATACTGCTGCTGTAGTACTATGACAATAATTTTTTTAATAAATTACTGGGCAGACTAGATGGACCATGCTAGTCTTTATCTGATATCATTTACTATGTTGCTGTGTTAACTTAAGCACTTTTGATATACTGCTACTGAATGTGCAATGATCAAGTGGAGAAAACATGTGGAGCATGGCTCATGGAATTTTTTCCAATCCTTCTGCATTGGTATGGGTGTGTATGTGTGTACAACTGTTTGTGCATGCATATAGGACAGTTGGAATGGAGTGGTTCCCAAACATACTGTTGGTTAGGAAAGAATTATAAAATGAAACCAATTGTGGTAATATATTTAAACATATAGAAGATAATTTTATAACAGGACACCATTGGTAGGTGCTTACATAGACACTATGTTATAAAGATAAGTGGGTATCTACTAGCATATGTGGAAGAGAATGTGCCTTGAATATAGCAATGAGCAGGTATAAATGATCACACCCACATTACACATGTATGCACATAAATTAAGGTATTTTATAATCTATGTGAATGAGAGAAAACTCAGCCCACGTTCTGCCCAGGCCATTCCCTCAGCTAGGCTTAAGCATGCACTTTATGTTGGTTTGTATTTTATAACAAGTCATTTACACATGTATGTGGCCAGGGGCTGCTGGGGTCAGCAGGAGTCAGCATTGACTCAAAAGAACACATTGCATTGCGGCCACATATGTGCAAGAATGACCTTGTAACGGTGGCTCTTATATGGATTTGCATGTGCAGCCTCAACTGCATGCAAATCTCTCTCTTGCATATTCACTCTGGATATTCTGAAAACCTGACTGGCTAGAGGGAACACCAGCTGAAAGTCTAAGCCGTCTGAACTATTCAATACTGTGTCAGACGGCTTAGACTTTCAGCACTAAGGGTTTCTTCAATCTAATTCCTACGCGAGAAGCTAGTGTTACATGTCTATCCACCCCTGAAAAAGGCAGTGCCAAAACACAGACATGTCGGGTGTGGCTCTTTTCAATTCCAGAAACTGGGTGTGCTGTTATACCCTTAATAAAGCCATTATCATTTGCACTGTGGTCACACCTCACTTCTGATTGTTTTGTGTTCTTACACTGTGAGTGGTGGTTTGCTTCACTGTTAGACTCCTTAGAGGAAACACCAGGACAGGGTTAAGAACCACCGCTTTATAAAATTACTTCCTAAATGACACTGTCAAGACATTTGAAAGGGTGCCTTTTACATTTGAAGCATAGGGTCTCTCTGTACTGAAACAACAGGTATTTTCATGCTTCTCCACCACTAAGAGGCAGTACACATAGCAACCAGTAGCAAGGTACATTGTTCCAGCATTAGGTGTTGCCATATATCATGACTATTAAGAAAGTTATATAGTTCAGTCAGTATGGGAGGTAGTTACTAATGTGCTTTAAGGAAATAATGCATGATTTTTGCCTTAATGAGCATTGAAAGGCAAAATCGTGTGTTATTTTACTGTAACACATGTTAGTTTAAACCAAGGCAACATGCATTCCATAATAATGAGATGCAAAGCATGCAAAACATCTCATTATTATGAAATCTAATAATGCAGCCTGCATTTGAACTTCTCCCCCCCCCCCCCCGGTCCTACCTCAAGCTTCCATAATAATTTAGTGAGTGGGGGCTAGACAATCCATAGTTACTCCTGCCCCCTTTGGCACCAGGTTCAAAATGGCATCAGATAACCCCTAGTGGAAGTCTCATGTAATATCACTAGAGGTCAAGCTGTCATATATGCGGCCTTGTCTGGGGAGCGGGAGGATTTCTTCAGGAAACAGTTATAGTTATCAAATCCTGAGTTATCGATTGCAAGTTGTATATAGTTGAAGACGGTGTTATAATGTATTTTCTCTCTTGTTCTATATAGACCACCTTGACCCGGTGAAAGGCGGTACATAAATACAGCTGAATAAATAAGTAAGGAAGGGTTGAAAGAAGTTCCAGGGGATAGCTTTGTGGGGTGAGGATCTAGAAGGGCAGGTCAGAGGAAGGGGGAAGGGCAGCATGATTTAAGCAGGTACCAGCCCCTTTAAGATGGCACCCAGGAACATCAGGCCACATTAGTGGACTGATATTCCTGGGCAGGTAAAACAGCAACTTTGAACTGGCATTGTTTTTACAGGAATAACATAGTTTACTAAGTTCAATGCAAGCTGCCTTATTTCTTTACCCTAGGAGTGACTAACCTGCAGAATTGAGTTACTGCAGTTTAGTGACCCCTATGATTAACTAAGCTGCAATAAAATACAATAGTTAATGCATCTTAGTAATTCCACCCCCTCTAAGTTTCACAGTTGATTTTACAACAAACAATCTGAAATACATAGAAGGAATAGAGGTATGGAAGCTGGGGGGGGGGGGGGGGGGGAAGGGAGTGATGGCAGAGGGAGGGGAAGGGAAGTCTATGGTAAGAAAAGCATGCAGAACATGCCTCATAAAATAATTTCCAAACCCTCTGCATGTATGTATATATCAGTCTGTGTTTGTCTATATGAATGTGTGTTCTGTGTTTATGTGTGTCTATGCGTGCTAGTGTATGTGCCTCCCTATAGGTGTATCTTGTGGCAATGTAACAGGCATTTGGACTCTGGGGCCTCTAGTAGGCATCTAAATAAGCTAATCAGAATTCAAGATTCCACCAAAATAACTTTATTGATACAATCCCTTCAAACATATAAACAAAAGATAACTGGCATGTTTTCAAAGGCTTTTACACCACAGTCTCACAACCTTAATCCTGTTCCAAGCACAAAGGAGTCTGGTTTCCCACACAAGTTCTAAATATCAATCCCACTGGGTTCAGAGACTAGACCTCAGCCTCTCTAAACTGTCACAGACTCTCCTAAGCAGTCCAGTTCAAAGCACCCCAGCTTGGAATTCTTCACAAGTGGCAAACTTGGCATAGCTTTCAAACTCACAACAACCATGCTTCAGCAAAGGATTACTAAGAGTAGTGCTATTTCCAACAGCTGGCCTAGAATCTTTTTAGGCTAGCAGCTTCTGCACTTCGCTTTACAAGCAAATCCACTGTGCTTCAGCGAACACACACTTCCACAGTGGTTCAATCCCAAACGTCCAGCTTGAATCCCCATATAGGCTAGCCACCTTGCTCCTCAAAAGCAAAGCAATTGTGCTTCAGCCAACAAATAGTCTCACAGTGGTTCAATTCCAAACACCAGCATGAATCCCCGTACAAGCTGGCAACCTTTGCATATCCTTTAGCAATTGCTGTATAATAATCCAGCTCAGAACACCAGCCTGAATTCTCATCCCGGCTGGCAAGCAGGGTTCCGAAAACCCCTAGCCTCTCACTCCTGTGGACAGTTGGCAACTCCTGCAAATCCCTGAGCCCTTATTCCTGTAGATTGGCAGCGCCTGCAACCCTAATCCTACCTTTAAAGCCACCCACATTACAATCAGTCTTTCAGTATGTCATTGGCAGTGCCTCCCAGGCATCTACAGTTTCTCCCCAGCAGGATCATGGGGCTTCCTGCAACCAACACTGGCAGAATCATGGAAGTTTCAGTCTCTTCCTCCCGAGGACTCCCCATCTTTCTCTCACTCAGTGCTTTTACCTTGTCCGACTGAAGCACACCCTCCTGGCTAGACTTCTCTGCTCTAGCTCTGTAAACATGGCCCAGGATAGATATGCTCTTAAGGAAAACTAGGGTTCTCCTAAAACTCTCCTGAATGCATGCAGCACTGGGGAACTCAGAAGTCTCCAAGAGTTCTTTCTAGCTTCTGGGAGATCTAAATACCCTGGAGTGGCACCTTGCATGCCGCAATCTGTATGTGCATGTGTGAATCTGTGTCCATATCTGTTTCTGTATGTCTGTGTGTGAGACAGAGAGAATAGGTGAGGAAAGGGACATTTCAAAGAAAGAAATTCCCTAACTACTGTTTCAACATATCAAGGTTTCTATGCTGCAGGCACTGGGTGTTTTTTAGGGGTACTTTTATTTGTCTGGAACCCTCAATCCAATCTGATCCATTTTTTAATTCTTTATTGTTTTCCCATTCTCACCCCATGCAAATTAGATCCTATTCCTTTTTCAGAGTTATTTTGACCCCTGACAGACAGGTACCTCTAACCCCTTATTTACAATTTATTTCCAAATGTCAGATTGCAAAGAAAAAAAATGTAATATATATCAAGAATATAGAAGCACAAATTTTATATAAGTGAATCCTCTATATATTTCAAGAAAAGTAGAACAAAGATATCTGCATTTTAAAAACTGATGTTATTAAGCTGCTTAATTTAAAGGACTCAAGACAGAGTACTAAAAAGGTAAGTTTAATCTCCTGCTTCTGTTAAAGTCAATACTTGCACATTGAAAGTGTCTAGTGCAGTGGTTCTCAACCCAAGCCTCTGAGACCCCCAGGCCAGTCACGCTTTCAGGATATCTACAATGAAAATGCATGAGATAGATCTGCATGCACTGCTTCCATTATATGCACAACGATCTTATGCATATTCACTGTGGATACCCTGAAAACTGGACTGGACTAGTGGTCCCAGAGGACTGGGTTGAGAACTACTGGTCTAGTATATCATTTCTATCAAGGAAAGTGCATAGCTTCAATTCTGGCCTCTCAATCACATACTGACATCATTATTGCCTAATTCCATAGTAACTTAGTAAATGACGGCAGATAAATACCAACATGGTCCATCTAATCTGTCCAGTCAGATGGCTAGAGTTTAGAGTTGTACCAGAGGTTCTGTGCAGGTTACTTCCTCCTATGCTGTTGTGTAAGGTTGTTCCTGTGGCTCCTCTATTTATGAATGTATTTAAGCTTGCTTTGATAACATCATCTTGCCATATAAGGAGCCTCTACGTCTGTCCCATACCTTTATGAATTCTGTTACTGTTTTTGGTCCCACCAACTCCAGCGGGAGGACATTCCAGGCATCCACCACCGTTTCTGTAAAGTATTTCTTGATGCTGTTTCTACATCAAGCTTGGGTGTTGTTTAAAAATACTATCCTGGAAGCCCAGACCAGCTGTATTCCACGCATTAAGAAAAGTGGAAGAAAGTCCAAAAACTGCCAGCATGGTTTAAAGGTGAGGTCAGAGAGGCTGTTGCTGCCAAAAAAGCATCTTTCAGGAAATGGAAAAAAGAGCCAAACGATGAAAACTGGAAACAGCACAAGCACTGGCAAGTTAAATGCAAAGCATTGATAAGGCAGACAAAGCGAGAATTTGAGAAGGAACTTGCTAAAGAAGCAAAAACATGAAATAAAGACTTTTTCAAGTACATTCGTAGCAAAAGGCCTGTGAGAGAGTCAATTGGACCATTAGATGATAGAGGGGTAAAAGGGGCAGTAAGAGGAGACAAGGCTATAGCGGAGAGACTGAATGAATTCTTCAGTTGCCAGTAGTAAATACCCTCCCTGCACTGTTAGCTTGAGATACTATTAACAGTAATAATTTCCCTCCCTCCAACTACATACCTCCAACTACTTCCCTCCCACTCTACCCATTACCTCATAAAATGAACAAAATGTCTCCTACTAAGATTACAAATCTCCTTTTCACTCTCTTCTTAATAACCCTCCTAACTCAACACATATACACTTACAAAACCAACCAAAATCCATACAATAACATCCCAATCATCTACAATCATAACCGGAACCCTTATAATAATTTCCCAATCACGTACAATCAATACCAGAACCCAATATATAGCTCTACATACACAAACTCTCATGATCACCACTCGCGCCACACTTCACACAAACGCCATCACCGCCTCATCCAAATAAAGCAACAACCCATAAATGATAAAATTGACCAAAATGACAATACAAACATCAAACTACAACTCATCCTAATAAACATACGATCCATAAGAAACAAAATACCTATAATTAATGACATAATTAACGATACATCCCCTGACATTATCTGTATTACTGAAACATGGCTCTCACCTACAGACACTATACTACTAAACCAGCTAACCACATATCAATATGACATATTCAATTGCCAAAGGAATATAAAAAGAGGAGGGGGTGTAATGATTCTCACCAAAAATTACCTAAAATTCACCCTAACAAACCTAAATAATATAGATGGAATGGACATCATTAACATAGAAAATAAAACTATGGCTCTCACCCTCATCTACAGACCCCCATCATCCGATCAGAAAAACCTCACCCCTATCCTAGAACTTGCATGTACAGCATCACAAAGCAAACCACTTTTACTCCTTGGGGACTTGAACCTTCCATCACTGAACCATTCACAGTCAGATAACTTCATAGACGCTATGTCACAAATGGGGTTCACACAGATAATACATGCTCCTACGCACAAAAAAGGTAACATACTTGATGTAATTTTCCTCCCAGCCACACTCTACAGTCACTTACTACATACCACTCCGAGTATAACTGAAGTACCCTGGTCAGACCACCATCTTATCAAAATCCAGCTACCAGCACAAATCCCAAAAAACAACGGGAGCACAACTCCACATACATCACGCTTCGTACGCTTTGACAAAGACACATTCCTCGATAAAGTACTACCCAAACTAGACACAAGCTCACCAGACATCAACTCAACCATAACACATTGGAATCTAACTATTCAAAAAGCAGCTGTCCACACACAAGTCTTACACAAACAAACAAAAAAGACAGAAAAATGGTTCACAAAAGAGCTGTCAAAACTAAAAAAACAACTGAGGAGACAAGAAAAGAGATGGAGAAAACTAAAATCTGATGAAAACAAATCCCAATATATGCTCTTACTTATGGAATACAAAAACGCAATTAACAAATCAAAAAGAGACTACCACTCCAAAGTAATAAATTCATCCATCAACCGCCCAAGGGAGTTATTCGCGATAGTAAAAACATTAACCAAAACTAATAACACCGAACCTAAACAACAAGCAATAAATATACAAACACTAGCAAAACATTTTGCAGAAAAACTAAAAAACAAAACCACTACCTCAACTCCTGTATTATCAAACACGAAAATCTCACATGAATGGACAAGTTTCCAGTTGGTAGAACAAAAACAACTCCTCAAAATCATAACTATGATAAACACCACCACTTCCCCACTCGATCCATGCCCCGTGTCATGGATTAAGAGTGCAAGAGATGAACTGGTGGTAAATATACAATACATCGTTAACCAATCCCTTTCACAGGGCATCATGCCTGATGCCCTAAAACTCACAACACTCCGACCAATAATAAAGAATAATAAGCTCGACTCAAAAGACCCGAATTCATACAGACCCATAGCCAGCATTCCATTCATAGCCAAAATAATAGAGAAAACAATTCAAATTCAGTTACAAGAACACATTGATGAACACAAACCCCTTGACTCACACCAATTTGGTTTCCGCCCATTCCATGGAGTAGAAACCCTCCTAATCACCCTTATGGACTTCCTCATCAAGGGCACAGATGACAAACATCAAGGCTTCTTACTCCTATTTATAGATATCTCTGCCGCCTTCGATAACATTAATCACATGACACTGATCAACAGATTAGAAAACCTAGGAATAGGCGGGATTGTCCTTAACTGGTTCAAATCCTATATTTCACATAGATTAATACGAGTCCAAATTGACCAACAAACATCAGAAACATTCCCTCAAGGACAGGGAATACCCCAGGGATCAGCCCTTTCAGCCCTCTTATTTAACTTGTACCTGCAACCGATAACAGACATATTTAAAAAACACACAGGATTAACCATTTTATATATGCCGATGACATCATGTTAGCTATCCCCATAAATGCTAAAAACCCTACATATGACTCGCTATCCAAATGCATGGCTGAGACCTCCTCCTGGATGGAAACTAACCACCTTAGCATAAACCTCAAAAAAACTGAGGCAATGTTTGTGACAAGACCACCCACGACTGAGAACACATACCCAGAAACAATCACAATCAACAAAACCTCCATACCCGTCAGAAAACAGGTAAAATACTTAGGAGTAATAATAGACCACACCCTCACCATGCTACCACACATAAAACAAATAGTAAAAACCATTTTCTATAAACTCAAAACTATTCAGCACCTAAGGCCACTCCTTGAAACACAAGACTTTAGATCCGTAGTAAGTACACTGATCACCCCACACTTCGACTATTGCAATAGTCTCCTAATAGGCCTCCCCCAAAAAAGCATATACCTTCTCCAAAGAGCACAAAACATCTGTGCAAAGGTAATCTCTAAAGCTCGCCTAACAGACCACGTAACCCCAATACTGCTGGAACTCCACTGGCTCCCTATAAAAACAGCCGAATCAAATATAAGATTATCCTAACAACCTATAAACTCATAAATGACATAACCCCTTCACACCTATCCACATTACTGCAATCTCCAACATCGACAAGGACCCTCAGACAGAACGCGGCCCACTCCCTCATCATACCAAAAGCCATCCGTAAAACTAAGAATTCCACTAGCTCCAGAGCATTCTCATTCACTGCCCCTACACTCTGGAACGACCTCCCTATTGAACTTCGCACCATAAGAGACCTCACCCAATTCAGAAAAGAATTAAAGACCTACCTGTTCACTGAACACTTCGAAATCCCCTATACCCCCAAAGCCAGCTCCACAACAAACATGGTCACACATACACAAACTCCCTTAATCCCCTAACCCAACAATGTAACCACAAGACTTTTCCCCCCCTCACACCTTGAAGACGAAAAAAGGAACTAAATTCCAGCACCTACACCAATTCCTGCCCCACACACCACACACACCACACACTGTAAATATTCATTTGTATAAAGTTTAATGTGTTTGCTTTAATACCTATAAATGTTATATTTACTGTTTAATGTAAATAGTTGATTTCTATTGTTCTATGTTCTATGTAAAATGTATACAAACTGTGTACATGACTGTTAACTTGTTATATGTAAACCGCCCTTGATCTCTGGAAGGGGCGGTATAAAAGAAATAGTTAAATAAATAAATAAAATTCTTTGCTTCGGTCTTTACTGAGGAAGATGTAGGGATGTTACCCAAGACTGAAGTAGTATTTAAAGGTGATACTGCAGAGGAATTGAGAGAAATATCGCTACACCGCGAAGATGTATTACAACTATTTGATAAACTGAATAGTAGCAAATCACCTTGACTGGATGGTATACGTCCAAGAGTGTTGAAAGAACTGAAATATGAGATTGCAGAACTGCTATTAGTAATCTGTGAACTTTCATTAAAATCATCTGTAATACCTGAAAGATTGGAGGATCGCCAATGTAACGCCAATTTTTAAAAAGGGTTCCAGGGGTGATCTGGGAAATTACAGACCGGTGAGCCTGACGTCAGTACCGGGGAAAATGGTAGAAACCATCATAAAGAACAAAATTACACAGCATGTATATAGTATGGCAATCAACCACCCCTGGTGGCCTGTGGCCTGTGGCTGCAAGGGCAGGTTGAGCATTTTTTTTTTTTTATAAACTTTATTTATAAACACCAGCACTCAAACAAATAGCAACAACAACAAGCTCTGAGAGGGGTGGGTTCTGATCCCCTCTGCAGAGCACATATAACATCCAGGTGTAAATTTTGCTTGAAATTCCCAAAACTGCTCCCATGCCCCCTCCCCCACCCCCCCCCCCCAACAGTCACCCTCCAGACCAATTAAAGAACCAACAGCAGGGGGTCTAACAGCCCATTTGCAAAATCTCATTGCGCACACCAGGACTCAGCACTTGGATGTAGGGGTCCCAGAGTCTTAGAAAGGCCGGCCACCGTCGCACACTGCCCCGGGCGCGGCGACATTCCCAAAGCATCAGTTGATGGAAAGCATTCCGCCAGGCCCAATAGGAGGGCGGGCGCGGTTCCCTCCACCCCCGCAGCAGAGGACCCTTACCCACCAGACAGGCTTTACGCACCAGCAAACGTTCCCATTTCCCTTTGGGCTGGGTGGGGCGCAGTCGATCCAAAACCACGAAAGACCCATCCCACCACACCCGCCGCCCCAACAGTTGCACCAGAAAAGCACAAATTTTTGCCCAGTACGGCCGTATCAAGCGGCACTTCCACCACATATGGAACAGTGTGGCGAGGGGTTCAGAGCAGCGCGGACAGCTCCCATCCGTGGTAAGATGGCTATGGAAGGCCCGCCGGGACGAAAAATGCACCCTAGTTATGCATTTGAATTGTATCTCCCTCCAGTGGGCCCCCACCGCCAATTCAGCAATATGTTGTAAAGCCTCCAACACTGTTCCAGGAGGGACCGCACAGCCCATGTCCTCCTCCCAGGCACGCTCCACCGAGCAGTAATCAACTACCGGCCTAAAGAGGGTTACCTTGTTCCGCAGCTCCCGAATGGAGGGCGGTTTCTCTTCCCCCAGCCCAAAGAACTCGACAATTCACGCGGATCGCTCTGCCCGAAGATCCGCTGCCGGCAAAGAATGAATATAGTGAGATATCTGCAGGTAGGCGAAATAGTGTCCGGACAGCAACTCGTATTCCTCACGTAGAGACTGGAATTTCTTACATTTCCCCGAGAGATCGACCACATGGCCCAGATTACAGATACCCTGCCGAGCCCATACCGAGAACGTACCCATGTCGGTCCCTGGGGTGAACTGCGCATTGCCCTTCAGCGGCAGCCAACTAGAGACTCTCCAATTGCTCCCCCAGTAGCCATTCAGCCGCCGCCAAGTCCGTCGAACCGAACCCAATATCACACTGTCCACTACTTCGCCCCAGCATAACCGATTGTCTAGATGCAGTAAGGCTAACAACGAATTTGGGGCCGCCAACACCTCCTCCAAGGCCACCGGTGTATACACTTCCGTGCCCCCCAACCAGTCGCCCAGATGATGCGACTGACACGCCAGGGCATAAGCTTCTATGTCCGGGAGACCCATTCCTCCCTGCTCCCATTTTCCTAGCAGCTGACCAAAGGGAATCCGCGCTTTCTTACCATTCCACAAGAACCCCCGGATTACCCCTTCAATCCGGCGTAGGTCTCTCCGTTGTAACCAAACCGGCAAAGTTTGCATCCAGTAAAGTAACTGCGGCAGAATAACCATCTTAATCGCTGCAATCTTCCCTGACAAGGATAAGGGGAGTGTTCTCCAGGACAGCAATTGCTCCCGCAATCTACTCAGATTCCATTCTAAATTACTGCGATACAACCGAGTCGGTTGACACGTTAGCCGAATGCCTAGATACGTGAAAAACTCCTCGGCCCATCGAAGAGGAAACTCCCCTTGCCAACCGGCCTTCAAGAGGCCCAAGACATCAAGAGCCTCGGATTTCTCCATGTTGATAGTTAAGTCCGCAAAGCGTCCAAAACAATAAAAGTTCTGCAACAGGGATGTAAGAGAGGCCTGAGGAGAAGACAAGTGTACCAACAAGTCATCCGCGAAAGCCGATAGTTTGAACTCGTGGGAGCCCATGCGGATACCCTTGATCTCCCGGGATTGCTCCACGCTTCTTACAAAGGGATCCAGGGAGAGCACAAAGAGTAAGGGAGACAGGGGGCAGCCCTGTCGAGTACCCCGATGCAAAGGAAAAGGATCAGATAAAACCCCGTTACAATAAATGGCTGCCATCGGGTCTGCATATAAACTACGAACCATCTTACAAAAGGCAGGTCCCAGGCCATAACATGGGAGCAAGTAATTGAGGTATTGCCAATCTACCCTGTCGAAGGCTTTCTCCGCATCGAAGCTGACTAACAACGAGGGGATCCGTCGACGGTGCACCCATTCCAACGAGGAGAGGATTTTACGGAGATTCCGGACGGCGTGACGCTGCTTGACAAAGCCGACTTGCGATTCATGAACCAGCATACCTAACACCCCCGCCAGACGATCTGCCAAAATCTTGGCCAATAGTTTAACATCAAAGTTGAGCAATGAAATGGGACGATAAGACGCTGCCCGCAAGAGGTCTTTCCCAGGCTTGGGGAAAAGCGTAATGTGGGCCTGATTCCCCCCCCCCCATCGGAAGCCACCCTGCTCCGTCCTTTTAGTGTGAAGGGCCACCAGCGCCGGGGAGATATAGTCATTGAGAATCTTATACAACTCCGCCCCCAGCCCATCCGGCCCTGGGGCCTTATAGCAGCTCGCCTTAGCTATCGCCTGTTGTACCTCTTGGAAGGTCAGCGGTTGGTCAAGCAGCGCCCTCTCCGTTTCATTCAAACGCGGCAATTCCAGTCCCTGGAGATAAGTCCTCATCCGTTCCGGAGAGCCCGCCTCTGCCGAATAAAGTGTCTGAAAAAAGGAGCGAAACACCTGAGCAATCCGCGGGTTATCCCTATGAAGGGTCCCCTGTTCGTCCCTCACGGCCGCTATCAGGCGCGATCCCCGGGGGCCCCGCAGACAGCGTGCCAACAGTTTGCCGGGTTTGTCCCCCTGGCAGTATAATTGATAGCGGTAATACATAGCCGATTTCTTTGCCCGTTGATGCAGGAGCTCGTTCAGGGCCGTTTGCGTTTCCCACAACTGTGTTTTAAGAGCCGGACTAGGGGCGCAGGCTTGCCGTCGGCGAAGTTTTGTGACAGCTTTCTCAAGACGGAGAATCTGTTCCGCCCGTAGCCTACGTTTCCGGGCCATATATCCAATGATATCGCCTCTCAGGACCACCTTGGCCGTCTCCCATACCAGCTCGGGTTCCGCTTGATGGCCGGCATGATCTGATTCGAACTCCTGCCATCGTCGGATCAGAAACTGACGGAATTGGGCGTCTTTGTACAGTTCCAGCGGGAACCGCCAGATGCGCGCTCCCGGGCTGTCACCCACCCCCTGCAATGTGAGCCAAATCAATGCGTGGTCAGAAATCTCCGTAGGGCCAATCTGCGCGTCATTCACCTTGGCAAACAGACTTTTAGTAGTCAACAAGTAATCAATTCTAGCGCTTGTCCCATGCGCACGAGACTGGTGGGTGAAGTCCTTTTCATCCGGATGCAAAAGCCGCCAAGGATCTACCAACCCCAAACGGGTGCACAGACGCAGGAGCGCACGGGCCGAGTGAAGGCGTTCCCTGGGACCCCCTCCCCGTGAGGTATCTAAGGCAACGTCCATAACTCCATTAAAGTCGCCACCCATAATCAAAGGCAGCTCCGGCAGCTGTTCGATTTGTGAAGCCAAACGAGAATACAAGGCAGCGTCTAACACATTGGGACAATACAGGTTACCGAGAAGGACCGGTTGCCCGCCCAATAGACCGTGCAGCACGATAAAACGGCCCGTAGGATCAATGACCTGTTGGAGAACCTCAAAACGGGTATTTTTATGTATAAGCACTACCACGCCCCCCTTACGGCCCACGGCGGGGGCTCCCCAGACCTGCCCCACCCAGCCTCGTCAAAGTTTGCGATGTTCTTCTTCTGTCTGGTGGGTTTCTTGGAGGAAAACAATATCAGCCCGCTGCCTGGCCAAGGCTTGCAAAATTTTGGATCTTTTAATGGGACTCCCCAACCCGCAGACATTCCAGGAAATAATTTTCAGAGTCGCAAAATATCAAATTGCTGTATCACCCCTATCAGTATCAATGTCTGGGAGAGAGTCCCCCCAGCCTGGGACTCCCCCCATCTCCAATGTGTGGTGCCCCCCCAAGAAATAGACCTCTGTACCTGGGCGTGACTGTTAGAACCCCCCCCCCTGTACCCTGCCTCCCCTCCTCCCCCCCACCCCCCACTCACCCCCCTCTCCCCAAGCCACCCTCCCCTCCAACGCTCTCATCCTCCCAATCCACCTCCCCCCATCTCCACACCTCCTACCCCCCTTAGTGACCCACATCCTACCTCAGTCTAAGACTGTGTAAGGTCACCTCTGAACCCCACGGGACCACCGCGGGATCCATCCCCCAGCACCAGCGCCCGAAATAATTTCCTCCCCCCCGGGGCCCCCCGACCACCCCTCCCGCTGCACATTGCCCTGTATCGCCCGTGGGGACAGAAGGGTATAGAACGGGCACTACTGTGAATCCTTCGCATGTCCCCCATCTCTGCCCCAGTCAACAAAGCGTGGGATAAGAGGGGGGGCCACGAGGAAGAGGGGGAACAGAGGAATAGCCCTCTAATGGTGAATAGTAAACTGTTGTCTCAAAGTACAAGCGGAACATACTTACATTACCCCCGAGATAGTTGAGAGAGTTGAAGGCAATACATATATAGCAGAAAAGGCAACGAGATTAACATGGCAGCCCTTCAAAAGGTTTTTACAGTCCAGCTAGGCACTAAAATGTCTGGAGCGAACCGGAATGTAACTCCGAGTCTCAGTAGCCACCACCCTAGGGGAATCCCCTCACTCCAGGAGACTGGCCACCGCCATATAACTGGAACAGGCAGTTCAACAGCAAAGATCCCATCGCGCTCAGTGCGCTGTGTCCGCGGTGTTGGTTCCGGCCTGAGCCGGCTGCTCTTCCTGTAGTTGCGCTAAGAAGGTCTTGGCCTCTCCCGCCGACGCAAACGTGAGGTTGCGGCCCAGATGATGAACCTTCAACGTGGCTGGAAAGGCTAGGGAGAAGCGGATCTTTCTCTCAAAGAGGGCTGAGCAGACCGGTGAAAACTCCTTACGTTTCGCAGACACCACGGTGGAATAGTCCTGGAACAGGAGAATTTTTGCGTTGTTCAGCTGAAGACCCTCGTGCTGTCGGTAAGCTCGTAGGAGGCGTTCCTTATGTGCAAAGTTTAAGATTTTGGCAATAACCACTCTAGGCCGGGCTCTGTTCTCCGACCAAGGCCCGATTCGATGAGCACGCTCCACTTTTAGGTCTCCCACTAAAGTAGGTAGACCCAGCTCTTCCGGGAGCCATTTTTCGATCAGCGGCAATAGCTGAAGATCTGTTGTTGTTTCGGGGACGCCGACCAGCCGGAGGTTATTTCGGCGCGAACGATTCTCCAGGTCGTCCACCTTACACTGTAGAGCCGCGAGCTGTGCACGTGTGTCGGCGTGCAGTCTCTCCTGCCGACCGTCGTCGTCCTCTATTGCCGACACGCGGTGCTCAAGGACATCGATTCTCTGGCCCTGGGCTGCCAACGTCTCCCCCATCTCTTCCAGCTTGGTGAGAATTTGATCCAGCTTGGGATGTAGATGCCGGGCCACCTCCCGTGCCAACTCCTCAGACGCCGAATCTCCACTCTCCGTGCCCGGAGAGGAGGGGTGCGTCTCCATTGGTGTGGCGGCCCGGGATTTTGGCGCCTTCTCCTTCTCCTTCTCTTTTCGCAGCGGGGGCGGCATCTAAAAGCACCAAAAGGCAGCAAGATAAGGAGGCTGTATTAGGGCTGCGATCTTCACAATCGGCACCGGTCCCTGGGATTTTAAAACGCCGTTTTTATATCAGATATGCCGCGGTGGTCCCGGAGCAAGCAAAGAGCATCCTCACTTGCTCATGAGTCACGTGACCTCTCCAGGTTGAGCATTTTATTATTGATGGAGGGAAAAGACTCTAAGCCAGATGCATCCTGGGTATTGTAGCCCTCCTCCTTATAAGAATGAGTTGTGTGAGCCAAAATGGAGGGTAAATAAGGCTTTTATTTCCCTTTTATGCACTGAGGTTCGCTAGGTAACAGAGAAATGAAAGTATTTCCTTCTTGTCAGGTTCTTCTACCAAAGCATAAGGTGAACAAATAAACTGTTACAAACTTTCACAGCTTCTTTGTAACAACAACACAGGCTTTCCAGCTTTGGAGCAAAAATAACTTGGTGAGCTTTTCTCTTTCGCTCAGCACAAACAAAACAATATTAGAGCTTGTCCATGTACAATTACAGCTCAGGGAGTGACTCCAGGCTTCCTGCCATATAGACAGAGCAATCCATTAAATCCTCCTGGGACGATATAACTGAATCCCCATATTCCACCTGCATGGGCTCTGGGTCATTTGTGCTTCCGTTAGCAATTGACCTTTCCCTGGTTGCAGTGGTTTTAAAGTCAATATTCCTTCTCCCTAGCCTCCAGCTGGGCTGTTCTAGGGTTTTCAAGTAAACAGCAGGGCTTGTCCCCACACCTCTAGGTAATGGCTTGTAAAACTCCTGCCTGCTTTCTTTTCTCTCAGACTGCTTATCTGCTCTCACAGACGCTCTATGAGCTGGGTTTCTCTTTAGACAAAAAGAGTCACTGTACCTTGGCTTTGTAACGTCCGTGTGACCTGTACTTGCCCAACCAGGCACCTCTCTCTGGACACGGTCTCTTTTGTAGACTCCCTCTGGAATCCTCCTGGATAGTGCTTGTTTTCTCTGCAGCTTGGGAAGACCAGATAAAACCTCTAGGCTTCTTGGCTTTCTAGTACAAGTAATCCTCTTATCAAGACTTTCTCTTCCAGTACTTTTAAATCTTGTTACAGACCCCTCTGGTGAGCATAGACCTCTCTCCAGGCTAGGCTCCCTCCTTCTGAGCTCACTGCCTCTGGGATTTCTTCTTACCGGGTCTCTTTCCAGTATGGCTCTCCCAAGTCTCACTCCAGCTCTCCTTGGTCTGTACCTTTCTCTCTCTCCTTCTGAGCTCTCTTCCGAGGTTCCTTCCTCCCTCCAGGCCGGGCTCTCTTCCGAGGTTCCTTCCTCCCTCCAGGCCGGGCTCTCTTCTGAGGTTCCTTCCTCCTTCCTGGCCGGGCTCTCCTCTGAGGTTCCTTCCTCCCTCCAGGCCGGGCTCTCCTCTGCTGAGCTGCCTCTCTGCTTATAAAGCCGTTTTACTTCTGAGTTCCTCGAGCTACTCTTCAGGTGGAGCTGATTAGCTCCTGCACAATCAGTCCACGGGTGTGTTAGCTCAGCCTCTGTAGGCTCATGCACGCTCCCTCTAGCTGCTTTGCAAGGGAACTGAATCTTCTGCAAGTTATTTGTTTTGTAAGAAACAGCTTTTTTTCCTACGTTTCTGCCTTCCGTGGCTTCTGCCTTATCACAATAGTCATGGCCTAATGGGAGACAGCCAACATGGCTTTAGACAAGGAAGATCGTGTCTTACTAATCTGATATGTTTTTTTGAAGGTGTGAATAAACAGGTAGACAAAGGTGAGTTGGTTGATATAGTGTATCTGGACTTTCAGAAAGCCTTTGACAAGGTCTCTCATCAGAGACTTTTGGCAAAACTAAAAAGTCATGGGATAGGAGACAGTGTACTACTGTGGATCAGGAACTTGTTAAAAGATAGAAAGCAAAGGGTAGGGCTAAATGGCCAATTTTCCCAATGGAAAAAGGTGAATAGTGGAGTACCCCAGGGATCTGTACTGGGTACGCTACTTTTTGACATATTCATAAATGATCTGCAAAAGGGAATAACTAGTGAGGTTATGAAATTTGCAGACGACACAAAACTGTTTAAAGTTGTTAAAACCCAAGAGGACTGTGGAAATCTGCAGGAGGATTTGGATAAATTGGAAGACTGGGCATCCAAATGGCAGATGAAATTTAATGTGGACAAGTTCAAAGTTATGCACCTAGGAAAGAACAACCCACACTTTGGTTACACAATGCAAGGTTCCACATTGGGAACCACCACCCAGGAAAAAGATTTAGGAGTCATCGTGGATAACATGTTAAAACCCTCCGCCCAGTGTGCAGCGGCGGCCAAGAAAGCAAATAAAATTCTAGGTATCATAAGGAAAGGAATGGAAAATAAAACAAAGGATATTATAATGCCTCTGTATCGTTCCATGGTACGACCGCACCTTGAATATTGTGTGCAATTCTGGTCGCAGTATCTTAAAAAGGATATAGCATTATTAGAAAAGGTACAGAGAAGAGCCACCAAAATGGTAAAGGGGATGGAAGGCTACTCCTATGAAGAGAGGCTACAAAGGTTAGGGCTCTTCAACCTGGAAAAGAGACAGCTGAGGGGAGATATGATAGAGGTCTATAAATTAATGAATGGAGTGGAACGGGTAAACGTAGATCAATTGTTTACGCTATCAGAATATAGAAAGACTAGGGGACATGTAATGAAGCTACGGGGTAAACTATTTAAGACAAATAAGAGAAAATATTTTTCCACTCAACGTGTAATCAAACTCTGGAATTTGTTACCGGAGGATGTAGTAAGAGCTGTTAGTGTAGCTGGGTTTAAAAAAGGTTTGGACAAGTTCCTGGAGGAAAGGTCCATAAACCATTATTAAAAAGGGACCCAGGATATCAATGCTTGACCCAATACAAGCATTGTGGAACCTGTGTCTCTTGGGGATACTGCTAGGTACGTATGACCTAGATTGGCCACTGTTGGAAACAGGATACTGGGCTTGATGGACATTGGTCTGACCCAGTATGGCATATCTTATGTTCTTGAAGTTCAAAATATACAACCTATTATAAGAATAAAATATCCAAGGCTTTTTAACTATGCGTATAAAAATTTGTGATGAAAGAACCTGTTGGTCCTTTTCTGGTTAAAGGATAAAGCAAAAATAATGGGGAATGGGTAAAACAAAATTATTAAACTACTTTTGTTTTACTATTTGAATTAGCTCATACCTTTTTCAGTAGTACATCAAGATGAGTTAAATTCAGGTATAGTAGATAATTTCCTGCCCCAGAGGGGCTTATAATCAAATTTTGTACTTAAGACAATGGAGGGTTAAGTATCTATCGTGGAAAAATGATTCAGGAAGGTAACCCAACAAAGTTAATAAATCCACAGCTGAACTGAGTTATGTTTACATAACTAAAAAAGTACACGAAGAAGGGAACCTGACCAAGTAAAAATGGATAAAATATAAAGGAAAATGAAATTCATCCAGCAATAGTAAATGGGAAACAACTGAACTGGCTAATGATGACAGGTATTATTCCAGGAATCAGTGAGGTTAGAACAGTGCCTGTGCACTGAAGAAAGGCATATGAAGCCCCAAAAGTCAAAAAGGAATCCCAGTGTCCTGTTTCCAGCAGCGGCCGGTCCAATCTTCTGCCAGCCTCAATATACTCATATAACCCCTTCTCAAATCATTTCATTGACTTCCCTTCCGTTTCCGTATCCAATACAAACTTCTCCTTCTAACCTATAAATGAATTAATTCTACTGCTCCTTGCTACCTTTCCGCTCTCCTCTTTCTCTAAACCCCTCCTCGTGAACTCCGCTCTTCTTCTGGCTTACTTCTCTCTATGCCATCTCCAGACTCCGATCCTTTCACCTTGCTGCTCCTTATGCCTGGAACAAACTACCTGTTTCTTTACATCAGGTTTCATCTCTCCCACTTTTCAAATCCATGCTAAAGGCTCACCTCTTTCAGGCCACTTTTAGATCTTAATCCCTGTTCTCTATACCCCTCCCTATTCTACCCTTGTTCTCATCTATTGTACTGTCTGTCTTGATTAGATTGTAAGCTCTGATGAGCAGGGACCGTCTTTTATATGTGTCTGTACAGTACTGCGTTCGCCTTGTAGTACTATATAAATGATTAATAGTAGTAGTAGTAGAATCAAAACCAGGCAACTATCAACTAGTTAAGATTAATGAAAATGCTGAGAAAATACTTGAAGCCATTTATATTTATTTTATTCTTTATTGTTTTAATATATATTTTACACCATTTTATTTTAAGCCCGCTTTCTCAGGTATGGCACTGATGCCATTTTTGGTTTGTTGTGGAATATTAAGGGGCCCTTTTACTCATTCTCACTAAGCTGTTAATGCATGTTTTAGCAGGCCGTAATGGCCCATGGTAACAGTTAATGCATAGGCATGACAGCTCCAGCCACTAAAACACATGGTAATTGCCTATCTTGCAAAATGGTGGGGAATAGACCGGACTGATTTTAACTGGGATGATGGCCTGGTTGGTTCCACGGTGTGCTGGGGAATTAAACAAGTTGAATATATTTGAAGATGATTGTAAACAAGAGGCAATGAGATAGTAACTGCAGGTGGAGGCAGACCAGAGCAACTTTCAGTGATGACACATTTAAATATACGCTGGTGAGGCACTAAGAGAAGCCAATATGACATTTCCCAAGCAGAAAGCAAGACTGAAAGACTCAGAAAAATTTATTAATCAACCATAATAACTTTGTACAAACCTTTGGCTCTTTTACCATACATGACTCTGAATCAGACAATAATACTGAAAATGCAGTTAAAAGGCAGCAGGGCTCCCAAACCTGTAGAGTGGAATTCTGGGGTGAGTCCTGGACTGGTCTAGCAGGATTCAAAGAAAAGAAATTAGCAAGTATGGAAAATTTCTCCTTCCTTATCATCCTGCTAGACCAGTCCAGATGAATGAGATATACTCAAGTAGGCAGGACCTACGGGAGTAGGAAGACAACACTACGGAAAGATCTGCTCTGCCAAAGGCGCCATCTGCTCCAACTTCCACATGCAACCTGGTACTGAGAACCATGGGAGGAAATAAGTGCACCAAGGAATCTGAGTTCACCTGTACTTTGGATGACTGGCTGATTCAGTCCAGCTCCATGGAGTCCAGAGAGGACACTACCCAGGTAATCCAGTGATTGGCAGATGCTGGGAGCTCCAGATTCCAATCTTGCTACCTCTGGGCTGTCCAGCAATTGTTGGATCGAAGCTTAAGATTGCTTGGGTCACCATGCCCACACAAAGCACTGCCTGTGTACTCAAGGCTAAAGCTGCAAAGGCATTATTGAGGGCGGCTTTCACACTCCTATCAAGAGTCTCCTTCAGCACAGTACCTTCCACTGGAATGGTTGTGCTCTTCATCACCACCATGATCAGATACCCTGAAAAGCTTCTCCATCTCCCCTTAGGTTAGAGGATACAGCCAAAACAGGACCTTAGTAGCCCCAGTTTTTGGTATCTGTCAAAGAGAACACGAGCTTTCGTAAGGGCTCCAGGAGGGGAAAGAAGACAGATGGATCCAACTTTCCCTCTAGAATAGAGTCCAGTTGTGAAACCTCAACCAGAGCGGGCTCTATGATGTACAGAGCCATCATGAATAAGGGTGGAACCTCTCCTTAATCTGGTGACTCACTGATTGTAGACCATCCTCCTCTTCTCCTCAGCCTCCCTCCAGATGAAACGGGGCTTGCCTCTCAGAAGAATGGACAAGCAAAAATGAAGGCAGGGGCACTTAACCCCCTTGCCACTAGAGGGGGAGACACCAGAGGATCCCAAGTCCTCTACTCAAAACCTCTGAGAACAGGCCCTGGGAACTTGAGCCTGCGGTTACCTCACCCCTTCAACCAGGACCATGTGACCATCCAAGAGGGCTGCCATTTATGTCAGCAGAAAATTATGGGAGATGCAGTACAGGCAGCAAAATCAGCAGCAGGCCCCGAGCCCTTCATGGGGGGTCACAACATTACCAAAAAATGTGTCTCAAGGCTTCTCCATCACATTCAGGGCAAAAAGAATAAGCCGTTGAGCTCACTTGACAGGAGCCGCAAGCAGCACACCTCTGTGCACCAGGCATCGCAGCAGAGCTCAAGGCAGTCAAAGAAAAAAATTGTTAACTAAAAACCCTGATGGAAAAAAATAACATGGGGAAAAAGGAACCCCGATCAATAAGAGAATCCATACAACTGCCAGGCACGCGGAGAAATCTGAGAAGGGCCTCCCCAGCTACCCATACAGGCCTGGGAAGGCACGGCTGCCTGACAGGATTTTTTTTTAAAGCTGTTTTATTCAATTAGCAAAGACAGAGAATCAAAGAACGAAACATGATAAAAATTAAAAATATAGAGAAAAATAAGCATTACATGCAGAAACAGGACAATGAGAGGGAAAACGGGCTTGGGCCCAGGCTTACCAACCCCCTCAGGGGTCCTGTGGAATTGTCCTGTTCACTCTCTGACCCATCTGTACCGGAAACCGTGGGTAACAGCTCTGGACACAGGGCAACTGTCAGTTTGAGGAGACTATGGCTATACTCAAGTTCTGAGTAAACATTAGGCCAAGGTCTCAAACACACAGGCCATAAAGACTGATCTGGCCCAGGGGAGACAGGCCTATCTGCACTGCTGCACCAGTCCACACACCTTGCTACCTATTGGAGGCAGACATTACTGACTCCTCTCAGTGCTGCACCAGCTATATACAAGTGATGACACCACTGAAAGTTGCTCTGGCTGGTTTCCATTTGCTCACTGGGGAGCATAACCCACTAATCTGGACTAGTCTAGCAGAATAATAAGTAATATAAACTTTTAGGTAGACCATAAAAAAAAAACATCCAGGTGGCATTCTCAGAAATATTTCCCATTCCACACGCAGAATCCAAGAGGCAGGCAGAACTTTCTGCATGGATAAGACAAGGATGTAGGGAGGAGGGATTTAGATTTGTTAATAACTGGGAAACCTATTCCAAATGGATAGGCTCTATCTTCATCCTGGTGGAATCAGGCTGCTGGAGCTAACCTTTCAAAGATGCTCTCTCTCTTTATCTAACTAGACAGAGTAAAAACTCTCTGGATTAGTAAAGACCGTGATAGGTTAATGAAGAAAATATAAAGAGTGCACAATAATTACCACAACTAACACCTTACCATCTGTGTTTGAATGAACACAGAATATAAAAACACTGCTGTGAGAATAAGGGCACCAGAACAAATTGTTTTTCTATTAATATGTATTTGAAATTAAATATTTAGAATAGTTTAAGATTTTACACAGAAAGCAGACAACACATTAGCTTACACAATTCAACAGAATCTAAATTTACAGTATAAAGTAATGTTTTAGGAGATAAACTAACATGAATGCTACTTTCTATTCTCTGAAAGCCTCAAAATCCTTTCACTCACTCCAACACTACTGTACTTAGATTAATGATATTGCATTCTGGCAAGAATATTATTCTTAAACAAATGTTTGAAAATGTAAGATTAAAATCTTGAAGACAAAGAATAAACTCCAAGAGAAAAGATGCAAATAAAATTACTATCATAATCTTTTGTTTTTTATTTGCAAGTGCAAAACTAAGGAGGAACAAAAGCATGGAACATAGCATCTGTCATATCAGAATATAAAAAGATGATTCTGGCACAAAATGAAAAAGCTCTAATTCATTTGCAAATCAAGCCTGCCAGTCCTATTTCAAGCTGGCGGTAACTGTCAAGAGTTAACAAGATAATCACTTTCAATCCTGCCTTCAATGGTACATTACAATGTTACTCCATTCAATAAGGCAGTTCTTTGGGGTGCTGGATGAATGCTTCTCATTTCTAACTTGCACAAAAAGTTGCAAAAGAAAATCCACGGAGCTTAAAAAAGAAATCCCTTTATGGGCATTTATTTGCCGGCATTTGCTTTTAGGAAAAATGAGATATTTGGATACATCTGTGTCCATTCACTTCCTCTTTTCCTTCAGGCCCAGGCCTGTTTGAAAAAAAGAATTTGGCACACAAAAAAGCTTCCAACTGGCTGAAAAAAATGCATCAATACATATTAAATTACAAGAAATAGCCTGGTAAAATGTAAACAGCGTACTACAGTACAATATGATTACCCACACAAGGGAGAATTTTTAAGAAATAATAATCTTCCTTACCTCAATGTATAAATTTATTACAAGCTTTTTAAAACCCTTCAGCCATTATTTAATGCAATTTAATTATATAGATCTTATAGACCACTCTCATCTAGTAAAAACAACTGATCTAAATGGTAAACAACAATACATATAAGACAACCAAACAAAAAAGATAAAATATTGGATGATGCATAAAAACTATTTCCCCCCCCCCCCCCAATTCATAAAACCACTCAAGTACTACCCATTAGCCAATGAAAATGGGCTTTCAGTAATTTGCAAAATCCCAACTCATCTGTTTCTACTTGTAGTGCCAGTGGTAAAGCGTCTATACTAAAAGACCTGGGACAGAAAAAGCAGAAACCCAAGATACACTCATCCTCCCATTCCGTACTTGAGGAGCAACCATCCCAGATCATCATTAAGGACCGAAGGTACCATAGGGATGCAATATTCTCCTAAAATAACAAGGATCAGAACTATTCAGAGCCTTCGAGACTTAACAACAGACCCTACACTTTATCCAAAATCTTACAAGCAACTAGTGCAACAAAAACAGCACTGATATGATGATCTGGTCCTACATTCTACAAGCAGACGAGTCAAGCAGCAGAAATCTGCACTAACAGTAGCAAGCATATCACATATTCAGGAAGACCAAAATACAGAGCATTACAGTAATTTAGGGCAGACAATATAAGCCACTGACTGTACTGTCAGATAGTGCCGTGCTGTAACGAATGTGTTTTGGGCAATTTTCCTGAAATGATTTTAAAATTGTGCCCAGAACACATTCGTTACAGCACAGCACTATCTGACAGTACAGTCTTCCTGCGAGTCCCTTTTAATCCTGCCACTGCAAGGTTCCCCAGAAAGTCAGCATTGAGAGGCGGGGAATGTCAGGAGCAAGCAGCCTCGCAGTGCCGAAGCTTGAAGGTAAGCACACAGGGCTGTTTCAAGCCATTGTCATGGATGTCAGTCCTGGAGAGGGGTGATAGCTGTTGCCTCTGAAGGGCCAGCACTCTAGGCGACTGCCTAGCTTGCATTATGGTAGTTCTGGCCCTGACCAAAGGGAACTTCCTTTTTTGCTTCACATACCATCATAACCTGCTAATTTGTGAAGGCAAAAAAAAAAAATCTCTCATAGCCCTCTCAGGCATCACCCAATTTCTCTCTCATAGCCCACTCTGCTACAGCTCATCACCCAGTGTTTAACTCTCTTTCTCTCATAGCCTCCCCACAGTCATCACCCGGTGTTTTTCTCTCTCACAAATTCCCCCCACAGCCTTCACCCAGTCTCTTTGTCCCTCTCTCACACACACTTCCACAACCTTCACCCAGTCTTTTCCCTCTCTCACACCTCCCACAGCCTTTACCCGGTATATCTCTCTCTCACAGCCCCCTATAGCCTTCAACTGGTGTCTCTCTCTCTCACAGATCCCACCCCTCCCCTACAGCTTTCATCCAGTCTCTGTCACAGCTCCCTCACGGCATACACCTAGGGGCTTGTTTACAAAGCCGCGGTAGCAGTTCGCGATCGTTATCGGAGCCGCGGCCCCATTGAAATCAATGGGGCCGCGGCTCTAATAAGGATCGCGAACCGCTACCGCGGCTTTGTAAACAAGCCCCCTAGTGTCTGTCTCTCACTTCACAGCCACCCCCAACAGCCTTCCCCTTGAGTCTCTTTTTCGCTCTCTCATAGCCCCCTCCCCCACAACCTTCACCCAGTCTCTCTCACAGCCCTCCCTTCCCACAGCCTTCATCTGGTGTCTCTTGCCTCTCACTGTAGCTGCATCGAAAAGGCCATGCTTCCTTCACCGCGAAAAGCTCTCTTTTTTTTTCAAGAAACTTGAGTCACGTTGTAGAGAAGGCTTAAAACCATGAGATCAGCTGGAATGTCCTCCACCGCACAGCTCAAACTCCTTGCAGAGAGAGATGGCATCGTGGTAGAGGAAGAAGCTTGGCTTCCATAATAAAAATAAATAAATACATTTCAGGGCCATGAAATTCCAGGCACCGTGGTACAGTTTCTTAGTGCCATGACTACCTGGTGCCCAAGATTTGTAGAGCCCTGGCTTAGTACCAACTTCAGTAGCACAGAAACTTTGATACAGTGAAATATGAGCAGTCAGAAAATAGAATTGCTTTTTTCAAACTGCCTTACCTGTTCTCGATTCTTAGTCAAACAACCCTTATCACACAATCAAAGGCATTAATGGTTTTTTTTATTTATTTAAAGTTGTCATTTTTGCTTATAACTTCCCTTTATATTTCACTTATAATACTGGTATATAAACAAAAAGGGTTTATTAATTAATTACTGATTCTACAACTATATCAACTCAATTTTCATAGATTTTTTTTATTTGATAATATTTATGACATGAGATGTTAAAATTGATTTCACCTCCTCTGGTGTATTTTATTAATATTTGTTAGAACATTTAAGGAGGTTATTTTAGAAGCCTCCTGTGCCTTCTCCACAAAGAAACAAACCTCTTCCAGGAGAGCAGTCTTTACCATCGGAGCTGTGAGCAGGAGCCCCTCCTCCCTCCTAGTGCCTGCAAATGGGATGCCAGCAAGAACGGCTTAAACCGCCACTTCGGGGGCGGGCCCACGCCTGAGGGCCTCGCCAGAGGGCCCTTTGGCGTGGCCCTTAGGCGTTGGACCATGGCGTTTGCCCTGAAGTTAACATGGAAGATGTGATCTGGACTGTCATACGCATATATCATGGTAACCTGCTGTTCCCTTTCTTCTCTTTGTCTAATCTTTTTGACTGTTTCTGTCCTCTACTCTGTCCTATCTTACAAATGGCGTTCCTTTCATATTTCCTCAAATGATATATTATTGTAAACCGCTCTGATGCTTCGGCCTGAGCGGTATATCAAATTTAATAAACATAAACATAAAGACGGGGAAGCTGTAAAACTAGACGGCATAATATGAAGCTGCAAGGGGGTAAACTGAAAGGCAATGTCAGGAAATACTTTTTCACTGAAAGGGTGGTGGATGCTTGGAATGCCCTCCTGATGGAAGTGGTGGGGGCAAATAAAGTGACAAAATTCAAAATGGCATGGGACAGACACAGTGGATTCCTTTACAGCAACAGGGTAAAATCAAAATAAACTTAACTGTCTAATTTCTCAACAAAGAGGGGTGTCCTACATGGAGCGGCGGGTTCACCCCTAAACAAAGACATGGGGAGGGGTGGCCTGCATGGAGAGGCAGGTGCACCTACTCTTGCCATCTTACTGGGTAGACTACATGGACCATACTGGTCTTTATCTGCCGTCATTTACTATGTTACTATGAACTGGCTGCAAATGACTCTTGGCCTTGTTGACCATACAACCGAGCTCCTGCAGAAGCTCCATCACTTTCCTTGTGATGGAAACACTCTCCGCTTCTGACTTTGTGTGAATCAACCAGACATCCAAGTAGAGATGCACCAAAACCCCCTGCTTTCTCAGAACAACCACCATCACTACCATTATCTTGGTAAATGTCCTGAGGTCTGTGGCCAAACCAAACAGCAGAGCTCGGAATTGAAAGTGCCTCATAGGCAGCGCAAAGGAAAGGAACTGCTAATGCTCTGGGCCAGATCGGAATATGCAGATATGCTTCCATAAGATCTAATGCGGTAAGAAACTCACCTGTCCTTACTGCAGCTATCATGGAGCACAGCGTCTCCATGCAAAAGTGTGGCACCCGCAAGGCTCAGTTGACATGCTTGAGTTCTAGAATAGGTCGAAAGGAGCTGTCCTTTTTTGACGCCAAAAAACAGATGGAGTGTCGACCACAGCCACATTGGTCGGACAGCACCGGAACCACCACTTGAACAACCTACGCAGGGTCTCCTGAACTGCCGCTCTTTTGAGTAGGGCCTTGCAAGGCGATCACACAAAGGCCTCAGAGAGACTCCACAAACTCCAAGGCATAACCTTCTCAAATGATCTCCAGAACCCACTGATCGGAGGTAATTTTGGCCCAGGCAGGAGAGAACTGTTGTAAACTACCTCCTATTGGTACCATCACTGCCTGGGGGCCCCTGGCTTCATTGTTGTTTCTTGGAAGGACCCTGAGAAGCGGAGTAGTAGCCCCTGCTGGTTTCCCTGAACCCTTGAAAGGGCTGTCCTCTCTGCAAAAAATGTCTCCGCAGAAAGGAACCAAACTGTGATGCACGAAACCTGCAATAATCCTTGGGTTGCCCTCAGCCAGTACTCCCTTGCCTTGGCCCCTTAGGTTTATCTTCTGGCAAGTAAGTGCCCTTGGCATCCCCCCCCCCCCCAAGGTCCTTAACCAACTTATCCAGGGCTTCCCCGAAAAGCAATCTCCCTTTGAAAGGCAACGTACTGAGCCTAGTCTTGGAAGAGACGTCAGCTGCCTAGTTTTTCAACCACAGAAAGTGGCGAGCCGCAATAATGAAGGCCATGGTCTTAGCTGAGACCCAAGCCAAGTCATAAAAGGCATCCACCAAATATGCCGAGGTCAACACTAGCTTGACCACCTCCTGACCCACCGTCTGCTGGTCTCCGCCAGCTGCCGTCAGCCCCTGAAGCCAACGGATAGAGGCCCAGGTCACGTAAGCTCCACAAATAGACGCTTGGAGGGTCAAGGGGCTAGTATCAAAGGCCTGCTTGATCAAGGACTCAGCATTCTCTAAAATGCTTCCCGTTCCACGCGCAGGACCCAAAAGGCAGGCAGAGCTCCGGAGTCTCAATGCGTGGATGAGACAATGGTGCAGGAATAAGGGTTTTGGATTTGTTAGGAACTGGGGAACATTCTGGGGAAAGGAGGGGCTCTTCCGAAAGAGATGGGCTTCACCTTAACTGGGATGGAACCAGGCTGATGGCATTAACCTTTAAAAAAGGAGATAGAGCAGCTTTTAAACTAGATAATAGGGGAAAGCCGACAGTCGCACAAGAGCGCATGGTTCGGAAGAATGAATCCTTGAGAGGTTCCAAAAAAGAGTAAAGTAGTCCAAATGCCCTCAAGTATGGAGCAGACAGAGCCTAAAGATCCCAAATTACCCGTGCCTACCAATAGCCAAATTAATATGAATAAAATACAGTCTCTAAAATGCTTGTATGCAAATGCTAGAAGTCTAAAAAATAAGATTTGATAGTTAGATTATAGCACTAAATGAGAGGTTAGATATGATTGGAATCTCAGAGACATGGTGGAAGGAGGACAACCAGTGGGACACTGTGATACCTGGGTACAAACTATATCGTAGTGATAGAGCTGATCAAATTGGTGGAGGACTTGCGCTCTATGTTAGAGAGGGCACTGAGTCAGAAAGGATTAAAGTTCTGCAGGAAACAAAATTTGCTGTTGAATCTCTATGGATTGAAATTCCATGTAAAAAGAGGAAGGCGATGGCAGTGGGGGTGCACTATTGACCGCCTGGCCAGAATGAACAAATGGATGATGAAATGCTCAAAGAAATCAAGGAAGCTAACAAAAGTTACAGCACAGTAATAATAATGGGTGATATCAAACACCCCGGTATCGACTGGGTCAGTGTCACGGCAGGACAAGCTAGGGAGATAAAGTTCCTAGATGAAATAAATGACTGCTTCTTGGAGCAGCTGGTTCATGAACCGACCAGAGGGGAAGCCATATGGGACCTAGTCCTTAGTGGAACACCAGATCTGGTGCAAGAGATAAGGCTGTTGGGGCCACTTGGCAATAGTGATCATAGCATGATCGCTTTGATTTAATTAATGGAGCAGGGATGGTAATGAAATCCACAGTACTACCTTTTAACTTTCGAAAGGGAGACTATGATAAAATGAGGAAAATAGTTAAGAAAAAACTAAAAGGAGCAGTTGCAAAGATTAAAGACTTATATCAAGCTTGGGTGGTGTTGAAAAATACTATCTTGGAAGCGCAGACCAGCTGTATTTCACGCTTTAAGAAAAGTGGAAGGAAGTCCAAAAAACTGCCATAATGGTTTAAAGGTGAGGTCAGAGAGGCTGTTGTTGCCGAAAAAGCACCTTTCATGAAATGGAAAAAAGAGCCAAACGACGAAACCTGGAAACAGCACAAGCACTGGCAAGTTAAATGCAAGGCATTGATAAGGCAGGCAAAGGGAGAATTTGAGAAGAAGCTTGCTGCGGAAGCAAAAACACAAAATAAAGACTTTTTCAAGTACATTCGTAGCAAAAAACCTGTGAGAGAGTCAGTTGGTCCATTAGATGATAGAGGGGTTAAAGGGGCACTAAGAGGCGACAAGGTGATAGTGGAGAGACTGAATGAATTCTTTACTTCGGTCTTTACTGAGGAAGATGTAGGGATGTTACCCATGACTGAAGTGGTATTTAAAGGTGCGGAAGAATTGAAGGAAATATCGATACATCGGGAAGATGTATTACAACTATTAGATAAACTGAAGAGTAACAAATCACCTGGGTCACATGATATACATCCAAGGGTGTTGAAAGAACTGAAATGTGAGATTGCAGACCTGCTATTAGTAATCTGTGAACTATCATTAAAATCATCTGTAATACCTGAAGATTGGAAGATGGCGAACGTAACACCAATTTTTAAAAAGGGTTCAAGGGGTGATCCGGGAAACTACAGACCGGTGAGCCTGACGTCAGTACTGGGAAAAATGGTAGAAACCATCACAAAGAACAAAATTGCTGAACATGTAGATAGTCATGGCTTAATGGGAGACAGCAAACATAGCTTTAGACAAGGAAAATCTTGTCTTACTAATCTGTTATGTTTTTTTGAAGGTGTGAATAAACAGGTAGACAAAGGTGAGTCGGTTGATATAGTGTATTTGGACTTTCAGAAAGCCTTTGACAAGGTCCCTCATCAGAGAGTTTTGGCAAAACTAAACAGTCATGGGATAGGAGGCAGTGTACTATTGTGGATCAGGAACTGGTTAAAAGATAAAAAGCAGAGGGTAGGGCTAAATGGCCAATTTTCCCAATGGAAAAAGGTAAATAGTGGTGTACTCCAGGGATCTGTGCTGGGTCCGCTGCTTTTTGACATATTCATAAATGACCTGGAAAAGGGAATAACGAGTGAGGTTATCAAATTTGCAGATGACACAAAACTATTCAAAGTTGTTAAAAAACAAGAGGATTGCGGAAAATTGCAAGAGGATCTTGATAAATTGGAAGAGTGGGCATCAAAATGGCAGATGAAATTTAATGTGGAGAAATGCAAAATTATGCACCTAGGGAAGAACAACCCAAACTATGGTTGCACGATGCAAGGTTCCACATTAGGAACCACCACCCAGGAAAAAGATTTAGGCGTCATTGTGGATAGCATGTTAAAACCCTCGGCCCAGTGTGCAGCGGCAGCCAAGAGAGCAAATAGAATGCTAGATATCATAAGGAAAGGAATGGAAAATAAAACAAAGGATATTATAATACCTCTATATCGTTCCATGGTAAGACCGCACCTTGAATATTGTGTGCAATTCTGGTCGCTGTATCTTAAAAAGGATATAGCGTTATTAGAAAAGGTTCAGAGAAGAGCCACCAAAATGGTAAAGGGGATGGAAGGATACCCCTATGAAGAAAGGCTAAAAAGGTTAGGGCTCTTTAACCTGGAAAAGAGACGGCTGAGAGGAGATATGATAGAAGTATATAAATTAATGAATGGAATGGAACGGGTAAACGTAGATCGATTGTTTACGTTATCAGAATATAGAAAGACTAGGGGACATGCAATGAAGCTACAGGGTAAACTATTTAAGACTAATAAAAGAAAATATTTTTTCACTCAACGTGTAATCAAACTCTGGAATTTGTTACCGGAGGATGTAGTAAAGGCTATTAGTGTAGCTGGGTTTAAAAAAGGTTTGGACAAGTTTCTGGAGGAAAGGTCCATAAACCATTATTAAGAAGGGACCCAGGATATGCATGCTTGACCCAATACAAGCATTGTGGAACCTGTGTCTTTTGGGGAAACTGCTAGGTACGTATGACCTAGATTGGCCACTGTTGGAAACAGGATACTGGGCTTGATGGACCTTGGTCTGACCCAGTATGGCATATCTTATGTTCTTATGAAGATCTTTCAATGCCACGCCACCTTCCACAGGGATAGTGGTCTTTTTAGTGACTGCTGACACCAGTTCATCCACTTTAGGCATCTTCAAAAGTTCTCTCTCTTCCTCAGGAATCAGGTAGAGGTGACCAGAGCTCTACTCCTGCGCAAGCCAGCCTCCGGAACGTCCCACTCCGTCTCTATCATCTTCTTAACCACACGATATACTGGAAAGCAGGCCTGTGACCCCTTAAACCACTTCAACAGTGGGTCTTCCAAGGGTTCCTCCATCCATGCTGGGCCAGGTTGGATATTCAGTGCTGCCAGCGAATGATTTGTAAGTGCCGCTAGTTCCTCCTTATGAAAAACTTGGAAGACATGAGGATCCTCCTCCTGAGGGATCTCCCCCTCTTCCAAAACCTCTTTTCCCGGCTCTCCTCAGAGGTCCGAGGGTTCTTACCCCGCCTCCTCAGAAGCCTGAGAGACAAGGGAGAATTAGGCACCCCCCAAAATTCCACCTCTAACCTTTGCTTCTTACTGATAGGCTCAACAAGGTGAGCATTGATGTCCTGCACTACCTCAGGCTCTGAGGTACATGAGGATCTTAGGTGAGACTGTGAGGGAGCCATGCTGGCTTTCATTCATTTAAATAGATATGCTCTATGACATGACAAAATAAAATCCGGTGAAAAAAACAGCTTCCATAGACTCTTCACTGTTGGTTGGAGCTGACCCAGATACTAAACGCTGCTCCACAGTGTGCTTGGCGTGCTGTTTGCTCTGCTTTCCTTTCTGAGAGGAAATGGTTGCTCGCGCTGAAATGATCGTGGTTCTCGCGAAAACTGTGGGAACCACTGCAACCCCCCAGGACCCAACTCTGGCCTCTCCGAAGTGCCTGACATCTCTGTGAACCAAAAAAAAAAAGAAAACACTCAGACTTCACTTGCCTGCTGCAAGACCGAAAAAACCCCAAAGCACCTAAACCGTGGCTTCCCCTGCACAAACCGCAACTCGAGGAAGCTGACAGCATGCACCAGTGGCAGCCACAGGAAAGCTGAGGAGTGATACCAGCGCCTCCTGTAACACTAACCTAAGCCCTAACAGGCAGTTTCTTACCCCCGTGGTCAAAGAAGAAGCACAGACGATCGCGAAGCCCATAGATCATACACACATCACAATGCACTATCTGCTGGCTGAACCCGCCCGGCTGCGAAGTGCCTTGAAAAAAGAAGAAAAAAAAACATTTCTCATCTGAAATTGCTCCCAAAAATTAATGTAGGATGCCTCTACTCACTGTTTTGAGCCCAGGCTTTCCAGCAAGGGGGGGGGGGGGGAGGGAGGGACCTGGAACCACCAGGTAGTATCCCTCAAGGGCTACCTAACTCAGTCAAGGGTCCTGGTGTTCGGGCAGTTCTGTCTCTATCAATCTGCCAGCTCCTATCACATATTCTCACCTTCAGATACCCATCCCTATGGGAGCTGTTTCCTCAGACACTCAACCAGTCCCTTCTATGCGCAATTGAATCCCCCTCTTTTTTTTTTTATATCTATTCTCTAATGCCTTTCAGTGGAGTTCACAACTAAAGCTCCTGCTCCAGTTGCTGTGGACTGAGATACTGGCCCCTGGAAGGGTAGAGGGAGCTCTTCACCTGTGATATCAGAATTCTGACATTCTCAGTCCCAAGCTGCTGGAGGAGGGTGACTACCCAACAGTACTGGACTGGACTGGACTGGAGTGACGATAAGGAATATTTGTTTTCTTTGTTGTTCATCAATCGGAGCCTGGACTTGCCACATTAATCTCTACTTCCACTCTACTGCTGTGCTGAAATACTCTAGGAACCCCAAGTAGTGCCAGAAAACATTATTCTACTGATAATTATGTACACTACTCAAGCTTCCAAAAACTAAAAAAATTCCCATGGTAAGCAAAAATTGACCTATGTAGATAGAACAAATCACATTACTCTTCCTACATGTGACTGCTCACAAAAATCATCTTTTCCCCATCTGACTTCACCTTTTTACAGCTGATGCTATTTACCATGTAAGTTAACTGTTATGTGAATGGAAGATGGTAAGGACATTGATCAAAATAGAATTTATAATTTTTGTGTATCATGATATATTTTTTATATTTGCTTTAAACAAAATGTTCAATAAAATCATTCATTACAGGGCCAGCCTCATAGCTCAATAATAAGTACTGTGCATTGCCAGGTGGATGACATAAGTTCATTTCTAAGCCAAGGCTTCTTCTCCTTGGTATGCTTCAGAAGGCATGTTCACAGTCCCCAGGGGAAGGGAGTCTCAGGCATTACACTATCAACACCTAATGTTCAGACTCAGGGTCCACATTAGTCAGGGTCCAGAAGCATCCATGATCTGTGACTCCTAATTAATAACTGTTACCATGATGCTTTGGCTGAATTGGGAGGAAGAAGATATATAAATAAGGAGACAAAAAAAAGAGTTGTAAAAAAGGCTTATGGCATTGTAGTCTATTAAAAAAAAAGATTCCAATAGCTTCTCGGGCAAAATGACTTATCTTCTAACCCAAAGGTCACTGGTTCAAATCCAGCCTGTGGAAAATCAAACATTTGGGGAGTAGAACAGCAGGGTTCAAATCCCACTGCTATTCCTTGTGATCTTGGGCAAGTCACTTAACACTCCTTTGTCTCAGCTACAAATGTACAGGTTGATGCAGAAAAGCTTAGTGCGGCATTTTAGTGGCATTTTTCCCATGCTAGGCTTGATCTCCAATGCAGAAAGCAAGCTAGCGCTGGAAAAACACCAAAACAACCACCATGTTACACTGCAGCGCACTTGACATGCAAATTGCTGCATAAGTAATTGTGCCCCCACCCACCCAATTTAAAATAAAATCCCAGCCCTGATTTCCCCACTCACCCATGCACTCACTAACTCACTAAAATAAAATCTCTGGTGGCCCAGTAGCCACAATCCCACCTATCCAATACCAAAAAGCCTGGTGAATCCCCTGAACCCCGTTAATCTGGAGTAGGAACACTGCCCATGTGCTCTTGCTCCTGAGCCATCTAACCCTGCCCAGTCCATCCCAGAATGCTCTGCATGGGGCCAGGCACCATTTTTTAAGATGGCGGCACAGGGGCAGGAGAGTATGTGCAACGCTCCCGCTCCGGATTAAAGGGAGTGGGAGGGAAAAAAAAAATCGGGGCCGCTGGGTCACCAGAGATTTTTTTTAATGGGTCAGTGGAAGGGGGGAGGGTCCACTAGGTCACCATGGATTTTTTTTTATCTGCTGGGCGGGTGGGGATCAGTGTTGGGGGCATTGGACCCCTGATAGTATTCTGATGACATCAGGAGCTTTCCCCAGTGCCTAAATCATCAGAGATGAAGTGTTAAACTTCCCCTCAGATTACCCTGTTTCTCCAGGACAGCATGCAAAACTTGTGCCGACTTCTATGCGCATATGTTCGGCGTGCTCTCCCAGTTTAACGCTCAGTTTTTGCACATTGGGTAATTTGAATATTGCATTCTAGCTCAAAGAATCAGCATTAAAGTTGCTCTATGAAACCTGTGCTAGAGCCTTAAGCACTGGGCTCTAACGCAGAGTTTCTGAATTGGCCTGTTACAAGGGTAAATTGTAAGCTCTCTAGGGACAGGAAAATACCTCCTGTACCTCACTCTTTTCCTGGTGGTGACTCCTAATATGGAACTTTGCATCGTGTACCTATAGTTTGGTTGGTTGTTCCCTAAGTGCATAACTTTGCATTTGTCGACATTATATTCCATCTGCCATTTGAATGCCCACTCTCCCGATTTTTCAAGGTCATCTTGCAATTTTTCACAATCCACTTATGATTTAACAACTTTGAATAATTTGGCATCATCTGCAAATTTGATCACCTCACTCATTGTTCCCATTTCCAGGTCATTTATAAATCTGTTAAAAAGCAGTGGGTCATGTGGCACTCCACTAGTCACCTTCCTACACTGAGAAAATTAACCAATTAGCCCTATTCTGTTTTTAATCTTTTAATCAGTTCCCAATTCACAAAAGGATACTTCCTCCTATCACATGACTTTTTAATTTCCTCAAGAGTCTTTCATGGGACCTTGTGAAAGGCCTTCTGAAAATCCAGACCAAAGAATGACAAGAATTCCCAGAGTGACTCTCCTATAGCACAAAACACTTGAAAGGCCTCAAGTAAACCTTTGAATTAACCCATTTTTAATATGTCTTATGTATAGAACTATTCTTATAAACTTTCTAAAATGTATACTTATGTTATGTAATAATCATGCTTCTATGCAGAGATCATATGAACAAAAGTCAGTGTATTAGCTAGTACAAAAAAAAACCCAACAAGAAACACAACTGGAATACATTCAAAAGCAAGCTTAATTACTATTCAGCACATCTAGCCCTTATTTTAGTACAGTGTTTGCATAACAAACCTCTCTCACTTGAGTCATGTTTTTATTTTCTCCATATTTGCTAAGTGAGGCTTTCTGGGCATGTTAAGACTGAGAAAATGATCCCTAGCTTACATGAGACCTAGAGGGCACTGTAGAGAGCAGAATCCCAAGATACAGACAACCATAGTTTTACTTCTACCAGAAATCGGGCACTTATTTGTACAATATATTCCTTCTCCCACTCTTGCGCTGTTGCCTCTCACAGTGCTGGCATGATACAATGTGACATTTAATTTCAGTCACTGTGGAAGGAACACTAAAATACCTCGCACAGTTAACACTGAGTATTGTAAGATGGCAGAAGGTACAATGCAGAAGCAAAAGTAGGTGAAACCATATAAAGAGAGAGCTAACTACTATGTAAAATACAAGAGATATATGGGTCAATTTTCAAAAGGTCTAATGTCTAACTTAACAGACATCTAGACTTTTGAATTTAAAGATGTACTAGTTCTGAGCACCTAAATTTATGCACTTGCAGTTCAACCCTTTAATGTCCAATAGCTCTTATAAAAAAGTGGCCAGTGAAATGACTTTGGACTATATAGGCACACATATTTGACACATAAATGAATCATATAAAACAAGATCAATTAAAAAAGGAACTAGCAGGAAATAATATAAAAACTGGGACAATGCCAGGACATGAATATTGGAATCCTTATAAACAATTCAAATCAGTTTGAACAGAAGAACCACATTCCCACTGAAGTAAAATTAGAAGCACCTGTGATGAATTGTCAGTACTCAAATGATTTGAATCAACAAATGAATGATGGCTCTAATGTTAAAAACAGTCACATTCACTCCCTGTTCCATTTTAACACTGGTGAAGACAAGAGAGCTGCCTGAGACGGTCAGAAAAGCCATTATCACCAAACATCAAACTTCAAAGGGGTATAACACCATCTCCAAAGACCCTGGGATTCCTGTGTCCAAATTTTGCAATGTTATTAAGACGTTTTATGCTCATGGAACTGACAACAACCTCCCAGGACGTGGTGGGAAGATGGAAATTAATCCAAGAAATCTTCGAAGGTTAGTACAAATTTATTTATTTATTTATTATTTTATTTACATTCTCTTATATACCACGCTATTCTGCATCAGTGCGGTTTACATTGAACAAACTGAAATTACATTGAACAGGGCATTATAACTTGGGGAAAACTATTTTACAGGGAAAAATACCACATACAACATCCAAAGAGCTTAAGGCTGACCTGGAGCAATCTGGAGTGGTGGTTTCAACCTGTACTCTTATCCACGCATTAACCAAAGGAAGACTCCATGAATGAAGGCCAAGGAGGACCCCACTGCTCAAAGACAGACATAAAAAGGCACACCTGATGTTTGCCCCAATCACCTTGAGAAACCACAATCCTTGTAGGAAAATGTTCTGTGGACAGATAAAACAAACTTGAGCTTTTTGGCAATGCAGACCAGTGACAAATTTACAGGCGCAGAAATGAAGCTTATAAGGAAAAAAAACACTCTTCCTACAGTTAAATATGGTGAAGGTTCCATAATGTTGTAGGGCTGTTTTGCTGCCTCAGGAAATGGAGGCCTGGAACATATTAATCATGAAGTCGGAGGACTTCCAAGGTATTTTGAAGCAAAATGTGCTACCTAATGTCAGAAAGTTAGGTCTGGGTCGAAGGTCATGGGTCCTTCAGCAGGACAATGACCCAAAACATTCATCCAAGAGTACAAAAAAAATGGTTAAGAAGGAACAAGTGGACTGTTTCAAACTAGCCAGCAATGAGTCCTGATCTTAATCCAATCAAGAATCTTTGGAAAGAGCTGAAATCTGCCATTGTAAAGGGAATCCTGGAAACATTCATGAGCTGGAACAAATCGTGAAGAGTAGGAGAAACTACCAGCAGGTAGATGTATGAAACTTATAGATGGCTACAAGAAATGTCCGCAGGCTGTCATCACTGCCAAGAATTGTTCAACCAAATATTAGTGAAGGGTGCCATTAATCCTGTCCAGGTCCTATTTTTTTTCTCAGAAATTACTACGTCTAAGTTACACAGACATTTTTTTTTGTTGCACACCTTTGAACATACTATTAAAATATTATGATGACATACAGTTGGAATGTTGCTGTTGCTGTCGCCATCGAGTCGGTGTCGACTCATAGCGACCCTCTAGATCAGGGGTCTCAAACACGCGGCCCGTGGGCCGCATGCGGCCCGCGGGAGAAGGTTGTGCGGCCCGCGACGGCTTCTGCTGCTGCCGTTGCCGCCGTGGCAACGGCAGAATCGACGGTCAATTTAAAAAAAATAAAAAACTGGCTTCTGCTGCTCTGTCCTGCGGCCCGTTCCCCTCTGCGCGAGAGCCCTGAATGTGCTTCCTCTGCGGCGTGCTTTTCAAGCCGCGAAGGGAGTATTTCCCTCTCGCGAGGCTTGAAAAGTGAATAGGCTTAAGCCGCGCGAGAGGGAAATACTCTCTTCGCGGCTTAAAAAGCATGCCGCAGAGGAAGCACACTCAGGGCTCTCGCGCAGAGGGAAAGGGGCCGCGGGACAGCTGATTTTCTGCTGCAGCAGAAGCCAGCAGCAGAAGCCAGGTTGTTTTTTTATTTACCTGGGGGGGGGGTATGACTGGAAATGGGCTATTGGCAGGGGGGGTATGACTGGAAAAGGGCTATTGGCAGGGGGGGTATGACTGGAAATGGGCTATTGGCAGGGGGGGGTATGGCGGGTAATGGGCTATTGGCAGGGGGGGTATGACTGGAAATGGGCTATTGGCGGGGGGGGTTATGACTGGAAATGGGCTATTGGCAGGGGGGGTTATGACTGGAAATGGGCTATTGGCAGGGGGGGGTTGTGACTGGAAATGGGCTATTGGCAGGGGGGGTGTAGGACTGGAAATGGGCTATTGGCAGGGGGGGTTATGACTGGAAATGGGCTATGGTGGGGGCTAGGACTGGAAATGGGAAGGTGGGCGTGAGGAAGCAGACAAGGTGGGATGATGGGGGGAGATAGAACTGAAAATGAGCTATGGAGGGGCTGACTGAAATGGGGTAATGGGGGTTAGGGCTGGAAGTGGGCTATTGGCAGGGGGGTTATGACTGGTAATGGGCTATGGGGGGTCTAAGACTGGTAATGTGCTGGGGGGGTTGCTAGGACTGGAAATGGGCTGAGTGGAAGGGGGCTTGAACTGCAAATGGCTGATGGGGAGGGGGGCTTGGAATGGAAATGGGCTGTGAGGGGAGGGAGCTAGGATTGGAAATGGGCTGATGGGGGGCTAGGATTGGAAATGGGCTGATGGTGAGGCTAGGATAGGACTGGAAATGGACTGATGCAGGGACTAGAAGGGAGCGGATGCTGGGTGGGGCTGGAACTAGAAGGGAGCTGTTGTTGGGGGAGGATTAGAATGGGATGGAGCTGGGAAAGTGAAATGGAGAGGGGAAAAATATTTTGTCTGGGAGAGAAGACAAATCTACAATTGGCCAGGTATTGTGAGAGTAAGTGGGGATTGAGGATGGAGGGGTAAAATTTGAGTGGATGAAATAGGAATGAGGAAAGAGAAAAAGGAGAAAGATTAGTATGTTAAAGCAGATGTAGAGAGAGAATGGAAAAAAAACTAGGAGAGAAGAAAGGGCAAATGGAACAGACAATGGAGAGTTAGCAGAAGACATGAAGAAACCAGAAGAAAGTGGCTGGAACAATTGCAACTGAAAAAAATGCACAAAAGGTAGAAAAATATCTCTTTATTTTGAATTTATTAACTGGAATATGTCAGCTCTGGGAAATGTGCATCATTAATGTTTGCGCTTTGTTTAGTACAAGAGGAAATTAATTTATAGTTTTATTTCTACAGTGTTGTTGTACATTCCAAGTTTGGCTTTTGGGGTTCCCAGTTTAATTATTGTCTTCTTGTTTCTAAATCTTTTAGTCTTTCTTTATCCATACTCATTAAAGAGGCATGTTTACTAAAAGTTAGTGTACGGTAACATTATGCAAATATTTATGCAAATGAGGTCCCTTATGCAAATGAGGCCCCGCGTCTTATGCGGCCCCCGGGTTACTTTACAAGTCCTCATTTGGCCCTCAAAGCAATTTGAGTTTGAGACCCCTGCTCTAGATAGATGTTCTAAACTGTGTTTGGTTTTCAGTCAGGCAGCTCACTGTTGACAGAATGGCACCCATCATTGCTGTTATTGTATCCATCTCATTGCTGGCCTTCCTCTTTTGTGTTGACCTTCTCTTGCCAAGCATAATGTCTTCCTCTAATGATCTCTCTCTTCGCATGATGTGTCCAAAGTATGAAAGTCGAGCTCTTGTCATCTGAGCTTATAAAGAAAGCTTAGGTTTGATCTCCTCTAGTACTAACTGGTTTGTTCTTCAGGCAGTCCATGGAATACACAGTATTCATCACCAGCACCATAATTCAAAGTCATCAATTTTCTTCCTTTCTTTTTCACTGTCCAACGTTTGCATTCATATGATGTTATTGAAAATACCATGACTCGAACAAGTCGAATCTTTGTATGGAGAGAGACATCTCTGCTCTTGAGATTCTTGTTAGGTCCTTCATAGTCATTCTGCCAAGAGCAATGCGTCGTCTGATTTCTTGACTGCTTGTTGTTTCTTTACTGATAATTGATCCAAGTAGGTTAAAGTTGTCCATTATTTCAATTTCTTCGCCATCAACGTATTGATTTTGCCAATTGTCAGGATCTTTGTCTTCTTTACATTAAGGTGCAGACCCATTTTAAGACTATGTTCTTGATCTTGAGAAGCAAATGTTTCAGATCGTCTTCGCTTTCAGCCAGTAATATGGTATCATCAGCATAGCGAAGGTTGTTGATGAGTCTCCCACCAATCTTCACATCTCAGTTGTCTTCATACAGTCCTGCTTCTCTGATGATTTGTTCTGCATATAAATTAAACAGGTAGAGGGAAAGCATGCAGCCTTGTCATATACCTTTGCTGATTTTAAACCATTTTGTTTCTCCTTGTTCCATTCGAACTGTTGCTTCTTGATCCATGTAAATGTTGTTCAAGTGTACTATCAGGTGTTCTGGTATATCCATGCTTCTTAATGTGGCCCAGAGTCTCTCATGGTTCATGAAATATTTCCAATTATTTCTCAAGATATTGTACACAATATACCTAAAATGCAAAGATGCCAATAATGTTGACCACAACTGTAAAAGACATGGCCAGGGTGGGGGAATGCAGTAGAGAACTCAGTACTAAATTTCCAGTACTGTGCATCTACTTTAGGGGAGTCCACAGCATCCCTAAATTTAGGAGCCTTGAACTGAAATTAAGCCACACATATTCAAAAATTATTTTTAGGCGATTTAAATGGCATCTAAACTTAGTACCTACCATAGAAAACTCTTAATAAGGCACTCAGGCATTCTGAATAGGGTTTTATTAAAATAGAAATTGTCCTCATTTTATGATAACGAAACATTCTTTATTGAAGCCAATTGCCAAGTCGAGAAAGAGAAGAAAAATCAGAAAAAAAATGGAAAAATACCTCAGCAAGAGGACAGCAAGAGAGAAGAGAAGGCAGACAATACTAGATTTTCTCAGTGCTGCACGAGAGGATATACTCATATCATCACTGAAAATTGCTCTAGACTGCCTCCACCTGTTGGCTAGGGAGCATAACCATCTCATCAGGACTGGTCTTGCAGGATAAGGAAGCAACAGTTTAAGTGTCAACATATCGGCAAAACTGACTTCTTTTTTTGAACTTTGACTCTAAAAATGTCTGTCTGCTGGTATGGTTACACGTACGTGTGTTTCTGGTTCTAGTTCTCTTTTTTTTTCTGTTTTTCTTTTTTTTGTGAGGTGGGGAGGTTCACCCAAATTTCGGAGCTTACATTTATGAAACAAAGTTTGGTGCCTACTACTGAAAATAACCGCTAGGCTTTCAATTTTTTTCTCCTCCCTAAATTCAACCCTGTTGCCAGCTACGTTTTAGGCTCCTACATTTAAAAATTTAGTGAAATTTGAGTATAAATTTAGGTACTCATCCCTAGTAAATTTTCATGGAGGCCAATTTAGTAACCTGATTCTCAGAGTCAGGAATATAAACCTTGTGATTATCGGCCTCTAGATTCTTAAAACTTGCTTGGGGGGGGGGGGGGGAGGAAGTAAGATGTTGGCAGGAAGTGTCGCCGGAGTTTAGTTGCTTTTTTTGGGGATTGTGATGTCTCGGAGCGGTGTTCATGGCCATTGGTATGGGCCACAGAAATCAGGGGGTCCTACCCTCGGGTCCTCCTGTAGTGAGCCCTGCGGGACAGAAAACCCTGGATTCTTGCTGCCTTATGTCCAGGTGCTAGAGCGGTGTCCTAGCGGAGCTTGTGGAAGGCCTATCAGCTCTGTACACATCGGGTGTTCTGTTCTCTCCTGAGCTGCAGACCCGCCCGCTACATCCCGGAAGTGTTTGGTCAAACACAGCTGTGCTTCCCGCCGGCCTGCCAATGAGCATGCCATCTTGGGGAAGTGAAGAGGGCACTCCAGGGACTTTGGCAGCTCCAGTGGAGAGAGAAGATACAGGGGAGAAGGAGACTGTGGTTACAACAGTGACTGCAGAGGTTCCATCGAGACGGTCTGGAGTTCAGCCTACTTCTGGGTTTACAAGTTTGGTGAAACTGAAGGTTATTTCTCTGGAAGCGCTATGGGATGCGATAGCTACTGTGACCTCTTCTCTGGGATCTTTTGTGGGAACAGGGAGTACTGAATTAATGGAGGTTAAGTCCAATTATTGTTCTGCTTCCGTGGCTCAAGAGCAACAAGCAGAGAGGATTCTCGCTTTGGAGCAGGAACTTGGGCATCTCCGGGAGCTGGTTGGAGCCCAGATAAAAGACAAGTGCATGTTGTCTCGGAAGACGGAGTATTTAGAAAATCAAGCCCAATGTAATAACATCAGACTGTTGAATTTTCCTAGGTCTCCAATTTTGTCAGCTGTAGAGATGGTTAGGAAATACTTCGGAGAGGTTTTAAAGATCCCTCCGGAGCATTTTCCCCCTTTGACTCGAGTACAATACTTGTCTCTGGGGTCTGGCAGTCATAGGGATGTTCCTGGAGAGGAGGGGACCTGACGGGGTTCTTAGAGAACTCTTTAGAGATTATTACAGATAGGTCCACCCTGTTAATTACCCTGGTCTTGGAGTCAGATAAAGCTTTGATTTTTCGTTCTTATTTTAGGAACTTTAATGAGAGTTTTTTGGGGTCACAGGTTAGGATGTTTCCTGATTTATCTTGTGTATCTCAGCTGCATAGGAAGGAGTTCCTAAGCCTTCAGCCAAGGGTCTTGGCTATAGGAGCTTCTTTCCAATTAAAATTTTCTATTAAATGTTGTGTTTCTTTTAAAGATAATGTATATTTGTTCTTTGATCCAAAACTGTTTGTGGCGTTCTTGGTTGCTAGAGAAGAAGGTGTTGTTCAAGTCACTATCTCTACCCATATGGCTGACGCTTAAGCCTCCGCCTGTTTGATTTATGCTTTTTTCCCCCCCTTTTCTTGTGGTGAGTTTTTTTGATCCACCTAATGATTTCTTGGAACCTCCCCTATTTCCTTTTTCTTTGTGGTCTAAGATTTGGAGGTTTATTTTTCCCTTTTGTTTATTATTATGATGTTATGATTGTATACTCCATTTTCTCTTATTTATTTATTTAAACGGATTTCTATACCGCTTTATCCTACAATCAAGGCGGTCTACACAGCAAACAATCAACAACATACTGTGTCTAGTGTGCGAATGCATTGAACAGTGAATGCACGTGTGTGTAGAGGGTCGTTGATTCTTTGTGATCTATAGGGAGGAGTGGTCTAGTGGTTAGGACAAGGTACTTCAGGCCGGAGGGCCGGGGGTTCAAATCCCACCTGGGGACAGCAATCTCAAGCCGGAGGGACTGGGATTTCTAGTCCTATAGGCACTCCTTGTGGTCTTGGGCAAGCCACTTAACCCTCCATTGCCCATGTTCCCTGTAAGTATTAACGTATGTGTGTCATATCCCCTCGTGTTAAATGTATCCCCCAAATGACTGCTTTGACCTGGTGAAAAGCAGAATATAAATACAGCTAAATAAAATAAATAAAAAATAAAATTTACAACGTGCACTATATACAATACTATATACATCAGGACTTTACTTCAATACTATGCATGTGTCGAACAGGGAGGGTGGTTGAGCTGTGGTATTGTCCATTGCATAGTTAGGTGATGTCACCATAGTGCTCTATGAAGAGGGTCGTCTTGAGCAGTTTCCTAAATTCCTTAATGTCTGTTTTTGACCGTAGTTCATCAGGGAGGGCGTTCCATAGTGTTGGTGCCGCCTTTGATAGGGCTCGTTTTTCGGTGTCCTTGCATACCTTGGTGAAGTCTTTTGGTGTGTTGACGCGGTTGGCGGTGCCTCTCCTCCTTGGCCTTGTGCTGCTGTCTGGTTGTATGAGTGGTTGTAGGTTGAAGGCTGATAGCTGTTGTTTGATTGTGAATATGTTTATGACTGTCTTGTATCTGATGCAGGAGCTGATTGATAGCCAGTGGAGGTCTTTTAGAGTGGGTGTGATGTGTTCTGGTCTTGTGGTGCCAGCTATTATGCGTGCTGCTGTGTTTTGTGCCAATTGCAGTGGCCTGAGTGTCTGTTTTGTTAGGCCAAGATATATTGGGTTGCAGAAGTCTAGGATTGAGGTTATTAGTGCTTGACATACTGTGCGGAAGTGCTCCTGGGAGAGGAGGGGCTTGAGGCGTCGGACTAGTCTCATCTTGTGGTATGCGTTTTTGGTGGTTCTGCTGATGTGGGACTGAAGGTTCAGTTCTTTGTCTAGCGTTACTCTGAGGTATTTTACTTCTGGCTGTATGGGTATGGTTGTGTTGTCTATCTTGATGTTGAGTGGAGGGATGAAGTCGGCGTTTCGTGTGATGATCAGCGCCTTGGTCTTGCTGTAGTTTATAATCAGGTTGTTGTTTTGAAACCAGCTGTTCATGTGCATGAGACACTCCGTTATCTTGGTGTAGTCTGGGTTTTCGAGGGTGATCGGTGTGTATATCATTATGTCGTCAGCATAGATTATGTATTTTATCTTGTGTTCTTTTATGATGCTGCATATGGGCTGGATGTAGAGGTTAAATAATAGCGCCGATAGGGCGGATCCTTGAGGTACACCTTGCATGACCTTTATGGGTCGGGATGTGTTGGGACCGATCTTGACCTGTATCTGTCTGTCCGTTAAGTAGGAGTGGAACCACCTCAGGGTGGCTCCGTGTAGTCCGATGCTCTGTAGTCTTGCTAGTAGAGTTCCGTGGTCCACTGTGTCAAACGCTGATGAAATGTCAATGAAGATCATGAGTATTCCGTTCTTGCTGTTGTCTCTGAGGTGTAGTATGTTGTTAAATAGGTATAGCAGGAGTGTTTCGACTCCGTGGTTGGGGCAGAAACCGTGTTGGTTGAGGTCCAGTTGTGTGTGGTTGTCGATGTGGTCTTATAGCTGATGCTGTACAGCTTTCTCAATGATCTTTGCCAGTAGAGGGATGCTTGAGATAGGTCTTTAAGCTGCTGGGTTGTTCTTGTCGAGGGGTTTCTTCGGGATTGGTCTTATTGTGGCGAGTTTTAGCTGGTCCGGCATGATTCCTTGAGTTAGTGAACTGTGCACCATTCATGTTATATCTTGGATGTTTATTGTAAATGTAATTAAAAATAAAATTTAAAAAAAAAACTTGATTGGGGTTTTTTTTTTTTGCATTATTGTGTCCTTCCTTTGGTTTTATACCACAGTCTCCTTTTCTTTTTGTCAAATGTATTTTGAACCTAAATTTGTATAGGATGTCAGAAAACACATTTAGGTCTGTGTGTTTAAAAATACCAAAGTATATAATTAAAGGTGTACTGAACCCAGAAACCTTTATAAAACATATACAACGCTGCCAAAAAATATACAATGGCAGTATGCACATTAGAAGCAGCCATTTTATAACTAAAAAGGATATGTCTACTATAGCATGCTTGGCTTTTGCAGCTAATGCTGTGTGTTAGTTGCAGAAGTCCCACGGTAGCTGCTGGGGGTGTTCCCAACATTTCTCCTGCAGATACAACAGGAATCATGGGGTGGCAGCTTCGCAGATGCCACTAATGCTGCTGTCAACGCCAGTGGTAACCGCATGGTGTGGGTACGCCCACTTGCACTGCTCATATGTGAAATGAAGCTGCTGCAGAAAATTGCCTCTCTCCTGCGTTAGCTGTCTTTGTGGTGCAATAATCCCATGTTAGCACCGCAAAGACAGTTATCGCCTTTTAGTAAACATACCCCAAAGTGTTTCTTAAAAAGGCATCATCACTTGGGGCTTTCCCTGTATAAGTAGCACTATTCACACATATGACTGGAAGATTTTGCAAAACCACATGTCCAAAGAACCCAAGCTCTGAAACTCAATTCTCCTAATACTACTACTTTAATATTATTTTATCAGTCACTGAAAATAATGATTGGATAACAGATAAGTTTCAGTTTGGTTTGGTTTAGGATGTGAAAATGACAACATTTGTTTAAGTGGAGATTTAAAGCAATGTTTGCAGCCTTCATTCGCTGAACTCACACATAGGTGCCCAACTTCAGCTTCTAATAATAGCCAGTTAAACTTGCTCAAAATCACTTTTAGATCTCTAATTTAGAACCTTCAACTGTGATACAAGTTGCTGAGCCATGGTCAACAGGAGCTAATCTGAATAATCAATATGACAACCTTATGTTTCTAATGCAAACAAGATTGATACAGTAAAGTGTCTCACAGCCACATCTCAGTCATGGCCTCTTTTAACCCCTAATTAGATTTACACGATTATCCCTACTCTTCCTTACAAATGTACAGCTCGGATAAGGGATGACAAAAGCTATCTGCACTTATTCAGCATTCGCAGACTGTAGGTTATCCAGGGAGATATAAGAAAAGACCAGAAAACAATTGTTATTCATATCATCTACAATTTAAGGATGGTCACAGTTTCAATACAGGCCAAATGAAAATAGCCCAAAGCATTAGATAGATGAAGGAGTACTTAAAGACTTCAGGGCAACACAGATGGAAAGGAAAGGCAAGGCAATGTGAGACAACTGTGCCTAAATCAACCTATTACTAAGAAAAAAATATTAAGACAAAGATTCTATTTTTGTATTTGTGTATCTTTGTTCCTACTATTAGGTTATATGTCTCTCTCAAAAGAGATGTTAGAAAAATTGTAAAAAAAAAAAGGCTGTAAACTTTTAACTTGATATTTAAGTATTTAATATTGTGAGTATGATATTCTTATCACATCATACTATTGTTTAATTTTGTAAAAAGTATTTTACGTGTTAGATTAGATAAAACAAAGGAAAAAGCATGTGTTTTCAGCAGGCTCTATGGATACTGTAAAAAATATAAACTATAATGATCACTGGTCAGAACAATTCAAACTTCAATACAGTATTTAAGTCTTAAAATCTCTAATATACAGTTCAATTTTACAAAATAAATCTGATTTCTACTAGTAGCAAAATCTTAATACAGAAGATACCAGTTCAACCTAGAAAAGTATTACAAAATAGTTTTGGATTTACTATTATTATTACTCATTTATACAGCACTACAAGTCATACACAGCGCTGTACAGACATGCAAGTAGACAGTCCCTGCTTGTAGAGCTTACAATCTAGAAGACAACATACAGTACAATACAATTCAAAAATTAGGGAATTATGGAGATGAAAGCATGGGAATAGTCTAGGATCCAAAGGCGGCCTCAAAGAGGTGAGCTTTGAGCATGGACTTAAATCGTGAAAGAGGAGATTTGACTATTATTTATCATTTCAATAGCTTTGCTAGAGAAATGCATTACTCTATCTCCCATCCCAATATATACAAATCTGAGTCAACATCAACTTGATGACACTTAATGACAACAAGACGCTATAGGTTTCAGCATGTTGAAATAAAACAAAGTTTGTCTATTCAGTGACACAGATTCATCAGACTGCTATTTACTTATATGGTTCCCTTATAGAAACACAGAATAAGACAGGAGAAAAAGACCAATTCACAAGGGCGTCCCCTTGGAGCCACTTTAGAAACCGGCTATACGGACATTCCCAGGGCTGGCCCAACCATTAGGCAAACTAGGCAGTCGCCTTGAGGTGGTAAAGAGCAGAATATTCAAAGCAAAACAACAGATTCTAACAGCTAAGAGTAGCATAAGACTTAAGGTGTCTAGGTATCAATTCTCTGAATCAACTCTGAGGCCAGCTCTGGACATCTCTAGTGCAAGGATGTCCAAGTAGAATGGGGGTGTGCCAGAAGAGTGACCTGAGCAAAGCAACTAAGATGTATGTTGCGGTGTAATTTCAGAATGGCACAAGCATGTCTGAACCTGGTTGTTGAGACAACCATTCCTATACCTGCTCCTGACCACAAATAAGGAGCAAATAAGTGCTTGTTTCATGGTGGCAATGCTACCAGGGGGGAAGAACATGATACGCAATCATCGGCACTGTCCATATTTCCTGGGCAAAGAAGGCTGCATGCAAATACATCCACAAACAGATTACTAACCTGCCCCCATCTGACTGTCTGCAATGTCAATGACTATGGACACCCTCCTTCTGGAAAAATGACAGCCGGGATGTCCAAGGTGTTAATTCATTTGGAGATGTCCATGTTTCTAAAATCGGGCCAAAATATAAACATCCCCAGGGGTTTCTCAGGAGTTTTGCCCTGGATGTCCTTTCTAAAATGCCTCTTCATATGGCTTATCCAGTCTCCCCCAGCCTCTACAATCCCTTCTTCTATCTCAAACATCCTTGGTGCTTGTCCTATGGTTTCTTTAATTATGACAGTATTCTTGTCTTCACTGGGCGGCTGCTCCATACATCCACTACCATTTTTGTAAAGAAATATTGACTTAGATAAGCAGAGATTTTGGCAGGAATATGATATGCTTTGTTAATTCTCTAGATTTGGCACAAAACAAACTCTATACAGATAGTCAGCTCTGGCCACAAACTGGATACTGGTGCTGAATGTCTGGATTTTAGTTGACCATCACGGCCGGTGTTTAAAAATAATATGACCATGGAGGCTGAATATTGGCCCATCAATGTTTACAAAGGATGACAGAATAAGGCAAAAAAAAAAATCAAAAGGAACAGTAGAGCAAAGAGAAACATTTACGGAGATGCAGAGAAAAATATAGAAAAGAAATGATTACATGAAAATGCACAACAAAAATAAATATAGATGCAGAATATTACAGATAAAGCAATAAAGAAAATATCACGGGACATAACAGAGCAATGAGAAATATGCCATATGACAGCAGCAATTACAAATAAAGTGGAAATACAATTAAAATGAGTTTAGCCTTTGGTGCATTTTCTGCGAGTGTGAACATCAGTAGATGCACACACGGTGCTTTGTAAGTTTAGTTACAGTTACAGTTTAATTTTATTTGAGATACCGCCTATAACCATAGCAACTAGGCGGTTAACAAAGTAAATAACAATGAAGGTAAAACAAAAAAGAATACAAGGAAAACTAAACGGGGGTAGACGAGGACAGAGGACGAGGAGAGGGATTGCGGGCCTAGGTTAGGTTACAATACAGAGGCGAGTGTAAAATAAACGAAAGACACAAAAAGGGAGGACAAAGATAAACTTCATACTTCACATACCCTAGCTTAGGCATGAGGTTCATTACTGTCATGCGCAAAACAAATCCATTTGAAGAAATTACCTCCTTGAGGTGCTTTCCATCTGAGGCTTAGTGAAGCCTCAGTCCTGAGCCAAGATATGTGGAGTGTGATCTCAAGCTCTCAAATTTACTGATAACATTCACCATAGTACTTACACTGTGCCAAAGAGAGCTTCTTTCTGGAGTTCATACGATGTAATATGAATAAGCAACTTATCGAGATGTGGTTAGATATTGCTTTTAATCAGGCCTGTGGCACCCAGAATGATGAGTAATATTTTTGTATCTTTCTGCTATAGTGTCTTCTATTGCATTTCTTAGTACTTAAGAATTTTCACTCTATCGTATCTTCAGAGACTGCAGTACTTTAAAGATCATGTTAAGTGAGATTTCAGTTTCTTTTCTAGCAGCCATTTTCTGTGGTGATGGAAGGATTCTGTTTGGACCTTTTTGACACAATGTGATGCAGTTAAAGTCAAGTCTGTTTTGCCTGATTTAACATTGGCCATGGCAGTTATTGCTTGGGATTGCAATGTTTTACTTGCAGAATTTATTGATTTTTGGTTTGCTTAGCAGAGAGCTGATTTCTGAGAAGTCTATCCTGCAGCAAACTCAATGGGTTGCTCTATAGTTATTCTAAAACATATTCCTGTGATTATATTAGTAAGGCTCATAGTTGTGAATCCATTTATAGTTTTGTTAAAGAGAATGATGCATACAAGATTTCTTTCAGTTTTTTTGTGTCCATGATAAAATATTTACAAAAGCGTAGCCATACGTGTTTATTTATCCATTTGGGATTATATAGCTTGCTTACTATATTACAGTATAATTTGTTGAATGGTTAATAAAATAAAAATAGGGAAAGCATGTAGAGGCATATCCTTAGGAATACTTTCCAGCACAGAATTATAAAAGAGGGTTTTGAGGTTCTTATATTCAGGACAGCTTAAGGGGCGAGCCTGCCTTACTGCTCACAATTTCACAGCTGCAGGAATGTTACCCATGACATTTCTAAAAGGTAAGCAGAAGCTCTTCCTGTCTTTAGCAAGAAACAAAGTGCTTATTTGCCTTTAAACAATGCCATGATTCCAGCAACTACAGCACAGCACAACCACGTGAGTGAAGAGCAAGCTCCCACCGCTGCGTGAAGTGGAGAGGAGAGGAGAGAAGGTGACTGGCTGGGACTGATGCCTGGGGATAGGGGAAGAGAGGTGGTGAATGGCAGGGATTGATGCTGAAGGTGGATTTATAATGGGCTGAGATTGGAACTGAGATTGAAAGAGAGCTGATGCTGCGTGGGATTAGGACTGGAAGGAGACTGATGTTGGTGCTTCTTTATCAATGGGAGTGGACCAGAGGAGTGGAGAAGGGCAACTGTAGTCCCTCTCTACACAAAAGCAAAAGCAAGGAGGAGATTGGGAATTACAAGTCAGTTAATCTAACATCTGTGGTTAATAAATTAATGGAAACTTTGAAAAAACAGGGAATAGTGAGTTTTCTGGAATCCAATGGACTGTAGGATCTGAGGCAGCATGGTTTTACTTTAGGCAGGTCTAGTCCGATGAATCTGATTGATTCTTTTGGCTAGGTGACTAGAGATTTGGACAGAGGGAGAACGATGAAATCTCAGTACACCTCATCTAGCGCTCTCCCTCGGTCACTTCAGGGTCCATCTTTTGGGTGCTCAATTTATTTATAAGTCGCCTGAGGGATGGACCCTAAAACTACCAACTGGGTTAGAAACTGGTCGAGTAGAGGGGAACAAAGAGGACTACTAAATGGAGTTCACTCTGAGGATAAGGACATTATCAGTGGTGTGACACCTTGATGCAATTAGTTTTAACACTTTTCTAAGTGATATTGCGGAAGGTCTGCCATGTAAGGTTTGCCTCTTTGCAGATGATATAAAAATCTACAATAGGGTAGATCCAGGAAGGTATGGATAACATGAGGGGGGATCTAGCGAAGCATGAAGAATGGCCAAGAATTTGGCAGATGAGGTTTAATGCTTAAATATGCAGGGTCATGCATTTGGGCTGCAAAAATCCAAGGGAGTGGTACAGTATAGAGAGTGAAGTATTTCTGTCCACAAAAGACCTCAGGATGACTGTTTCTTATGATCTTAAGGTGAACAAACAGGTAGAGCTGAAGTCCAAAGATAATGCAGAAGCCCTGAAGCATATTGCTCCATATAGGACTTGCAACATGTGAGATTTAGACAATGGAAGCTGGATTAGAGCTTCTTGCAAGGACTGCAAAGTATGGCTTGTGGCACAAGCAACAAGGCATCTAGACAAATATGCTGGACCATTATTATGTAAGGCTTGGGAGCCAGTAAAGATCATGAAGAGCGAAGTAGTGTGACTGAAATGCCAGAGATCAGTGATGATACCAGCTGTATTATTCTGGTACATCTGCAAATGCTGTCTTGTATTGTAGTAATCAAGCCTAGAAATAATCAGGACTTGAATCACCGTTGAAAGACCTATCTTTCCGTACCCATATCTCCCATATTACTAAAACTTCTTTCTTCTTCCTCTGCCAAATTCGCTCAGTCCGCCCTTTCCTCTCTCTTTCAGCCCTGACCACTCTGGTATTATCCTTAGTTATGTCGCGGGTAGATTTTTCCAACTCACTGTTCCTCGGTCTCCCTAAAAATCAGGTAACCAGACTTCAAAGAATACAGAACACTGCTGCACGCCTTCTTACACATTCCTCTCTCCGAGATCACGTCACTCCTTTGCTCGTTCGTCTTCACTGGCTGCCTGTTCCATTCCGTTCTCAATTTAAGTTGCTGACTCTGTTACATAACGTTTTCTACACCAGTACCCCATCATATCTGGCTGATCTCCTTTCCTTTCACTCTCCTAGGCATACACCCCGTTCTTTCCACCTTAACCGTCTCACCCTTCCTCCTCCTTCCCGTGCCCATTTGCAGCTCACCCGCCTCTCTGCTTTTTATTTTGCCGGTCCTGCTCTTTGGAACTCTCTTCCCTCTTCCCTCCGCCTAGAACCACAATACGTCACTTTCAAGCAAAACCTAAAGACCCACCTGTTCTCCTTGGCATTCAATGTCCCTTCTCCTTTTGTATGAGTCTTACCCCTTCTTGTATATTAAGTCTGCCTTCCGTGTCTTGTCCCATTTCTATTATCTCTTTTTTCTTTTCTGTCCTTTATAATTTTGTACATTTCCTTTTCTTTTTACCGGCCTCGACCAATTTTTATGGAATTTTTATTATTGTACACCGCCTTGATTGGAATTAGAAAGGCGGTTTTTATCAAATAAAATAATAAAATAATTAAACATTAAACATAAAGGGCATTTTTGGTCTGAAACAGCCATGCCTGGCAAAGAAAATGAATGTAATAGGTAACAAATTTTATTTTATAAGATGCTTTCATGCCCAATACATCTGAATGAATAAATAAATGACTACCTTAGAACCACTGAAATTTGCTTCTTGAAAGTCAATGAACATAAGAACATAAGATATGCCATACTGGGTCAGACCAAGGTCCATCAAGCCCAGTATTCTGTTTCCAACAGTGGCCAATCTAGGTCATATGTACCTAGAAGTTTCCCCAAGAGACACAAGTTCCACAATGCTTGTACTGGGTCAAGCATTGATATCTTCGGTCACTTCTTAATAACGGTTTATGGACCTTTCCTCCAGGAACTTGTCCAAACCTTTTTTAAACCCAGCTACACTAACAGCCTTTACTACATCCTCCGGTAACAAATTCCAGAGTTTGATTACACGTTGAGTGAAAAAATATTTTCTTTTATTAGTCTTAAATAGTTTACCCTGTAGCTTCATTGCATGTCCCCTAGTCTTTCTATATTCTGATAACGTAAACAATCGATCTACGTTTACACGTTCCACTCCGTTCATTAATTTATAGACTTCTATCATATCTCCCCTCAGCCGTCTCTTTTCCAGGTTAAAGAGCCCTAACCTTTATAGCCTTTCTTCATAGGAGTATCCTTCCATCCCCTTTACCATTTTGGTGGCTCTTCCCTGAACCTTTTCTAAAATAGCTATATCCTTTTTAAGATACGGCGACCAGAATTGCACACAATATTCAAGGTGCGGTCTCACCATGGAACGATATAGAGGCATTATAATATCTTTTGTTTTATTTTCCATTCCTTTCCTTATCATACCTAGCATTCTATTTGCTCTCTTGGCCGCTGCTGCACACTGGGCCGAGGGTTTTAACATGGTATCCACAATGACGCCTAAATCTTTTTCCTGGGTGGTGGTTCCTAATGTGGAACCTTGCATCGTGTAACTTTAGTTTGGGTTGTTCTTCCCTAGGTGCATAACCTTGCACTTGTCCACATTAAATTTCATCTGCCATTTTGATACCCAGTCTTCCAATTTATCAAGATCCTCTTGCAATTTTTCACAATCCTCTTGGGTTTTAACAACTTTAAATAGTTTTGTGTCATCTGCAAATTTGATCACCTCACTCGTTATTCCACTTTCCAGGTCATTTATGAATATGTCAAAAAGCAGCGGACCCAGCACAGATCCCTGGGGTACACCACTATTCACCTTTCTCCATTGGGAAAATTGGCCATTTAGCCCTACCCTCTGCTTTCTATCTTTTAACCAGTTCCTGATCCACAATAGTACACTACCTCCTATCCCATGACTCTTTAGTTTTGCCAAAAGTCTCTGATGAGGGACCTTGTCAAAGGCTTTCTGAAAGTCCAGATACACAATATCAACCGACTCACCTTTGTCCACCTGTTTATTCACTCCTTCAAAAAAACATAACTGATTAGTAAGACAAGATCTTCCTTGTCTAAAGCCATGTTGGCTGTCTCCCATTAGGTTGTGACTATCTACATGCTGAGTAATTTTATTCTTTATGATGGTTTCTACCATTTTTCCTGGTACTGACGTCAGGTTCACCGGTCTGTAGTTTCCCGGATCACCCCTGGAACCCTTTTTAAAAATTGGTGTTACATTGGCGATCCTCCAATCTTCAGGTATTAGAGATGATTTTAATGATAGTTCACAGATTACTGATAGCAGGTCTGCAATCTCATATTTCAGTTCTTTCAACAGCCTTGGATGTATACCATCCGGCCCAGGTGATTTGCTACTGTTCAGTTTATCTAATAGTTGTAAGACATCTTCCCGATGTATCGATATTTCCTTCAATTCTTCCGCACCTTTAAATACCACTTCAGTCATGGGTAACATCCCTACATCTTCCTCAGTAAAGACCGAAGCAAAGAATTCATTCAGTCTCTCCGCTATCGCCTTGTCGCCTCTTAGTGCTCTTTTAACCCCTTTATCATCTAATGGACCAACTGACTCTCTCAGAGGTTTTTTGCTACGAATGTACTTGAAAAGGTCTTTATTTCGCGTTTTTGCTTCCGCAGCAAGCTTCTTCTCAAATTCCCTCTTTGCCTGCCTTATCAATGCCTTGCATTTGACTTGCCAGTGCTTGTGCTGTTTCCAGGTTTCGTCGTTTGGCTCTTTTTTCCATTTCCTGAAAGATGCTTTTTTGGCAACAGCCTCTCTGACCTCACCTTTAAACCAAGCTGGCAGTTTTTTGAACTTCCTTCCACTTTTCTTAAAGCGTGGAATACAGCTGGTCTGGGCTTCCAAGATAGTATTTTTCAACACCACCCAAGCTTGACGTACGCCTTTAACCTTTGCAACTGCTCCTTTTAGTTTTTTCTTAACTGTTTTCCTCATTTTATCATAGTCTCCCTTTCGAAAGTTAAAAGGTAGTACTGTGGATTTCCTTACTATCCCTCCTCCACTAATTAAATCAAAGGCGATCATGCTATGATCACTATTGCCAAGTGGCCCCAACACCCTTATCTCTTGCACTAGATCTGGTGTTCCACTAAGGACTAGGTCTAATATGGCTTCCCCTCTGGTCGGTTCATGAACCAGCTGCTCCAAGAAGCAGTCATTTATTTCATCTAGGAACTTTATCTCCCTAGCATGTCCTGACGTGACACTGACCCAGTCGATACCGGGGTAATTGAAATCACCCATTATTATTACTGCGCTGTAACTTTTGTTAGCTTCCTTGATTTCTTTGAGCATTTATCATCCATTTAGTCATTCTGGCCAGGTGCTCGATAGTACACCCCCACTGCCATTGCCTTCCCCCTTTTATATGGAATTTCAATCCATATAGATTCTACAGCAGATTTTGTTTCCTGCAAAACTTTAATCCTTTCTGAGTCAATGCCCTCTCTAACATAGAGCGCAACCTCTCCACCAATTTGATCAGCTCTATCATTACGATATAGTTTGTACCCAGGTATCACAGTGTCCCACTGGTTGTCCTCCTTCCACCATGTCTCTGATAGTCCAATCATATCTAACCTTTCATTTAGTGCTGTATATTCTAACTCTCCCATCTTATTCTTTAGACTTCTAGCATTTGCATACAAGCATTTTAGAGAATGTATTTTATTCATGTTAATTTGGCTATTGTTAGACATGGGTAAATTGGGATCTTTAAGCTCTGTCTGCTCCATACTTGAGGGCATTTGGGCTACTTTACTCTTTTGTGGAACCTCTCTGCTTTTGGTAGTGTCCTTCAAGGATACATTCTTCCGAACTATCCGCTCTTGGGCGACTGTCGGCTTTCCCCTAATATCTAGTTTAAAAGCTGCTCTATCTCCTTTTTAAAGGTTAATGCCAGCAGCCTGGTTCCATCCCGGTTAAGGTGAATCCCATCCCTTCGGAAGAGCCCCTCCTTTCCCCAGAATGTTCCCCAGTTCCTAACAAATCCAAAACCCTCATCTCTGCACCATTGTCTCATCCACGCATTGAGATTGAGGTCTAAGATAACTCGCAGCGTATAGATGTGGTCTACCAAGTGTACACCTCATCACCCATTCACACATTTAACATGCAGCCTAATGGAGAGTGTTTCCTGATCCAAGAAACCTCCATCTTATAGATTCAATTTAAGTTTATGATTTTTCACTCACAGTAGGCAATTTCTGGCTAGGGTTCTGATTTTAGATTTTTTTTCATATTAAATTTTTATTAACTTTTATAACCATAACAATTTTTCCACGCAAACTTAACAAATCAACGCTTCCCATAGTTCCTCCTTCCCTCCCCACACCCACTCCCCCTTTCCGGACCCTTTCCCTCTCACAGCACTTAAATACAATAAATCTCTCAGAGAATACACAATTTCCTCCTCTTGTAATACCGCTTCCAATTATATAGATTATACCCTTCCCGTATCCATGTACTTGCCCCCTTCCACGTTACTAGTAGAATTACTACGTAAGCTCTATTTTAATTTCCCTTTAAAGATACCCCATACTTTTTCAAACTCCCTGCCCCATTTTTCTCTGTACTGCTGTCGCGATTCCCACAAGACGACTGTGTGGGCAGGTCACCGGATCTCCAGGGAGCTGCAATTACACATCTTGCTGCCACCACACACATTCGTACCAACTTCCCCATACCCCCTCCCACCCTTCTCTGGCCACCCCCAAAAGTACATTCTCCATGCCCCATTCCACCGACTTTCCACCATGGCTTCCACTGTCCCCTGTACTCACTCCCAAAACCTCTTTATAAGTTCATAGGTCCACCACATATGTAGGAAGGTGTCCTGCGCAGCACGCCCCCCTTCAACAGGTCTCCGGTACACTGCCTATTTGTTTATGCATGCGGACCAGTGTCTCATACCACCAACAGAATATTGTATAGCCATTTTCTTTATGGCTTGCTGATACATGGCCCCAAGGGAGTCCTCCCCACTCCTCTTTAGCCATTTCCCGGCCCAACCCTTCCTCCCATCTCCTTTGGAAAGGCAATTTCTCGATATCTGTTGCTTCCTGTATCAAGCAGTATATTTTCACGAGACATCGACAACGTGCCAAGGGTTGCCATCACATTCTCTCAAAATCTGATAATCCTTTTCAGATCATTTCCCGCATCTCCCCCGTTTTTACCCAGTGCCTCACTTGTAATATCCATAAAAACCCCTATTGGACACGCTAAATTTAGTCTGGACCTCTTCAAACGAGAGCACCTGGCCCTCTGGGCACAACTGATACACTGAATGTAGCCCCTGCCTTTCCCATCTTTGAAACAAGGGGTCTTGCAATCCTGGGGGGAAGGCCTCCTAATAACGCAATGGTTGGAGGAGGGACCTGTTCCTTCCCAGCCATTTTCTCAAGACCTTTCCCCTCCACACAGCCTCCACCTTCCGCACCAGCGGACTCTGTATTTATCCAGAGGATTTCTCTATCCTAAGCAAAAAACGCATTGGCATATCTGGAGTGGCGGCCTGCACAATTTTAACCCATTTTCTCGTTACTCTCCTGCCATACTATATTGGTAAGCTGCACAGCCAGGTAGTATCAAAGCAAGTTTGGCACCGCCACTCCCCCTTCATTTCGAGCCCCCTGGGCTACTCTGGGGGAGCGATGAAGGGTAGTTACTCACCTGTAACAGGTGTTCTCCGGGAATAGAAGGAATCAGTCCTCACATGCGGGTGACATCAGCACAGAGAGAGCTCACGTGGAGCATTTCCCCTGCTTTCAAAGAAAGCCTTTGGGACATGCTACCACACATGAGTGGTCCCCTTCCTGCCCAAGGGTGCTATCTTGCTAAGTCAGATGACATAGCTAAGACAGCAGTAAGAATAAAACAATGTAAAGAGGCAACTCTAAAGGGAGGAGGGAGGGTTGGGAGGACTGATTCCTGCTGTTCCTGGAAAACACCTGTTACAGGTGAGTAACTACGCTTTCTCCAGAAACAAGCAGGAAGTCAATCCTCACATATGGAGCTCCAGGCTGCCGAGGACCGAACAACGACAGCACCAACGGCGACCTAAAGAAGATGAGTCCCCAAATGAGAGACTCTGCAAGACTCTAGCATCCAGCGACACTATCACTCCAGTAGCCTGAACACAGAAGGGTCAGAGGGCAGGAGCTGCCTACACCCCGAGAGCATTACGGAACACTGCCTGGCCAAAGGCACTGTCCCTGTGGGACTCACTCTCCAGGCAGTAGTGAACTATGAACATGTGAATCAAAGACCATGTGGCAGCCTTGCAGATCTCAGTCACCGGCAGTGAGCGGAGGTTAGCCACAGATGTAGCCATTGTCCTCATGTGATGCGCTGTGATCCGGTGCTCAAGGGAGAGGCCAGCTTGCTCATAGGAAAGGGCAATACAGTCCGCCACCCAAGTGGACAAAGTTTTCTTAGTCGTGGGGAGCTCCAGCCTACTGGGGTCGTAAAACAAGAAAAGCCGAGGAGTTTTTCGATGGCCTGAGTCCATTGCAAGTAGAAGGAGCGGGCTCGCTTGCAATCTAATGTATGAAGGATTAGTTCCTCCTTGCTGGCATGAGGCCGTGGAAAGAAGGTGGGGAGGACTACCTCTTGGTTGAGGTGGAAAGGAGATAACACCTTCGGGACGAATTTGGGGGGGGTGTGAAACACCATCCTGTTCTTATAGAACCTCGTATATGGGGGATCCGCCACCAGGGCCTGGAGTTCACTCACCCTCCAAGCGACGTAAGGGCCACCAAGAAGGTCACCTTCCATGATAGGTATCTCAGGTGGCAAGTGGCTAGGGGCTCGAACGGAGATCTGGTGAGCTGGGAGAGCACCACATTGAGGTCCCATTCTGTCACCGGTGAGAAGGCACTTGGATAGTAGAAGGCCCCGGAGGAACCTGGAGACTAGGGGCTGGCTGGAGAGGGATTTCCCCTCGATGGGGTGGTGGTGAGTTGTTATGGCACTCAGATGCACCTGTTCTGAGTTAGACTTCAGCCCGGTGTGCTATAGCCAGCAGGATCACCTCGACGTCCCCTGGAAGACCGAAAGGGGCCAAAGCTAGCCTTTCATCAGCTGCCCTATTAGTGTCAGGGACCCCACATTGGGGTGCAGAAATGAGCCCCCCTCCTGGGACAGGAGGTCTGGAACCCAGCCCAGAGGAATTGGAAGTGCCACCGACAGGGAGAGCAACAGAGGAAACTAGGGCTGCCTGTGCCACCTGGGGGCAATCAGGATTACTGATGCCCCGTCGCTCTGGATTTTGAAGAGAGTCCTGGTGAACAGGGAGGTTGGCAGGAACATGTAGAGTAGGCCCTCGGCCCACGAGATTACGAAGGCATCTGTTATCACTCTCTCCTGGTGTGGCTGGGGGGAGCAGAAGTGGGGTAGCTGCACGTTGACCGGAGAGGCAAAGAGGTCCTTCACGGGCCTGCCCCATAGGTGGAAGAGCTGAGTCGCTACCCTGGGGTGCAAGCGCCACTCGTGGGGCCAAAGGACTCTGCTCAGCCTGTCTGCTAAGCAGTTGTCCTGGGCCTGGAGGTACACCGCTCGCAGGAGCATGTTGTGATGCACTATAAAGGAGAGAAGAGCCACCGCCTCAAGGCAGAAGGAGTATGAGCTCATGTCACCCTGCTTGTTGATGTAAAAAATGGCATCCTGGTTGTCTGTCTGGATCAATGCAGGTTAATGCTGAAGGCAGTGGCAGAACGCCTGTAGGTACAGAAAGACTGCCCAGAGCTCCAGGAGATTGATCTATAGGAGGGAGACATCTGTGGTCAGGATCCTTTGTGGTGCGGGTGCTTGGAAGGGGATTCCTGCCCGGAGGTGGCATAGGTTCTACCACAGTTGAATGAGTCCACCAGCCGGCGGGTAACCTTAATCCTGTCCCTCAGCCTGCCTGTGGCTTGAGTCTACTGTGAGCGCAGGCACCATTGGGCCATCCGCATGTGCAGGTGGGCTGAAGGCATGACATGGACCATTGAGGTCATGTGGCCCAGAAAACTCAGGAGGAGATGTGCCGGTACTGACCGGCGCACTGTACCTCTCCTGTCAACTGTTGGAGACGTGCTGCCCTTTCTCTTGAGAGGACTGCCCTTGCTTGTAGCATGTCCAAGTGAGCACCTATAAACTCCAGGCCTTGAGCCAGGGAGAGATGGGATTTAGGGTAGTTGATGACAAACCCCAGGTGCTGCAGGAGGCAGGTTGCCTGCCCTGTAGCCTGGATGGCCTCGAGGGCCGTATTGCCTCTGATGAGCCAGTCGTCCAGATAGGGGAAGACGAAGGACCCTTGTAGGCTCAGGTATGCGGCCACTACCACCAGGCACTTTGTGAAAACCCTTGGCGAGGAGGCCAGGCTGAAGGCTAGTACCCTGTACTGGTAGTGCTCTCCCCCCATCACATACCTTAGGTACTGCCTGTGGAAGGGGTGGATCAGGATGTGGGTACATGCATTGTTCAGATCTAAAGAGCACAGCCAGTCTCTCTGGCAGAGGTAAGGTAGCAATGTTACAAGGGAAAGCATCTTGAACTTCTCCCTCACCAGAAACTTGTTCAAGTTTCGCAGGTCTAGTATGTGCCTGAGGCCCCCAGTTCTTTTGGGGACAAGGAAATACCTGGCGTAGAAGCCCTTTCCCCACAGGTGTTTGGTAAGGGCTCCACTGCCCTGTCCCTGAGCAGGCCTGGGAGCTCTGAGAAGAGCAAGATCTGGTGAAGGAGAGGTCGCATAGTCTCTTCTGGGAAGAACTTCGGGGGTACCTGCTGGAGGCAGAGGAGGTACCCCTCCCCTTACTTCCTGCAGGACCCACTGCTCCAAGGTGACCCCTGCCCATCTGTGGGCAAAGAGTGTCACGCGGCCCCCAGTGGGCTGGAGAGGGTCTCCCAGGGGAGAGGAGGCCCTGCCCTGGATTCAAAAGCTCCCCCGGGTTGGGTGGGAGTTGGGGCCTGGGGCTTTTGAACTTTCAGCTTTTTGGGCCTGTGGCCCTGCTGTTGTTAGCCTGAGAAGGGCTGGTAATGATTTTGATTGAAGGAACCTTTTTCCTTGGGAAAGTCGATGGTTTCTTACGGGGGAGGGCTGAGGTCTTCTTGGAGAGCCTCTGCCTGGTCACGACCTCGGCCTCTATCTATCTCGCCGCCTTGTTGGACATGAGTTTGCCAAACACGTTTTCCCCAGTACAGGGGACATCAAGCAATTTCTCTTGGACCCACTGCTTGAGGTCAAAGGTCTGCAGCCAGGCCTGGTGCCAGGTGCCGATGTCGGCGGCTGCCACTTGGGCTGCTGACTCAAAGATGCCATAGGCGGCTCGGGAAAGGAACTTACAGCAGTTTCTGATCCCGGCAGTCAGGGATTGGAACTGTTGGAGAGGTTCCCTGGCGAGGCCGGCCAAGAAGGCAGGGAGCTCCTGGATTAGGGCCTTGAGGTACATGCCTATGTACAGTTCATAGGCCTGGATCTGGCATCCAAGCATGGAGCCCTGGTAGTACTTGCGCCCGAGGGCATCGAGGGCCCTAGCCTCTCTGCCTAGAGGGACAGAGGAGTAGTTCTTCTGGCTCTTGAGCTTTTGCATGGTTGACTCCACAACCATGGAATTATGTGGGAGCTGAGGTTTGTGGAAGCCAGGCCCTTCTTGACGCAGTAGATGGCGTCGAGGCATCGGCTGACCACCGGCACAGAGGCCGGGGTCTCCCACATTCTAAGGACCAGCCGCTCGAGGATCCCTGCACCAGCAACGTGAGAGTCTCTTTTGGCAGGGACTCATACTGGAGTATTTCCAGTTCTTTGGTGTGCAGGTCGTCCTCCTCAGAATCAGTCGGGACCAACTGGGCCTGGGCCATATCCCAAACAAAAGTCATGGAAGGCCACGTCCTCCGGGGGAGGATAGCACCGGAGGAGATGGCTGCAATGGAACGTCTTGGTGCAGAGTGGTCTCCGGGGAGGCCTCGGCGTCGGTCTCCCACTTGGAGTCAGAGGGCATCGACAATTCTGAGGCTCGGGAGTCTCGTGCCTTGAGGCCGATCCCGAGAAACCAGGGCCCCCAGAGTATCTCTGGTCTGACTCCCAGAAACTGGTGAGGAAGGACTGGATACCCAAAGACCGGGACCTCAATCGTTGCAGAGGATCGCCCGAGGCCAGTGGTGCTCGGTGCCTGTCTTGGTGCCCAGGGACTCCCCTGCAGTCAGGGGCAGATTATGCGGACAAACCAGCCATCAATGCCTGCTGCAGGGCCAGAATAGCAGAAATATTCTGTTCCGGGGCCACCATTCTGGTTTTGAGGCCAAAGGCTCTGCAGCGTTCGGTGTGGGCACTGAGGGTCTCGGGCCCGATGCCAACACTCTCGCGAGTGCGTCCTTGATGAGAACCATGGCCTCGGGAAACCTCGCACAGTCTCCGCTGGCCAAGGACTAACTCTTAGAGACCTTAGTGGGACGCTGCTTGGAGTCGTCCTCCGTGGGACTTTATCGTGTTTCACCGGTGGGACCTTGACTGGCTTCGAGGATTTTTTCTTTTTCTCTCGGGTCCAGGATCTGCTCGGAGGAGTCGCTGCTGCGGGACTCCAAGGATGCCCGGACCTCATGGAAAGCGCTGGACTTGGAGCTCAGCATCGGGGAAACCCGTGCCAATTCGGACCTTGGGAACATCTTCTCCTGCAACTCCGAGTTTCTTGTTGGTTTTTTAGTCATGTCCTGGCACAGGTCGCAGGTGGTGCTATTGGAGTGGAGGAGTAGCCTAGTGGTTGGGGCAAGGTACTTCAGACCGGAAGGTCGGGGGTTCAAATCCCACTAGAGGACAGCAACCTTGGGCCGGAAGGACTGGGGTTTCTAGTCCCACAGGTGTTCCTTGTAGTCTTGGGCAAGCCACTTAACCCTCCATAGCCCATGTTCCCTGTAAAATAGTTATCTCCAAGTTATAATGCCCTGTTCAATGTAATTTCAGTTTGTTCAATGTAAACCGCACTGATGCAGAATAGCGCGGTATATAAGAGAATGTAAATAAATAAATAAAATTGTGGTCTGGGCCCAGGCAATGTAGGCAGCAGTCGTGGGTGTCTGTAACAGACATGGTCTGACTGTAGCGGTCACATTTTTTGAACCCACTGGGAAACATGATGGGAGACACTCAGTGAAAAAAGGGCACAAATGCCGGTCGAGACGGGCTTCGATCAAAAAGAAGGAAGGAGCCAAGAACGGCGCCGAGGCTGGCACCGACTCGAGGCAGGAAGAGGAACCCGTAAGCAAACCAGGGAAAAAAACTCCAAAATTTTAAGGATAGTTATGACGATTTTTTCCAGAGAAAAGGGACAGACGTCCATTGGGCAAGATAGCACCTTTGGGCAGGAAGGGGACCGCGCATGCGTGGTAGCATGTCCCAAATGCTTTCTTTGAAAGCTGGGGAAATGCTCCATGCAGACTCCATCAGCACCGACGTCATCCGTATACGATTACTGACTTCCTGCTTGTTCCTGGAGAATTCTAGATATACCAGAATAATTTATGTTGTACCAGTGCTATGACTTGTTGGAGTACAGGGATGGGTAGAGTCTGGGAAAAGTATAAGATTCTGGATAGAACGACCATCTTGATGCTGGCAATCCACCCCAGCCAAGACTTTGGGTGCCAGTTCCACTGTTCAAGATATACAAGTACTTTCCTCCAGAGTGGCTCATAATTCACTCGGTATAGCTGTGTCCTGTCTGCACATAAATGAATGCCCAAGTATCGTAGTGGTCCTAAGTCCATCTAAATGGATATTGGCTTTCTAACCTCTTTGCCTCCTCTCCTGTTAGTGAAATATTCATAGCCTCTGCTTTGTCTAGGTTAGCTTTGAATCCCGCTACCCGTTGATCAGCCTCTGTCAGCATCATCAAAATATAATCTGCAAAGAGCAGAATCTTATATTCCCCATCCTGAATCCTAATAACTTGCCGATCCCTAATCCTCAGTGCAAATAGCAATGGGGAAAGTGGGCATCCCTGGCATGTTTCCCTGTGGAGTGGAAAGAAATTTGAGTATCGCCCATTCGCTTTTATTGCTGCTACTGGGTTCACGTGTACAGCACTTGCACCCACTTTATACAATCCTCCCCTACCTCCACTTTCTGCATGGTCACCCACAGGAAGGCCCAGTTCACCCTACTGAATGCCTTCTCAGCGTCGATTGCTAAAACCAAAGCTGGGATTCCCTCCTGGTGCACCATCTTGCAAAGGGAAACTACTCTTTTAACATTATCAGCCACTAGGCGTCCCTGTACAAACCTCGTTTGATCCCCATCTATCAATTTAGGCATAAATACCCCCAGTCTAGCCACCAAGATCTTTGCATCCAGGTTAAGGGGTGAGATGGGCCTACAGGATGCATAGTTGGATGGATCTTTCCCAGGTTTGAGCAGAACACTGATCCCTGCCTGCCCCAGGGACTCATATAAGCTTCTCTCTTCCTGGACCTGATTGTACACCCTCACCAAATGAGATACCAATACCTCCCTAAATTGTTTGTAGACTTGTGCTGTCAGCACTGTTCCCTCTAAGCTGTGCGCGTGTGCGTGCGCACACACCTCGCCGAGTGAGCGCACATACTTTACAACAGAGCGCACAAAAATTACGGTTCTGATTCTGATAGAAAACAACACAGACGTTCTTAAAATTGAAAAGTTGTTGTGTATTTATGGTTTTCACAAGTTCTACAATATTTTCTAGTGCAATCAATGTGGTGTACATACTGTATTCTAACTTGTAGTCAAATTTTAAAGTATATAACTCTGAGTGTCGTTATGTGGCGCACAAAAATTTAACCTTCCTTCAAAAGCTGCACAGCTGATATTTTATGCGCACACAGCCTACAGAAAATTAGAGGGAACATTGGCTGTCAGGCCATCCTATCCTGGAGCATTATCATTTGCCAAAGCTTTAATTGCTCTGTCTACCTCCTCTGGGTGGATCGGCCTATCTATTCACTCCCATACCTTCTCTGTTAGGGTAGGTAGGGTCAAATCCGCTAAACAGTGCTCAAATTCTCCACCTGATACATCCCCTTCCCTGCTATACAATAATAAAAATCCTTAAAGACTTCCCTTATTTCTCCATCTCCCGTGGTCCATCCTCCATCTGCTGTCCTGATCTTTACCACTGCATATTGAGCTGGTAGGGCTTTTAAATTTCATGCTAGCATGTGCCCAGGCTTGTTCCCATGCTCAAAAAAGCAGACGCGCACACTGCAGTTAATGAGCTATAGCCTCAGACTGCAGTTCTTGCACCAATGTGCGCACTGCCACCACTTCCCCTCTAAACATTTCCCCCTTTTCCTGTCCATGATGCCTTTCCAAGACCTGGAGATATCTCACCGTCTCTCTCATTGCCTGCCCCTTCTGCTTCTTCCTCTGGACTCCTCATCGGACAAACCGCCCCCTTAAGCAGGCCTTAAAAGCATCCCAAACAAACAATCTCCTCCTTTACCTCACATCCCGCATTTAACTAAAAAAGGGTAGTCTATATCCTTAGCCACCTCCTGTACTATGTCTGTACCTTGCAGCAAACTATCGCTCATTCTCTAAAACTGGAGTCCCAGCTGGGACCCCAGTCTTCCAGCTCTATCCATTCCAGTCCATGATCTGACCAAATGGCTGTCTCATATTCTACCCTTCCTATATGTGCCATGATATTCAACTGGACCAACACCAGATCCAAGCATACATAGGAGCCATGTGGAGCGGAGTGTTGGGAATAGGTCCTGTCCAGCAAGTGTTTCTCTCTCCAACTGTCCATTAATCTCCACAACTGCATCAATGCCCAAAGGCACTTCCAATGGGAGCGTTCTTCTCATCCTCTTCCTCCTGTACTGGCTAGCCCTGGGCTCAGGATTATATTAAAATCGCTCACTATCCTCACTGCACCTTCTAAAAAGCCCAAGAGCTCAATTCCCAACCTATCAAAAAAATTCTCCCTGGCCTTGGTTGGGGGCATCTATGCATACCAAAATAATGTTCTTCCCCTGTATCTTAGTTGTCCCCCTTCCTCAAATGCGACTGTATTTTGAAACAATAATGCCACTCCCCGCCTTCCCCCCTCCCCTTGCTGAGGCACAATAACCTCTTTGATAATTGTTATGCCACAGTAGCCCTTGGTCACGTTTCTGTAGATGTGTCTCCTGTACCTTCCACCACCTCGAGCTGCAATTGATTAAGCTCTTTGAAGAGTAGCTGTCTTTTACACAATAGATTAAACCCTCTTGCATTGATCGTGCCCAATTTCTGTTTATCCCCCCATTAATGTTTATCCACTCCTTCGCTCTCCCTCTTTATAAGGTCCCCTTCTATCCCTGCCCCCTCCCTACTCCCCTCCCACCAGTGCCATACCCTGCCTACCCCCCCCCCCCCTGGCAGCTCCAGCTACTAGAGCAAGTATATGTCACCCTTCCCTTCCGAACTCCTCTCACCCAACTCTATTATCCACCTCTCTCTCTGACCCTCCCTTCTTCCCTTACCCCTTCCGCCTGCTTGCCCCTTCCCCCTCTTCCCTTCTCCATCCATTCTTCCAAATTCCCACTTCTGTCCTCCCCCCTCCCATCATCCCTTCCCCTCTCCTTCGTCATTCAGCCCATACGCTCCCCTCTCCACCACCCTTACAAATGCATACCCCCTCGTGCATTCAATCCTCACATTCTGGTTCTACCAATTGAATAACCCTGAACAATTAAACTATTAATGGTTAAAATGTATTGATTAACAGTTTACCAGACCCCTTTCATAGTTCCTCTCAATAAAAGTCCTCCTCCCAGTTCTATTGAACACTTCTCCTGTTCTGGATATTTGTATACCCAATGAAGTGAGATACTTCTCAATCATTCGTGTCCAGTGTGCTCCCATCCACTGGACTTCCTTGCTGCTGCTGTAGTCTCCGTCCTCTATCCACCCTTTGCCACATAGTCTGCTTGCTCCATTCTGGAGGCCGTTCATGAATTAGATCCCCGATGACCTAGACGCCCATGTCCTGCATCAGTCAGTATTTCTGCTCTTGTATGGGCTCTCACTGTACAGCCCTCCTCGGTAATTGTAATAGCAAATGGAAACTACCATCTATATTTAATTCCTGCATTGCGCAACTTTATGCTAACATCCCGGAGCTCTCAACATCTATGCAGCGTAATTGGGGGGGGGAGGGGGAGATATCCTTAAAAATCTCAGTGCAATGATCCTTCCAAGTGGCTGCATTATCTTTGCTTGATTTCCCCATCACTTGCTCCTTAGTTGCATACTTATGAAAGCAGACTATGATGTCACATGGCAAATTGGTTCGAGTTAGCCCCAAGGCCCAATGGGCTCTATCTAGTTCGAATGTTGGTGCCTCTGCTTTTCCCCATAATTGTTTTATTATCTGGGACACCACTGTCCACAGTCATGAAATTCAGGGTTGTTGGGGACTCCGAGGAAGCGTAGATTACACCTCCTACTTCTATTCTCTATGTCCTCCAATTTATCCGCCAGGTGCATCTGAGTCTTCAATTCTTTAACCGCCGCTCCCTGCTCCCACGACATGCTCCTCCACTGTCTCTATTCTTTGGCTCATATCATGCAGCTCAGCCCGCAAGTCTGCCTCTGGCATGCCCAAATCACTATGCATATTTTGCATGTCTCCCTTTGGGTCTGCTAGTCATTGTCACAGCTTTTATTTATTTATTTATTAGCAAGGCTTGATATACCGCCCAAACTGGAGTATCAGAGCGGTGTACAAAGAACATAATGGCTACTGGAAGAAAAAAAGGAGGAAGAGAACGCCAATGGTTGACAGGAAAGCAATAGTGAGAGAGTGAAGAGAGAACAGAAAAGAGCAGAGATAAACGCAGAAATGGAGGGAGTACCAGGGGGTGGGAGTGATAGGGTGAGGGGAGATGGAGGCAGTGTGTGGCATCAGGACCATCATGTGATAACAGGGAGATCAAAGGCCTGGGAAAAGAGATGAGTTTTCAGTAGAGCTTTGAAACAAGGAAAAGAGGGTTTGGTGCGGAGAGAGTGTGGGAGAGAATTCCATAGGGCAGGACTTAGGAAAAAGAAAGCAGAGTGACGAGTAAGTCCGAGATGTGCCTGGGATGGGGAGGGAAGAAAAAAATGGTTGCTATGAATAGAGCAGAGGAGGCAAGGAGCGGGCTGGTAGTAGATAAGGTCTGATAAGTACTGGGGGGTGTCTTTGTGAAGAACTCTGTGAGTTATGATAAGGTATTGTCATGCAGCAGGGGCTGATGAAAGCAAAAATGCAGGAGAAGAAGCTGTTTTTCATGAGGAAAAAGATGTGCACAAGATGCAATATCCGCACAGAACAGCTAGAGGGAGCAGGCGTGCACTTACAGAGCCTGAGTGGACACACTTAGCTAATCGAGAGCACCTGACAGTCAGCCCGGAAAGCTCAAACACAGGAGAGCTTTATAAACGGAAGACTGGAGACTGGAGAAGGCAAAGCAGTGCTTGCAGGTGTGGAGCTGGAGGTAAAGCTGAAGGTTTACGAGAGAGAAGCACCACAAGCAAGGACCAAGCAGAAAGAAGCACTTGGGAAACTAGTGCTGGGCAAAGGAATAATCACCTTTGGAGGCAAAGCAGAGTGAAAGAAAGAAGCCTGCTTGTACCAGAGGAACCTGGGGCTAAACCGAAAGGTAACAGAAGCTTTCAGAGAGGAGACTGGCACAGGGATTGTGTTCCTGAAAAACTGCGGGAAGGAGGAAATCCCAGTTCTATATGCTTCTGGAAGCCAAGGTATGCTGACTCTGTTTCTATGAAGAAAACCTTACCTTATAAAAAGCCTTTTGAAAGTAATGCTAAACCTGTGAGAAAGGAAAGCAAAGCTACCTCTCATAAGCCAAGTAGCCAACACCCGAGGGTAGGCCATGCTCATTGGCAAACACTAGAGGAACTCTTTAAATATCCAGAGAACAGGACTAGGGCCTGACCAGAAATTATAGCCAGTGAAACCACTGATACAGACAGAGATAATTCTGAGCCGATGCAAGTGGAACTTGTAGAGCCAAGCCTTTTATCTCAGGAAGAGATGGACTGTTCTTTGTGTGTTTCAGGCAGTGCAGAGTCACTGTTAAACCTGTGAATGATATATGTTATCTTCAGAATGTTATTCATTTGCTAAATGGAAGAAGAGTGCTGAAACATTTGCTTTACTCTGGAACGCTTAACTAAGCATTGTTACAACTGTGAAGCATAACAGTTTTTCCGTTAACCTGAGTTGATTTCATTCCTGAAGTTAAGGACTTTTTCTTTAGGTTGTAACCCAGCTGAATCTTATGCGTAAAGGGAAATAAATGCCTTGTTAACCCTCTACTCTACATTCACAATTTTTCTTAGTTAGGAGCTGAACTGCTAAGACCAGGTTATACCTGGCTCTTAAAAGACCCTCCTCTCATAATAAAATAATTTTTGTGTCCCACCTACCCTTACGACCACTGGCCACCAGGGCGGTGCACGACAGTATTTATAGATAAATTGGAACTTAATAGGGAGCCAATGAAGAGTGGAAAGACAAGGGGTGATATGATCGAGGGGGGAGGAGTGAGTGACAAGATGGGTGGCGGTATTTTGAATAAGTTAGAGACGACAGAACTGGTGATTGGGAAGACCGGCTAGAATCGAGTTACAGTAATCCAGGCGGGAAGTCACGAGTGAGAGAACCAGGGTGGTAAGGGAGGAGACAGAAAGGTAGGGCCGGAGGGAACGAATCCTACGGAGATGGAAAAAACAGCTACGTACGAGGGAGGAGATATGTGGGTGGAAAGACATTGAGGAGTCGAGGGTGACTCCAAGGTAGCGGAGCGTGGGGACAAGTGGGATGGGGAGAGAGGACATCGTGGGAGCCAAAGTGAGGGGAGTGGCGGTGAAGGAAAGCCAGATGGTGGAGGACTTAGTGGGGTTAATGCAGAGAAAATTATCAGAGAACGGCAATGAGAGAAAGACAGGTATTGAGGGCGGAAAGGTCCGGGGTTGAGGAACTAGTATGATGAATGAGAAGAACGTCATCAGCATAGAAGTAAGATGATATGCCGGTCTGCTGGATAAGTAGAGCGAGAGGGGCGAGAAAGACATTGAACAGAAGGGGAGCGAGGATGGAGCCCTGGGGGACACCACAGTGTAAAGGAAAGGAGGAGGAGATGTTAGGGCCAGAGTGAACAGCAAAGGTGCGGGACGAAAGGAAGGAGTGAAACCAGCGAAGAACAGTGCCACGGATACCAGAGTCGGATAGGCGAGTGAGGAGAGTACGGTGGTCGACAACATCAAAGGCTGCAGAGAGGTCCAGGGAGACGGTGATAGAAAGGTCACCACGATCTTGAGAGCAGTGGATTTCACTGAGAAGAGCTAGAAGAATGGTTTTGGTGCTGTGACCAGGCCTGAAGCCGGATTGACGGGGGTGTAGTGAAAGAGTTGTGTCGAGATGAGTGGTGAGTTGCATGAATACCAGTTTCTCGAGAACCTTAGAAAGAAAAGGAAGATTTGAGACAGGCCTCCAATTAGCATGGAGAGTGGGGTTGAGAGTGGGTTTCTTCAAGAGAGGACGGACCATAGCATGCTTCCAATGCTAAGGGAAATTGCCAGAAGTAAGACTGGAGTTGATTATGGCCAGCGCGTATGGGAGGAGCATGAGAGAGGGATTGAGGAGCCAGGTGGAAGGAATGGGATCCAGCAGACAGGTAGATTACACCTCCTACTTCTATTTTCTATGTCCTCCAATTTATATGCCAGGTGCATCTGAGTCTCCAATTCTTTTACCCAGACAGTTAGCTCTTTAACCGCCGCTCCCTGCCCCCCGACATGCTCCTCCATTGTCTCTATTCTTTGGCTCATATCATGCAGCTCAGCCTGCAAGTCTGCCTCTAGCATGCCCAAATCACTATGCATATTTTGCATGTCTCCCTTCGGGTCTGCTAGTCATTGTCACAGCTCCTCCACTTCCATCGCTGCAGGTGTTTCAGATCCGGCTGTGATTTACCACGGCCGGACACAGGCACGGCGCCGGCAGGCCAAGGGTTAACCTTGGCGGTGGGCGGGCGGCACAGCATCCGGCTATAGAAGCGCCGGTCGTGCCACGGCTCGCCCTCTTTTCCTCCTTCCGGCGCGCCAACGCGAGCGGGCAATCACCCACCCGGCCCACCCCTAGGTGTAGGTATTGTCACGGCATAGCAGGAGAGATAGGGACCCCACCTTACGAGAGGGCACACAGCCCCGACATGGAAAGGGGGAGCGGGCACATAGGAACTGACGTGTCCCCCAAGAGTACACAGAAGTTGAAGCAGGAGCAGTGTCTAGAGGGCCTCCCGATGCTTTCACGGTGGGAGAGACAAACATACAGTCTCAACGTAGCCCTGCTCATGCCTTTGATGGGCCGTGGGCAGAGGTAGATCCTGACATTGCTGCAAAGAGCAACAGAGCCCTGAAGGGCCAGGTTTTCAACTGAAGCACCCCTTATACGTTGTCATGCTAGATGGGACCGAGGGCAGTGGGGGAAAAGGCTTGGACGGCCACTTTTCCAATATCCCTGCTTGGCGTCAAAAGACCTGATTAGAGTGGGCTGTGCCTCTTGAATAGGGCTGAGGAGAAATGTTAAATGAATGTATAATTATGCTATTTGTGATGGATTGGTGTTATGATGTTTGATGTTGTTAGGTGTTATGCTGTGGCCAACAGTTCTTGATACTGTATTTCCAAATGTTGACAAGTAAAATAAAGACGCTTTTTGTTGCAAGGCCGGATGCAGTGTGGTTATTTATGATAAGGGAGGGGGAGGGAGGAAAAAGGGGCAGGGACCTGAGGCCATCATGCTGGTCGCCTGGCTGTGTCTCTGACTCGTTCTCACTCTCCATGGCTTTGGCTGGCTCGTAACCTCGCATTATGTCCCCCTGCACCATCTTGCCACGAGCTAGGGGTAGGAAAGTTCTGCTCCGTTTGTTTTTTGCTGTCAGTTAGGGTCGCTAGCACGCTCTTCTTGCTCGCGAGGATAAGGAGCTCACCAATTACACCACCATTTCGCCTAGTGACGTTACTTCCTCCCTCTGATTTTAGATTTTAACCAACACACACCCCTGATGCAAAAAAAAAATTAAATAGGTGTTTTTGGATAAACACTGGAAAACACCACTTCCCCTAGTACTTTCCCTCCTTAACTTGTCTTGTATTCTCTTCAGTTTTTGTGCCTTTTCTGTGCTGGCAACTCCAAAGTGATACAAACATACATTTTTGACTGCATCTAATAATTGAAGCCCCAGTTATGGCTTTCTCATAGTGCTGGCCTAAAGGCGCATACAGTCATATATCAGCATATATTAAACAGTCAATACCACTGCACAAATGAACTCATCCAGCAAACACATTAAAAAGAGTGGGTAACAGGCTGGAACTCTGTGGGACAAATCCCCAGGGGACAGTAACAGAGACAGACACATTCAACTCACAACCTGTGAAATACCAAAATGAGGATACAAAACATAAGTATCATGTAACTATAAAACTAACAACCATACTTGCTTCTCTCTATTCAGAGACAGAAGCCTACAGCCTGAACTAGGAAGAATATCAGCTAGCTAAATGTTTGGGCAAATAACTGGGTCTTGACCCTTTCCTGAAATGTTCACAGGAGGTCAAATTCCTGAGATAAAGTGGCATCAAATTCCAGAGCGGTGGAACTATGACACTACAACAAGCGTGACGTGATGCCTCAAGTCATACTACTAAGGGAGCGAAAATTGTCGGGAGATTCTGCTGAGAGGATCTAAATTTCTGCAAAAGCTGATATGAAGTGAGTGTGGATGCCAAATATTCTGAATGCCCTGTGTGTAATGCCCAGGACAGCATAAGTACTGTAAGGGGCCTGTTTACTAAAGTGTGCTAAGCATTTAATTTGTGCTGCTAACACATGAAAAAGGTAGCAGCATGCAGGCAAGGCATATAGAGTGCTAATTCACATGCTGTCTCCATGCCATTTTGGGGGGGCAAGAACTGGGCAAGTTATAGACAGAGAATGTATGCACAGGTACTTTGCAGCCCACTATCTCTCATGGCTGCTGATAGTAGTGTTAAGGATACCCGCACTACTGGAACGCATTTACCTTGACTTGCTGTATTAAAAAAAACTGATCCCTCCTGATCTGTATCTCAAGCCCCTCCAACTCCCATAATGAGGTTCCAGACACCATCCCTACCCCCAGGCACTTACCAGGGTATCCTTGGCATTAGTGGGAAGAGCAGGAGCAATCTCCAGACACTCCTGTCTCATAGCTGGCCAGGGTGCAAAATGGTAGCTCTGGTCCCTAGCAGAAGTCTCATGCTACTACCACCGGGGTTCAAGCTTCTTAGTTGGTCGGTGATGGGGCAGGAGCATTCAGAGATTGCTCCCGACTCCCCACCATGAACACAACACAGACATCCCCAGTAAGTGCTGGGGAGAGGGGGTAAAATCAGAGAGATGGGAAGGGAGGTCTACAGCCTCACTAGTGGGGGGGCGGGCAGGAGAGGGGTTGGTATGCAGATCAAGGGGTGATGGGAGTTGTGGGAGGAAGTCAAAATGCAGATCAGAAGGGATTGGGGGTTTTTATGCAGCAGACTACAGTAATGGCATGCACTTACCATATTATTTGCCATTGCATTTCCTATGCAGTAAGAGTCTGCCCTGTATGACAGCGCCAGGCAGAGGCCGGGCATGCTCCAACAGTTATTGCAGATGCCTTTTACTTATTTGCATTAATTTTTATAACTAATGCGTAATAAAAAATAAACCATACTTTAGTACATGGGCAGAAAGCCAATGTTAATCTATGAGTAATGGTTAGTTAACATGTTCAAATTTCTTTGCATAATAGAGCAACTTGGCAACTGTACTTTATATAAGCTGTAATCACTATATGGATGAAAACTTCATATCAATAAAGAGCACTACAGAAGTTCAGTTTGTGCAGGACCAGGGCATGAATAAGCGTTCATGTGTTATTTGTCTCTAACAGAAGTTGAACGAATCACATTTCTTGCAACACCCAGAAAATGTTTTTCACAAGCAGAGACCAGAGGGTTCAGGGTCAGCTTCCCTAAGATGTTGATCAGCTTCTCAGCTGGAATAATGGTACCAATATATAGATGATGTGGTGTGTGTGTGGGGGGGGGGGGGGCACTTCCTCGAAATCCAGATGGCCCCTGATTTCTCTAGGTTTAACTTGAATTTGTGCTTAAAATGCAAATCTGCAACTACCTCCAGGCAAGCATTTAGAGGTGTGAAATCCTATATAGGTGACCAGCTGAATGCCATCTGCAGAGAGAAAGTAGCTGATTCCAAGATCTTGAAAAACAGTTGTCAGATGTGCGAGATCAAGATTAAAGAGTGTTCTGAACTCTTTCCTTATATTCAGTGGTATATATGCATAAAACCATCCCTAATGATTATATGTATGCAACAGCTTTTTCCCTAAATGAAGTATGCTGAGCTTCATCATATTTCAACAATACAGAAAGGGCTCCAAAATAAACAATTACTGCCCCAGCCACATTTTTGAGAAAGGATGTTTTTCTTTTTTAAAGGAAATAGTTGAATTACTATTTTTTTTTAGTAAATAGTTGGACAAATATAATACTCCTGTGTCTCTGCAGTATGAGCAGCCACAAGGCAGCAGTATCGTATATTTCCTTATTCCTTAATAAGAAATAAAGAAAAAATAAGAAATATCTAAAAAAAATAAGATACAAGAACAGTATTAGCGACATTGAATGGGTCATTGATGTATGAAAGACATTCTTCACTGCATCCAATAAGTAGATCCAGTGAGTAGTCTAAATCTGAGACCTAGTCGCTAACATATATAGTAAGTTAGTCAATATGATTAAGGGTTAAAAGGTGGAGCTTAATTTGAATTGTGTAACCGGGAAGCTGAAGATACAAGCATTTATTTTGTTCCAGTAGTTTACCTTTTATTTATACCAGAAGTATGGTTTTTGTCTTTTGTTCCAATGTGCTGAAAATTCAACCGGGAAGGGAAAATAAAAAGTCCTCTCTTTAAAGCCTTGCTACTCGTCTACAACTACATTCTTATATTAGCTTGTGGGACTACAGTTCCCAGGGGGCATTTCAATACCTTCTTGATACCAACCCCCGCTGTTTAAGAAGAGGCCCCACTATAGCTCCCATGCAGGATATACATCTTAGCGATAGGCTCCTTTACCCAGCAATCCAGCAAGGCCTTGGGAGCTGCTTCTCTATTGCGCGAATCGCCGAACAAGATGAAAAAGACAGTCCAATCTACCGCCAAAGGCACCACCCATGCCAACTCTTCCATGAAGTGTCAATTAAAATAGACCGTAGTGACCCCCACTGTGGCTGTGGGCCTCCTTCTGAATCCCAATGCCACCAGTCAGAGCAGGCAAAGACAAAGGCACTTCTCTGCAATCAAGAAAAAACAAAATTGTGTACAGCCATCGAAGCTGGCCAAAAAGAAGGATCCCGCTGAAAACCTCTGAGAATATCTTTCCCTCTGGCTGATCCAGAAGCCTTGCAGTCACCAGAACCAGAAGTGTTTGGGCAGCATGTAGTGACAACCTGACTCCTCAGAAAACCTAGCCAGGGCCTCCCATCAGAAACAACTACCGAAACCACGAAGCAGGCTCAGAGGGTGCCGAATGCTCCCAGCAGCCGTGCCCTCCCAACTGTCCACAACTGGTCTGAAAGACAGGAGGAAAAACAATGAAGTAGGGGAATGTAGTCTGTGGAATCCTCCATCGAAGCATCCGCTAAGTGAGCAGGAAGTCCGAAGACCACACCAATCGCAGCTTAAGACCAAAAACGTAATTGGTTGAGCCATAACTGCCTTGCTGCTTAAGCAAGGCAACCACCCTGGGTGAACACGGGAAGCGAAATGAAGCAGTAGTACCAGGAATCCCAAGAGGCCCTACAAGGAACTAAAGAAAAAAGTATGGACTTCCTGGAGGAGTCCTGAGATACGCCTGCAGCTACTGCTGCACCGCTGTACCCCCTCAAGGAACAAAGGTGACAAACTGCCCTCTAGCAGCTGTTTTCATTTTGTTGTTGCTTTTATTCCTTTTTTTAATATAGAGATTGCAGATCAAACAGGAGGACCGAGATATTCAAAAACATTGAAAGAAGAAAAAGGACAAACAAGAAGAAATTCCACTTGTTCATCCCCTCCCCAAACGTATTCCTCTGATGGACCACAGTCGCCAGGCCAGAGGCCACGTCATGTCATTTACACTGGCCCAGCCAAACCCTAGGCAACTAAGACAAAACCTAAAAATAAAACCTCACAGACTCACAAGACAGGGAATGCACCAGCACTCAGATCCCTTATCAAGCCAGAGAGAAAAACAGAGGGAACCACAGAGGAAAAAACCCAGAGTCCAACCTCCGGGCCTTGCACCAGAGTCCTGAGATGGAAGCTGCCTGAACAGGACCAACCAGAAATCAAACCCGAGAAACGCCAGCTGCAGGCCACACCAAGACACAAAAAATATGGCAAAAGAAAAAAGCCTCAGAAGTAAAACGTGAATAGAAGGCCTTCCCTACTGCTAGAAAGGGTTGAAACTCTTTACAAGGAGAAACCAAAGGACAGGATCTCCCTTAAGAGTTGGACAAGCTTTGTGCTTACGTAAGTGGAACATACGCAGGAAAGCTTACATAAAACAGAAGGAGGGAAAGCATGATTCATGATCTGAATGGGTGCGGATATGGGCAGACCATAACGTCCAGGATTGCAGAAGACAGACACTATTTTTTGGCCCATAAAATAAAAGAATTATGCAGGAATAGATCTTTATGCTAACCTTCATGCTTCCCAGAAATGCTTGCATTCCTGTTTGGAGGATATGTTAGTGGTGCAGAAGAAGAATATGATGGGAGAGGAAAGGGAAAATGAAGGGGGGATGGGAGCAATGTTAGTTCACCTGACCTTACTTCTCACCCCTTCAACTAATGTCCTTAAAATAGACTCTCAAAAAACCCATTCTTTGTAACTTCACTCAACTGAAGACTGTGCCGCAATGAATCTCCTTCAAAACCCAGTGAGTTTCATTCTTCTCAATCCAGACCTCATTCAAACTTATTATTTGGGTTATCCACCCTGAAGAGATTGAAAGCTTCAAGGAACGGAGACTTTCACCTATGCGTCTCTTTAAAGCATTGCCTACATTTGTAGTTCTGTACAAATAATTACTCACATATATGATGGGCAACCTTCTAATCCCTTTGCCCCTTATCTATGAAAATGACTGTGTAAGAAGCTTCTGAATCAAGTATCTGAAATGAACATTTTCTAAAAGGCAGTTATACTAGGCACTTTATTCCAGAGAATGTTGAGTCCCGGTATAAGGGATATGCTTCCATAATCCTAGTATTCCAAGACTGACAAGGGCCAAAGATAAGGACCTGCCAAGTAAAGAAAAATTAATGTAAAAAGTCTGCAATTTAGTTTTCCTGAATAAATTTCAAAGGGTACCTCATGGGCTAGCCCAGTGACTCATTGTCAGTGCCGTATGCTGTGTGGAAAAATCAGGCATGATGCTCTGGCCCAGTTTTCACCTTAGGCTAGATAGAGCTGCAGGTGTTACAGAAGTAGCATTAATTTCTCCTCTAAGGAAACAGTGTTCCAGCCATTGTTGGGAGTAAGAGATGTGATACAGAGGTCCAAAAAGAACTATGGCCTGTGGCACCCAGCCAAGGACCACTGCTACAATGGCAGGGCTAGGAAGTATTATAAAAACAGGAAAATGAGTAGAAGTGAATGAAGGAAACTGAGATGGTAAAACCAGACGTCTACCAAACAGACTGAGAAATATCCAGTCTTGCCTTGAAAAACCAAAAAGCGTAGTTACTCACCTATAACAGGTGTTCTCTGGGGACAGTAGGAATCAGTTCTCACATATAGGTGACATCTGCACCTACGAAGCCCTCACGGAAGCATCCCCCCAGCTTTCAAAGAAAGCCTTTGGGAGATGCCACCACGCATGCGTGGTCCCCTTCCCGCCAAAGGGTGCCATCTTGCTCAGTCAGAAGATTTAGCTAAAAGATGGCAAAAATAAAAACTGGTAAAGGAGCAACTCCAAGGGGAGGAGGGAGGGTTGTGAGGACTGATTCCTGCTGTCCCCGGAGAACACCTGTTACAGATGAGTAACTACGCTTTCTCCGGGAACAAGCAGGAAGTCAGTCCTCACATATGGGACTCCCCAGCTACAGGCTTACGAAAGCCCATAGCAAAAATAGGGGCTCCCTCATGGGGAGCCACAAGTAGCAGCAATTTAGTCAATGTACCCAGACCACAGTAGGACCCCTGTGTCCGATGAAATCAGCTTTCCGGTAGGCTGAACACAAAAGGGTTGGAGAGTAGGAGTTGCCTAATCCTGAAAAGGTTATGGAGCACAGCCTGGCCGAAGGCACTGTCCCATCAGAACTCTCTTTCCAGGCAGTAATGAGCTGCAAAGGTATGGACTGAAGACAAGGTGGCTGCCTGGCAGATGTCCACCATCGGGACAGAGCGCAGGTTTGCCACAGAGGCCGCCATGGCCCTGATACGCTGCGCCGTGACACGGCCTTCCAGCGGGAGCCTCGCCTGCTCATAAGCGAGGGCGATAAAGTCTGCCACCCATATGGACAGCGTACGCTTGGTCACTGCCACCCCCAGACTACTGGGGTTGTAGGAGATGAAAAGCTGACAAGTTTTGCAGTGGCTCTGAGTGTGTTGGATATAGAAGGACAAAGCCCTCTTACAGTCCAAGGTGTGAAGGACCATCTCTGCCCGATTGGAGTGAGGTCTTGGAAATAAGGTAGGGAGCTCCATGTCCTGGTTGAGATGGAAGGACGACACTACCTTCGGCAAGAACTTGGGATGCGTACGGAGCACCACTCTGTTCTTGTAGAACCTGGTATACGGCTACTCCACCACAAGGGCGTGAAGCTCGCTAACTCTGCGAGTGGAGGTAAATGCGACCAGGAAAGCTACCTTCCAAGAGAGGTAGCGGAGGTGGCAGGTAGCCAGAGGTTCGAAGGGCAGGCGAGTGAGCTGCCCCAACATTACGTTGAGATCCAATTCAGCTGGCGGAGGGCAAACCAGGGGCTTCGATAAGAGCAAACCCCAAAGCAAACGGGTCACCAACGGTTGGGCCAAGAGGGGCTTACCATCCACCAGATGGTGGTGTGCTGCCAGGGCACTAAGGTGCACTCGGACGGAGTTAGACTTGAGCCCGGAATGAGAGAGGTGGAGAAGATACTGCAGCATTAGAGCCACCAGGCAGGAGAAAGATCAGCACCGTGTTCGGCGCACCAGAGAACCTGTGCCATTTGAGGGCGTAAGCCTTCCTAGTAGAGGCCTTGCGAGAGGCCAGCAGAATGTCCTCCACCTCAACCAGAAGGTTGAAAGGGGCCAGAGTCACCCTCTCAGCAGCCAGGCTGTCAGCAACAGAGACCCCAGTTTGGGGTGTAGGAGAGAGCCCCCTTCCTGAGATAGGAGTCCTGGGGCGGTCTCGAAAGGGATGGGAGTCTCCACCATCAACTGCAGAAGCAGTGGGAACCACGGTTGCCTGGGCCAATGAGGGACTATCAGGATGAGCGAAGCCTTGTCGCAGAGGGTCCTGAACAAGGTCTTGGCGATCAGTGGCGTAGGAGGGAAGGCGTACTTGAGGCCTTCCGACCATGAGACCAGGAACGCATCCGCTGCCACCATGGAGGGGTGGGGGTGTCGGGAGCAGAAGTGGGGCAACTGAAAGATGTCTGGGCTGGCAAACAGGATACCAAGTCCAAAAACGTAGCACAAGGAAGGGAAAGCTTTAAAACAATTTTATTTTTTACTTGAATGAAATTGTGGGCTGGCAAACGGGTCCATCACAGGTACCTCCCAGAGCCGGAAAAGCTGACTGGCTACCCTGGGGTCCAGCTGTCACTCTTAGAGCTGGAGGACTCTGCTGAGCCTGTTGGCCAGCAGGTTATCCTGGTCTGGCAGGTACACTGTCCACAGGAGGATACCCTGTTGGAATGCGTATGAGCAGAGGACCAGTGCCTCCTGACTAAGGGTACGAGACCCCATGCTTCCCTGTTTTGTTCACGCAGAAAATCGCCACCTGGTTGTCCGTCTTGACCAGTACTGGCTGGTGATGCAGGTGGTGACAGAAAAGCCTCAGGGCTAGGTGTATGGCTCAGAGCTCCAGGAGGTTGATCTGCTGAGTGCTCTCGTCTGGTGACCAGTTGCCCTGAGTGCAGAGATCTCCGCAAGTGGGCTCCCCAGCCGAGCAGGGAGGCATTCGTAGTGAGGACCCTTGAGGGGCTTGGGGCCTGAAAAGGCATGTCCGTTTCAAGTTGCTGGGGAGACTGCCACCTAACCAGAGAATCTGCCAGTTGGTGGGTCACAGAAACCCTGTCTTGGAGGCAGCCTGTGGCCTGAGACCACTGGTCCCGGTGACACCACTGCGCCGCCCTCATGTGGAAGCGAGCATCGGGGGTGACATGGACCATGGAGGCCATGTGCCCGAGGAGGCGCAGGAGAAGCCGAGAAGCCGAGGGACGGTACTGTATGTCCCGAGCCAGAGTCCTGTGACGATTGGCTCAGTCCCTGGGCAAGAAAGCCTTTGAATGGAGAGTGTCAATCTTTGCCCCACTGAATTCCAGACACTGTGTCGGGAGAAGGTGAGATTTGGGGTAGTTTATGACAAACCCCAAGTGCTGCAGAACCTGGATGGTGCGTGCGGTGGCCTGCTGCACCTCTGAGGCCGTGCCTCCCTTTATGAGCCGGTCGTCTAGGTAAGGGAATACGAAGACCCCCTGGAGACAGAGGAAGGTGGCTATGACTGCTAGGCATTTTGTGAAAACTCTCGGGGCTGAGGCTAGACCAAAGGGGAGCACCCTGTACTGAAAATGGAGTGGAGGAGTGGCCTAGTGGTTGGGGCAAGGTACTTCAGGCCGGAAGGTCGGGGGTTCAAATCCCACTAGAGGACAGCAACCTTGGGCCGGAAGGACTAGTCCCACAAGTGCTCCTTGTGGTCTTGGGCAAGCCACTTAACCCTCCATAGCCCATGTTCCCTGTAAAATAGTTATCTCCGTTATAATGCCCTGTTTAATGTAATTTCAGTTTGTTCAATGTAAACTGCACTGATGCAGAATAGCGCGGTATATAAGAGAATGTAAATAAATAAATAAATAAAATGCCTGCCCCCCACTATGAACTGCAGGTACTGCCTGTGGCTGGGGTGGATGAGGATGTGGATGTGGGTGTAAGCATCCTTGAGGTCTAAGGAGCATAGCCAGTCTTCCTGCTGGAGATAGGGCAGAAATGTTCCAAGGAAGAGCATCTTGAACTTCTCCCTCACCAGGAATCTGTTGAGGCTGCGCAGGTCGAGGATGGGCCTTAGGCCCCCTGACCTTTTTGGCACGAGGAAGTACCTGGAGTAGAACCCCTTACCCTTGAGATGATGGGGCACCGGTTCCACCACTTTGTCCTCGAGAAGACCTGCCAACTCCTTCAGTAGAAGGTCTTGGTGGAGGGGAGACCTGAGGGGCTCTCCCAGGAAATAGGGGAGAGGTGTCTGAGTCAGGTGAAGGAGGTAACCCTCCCTGACTACACTTAGGGGCTTGTTTACAAAGCCGCGGTAGTGGTTCGCGATCGCGATCGCAGCCGCGGCCCCATTGAAATCAATGGGGCCGCGGCTCCGATTACGATCGCAAACCGCTACCGCGGCTTTGTAAACAAGCCCCTTAGTGTCCAGGAATCAGTGAGCTGCTGATCTTCTTGGAGTAGATAGGCTATGCACAAGGATTCAAAAACTTCCCCCTGGCTGGGCCAGAGCTGGTGCCTGGGGTTTTGGAGCCTTTTGCTGACATGAGCCATGCCCATATCCCTTGGCCTGCTGACCCTGTTGGGGTGCCGGGGAGGCCTGATAAGGTGGGTTATTTCTGTAAGCAGCTCCTTTCCTTGGGTAAAAGGGCTTTTTACCCAAGCCCTTCCGTTGGGGAGGGACAGTAGTCTTCTTGGAGAGCCTGGTTCTCGTCATGAACTCGGTCTCCAGCTCGGCAGCCTTGTCGGTCATGGGTTTGCCAAAGAGGTTCTCTCCTTGGCAGGGGACATCGACCAATTTGTCCTGAACCCACTGCTCGAGGTCGGACGACTGTAGCCAAGCTTGGCGGCATGCACGGATGCCAGCCGCCGCTACTCGAGCCGCCAACTCAAACCCGCCATAGACCGTTTGAGACATGAATTTGGAGCATTCACAGGCAGCTTTGGCCAGGTTCTGGAACCGCTGAAAGGGTTCCTCGGAGAGACCAGCTGAGAACCTGGCGAGTTCCTTCGCCAGGTCTCTCAGGTACATGTCCATGTACAGCTGGTAGGCTTGGATGTGGCCAATGAGCATTGAGCCCTGGTAGCAATTTCTGCTGAGAGCATCCAGGGTATGAGCCTCCCTGCCGGGGGGCACCGAGGAGTGCTTCTTCTGGCTTTTCAGCCGACACATGGCCGACTCCACCACCATGGAATTATGTGGCAGCTGTAACTTTTGGAAGCCCAGGCTCCAGTGGACTCGATAAATCGAGTCGAGCCGCTTGCTCACCACCGGCACTGAAGCCGGTGTCTCCCACATTCGGAGCATCAGCCGTTCCAGGATGGAGAAATAGGCACTGTTAACGATTCCCACAAAGGGGCCTCATACTGGAAGATTTCCAACTCATCCACCCGAGGGTCCTCTTCCGACTTGGTCGGGAATGCCAGGGCCTTAGACATCTCCTTGACAAAATCAAGGAAGCCCATGTCCTCGGGCGGGGAATGCCATCGAGGCTCCGAGACAGGGGAGTCAGATGGGACGTCGCGGTGGTGACGAGTATTGGGGGACTGCTCGTCCTCCGTCTCCCACTCGGAGTAGTCTATCGAGGACTCATAAGAGGGATGCTCCATGGGCCTCGGGGCCCCTGACACCCTGCGGCAGACTTGCCAGGGATGACCGCAGCGCCATCAAGTGGGACTTGGATCGCGACCTCGGCGAGGATCGACTCAAGGCCAAAGGACCTCGAGGATCATCTCGGCCTCTGGGGACATCTTGGACATCGAAGGCCTGGTGGTCAAGGCAGATGAACCGGTCATGCCGGACAACAGCGCCTGCTTCTGGTCCATGAAGGCAGACCAACTGTGCTCCAGGGCCACCATTCTGGACTCCAGACCAGAAAGCTCCACAGCCTTCGGTGTGGGCACCAAGGGACTTGGGCCCAATGCCAGCTCCCCCAAAGGGGAATCCTTGACAAGGATAGTGTCTGGGGACCAAGGCCTGTCTATGGTCGGATCTTTCCAGGGGACCTTCGCAGGCCGCTCCTTCTCCATCACCTCAGACGAACGCCTCGGACTGCAGGACCGTGCCCGGGGAGAACCCGGCCGGTCAGAGCCATCTAAGGATGCCGTCTTCGAGGACTTCTTCTTCCTGGGTTCCCTTGAAGGAGACCCCCTTTCTGAGGACCCACCCACAAGGCTCGGGCTCGGAAGATTCCGCCCGAGATGTCAGGGCCTCAGACAAGGTCCTGGCCTTCGGAGGCACCGGGAACTTGGGGAAAACTTATCGTGCTGCTGCTGGCGGCTCTTTAGGGCCTTACTGGACATCCTCTTGCAGAGACCGCAGGCCACCGGGTCGTTGTCTGGCCCAAGGCAGCAGAGACAGCAGTCGTGTGTGTCGGTCAAAGACATAATTTTAGAGCATTGAACACACTTCTTAAAGCCACTGATAACAATGGGGGAAAAAAGTATCCCTGTGAGGTCGAAGACTCTCCAGGCTGCCAGTGGGGAAAAAAGGTGCGACGATGCCAGGAAAAGAAAACTACAAAAGGAGACCGTACTCGACGCCGAGGCAACGAGGTCGGCAGGTGGGAAGAGTACCGGTGCAATACCGGAGGCGAGTATGAAACTCGGAGAGAAAAATCAACTTTTTCCAGGGACAAGCCAGACAAATGTCTGAAGGGCTCCACAGAAAAAAGGAGATTGAGCAAGATGGCACCCTTGGGCGGGAAGGGGATCATGCATGCCTGGTGGCATTTCCCAAAGGCTTTCTTTGAAAGTTGGGGGGGATGCTTCCACGAGGGCTCCGTCAGTGCCGACCTCACCCATATGTGAGGACTGACTTCCTGCTTGTTCCCGGAGAACACCAATCTCCTTAACGGTGCATACGAAGGAGCTCCATTCTCCAAAGGAGAGCCCCCAGGGAGTGAAGAAAAAAACAGAACAGTGTCTCAGTAGACCGAGCTCCAACCCAGAGCCTGAAATTCTAGCTGTGCTACCATGCCAGAGGAGTGGGCCCAACCGAGCACCAAAATGGTGAACCATTGTGACCAAAACTCACATGTACTGGACTGGACTGGAGGGACTCAAGGAAAGACCATTTGCAGGTAAGGTCTAATTTCGCCCTACTCATGATTCTTCGTGAACCACATCTCTGTGACCACCACTTAATCCAAGACAGTCTCTAGATCTTAGAACTTTATGTCCCATACTATGGGCATTATTATACATATTTTTCAAAGTGTTGCCTTTTTTTTCCATTTGATTAGGAAGATATAGTTATACTGGGCTAATGATAAGAAGAAAAAAACAAGTAGTAGTGCTGCTATAAAAAAATATTAAAACACAATTGTGGGTCTTACAAAGTAAGGAGGCGGCACTATAGAAAGAAGAAATGGAATATCCATTTACAGCAGTTTGATAAAGACCTCCTTCAAAGGCAGAAGAAATGGACAGATTTATAACTGAAGACATTCACAAACTGTTGTAAAAGGGAAAATGCTACTGACAGGTGATTTCAGTATAGCAGATACTGACTGGGACATCCCAGATGAAGTGCCATCTAGGAGTTTTCTGGAATCTCTTTAGACAGAACTGTTAGGGAAAAAAGGTAATGGAACCCATGTGAGAAGTGGCAATAATGGACATGCTTCTTAAGAATGGGGAGTGTGTTCCTGATGTCATAGTGGGTGATCAGCCGGCATCCAGTGATCACTAGATGGCACAGTTCACTATTAGGACATAAGTGGCAACGTTTCACTCAAAAGTGAGGGTCCCAGACTTTAAGAAAACTAACTTTATCGAGATTGGGGAATACATCTAGGGGAAGTATAAAAGCAGTCAGCAAAACTGTAAAGAACTCCTTTCAGGGCAACAAACTTATTTGTTAGGAAAGTGAAAAAAAAGAAAGGAAAAGGAAGTCACTATGGTTTTCCAAAGATGTAGCCAAAATAGTAAGAAAAAGTAGGTTAGTGCTCATAAATTAAAAGAGACTGCAGGAAGAGGAAGAAAAGCAACAGTACCTGAAGCTGGTAAAGCAGTCAGGAAAGCAAAAATGCAAATGGAAGGAAAAATAGTCAATACAAAACAATGGATTTACTAGACTCTCTTTAGATATGTTAGTGACAGAAGGAAGTGTAAAAATGCCACTGTAAGATTCAAGGGTCAAAGGAAATATGAAGAAGCTAGGGAAGATAAAACAGAATTACTTACCAATAATTTCTGTTCTGTAATCACAGATGAAGGGCTGGGGATTGGACTTCAGAATGCAAATTTAGTATTTTTATTGTAAACCGCATTGCTTGCATGCAGATATTGCAGTATATCAAATAAAGGCAAACAAATAAACACAAATAGGAATGGAAGTTAGGTAGACATTGGATGATTATCAGATGACTGTGTTCAGAAAGAATGAGATAAAAATAGACAACGTGATGGGTCCGAATAGGATACAGGAAAGAAAAAAGCAGGGGCAATGCAGTAGAGAGCAAATTAATTTTATTTATTTATTTACTTACTTATTTTCAAAACATTTGTTAACCGCCTTATGCACATAGCATCTTTAAAAATGCCCAACACAGCCATGTTCCGATGAACAGTTGCCTGTGTCAGGTGCACATGTGTCAAGAAATAATGTCTATAACGTTAGACCTTGTTTCTTGACACATTTGTCCCTGACACAGGCAATTGTTCGCCAAAACATAGCGCTTTCCTTGCAAATGCCTTGTTGTATATAGAATGCAAAGATATATATTTTTTTCAGCTTACAGGTCTCTTAACCTTTATAAATACCAGGGTGTCTAGTTTACCATCTCTTGCTGGTCACGTTAATGGGGTCTAACTGTACTGTAGTTAAGTTCAGCTTGGGCCCTCAAGTTATTATGTTCATCTATATTATTTGTTATGTTTCTTGGCTTCAGCGAGAATTTCTCTTATCCCACTGCATATTTTTTGTTTCCTTCCCCCATAATTGAGGACTATAGGAACTTCATTGATGGTTTTCTGCTGAAAGTTTACCTTTGTATTTTGTTGCTTTTGATGTTCCTTTTCTGTACAAGTTTATCTTGGAAAAATGTTAAAATTCAATAAATATTAAATTTAAAAAAATAAATTTGCTCTCCACCATATTGTCCTTGCTCTTTTCTTTCCTGTATTTTCTTGCAGGGGTGTCCCTTTGTCTTTTGCATGTTGGTTCCCCAAACAGGATACATCCAAGGTTATTGAAGGAACTTAGGAAAGTTCTGGTAGCTCTGCTGTTTGATCTTTCCAATGCTTCTTTAGATTCAGGAGTGGTCCTAAAAGACCAAAGATGGGCAGATGTGGTTGTTCTCTACAAACACTTAAGATACAGGCTGGTATAAACCAGTTACTCTGCCTCGATGGTGAGTAAACGAATAGAAATTCTGCTAAAACAGAGGATAGTGCTGTTCCTGAAATCCAGTAGATTACAGGACTGAAGGGGGCATGATTTCACTAGTGGAAGGTCTTGTCAGATGAATGATCAATTTCTTTAAGTGAGTGACCAGAAAGTTGAATCAGAGGAAAACACTAGATGTGGTGTACTTAGATTTCAACAAGGCCTCTGTTACAATTACACATAGGCAACTCATAAGCAAACTGAGCACCCTTGATATAAGCCCTAAAGTGACTGACTGGATAGAAACTCGTTGATTGGGCTGCAACAAAGGGTAGTGGTAAATGGAGTTCAGTCTGAGGATAGGAGCATTATCAGTGGTGTACAACATGACTCGTTCCTTAGCATGTTAATAATATTGTGGAAAGGCATTCAGAAAAGGGTTGCATCTTTATAGATGCTAAGAAAATCTGAAACAAGAAGATCTGGATAACATGAAGGATCTAGTAAAACTTGAAGAATGGTCCAGAATGTGGTAGCTAATATTTTATGGTAAAAAAAATGAAAGGTCATGTATTTGGGCTGCAAAAACTCAAAGAAATGGTATAGTACAGGAAGAAAAGTACTTCTGTGCATGAAAGAAGAGTGGTATCTAGAAGTAATTATATCTATCTTAAGGAGCCAAACAGGTAGAGAAGGCAATGGCAAAGTCAGAAGGATGCTTGGGTACAAAAGGAGTGGACTGTCCATTAGGAAAAAGAAGGCAATAATGCCTCTGTGTAAAGTATCTGGTAAGTCCTCATTTGAAGAGTTGTGTACAATTTTGGAGACCACATCTTCAAAAAGAATCTAAAAAGGATGGAGTCGGTCCAGAGGGTAGCTACTAAAATGGTTAGTGGCCTTCGTCATAAAGCATATGAACATACTTAAAGATCTAAATATACTGTGGAAGATATGATAGAGATATTTAAATACCTCCATGGTATATAAAGCATAGGAGGTAGGACTCCTTTAATTGAAAAGAAGCTCAGGAGCAAGGAGTCATAGGATGAGGGTGAAAAGGGATAGATCCTGGAGTAATCCAAGGAAATATTCTTTATGGACAGGATGGTGCATGTGTGGATAAGTGGAGGTGCTAGAGATAAGGACCGTATCTGATTTTAAGAAAGCATGGAACGAGCACAGAGGATCGCTGAAGGAGAAGATGGGATTATAGAATTTAGCAGTTGGTATGGATAGTAGGTCTAGAGAGACCATATGGTCTTTATCTGCCATCATTTGCTATATTTTTATGCAATCGACCTCATGCATATTCATGTTGGATATTCTGAAGATGAAGAACTGAAAATGTATGAAGTAATATAAATAGTCTCTGAAGTATGATTTTCCATGGTAAAGTGTTTGAGAACACATTCATTTACCTAAAATTGACAATATGACTGGAACTCAGTGATTATGAGGGCTTTATGTTCTACACAAACAAATAAAAGAGGCAGTCAGAGATTTACAGAGAAATGTATCAAGTCCTAAATGACATGGATGTTGAAAGAAATGCTGTACATCATATGCACATATATTTATGACTTTGTTTTTGTTAAACTGTGCCAGAAATTTAGATAAACTATCATTTGTGTGAATTTATCTTTAAAAACACGACAAGGACTAACAAGTAGTTAAGTGTAAAGGCTTCCAGAGATTTCCTGGAAAATTAAGTGAACACATGGAGTTGGAATACTTGTGCAAGTATTAGTCAACAGATCTCCAAGCTTAAATATGATACACCGAGCTTAATTAATATTGCTATGGCTTTATCTGAAATTTCTGAGGCGAAGATGAAAGCTTTGTAATGTCATAGGTTTACTAAATATGAGAGCATGCTCCCCATTACAGAGGCTATACAAAGGTGCACAAGAATCTTGAAAGAAAATGTAAGTGGAGATAGCACTTGAGAAGTCAATAAGTTTAATCTAGGAAATTCTTGAAGTTACATTATGAAATTTCCATGTTAATAGAGGTAAACGGAATGTAGTAAAAGTTAGTTAACTAGACATGCTGAAGTACTAGGATCTGAGGGGGTAATACAAAAGCTAAGCAGCAGTACAAATATTCTTGGGGGAGGGTCTTCCTCTGAAATTTCAGCTAGCAGATGGAGATCCTCCTCCTCCAGCAATGTGACCACCTAGCATGAGTCTCCCCTTAATGACACAGCTGCACATAAACAGCCAGATAAAGATTTAAATAAGTTCCTACAACTTCTGTAGTGGCATAGAGACCAGGCAGTGCTGGTATCCCAAACACCAACAAGGCATAATTGGGGTGCCTTCCCAGGCAATGACCAATCTCACCTGATCTTTCATATGACCCTAAAAATATAGCCTAGATACGAAGTTTGCATTGATTGCTTTCATGTTTGAGCTCCGGAATGATGCAGAATCAACTTAGGCATGTGTTTTGAGAAATCCTTCATATATAGTATGGTACTGTATTTATAAATGAATGAAAGACACTAAATGAAAAACAAGCCATTTATAGAATAAAGGATATAAAACCCAGAAAAACATGTCTACAACAAGTGAGAGTGGACAGTGAAAAAGTAGAACAAAACAGGGAGGTGATTAGTGTTCTTACGAACTGAGGTCAATTATATAAGGTCCAATTCATCAAGGTCTTTTTTCCATAAATTAGTAGTAGTAGAAAAAGTGAGTGAAGAGCTTTGGCAAACTGGGTCCATAGTGGTAGATTGCCATTTATAGATCAGAGTATGAAGACTATTACCAGTCCACCTTAAAGGCACAACTCCAGCCATTCATAATCAGGAACCCATCTGAGGACCATAGAATGGAGGATGAGACACAGCGTAGAAATTAAAAACCGCAGGCCTAGCGAGGAGGAAGAGGGAGATCTCCAGAATATGCCCTCACTGATGTTATACTGTTTGAAGCCATCAAAGTTAAGCCAGGCATTACTTGCACTTTCTTGTTTTTGGAATAAGATTTCTGAGTTCTGAAACTGGGTTTAGCCATCTGTGATCTTAAGGCTTCACCACAGACCCCAAACTAATTCCGTTGTTCACAGTGGGCCACATGATCAAAATTCCATTTGTCTCTGGGTTGCATAATTTTTTTTTTTTTTTAGAGGGCCACAAGTTCAGAGATCCACATGTATGCAGGCTACATGAGTATCTTAGCCCCTCTACAGCATGATTTATAGTTATCAAGATCTGTGAATCTCTTCTGAAATTGTGACTTCATATCCACCAAACAGCTCTGCAATGCTTCAAAACCTTGTGTGTCAACTAATTAGATAAAACAGTTTTTGATAAGATGCCCCAATTACAGACCAACTGATAGGAAGTAAAGTATTTTATGGGAAAAGTAGTGTGCAGGAAAAAGATATTTAATAGCATATTCCTCTTACAGATCTTCTGAAAGGGCCACATTTACTAAACATTAGCAGATGCACTATCTACCACCATGCCTAGAGGAATAACACGGGTGCTGCAGCACATAATGCGCATTAATGTTTAGCAAACATGGCCCAAAATTACTTGTAGGGTCAAATGTTTGTTGTAAAGCAAAGAATTCAACTGCACAAATCACAAAAGGTTAGGTTTATACTGGTTGTTGATAGTAAAGCAAGATTGATATTATTCAAATTGCATATATTAAGTTCTTGTGGTTTCAATAAAAATACATGAACTCAAAATAACTAAATATTTGAATGGTGGGAGGGGCACGAACTCTTAATTGTCATAGTTTATCATCATATGGAGGTAAGGAAAGCAAAGCATTATTATTATTCTAAAATAATTACCTCTAATGATACTGCAGCTAAGCTTTATTTATTTATTTGCTTTAATATACCGCACTATTTAGTATCAGAGCGGTTTACAAGGAACATTTACAAACAAGCAACGAGCAACTTTACAGAGAACGAATAAAGAACAGGCATAAAACATCAGAACCAGTAACTTAACTTTAACCAGCAAGAACAATATATATTGGTAATCAAGGCAGGACGCTAAATAACAAGTAAAAGGGTAAACTAAAAAAGGGAAAGGGTGGGGGAGAAGAGGGGTGGAGTATGGAAAGGGAGGGGCAGAGGGGGGAGGAAGGAGAACAAAGAGCAGCATCAAATTCTTTGGTCAAGATGTTTTAGAGCAGTGGTTCTCAACCTTTTTTGTACCGTGACCCCTTTTACCATTGGTCAACTTGTGGTGACTCGCAATGATAGCACAGTTACTTACCTGTAACAGGTGATCTCTGGGAACAGCAGGAATAAGTCTTCACATATGGGTACGTCGGTACCGACAGAGCCTGCGCGGGAACGCTCTCCAGCGTCCCATCAGAAAGCTTTTGGGAGCATCCCTCAGCGCCTGCATGCTGCCTTCCCACCTTTCCAACTGTCTCTCCTCAGTTGAGTTTTATAGCTGAGACAAAAAGAGAGAAAGAGGAAAGGAAGATAGATAGAGAGATACAACTCCTAGGGGAGGTGGGTGGGTTGTGAAGACTTATTCCTGCTGTTCCCAGAGATCACCTGTTACAGGTAAGTAACTGTGCTATCTCCAGGAACAAGCAGGAATGAGTCTTCACATATGGGGACTCCCAAGCTAAGATGCCTGGAGCCCTAGCATGGTGAGGATTGGAACATGCTACACCTCATATGGTCAGGCATCCTGAGGATGGAGGGTAGGAGTTGAAAAGAGAGGAGCTGTAGGAAAAACAGCTAAGCTAAGGACTACAGGTAAGGAGTCCTTGTATGTATGATAATTACCATGAAAAATATTGACATGAACAAACACAATATGGTCCTCACCTACTGGATTGCAGGAAGTAGAGAGGCTGATGGAGTCTATTGGAGATCCAGTAGAGGAATCTTCAAGGTGACTTCACTGAAGTGAAGGCGAAGGTCCAAATCTGGAATTCACAGGTGACCTAGGTGTCAACTGGGGTAGTACAAAAACGTCAGGTCTTAAGTGGAAGCTTTATGGAAAAAGCTGGGAACTCTTTTGGATACAGAGTTAGTAACATTTAGGAGCAAAAGAGGAAGACTGACTGATTTGGACAACTAGCCCAGCCCTGGAGGGAAGAAGGGGTATGGAAAAAAGCCCATATTCCCAAGGAGGACAGATGTCTGAAGGGCTGAAACTTCAGATCTACTGAAGGGCTGAAACTTCAGATCTACTGAAGATCCACCCTGTCTTTCCTATCTGTTGAGAGATAGGAAAGATAGTGAAGCATGGAGCTTCAGGGATACCTAGACGTAGGGTTAAAGTAGAAGCTGTCAGTACCACAGTAGTGGTTGTGTGCATAATACCCCAGACATACTGAGGAACAGTATGAAGATATGCAAGCCCACTGTCTAGAACCTATAGGAAGGTAAAACCTTTTATAAGCATAGACAGTTAGAGAGATAAGTATGTAGATACATATGTACCTATAAGGAAGCATCTCGACAGATACACATATATATAGGGATATATATATATATATATGTGTATATATATATATATATATATATATATATATACAGGGGTATATATATATATATATGTCTTTGGTGAGATCTGGAGGGGCATAAGATATGCACACGCAGCTTACAGACATATGTATCTATAGAGAAGTATATAGAAATATATACATACATGTATATAGATGTCTAAAGATAAATGTCTGCAACTAAGCAGATAGAGATATGCCTATAAGAACATTCACATGGGAGATGTGAAGGAGAAAGATTCATCTAATAACAAGAAGGTGGAACCTACTTGAGAAGATATATAGAGAATCTATTCCCCCTGGCTAAGATGGCGCAGGAATGCCATCCAGTGGAATAACCAGGATGGTTGCGTGAAAAACAGAGGATAATATCAGTCTGTAAACAGCAAGTCCTGAGTCCTATAGAACTCTCGCATGGTAAATGGACAGAAAACGCATAGGATGAGATACCAGGTTGACCCACTTGAGGAACAAGGGGGGGGGGGGGTATCATGCGTTGTTTAATTAAATATGTGCTGTCCATGAAGGATTAGGATACCATGAGGACAAGCTGCAAGGAAAAAGAGCATATTTCCTGTAGAAACTGGGTAACTCTTTAGACTGTCACATAGAGAAGGCTTATGTCCTTTATTAAAAGGAAACAGAAGGGTGTAAAGAACCCCTACAGTCATGAGGAATGACTGAGGAAGCCTTTTTCAACCATATAGGATAGTAATTAGAGAAAAAATCCCCATGCTCTCTAGCAAGGGCCCATAGTGGAAAGCTTCTCAGTAGGATTGCAGAGAGCACTATGCAGGAGAATTGGGAAATAAAAGTGGCTGTTGGAGGAAACCAGCTGCCACCTCAGTTATGCTGCCAACTCCAGAGATTTGGAGATGACAGAAAAGAAGCGATAAGGATTTTCCAAGATAGATGAGCACTATCTTGGAAGCACTACTAAGACCAGAGAAAGTAGTGGAAGACAAGACTGGAACTCGTAGAAAGTACCAGTAGTCCAATCACTGGAACTCCTGCATGGGCAGCTGCTGAATAGAACAGCAGAGAGAATCCTTCTGTTTGTAACAGAGAGAACAGACAGAACAAGAGGAGAAAATCCTGATTATGTCTGATGAGCTGCCCAATGAAAGCAGGGAGGTAACTCCAGAGAAAACTACACTGGAAAGGAAAGGAAGACTAGAAAGGCTAAGAAAGCCTTCCAGTCGTATAGTACCACTCGTACAGGGGAAGCCCTGGAAACGAGGGTAAAGAAAAACAGGAGCTGAAGGGAGACTTGCTATATGGTAAGTCCGTAGAAGGAAAAAATTCATGGTGGTACAGGGAAACTATCATGAGATAGTTGGCAAACCTCTCTTCATGGTAGGAAGAGGAGGAAACCCTGTGACCCACAGACATGAATCTCCTGACAGCTCAGCCTACCTGAGAGCAAGTGGATGTCCTGGAAACAGGAATCCAAGCGTAGAGTTTGAAATGAAAAAAAAGTGAAAAAACTTCTGCTGAGAAGAAGTGAACTGTATGTTCTAAGAGATCAACTGGAACCCCATTGAGGGTTAATTTTCCTGGCTTGAGTTTGGATTCTTCAGACCAGGGCAAGGTTTCCCTTGTTTGGGAACATCTGTATGATGGGCAGGAGAAGAATAAAACCTTCTTCTTTTAGGGAAAGAAGGTTTGGTAGGGCATTTCCTACCTACTGGGGAAGGAGAAGGCTTAGGATAGCCCTCAGAAACAGGGAAGTCAGTGGAGCAATGAGCAACCTGACGTAAAGACTCCCTATTGAAGAGATTTTCTCCAGTACAAGGAGTATTACCCAGTCTTTGTTGTGCCCATCTGTTCAAGTCTGAAGCTTGGAGCCAGGCTTTACGTCGTGCCCCTATAGCTATAGCAGAGGTTCTGCTAACAGACTCAAAAGAGTCAAGGGAAGCACGAGAAAGAAACCAAGATATATTTTGGCTATGACTAAGAAGTAAGGAATAGTCTGCAGCCTTGGGCTCTGATAGAAAAGGAGTTAAAAGAGATAATTTCTTTGTGACCTCCTGAAGGGATAGACTCATATAAAAAATATATGAGAGAATCCTTGTTGCCAGCATAGATGTTTGGAAGGTTTGACGTCCAAAAGCATCCAGTGTTCTAGAAGCACGACCTGGCGGATAAGAAGAATGCTTCTTCTTGCTTTTTACCTTCCTCATTGCTGATTCCACTACAATGGAATGATGGGGAAGTTGAGTCTTTTGAAACCCTGGAGAGGGGGGCACCTGATACAGAAGATCAGTTGCTGTAGAAGGTAAGGAAACCCTTAAAGGTGTTTCCCATATTCTCAGAAGAAGATCCTGCAAAGAATGATGTAAAGGAAGCATTATATTTTCCTTTTCCCCAGAAGAGCCTTGTGTAGGATCATAGCCAGGGATAGGAATAGCAAGGAATGTAGCCATGTCAAGGAGAAATTTCTGAAAAGAAGGATCTCCAATGGGAACCATCCCTGGACAGGCTAAAGTTGAAGAACTAGCCTGGGTACCGGAGGATGTACTGGTCCGGTGCAGAAAAGGAGCCCTAATGGATGGATACTGGTACTGGCGGTTATGACTTGAGACAGTCAGTACTGCATCGTCCATGCCAGGTATCGACTCCAAACTAGGTATAGAAAGGAGCAATCCCGGTGAAAAGGGAGTAGTTGGTCCCGATGTTACTGCAGGAACCGGCATCGGTACCGATACCGGTAGCTGTGCCGGAATCGGAGGCGATACCGACATCAAAGCAGTCATCGGAGGCTGCTCAAGCGGTACCGAGACAACCAAAAACCCTTGGTGAGTATCCTCGATACCGCGCATCCGGAATCGGTAAGCGTCGGTTCCGAGACGCGTTGGTACCCAGTCTTCCAGACTAGATATCGATTCCAGACTCGGCATCGAAGGAAGCGAGTCTATCGATGCATATCTGGAGGGTACCGGCGTCGGTGGTCGTATCGGCGATGCTGCCGATACTGGAAAGTCAATCTGGGACGTATCGATCGGTCCCGAAGGTACCGAGAACCCCAGATGACGATCCCTGGTGAAGAGTGGATCACTCAACACCAGTGCCGATGCCGGGGTATCGGTACCGCTCGAAGCGGATGCCACCACCGAGCATGGCTCAGGTATGTTCTGTGAGGGATGAGCCCCAGGAACAACCTGAAACCCCTGAAAGGCTTTGGAGACCGAAGACTCCCGCCGGGGTTTTGAAGCCAATAGGGTCTTGAGGGCAAGGCCGGAGCCGTCATCATGCTTGACATGAGACCTACCACTCAAGGATTGGCTAGTCTTAACAGACTGTTTGTGGGTTACCTGATCCTGTAGAGAAGAAATGGTTGGTGCCCTGACACTGGAAGGGAACTCGGTATCGAGGGAAACTCGAAATGGAAAATCTCTTCTCATAAAATTGCAGCCTAATGGCTCCGGAGGAAAAGGGTCAGGACCCAAACAGGTTAGATCCAGTTATTGGAGTCTAAAAAAAACCCTGTATTTCCACAGTTAAGGCACTTCTTAGGAGAAGAAGGCTCCATGATGGAGAGGCCTTACAGGCCCAAAAATTTAAGACAGAAACTGAGGGAAAAACTCTCCCTGAGTTTGAGAAAAAGAAAAGAAAAAACCCACCGGCGGTACCGGTGGAGGCGGGGAAACAGCCGCGACCACAAGAAAACAAGAATTAAAGAAAAAATTTTCTGCGGTGACAGGAGGATGTCCTGCCGGCTCCGCGGAAAAACGAAAACTGAGGAGAGACAGTTGGAAAGGCGGGAAGGCAGCACGCAGGCGCTGAGGGATGCTCCCAAAAGCTTTCTGATTGGACGCTGGGGAGCGTTCCCGCGCAGGCTCCGTCGGTACCGACGTACCCATATGTGAAGACTCATTCCTGCTTGTTCCTGGAGATAAAATCAAATGCGTAATCATTTGTTGAATTATTAATATATTATAGGCCTTTGCAATATGTTTTTATTTATAAAATTTACTTATTTAAACCACAATAATTAATCACAACAAGTAACAATATTTGATTTCAAAATTATGATGATTTTGTAGTCAAATCACTAATATGAAATAAAATTATTTTTTCTACCTTTGTTGTCTGACCAATTTATTCTCTGATCATGCTGGTCCCGATCTGAGGCTTCTGCTTTCCTGTCTTCTCTTAGCTCTCTTTCTTTGGTCTATGGTCCATCTGCCATTTCTTATCTCTTCTTTCGCTTTCTTCACTTCTTTCCATCAGCCTATTTCCAGTCCCAGTAACCCTTCCCAGTATCAGCCCCTTTCCAGTCCTCACTCTCAGTACCTTCAAAGTCAACTTGCATTCCCATGACTGCCACTGGTGTCCATTCCCTTCCAGTCCCCCTCCTTCCCCACTGACCAGTCCCTTCTAGTACAAATACCATGGCAGCCCCTCTCAGATCCACTCCCTTCCAGTTCCATTCTCCCATCCCCTCGTATCAGCCCATTTGTAGCCTTAGCCCCGTTTTCTTCCAGGGCCAGCAGCTCTATCCTCCCCTCCCCACAATCAGCCCATTCCCAGTCAAAGCCCCCCAATCAGCTCGCTTCCAGTGCTAGTCCCCCCTAATCAGCCCAATACCAGTCCTAACCCCCCCCCCATCAGCTCATTACCAGTCCTAGCCTCCCCTAATCAGCTCATTTCCAGTGCTAGTCCCTACTCAACCCCTTTACCAGTGCTAGGCTCTCCTAATCAGCCCAATACCAGTCCTACCCCCCCCCCCAATCAGCCCATTTACAGTCCTAACCTCCCCAATCAGCTCATTTCCAATGCTAGCCCCCCATCAGTCCATTACCAGTCCTACCCCCCTATCAGCACATTACCAGTCCCAACCCCCCCTTGATCCGTCCATTCCCAGTCCTAGCCTTCCCTAATCAACCCATTACCAGTCCTAGCCCCTCCCATCTGCCCATTATAATCCTAACCCGCACTGTCTCTCCCCTCTGTCCATTATTTATCCTTGTCTGTCCAGTATGTCCCCCTGTCTCTTCCCTTTGTCCATGTCAGCCCCCTCTCCCTCCATGTCAGCTTCCCCTCCGTCCATGTCAACGCCCTCTGTCCAAGTCAACCCCACTCCCTCCCTCCATATCAGCCAGCCCTCCCTCCCTCCATGTCAGCCCCCCTCTCCATGTCAGCCCCCCTCTGTCCGTCAGCCCTCCCTCCCTCCCTCCATGTCAGCCCCGCTGTCCATGTCAGCCCCCTCCCTCCCTCCATCCATCCATGTCAGTCCCCCCTCTGTCCATGTCAGCCCTCCCTCCATCCATATCAGCCCCCCCTACCTCCATCCATCCATCAATGTCAGCCCTCCCCTCCCCTCCATCCATATCAGCCCCCTCTCTCCAGGTCAGCCCCCCCTGTACATGCCAGTCCCTCTCCATCCCTCCATGTCAGCCCCCTCCCTCCCTGTCAGCCCCCCTCTGTCCATGTCAGCCCCCCTCCCTCCCTCCATCCATCCATCAATGTCAGCCCCCCCTCCCTCCCTCCCTCCATGTCAGCCCTCCCTCCCTCCATGTCAGTCCCCCTGTCCATGTCAGCCCCCTCCCTCCCTCCCCCATGTCAGCCCCGTTGCAGGTTCCCTGCCTCCTCCTCCCCTCTCCCTGTCTGCCTGCTACTGCTCTGTCCTCCTTCTGCAGCCACGGCTCCCTGTCTCTCAGGGAACCGCGGCTGTGCCTGTGAAGCCGTTGCGGAGCCTTCCTGTCTCTAAACAGGCTCCGTGCAGCATTGTCCCACCTCCAAAGGAAGTGGTCAACAACTTCCTTTGGAGGCGGGACAATGCTGCACGAAGCCCGTCGAGAGGCAGAGGCTCCGCAACAGTTTTACAGGCACAGCCGCGGTTCCCTAAGAGACAAGAGAGGCAGCTGCATTAGAAGGGAGGCGGTGAGTTTGCCGCTACCAAGAAGCGGACTCGGCAGCACCAGCAACCAGTGCGCTTTTTTAAATCCTGTGGCGAACCCCATGGGGGTCACAACCCACAGGTTGAGAACCGCTGTTTTAGAGGGTAATTTCCAAGCTGACTAAGACATCGCAGAAGGAAAGTCAGGCTACACTCTGCCCCTCAGCTGAACATTTGACCAATTACTTTAAAGGAAAAACCCTCACCTATTTGTGTTTTCTTTCCTAAGGAAAAGGAAAATTTTCTTCTACTACAGATCTATTCACTGCTTGATCAGGAAGATAAGTGAAATAATTGATTTTGTACCTACTCACATTCCAACTAGTCTTTGCTCAATCTTTGCAAAGGTTATAACAGTGACAATCAAAAGGACCCTTTCCACTGTTAGGGCCACTATCATCTTAGCAGATACTTGCTCACCTTTTTTATATAAGAATCCACTGTTGAAGATATTAAGGTTTTAAAGTAGCTTGCATCCTATTTTGATTCTCAAATGTGAATTTTGCCAATTCCAGATCCACAGATAAAACTCTTAAATGCAGAGTACTTAGTACTTGCACCCATTTTATTTAATCTATTTATCAGCCCTTTAGTAACTATGATTCAAAGCAAGGGCATAAATATTATACCAATAATCTTCAGTTGCTCTACTATAAAGATTTGGACAAGTCAGACATTAAAGAGCTCCATACTTGTCTTCATGCCATTTCAATATGGATAGAAAACAAACTAAAACTTAATCCAGTTAAATCTTTAGCCATGTGAGTCATTGATTGCTCAACCAAGCTACATAATCCTCTTCTCATTAAAGGTACACCAATTGCAGTAGCAGATACATTAAAAGATTCTTGGTTGTCACATTGACTCGGCATTAATGTTTGACATACAGACTTCAAATATTGTAAGATACTGCTTTTTTGCATTGTGACATATTCATTTAGTATCTGCCTCATTAGATAAGGCTGCTGTTAGAACTCTACTTCATTATCTAATATTGAACAGCTTAAACTATTGTAATTTGGTATATAGTGGAACAACACAATCCAACCTAAAATGTCTGCAAAATATTCAAAATACAGCAGTTAAACTTTGGTATACAGCTAAGAATGATGAATATGTAATTCCCTTGTTACTCTCAGAACACTGGCTCCCAGTTATGCATCATTTTCCCTTTAAAATACTTCTTTTGGCATAAAAAGCTCTTAATCAGGGACTTCCATCCTATCTTGCTGATCATTTGTAACCAATAAGGTCTCAGTATAAGAAACAATGCCACTTGCCCCAAGCTTCACAGACCTGTTTGGAACTGACATGTCAGACACAGCATTTTTTTTTAAACACAGCCCCTTATTTATGGAATAATTTTCCACTTGAACTGAGAAAAGAAACTTTTTATTCAAAGTTTAAGAAACCTAAGTCTCTTCTTTGACACAGCATTTGGTGGCCTCCCAAACTGTGCAGATATACAGAAGGCATGTTTACTAGATAACTTAACACAATTAAGTGCCCAGAGCCCTTTTATTGCTATGGGTGCAGTGGTACTTAATGCGCATTAACTTCATTAATGCACATTAATCTTTAGTAAACAGCCCCATAGTCACACTTCCAATAATGTTTGTTTTTTATCATACTTCTTGTGTCAGTGATTTTACAATTGCAAATAATGTTAAAAATGTATATTATGTACTTTGATTTATTTATTGCATACCAATATGTGTGGAGTAGCCTAGTGGTTACGAGACTCGGTAACCAAGCAACCAGGGTTCGATTCCCACTGGCACTCCTTGTGGCCTTGGGCAAGTCACTTAACCCTCCATTGCCTTGGAAGAAAGGCCTGGCAATCTACTTCCGGTGACACCGCCAAGAATACCCAGGAGCTTCCGGGTCACCAGGAGTCAGGACTGACTCGAAGGCACACATTGCATTTGCATACCAATATGTTGTAAATTATGATGTCATTAATAAACTTGGAAAGCAAGTCATTAATAAACTTGGAAAGCATAGTTACTCACCTGTAACAGGTGATCTCCGGGAACAGCAGGAATTTAGTCTTCACATATGGGTATCATCGGTACCGACGGAGCCTGCGCGGGAACGCTCCACAGCATCCAATAGGAAAGCTTTTGGGAGCATTCCACAGCGCCTGCCTGCTGCCTTCCCGCCTTTCCCAACTGTCCCTCTCCAGCTGAGTTTAAAGCTGAGACAAAAGAGAGAGGGAAAGAGAGAAAGAGAGAGAGAGAGAGATAGAAAGATACAACTCCTAGGGGAGGTGGGTGGGTTGTGAAGACTAAATTCCTGCTGTTCCCAGAAATCACCTGTTACAGGTGAGTAACTATGCTATCTCCAGGAACAAGCAGGAATGTAGTCTTCACATATGGGGACTCCCTAGCTGCAGATGCCAGGGAGACGGCCCCAGAAAGTTGTGTGCCCTTGTGAAAGAGCTCTACTTCCCCCCATGGATCTCTGGCATCCTACAAGGGAAGGTGGGTAGGAATTGATTAAGTCTGGAACAGGTGTTGAAGAACAGCCTAACCAAACAAGGCATCCCGGCGGGAGTCCTTGTCTAAGCAGTAATGGGCTGTGAAAGTATGTACCGAAGTCCAAGTAGCTGCTCGACAGATGTCGTCGATAGACACAGAGTGAAGATGAACCATTGAGGCTGCCATGGCTCTCACATTGTGAGCTGTGACATGGCCTTCAAGAGGAAGGTTCTTACTCTCATAGGCAAAATATATACACTGTGCAATCCCGCTGGGCAGTGTCCTTTTGGAGATTGGAAGTCCCAAATGACTAGGATCAAAAGCAACAAAGAGTTGAGAAGATTTTCTATGTTGCTTTGTCCTTCGCAAATAAAAAGCCAAAGCTCTTTTACAGTCCAAAGTATGAAGATTCCTTTCTGCATTTGAGGCGTGAGGCCTTGGAAAAAATACAGGAAGGTAAACCGCCTGTGCTGCAGCAAAGTGCAATCAATGAATAAATCCAGGAGTCAATTGACAGGGTCCAAACCAGTTTATTGTGCACAGGCCCAGTCAGTCAAAGCTTCAAAAGGAACTGAGCAAAGTTTTTACAGAGACATAACCATTTATACCTCTTTTTCAGTTTGATACGTGAGAACTTTCTATTGGTTCTAGCTCGATACATGCAAACTTCTCAATGGTTCCACGCTCCCTGCACCTGTCCAATCAGAAATCCCTCCGGGGTCTAGCAACCAGCCCCCTCCCTTAGGATTGTTCTAACAATGGTGCAGTTCTTGATTTTGATACTTCTCTACTGCAAGGTTATCCCTAGCTTCAGGAATGCATGTATTGAAACATTTCTTTCTTTTGCACACAAGAGAATAATGAAAGACTTATGAATTCATGTAAAACTTCTTATTAAGCATTTTAAAACAGTTTTCTCATTTTTCACAGATTTTTGGTTCTTTTTCTAGCTATAATGGGAGTTAGGATCCAGGCCTAACTTACAGGCCTTTCATCGTAGCAGGCCATGCTAGGCCATAGCCTGCCACATTTCTCCCTTTGATTATTCTCACCCGCAAGTGAGAAAGGGTGAGAATTTAATCACTCATTAGTCATTTAACACATTATACTGGTGTAACAGCATCATCGTGGGGTATAGGGTAATATTGCCACATAGCTAATAACACTATAGAGCGGAAGGCAGCTGCGAAGGTATCAATTGCTGAAGTTACCATGGGTATGCAAAGGGGTAGGAGACAAGGGAGCAATAAGCACATGGCTAATATGAATAATACAATAAACATAAGGGCTTTTAGACCACCAATCCATGAAAATAGTGAACCAAACCACCCATCCAGCTTTAAACTGTGCCAGGTCTGGACAGGCACAAATGTCTGCTCTCTCATCTGGGTGGCTAGATCTTCAACTACATGCCCATTATTATCAATCTGTAAACAACAATTACTTAAGTTCAACTTTCCACATACCCCACCCTCAGCTGCTAACAAATAGTCTAAAGCTAAACGATTTTGATAAATGGCTGTACGCATTTGTGTACTTTGCTTTGCCAGAAGGGTTAGTACTTTACTAGTTTCATTAGTTATTATTTCAACAACAGCTTGCAAACGTATTATTCGATTAATCATATAAACAGGGGTACGATATCCCTATGTCCCATCCTGCTCCCAAGTAGCAGGTCCATAGTATGAGATAATCCTCTCAGGTGGCCATTCTTCAGATGTCGCATCCCATTTGTCCCATTGGCCTATCTTCAAGGCCTCCTTCAGCTGTCGACTTCTGTACACAGGATATCCCAGTAGTTCTCCCTGGGATGTAGGCAAAAGGAAAAAGGAAGGTCGTATGGTTCCCAATACACATGCGCCTCCCCAATGGTGAGGGAGCCTAGCATATGCTCGGGTCCCGCAAATCCAGTACAGTCCAGGTGGTGCTTGCCAGGAACTATATGCTGCTAAGTTTGTCCAGATACTGGCAAGTTTGGGGAAACGAACTAGAGGATTGGAAGGTTCAGTAGCGTTGACTCCTGACCACCAAGACGTCTTCTTAGTGGTACTGTTGTAGAACTTTTGATTGAGACAGACCAGCTTCCCCACTTCCATATTAAACAATGGTCCATAGCGAGCAAAATACAAGTTATCCACAATGGAGTGGGCCAATACCCATTCACTCGTGGTATCATGTATATCAGTTTGATTATATGGAACAGAATAGTTCAGTTCTTGTGCCTCCCAAGGCCATTGGTCTCCCATCGTAGTTCCTCCACAAAATAGACAGTCTGAAATGTGGAGACTAGATGCGACTGCTCCCGCTAGCTCAAGAAACAAGTTCTGGGAGGTAGGAGGAATTTCAAACTCTGCTTTCATGGCCTCATAGAAGGAGTGATGTATACGATAGGGTGAGGATACATGGGTCTTGGTGTTCAATTGCAGATACAAGATAGTCCCAGGATCTATACCTCCTCCTGCTATACGCAACCCAAATTTGTATCCTTGCTTCCATTGGCTGGGGTTGACTATGAGGAGTTGCAGAGGATTACAGGCATCTTTCTGGCATTTCTTGGGCTCAAGTAATCTGATCTTCGTCAGACTGCCTTTGCAATTATCACCATCTCGTCCCACAGGTGCATTCTTCCAGGTGGCAAAATATACACAGTCCCATTTTGGGCAAAAGTAATCATGTTTAGATGTAGTGGTGTAAGTGGTGGCTGCAGAGTTCTTTCCTGTGCACCGTCCCAATCCATAGGCTCCTTCTGGACACATATATTTATCATCATGGTAGTATGCTCGCTCCCATGACCCACATCTGTGGTAAGCATTTCTGTTAATTGCATCACAAGCATCAGAGTTCAAGATAATAGGTTTTGTGGGGTTTGCAAGGGGTTTTGTCGCATTTAGGATGGCTCCATCTTCATCATTCCAGTGTATCTCAAATGTATAATATGAAGGGTTTTGCCGGGGGTTATAACAAGTCTTACTTTTCCCCTTTGTGCAAATATTCAGTTTGGTGCCATTATAAATACACCGGCTGAATGTTCCAGTGCAAGTATAGTAGGAATGATAAAGTCTGAGTAATCTTCTGCCCCGTTCGGGTGGTGGTTATGCAGGCTGCACAAGGGGGTAGGGCAAAGGTCTTTTCCAGGATTCCCAGGATCACCACTCCCACAAGGCAATAGTGGAAGAACATTGTGATTACAGTCTTTGAAGGTCAACTGGAAAGTTGGGTATGGTGAACTTGTTGAGTCTTCTTTTCTCCTGCTGCAATGGTCACTCTAGCGTGACGAAAATAGATTCTGAAGATTCTCTATAGCGCTGGCTGTCTCCTCAATGTGAGTCGCAATGGAGCCTCGGGGTCATTCACTGATGTCCATTGGTCAGGATCAGGAGCAGCTGCCGGCTTCACTCGACTGTGGTGGATCCAGGGTTCAAATTCTGCAACTTTCACTGCAGTGAGGGTTGACAGGATGACGACGTTTGGTCCCTTCCAATGCGGCGCCAGCGGGGTCTTTCTCCACTCTTTCACCCACACGGACGTTCCTGGCTTGAAGGGATGCAAAGGCTGGGTCAGGTTGATGGGTAGTCGATCTTGCACCCACGTATGGAGATTCTGCAAGACAGAACCTAAAGCTAATAGTTCTTGTCTAGTTATTTCAGATCCTATCTGTCTCATGTCTCCCTTTATTCCCTGCACAAGGGGTGGAGGCCGCCCATACAAAATCTCAAAAGGGGAGACTCCTAGGGACTTGGTGGGAGCTGAACGTATCCTAAGAAGGGCTATAGGGAGAACTTGGAGCCACTTCAGGTGTGTTTCTTGGCAAAGCTTGGACAACTGAGTTTTCAAGGTTCTATTCATACGTTCCACTTTTCCTGAGCTCTGGGGTCTGTAAGCAGTGTGTAACTTCCATTGTATTTGCAGAGCTCGAGCTAACTGTTGGGTCACTTGGGATGCAAATGATGGACCATTATCTGACCCCATAGCTAATGGAATGATCTCATGAAGCAATACCCTAGTGACTTCTCGGGCTTTCTCAGTTCGGGTGGGATAGGCTTCTACCCATCCCGAGAATGTGCAGACTAACACTAACATATAGTGGTACCCATTTGTTCAGGGCATTTCAGCAAAGTCCACCTGTATATCACTCATTGGGGTCACCCCTACTGACTGAACTCTTGGGGGTGGAATGGGACCTTGCTTAGCATTATTTTTGGCACATATCAGACATTGCTGTGCCACCGAGGCGGTCAGGGATCCTAGCAGTGAAATACAGAAATGGGGTCTCAGGGCTTTTTCCATAGCTGTTTTTCCATAATGTGTGGCTTGGTGAAAAGCTTGAACAAAGGCTGGCCCTAATGCTTCAGGGATGACTGTAGGACCTGGAGGTGGACTACCTTCTGGGGTTGGCAATACTATCCAACCTTGTTCTGTCAAGACTCCTCCCTCCTTTTCACAATAATAGTCTAACTCTCTTGTAGTGTATTGGGGTGCCCAGGAACTGAAGGGCACAGGGAATAGGGCTGCTTGCATTACAGTATCTTGGGTCCTAACTTGTCCTGTGGTGGCTGCCTTTTGGGCTGTGGCATCTGCAAATCTATTCCCTCGGGTGACTTCTCCTGTTCCTGCCTGATGACCTTGGCAGTGCATGACTGCCACTTGTTTGGGGGCCCACACAGCATCTAATAACATCAAAATCTCGGGCCCATAGCTAATGGCCTTACCCCCTGAGGTGATCAACCCTCGCTCTTTATACAAGGCTCCATGTGCATGCAAAGTGGTGAAAGCATATTTGGAATCTGTGTACACATTTAAGCGGAGTCCTTCTCCTAATGTCAAGGCTCTGGTGAGGGCTATTAATTCAGCTTTTTGTGCAGATGTTCCTGGGGTCAGGGCTGAGGACTCAACTACCAGATCAGGGGTCACCACTGCATATCCAGCACAACGATGTCCATTGATGACCAAACTGCTTCCATCCACAAAGAAAGTCCGTTCAGGGTCCTCTAGAGGGACATCGGTCAAATCAGGGCGACTTGAAAATACAGTGTCCATGGTTTCTAAACAGTTATGATCAGGGGGCCCAGGACCAATTGGAAACAATGTAGCAGAGTTCAAAGCTTGACTGACTTTCAACTGTATCTGGGGGTTTTCACACAGCATGCTCTGATATTTCAACATTCGTGCATTGGTTAACCAGAAGTTTCCTTTGTGTTCCATGAGGGTCAGAACAGAGTGTGGTACGGTGACTTGAAGAGTTTGCCCCAATGTGAGCTTATCTGCTTCGCCTACTAGGAGGGCTGTTGCTGCAACAGCTCTCAAACAAGGGGGCCATCCTTTTGTAACTACATCCAATTGTTTTGACAGATAGGCTACTGGTCGTTGCCAAGATCCAAGAGATTGAGTCAATACTCCCAACGCATTTCCTTGTGACTCATGGACAAAAAGATGGAAAGGCTTCTGAACATCTGGAAGACCTAAAGCTGGAGATGACATCAGGGCATTTTTCAGAGTCTGGAATGCTGCATCTTGTTCAGGTCCCCATTCTAGTGGAGATTTTTCCATTCCTTTGGTGACTTGGTACAATGGTTTTGCAATCAGCGCGAAGTTGGGGATCCATATGCGACAGTACCCCGCGGCCCCCAGGAAGGCTCTTACTTGCCTCCTAGTGGTTGGAGTAGGGATACTACATACAGCTTCTTTGCGTTCTGGTCCCAGACGTCGGATCCCACTGGACAACTGGAATCCTAGATACTTGACTTCAGTTTGGCATAGTTGTGCTTTGGCTCTTGAGACTTTGTATCCAACCTGTTTGAGAAGGTACAAGAGTTCACTAGTAGCTTGTAGGCATTCACTTTCCGAGTTGGTGGCTATGAGCAAGTCATCTACATACTGAAGAAGAACCCTCTTTCCTGGGTCCACTGGGTAACTTGAAAGATCTTGATTCAGGGCAGCACTGAAGAGAGTAGGTGAATTCTTGAATCCTTGGGGTAATCTGGTCCAGGTGAGCTGGCCCCGCCTTCCTGTTGTGGGGTCTTGCCATTCAAAAGTGAATAAAAGTTGACTAGTGGGGGCTAGGCGCACAGAGAAAAAGGCATCTTTCAGGTCCAGGACAGTGAAATGAGTAGCCTCAGCAGGGACCAGTCCCAAGAGAGTATAAGGGCTTGGTACTACAGGGTGTACAGTTTCAACTGCATCATTCACTCGCCTTAGGTCTTGTACTGGGCGATAGTCCCCTGTCCCAGGTTTCTTAACTGGGAGAAGGGGGGTGTTCCAAGGTGACAGGCATTCTTTGAGAAGTCCATACTTCAGCAGTTTCATCAAATGGCAGTGGATTCCTTCAATGGCTGGTCGAGGGAGAGGATACTGCTTCACATGCACTGGTTACGCTCCTGGCTTGAGGGTGACAATGACAGGGGCTATGTTCTTCGCTAGGCCAGGTGGATTATCTTCTGCCCATACTTCAGGTGGGACTATGAGGTTGGCAGGTATTGTGATGGCGCAGCAAGCGGAGAGCATAAGGAAAGAGGGAAAAATCAGGCAATTTCCCCAGATAGCAGAATAAAATCCAGAAGTTTAAGGGTTAAAACTCCTGGGTTAGAAAAAAAACTCTCCACAGAAAGCTGGTAGTAAGGAGACACGCCCCAGCTCCATGGTTACCAACCCTGCTCACGAGGGACAGTCAGGGGTGGGGCCAGGAAGCCCAAAGGGAAAGCACAGATATAAACTGCTAGAGAGTGAAGAAGGTGAGAGAGGCAGGAACAAGGACGGAGACAAGAAGAAACAAGAGAGACCCAGAGGCAGAGAGAGCTGCAGGCAGAGATGCAGCCAGAGTCCAAGGAACACTGAATTCAGAGGGAGGTCTGAGGACGGTGAGAGGAAGTGCTTCACGAGGATTCCTAGTTCTGATTCCAGTGCAGCTTGGAACAGGTCAGAAGGTCCCAGAAGGGGAGGAGGCCGTAGAAGCTCTGGAGAACTAGTCAAGGAAGGTACCCGGAGAGTCAAGGGAGCTTCATTAGAAACCTCTTGGAGAAGGACAAGGCCAGCCAGAGGGATTGGAGTTAACCCAGTGACCTGTGAGAGAGACGGGAGACATACCTATAGAAGGGAAGCTTACCCAGGGGAGTTTGTCAGCCATGTGGGCAGCAGAAACCGTTCCCCTGAAGTTTTTATGGAAACTGAGTCTGCAGCAATAAAGCCTGTTACGTGCTTACTTCCTAAAAGTAAGGTGAGCAGTTTTAAACCTTCTACCAACCTCATAAAAGTTAAGAGACTTCCTAAATGTCATAGTATTCCTCAGAGGAGGGAGGACTCTGCCTTAACTCAGGTGTTAGAAATCCTGAGGGGATTAAAACAGGATAGCTTTGAGTCTGAATCTTATGCCTCTCCAACAGACTCAGATATAGAAAGCATGGAACTAGAAATACCTAGATTAACAGAAGAAAATTCAGATATGGAAATGGAATGTTCTGTAGCCTCCAGATATTAAGTAAAGGCTAGACCATTTCCAGAACCGTTAAAACTTGGCAGCTATTTTTTCAAGAAAGCACGGCTGTGGGAAATAGGCAAATGAGCTTGCTGAAGTTCTAAGCCGTAACTCTGTATCCTAGCAGCTACCTGCTGGAAATATATAGTTTGAAATATAGCAAGTGGAAACAATTGTTTGATGAGAAGAAAGAAAACAATCTGTAACAGAAGTTTTACCCTGTTGGAAAAGTTACAACTTGTGTCTGTTTTAAAGCCACGTGGGAAGCTGGTTTTTGTGTTCTTCTCTGCACCAGAGTTCAGTGCTGTGGTTTTGTTATGGTATGAAGAAATACTATGTTTTCATTGGAGTGCCGAAGCTGAAGTAGAAGCCTTTTTGGTTTGATTATTCTGGAAAATATCCTTACCTTATGTCCTGATATTTTGGAACCTTTTTATAAGAAGTTCCGTTGGCTGAAAATAATAAAAATCCTGCGAGCCTTATATATTCTCGGCTGAATCATTTCACAACTACACAAATATAGGCACTTATCAGAAATAAATATATTGACTGCCCACGTCCAAGTCCTAGGCAACTGCCTTGGGAAAGGGCGCGGTGACAGTATACAGGGACTAGTTGACTTTATTTGAGGTGCACTATAGAACCGCCACTCTTCTTCTCGGGGAACAGTGAGCACCATCAATCCAGCAGGCTTTGGGTTCACAGTCATTTTCATTTTTCCCCCTTCAGCAAAAGATATTTGTGCCTGGAGCTTAGCAAGCATGTCTCAGCCCAGTAATGGGATAGGGCACTCAGGCATATACAAGAACTGGTGCGTTATTTTCTGTCCCCCTAGTTCACACATGCGGTTCTGTAAGAATGACTTTGTGGCTTTATTTCCAGTGGCTCCAACAATAATAACAGATCGGGAGGAAAGAGGAACTACTGGCTTGGCTACCACTGAATGTTCTGCTCCTGTATCTACCATAAATTCCATGTATTGGTCCCCTATCTTTAAACTGACCATAGGCTCCTGGGGACCCAGGGTGAACTTGGAGCCTGGTCTGGCCTAGTCTTCATCCACGTCATCCACGTCATAGCCTGTTGCTACTGCCACTCCCTCAATGGCTTCCTCCCTCTCTTGCTGGAACTGTGTTCGGTTCATTCCCCCCCTCCTTCGAAATCATCCTCCTGGCCTCCAGGGACTCCCTCCTCCCCTCACGGGGGTGGAGTCCAGATGCGGGCATTCACTTCTCCAATGTCCTTCTTCCTTGCAGTAGGCGCACTGATTCGCACCCAATTGAGGCCTTTCACTTCCGCGGCCTCTTCCGCGGCCTCTTCCACGTCCTCTGGTCCTTTGATTAGGAAAACCTCCTCCACGTCGTTCGGTTATAGCAGCAGCAAGAAAATATGCCTTCTTCTTCATCTTTCGTTCACTTTCTCTGTCTCGTTCATTTTCACGATTCACAAATACTTTCTGAGCAACTTCCATTAACTGTGCTGTATTCATGCCCGCAAATCCATCCAATTTCTGCAATTTTCGTTTTATGTCTCTCTGGGACTGACTGACAAAGGCCGCATTTACCATGCGTAAATGTTCCTGAGCGGCGGGATCATATGGGGTATACAATCTATAAGCTTCAGACAATCGCTCATAAAAGGCCACTGGGCTCTCATCTGGACCCTGGAGAACTTCCAATACCTTCCCGATATTCATGGCCCTCTGGCCTCCCTTCTTCAGGCCCTGCAATAAGGCCTGGCGAAATCTGGTTAGGGCCGCCGCCCCCCTTTCATCATTCGGGTCCCACCCGAGATCTTCATTGGGATATTCTGCAACAGCTGCTTGTGGGGGATTTATTCCTCCCCCTTCTACAGGGTTCTCTTCTAACCAACGGAGGGCTGCTTGTCCGATTCGCCCTCGCTCCTCAGTAGTAAAGAGGGTGGACAGGAGCTGGCGACAATCGGCCCAAGTAGGCTGATGGGTTTGCATAATGCTAGACATTAATTCTGTTAATTCCTGAGGCTTGGCTGTGTAGGATGCATAATGCGTTTTCCAGTTTAATAAATCAGTGGTGGAAAAGGGTACGTAGACTAAGCTGGTTGGTCCTGGCGCCATCTGGCCCTGATCATTTAAAACAGGTATTCCAGGGACTTGGCGTAATGGCATTAGGTGCCCTGCTTTCTCCTTCTTCTTCTTGGGAGTTACGCTTCTTAAATCATAAGGCTCCCGGGCACAAGTCTCCTTGGTGGGTGACCCTGAACTGGCAGGAGAGCCTCTGCTTTCTACCTCGTCAGAGGACTCGTGTCCCCCCGACGTGCTTGGGCCTGACTCGGGACTATCACTTGGGGTAGGGAGCTTCTTGGGCTGCTGCAGAGGTATTTTCTGGGGCTCCTCATCTGGCTCCACTTCAGGCCACGGTGCTGGGGGAACTAACTTCTGTGGGTACTGGGGTAACCTAGCCAGGATATCTGGGGACTCTGGAGCAGAATACACAGGCGGCTTCTCCTCCTTAACTTTTCTGGTTCCCCTAGTGGTAGCTACAAATATTTTACAGCGCTCCTCATAGCAGCGCTTCATCCATGAGGGTTGCTGTTCACAAGTGCTTAACCAAGAATCTATATAGGGGAACTGGTCAGGATACACTTTTTGTATAAGCTGATGAACTCGAAAAACTGTTTCTAAATCAAAGGTGCCCCCACGGGGCCATGAAGCAGCTAACGCGGGCCACTTCCTTTCACATAACATTTTTAATCTAGACGGAGTCATTTTCATACCATAATCACCCAAAAATCCTTTACGGAAATTCTTGATCATGCATTCCAACGGAGTTTGCGTGGACTCCGCCCCTCCCATAATCTTAACATAACTACGTACACTAACTACGCACTCTACGTACATGTAATGACGTACATGACAACGAACAATAAGGATAGGTAGTATGGCTGTAGGTAAGGAGTCCGTACAGCCCACAGAACACTGGGGGGGACAAACACCACTCGCTTCCTCCTTTTCGCGACCTGGGCACGGTCGCCCGGCCAGGAACTGTGCTACTCAGGAGTCCGCTCTCGCTCGGTCTGTATTTCAAGACCTCTCAATCACACAAACAAGCATATTTCAACAAGAAATCATTTTTCAAGTGCCCAGGTTTTCTGACTAACTGACTATTTCAAACAAGAAGGGTCGATGGCTTCGGCTTCCGCTTTCTCTTACGCGGAGCTTACTAGGACCGCCCTTATGGGAGGTGATCAGACTCCCTTGTCTCGCACAAACTCATGTGAGATTTTCCCAGTTAGTCTATACCAAATATACCGAATCAGTCCTGCGCATGCAAGACGTTGTCCCAGGCTGTACTTTCTGACTATCAAATCACAAAAATGTCTACTCACTGGATCCGGTCCCCGATACCACACCAGCTCCTGAGTTGGAACCTGGACTCCCCCCGGGTCGGAGGTGTTGGCCAGCTGGACCCGATGCCCGCCAAGGCAGGCGGAACCCTCTCCGGCACAAAGGGGCCGGCGGCGCCTGAGGTCTCCCCCACCGTCGGACAGACACGGTTCCAACCGGGCCAAACCTCAAGGCGAATTTCGTAGATTATTCACTTGAATACCATTTACTACTCGCACTTCCCGGCGAATGCACCAAGAATATGCTGCAGCAAAGTGCAATCAATGAATAAATCCAGGAGTCAATTGACAGGGTCCAAACCAGTTTATTGTGCACAGGCCCAGTGAGTCAAAGCTTCAAAAGGAACTGAGCAAAGTTGTTACAGAGACATAACCATTTATACCTCTTTTTCAGTTTGATACATGAGAACTTTCTATTGGTTCTAGCTCGATACATGCAAACTTCTCATTGGTTCCACGCTCCCTGCACCTGTCCAATCAGAAATCCCTCTGGGGCCTAGCAACCAGCCCCCTCCCTTAGGATTGTTCTAACAATGGTGCAGTTCTTGATTTTGATACTTCTCTACTGCAAGGTTATCCCTAGCTTCAGGAATGCATGTATTGAAACATTTCTTTCTTTTGCACACAAGAGAATAATGAAAGACTTATGAATTCATGTAAAACTTCTTATTAAGCATTTTAAAACAGTTTTCTCATTTTTCACAGATTTTTGGTTCTTTTTCTAGCTATAATGGGAGTTAGGATCCAGGCCTAACTTACAGGCCTTTCATAGTAGCAGGCCATGCTAGGCCATAGCCTGCCACACCTGGTTTAAATGAAAGGGCGACACCACCTTTGGCATAAAGTATGGATGAGTCCTAAGGACTACCTTATCATGATGGAACCTTGTATAAGGAGGATCAGCCACCAATGCGTGCAATTCACTGATGCGACGTGCTGATGTGATTGCAATGAGAAAGATAACCTTCCAGGAAAGGAATTTCAAAGAGGTAGTGGCTAATGGTTCAAAGGGCGGTTTCATGAGCTGCCCAAGTACCAGATTTAAGTCCCATGCCACTGGTGGTGGCTTAATGGCAGGCTTCGTTAAAAGAAGGCCTCTCATAAATCTCACTATCAGAGGATGAGAGGAAATAGGTTGTCCATTTAGAGGCTTGAAAGAAGCTGCAATAGCACTCAAATGGACTCTCACTGAATTGGTCTTAAGCCCTGCATTTGATAAATGAAGGAGGTACTCCAGTAATGATTCCAGAAGTATCGCAAGAGGGTTAAGACTCTTCTGCGAGCACCATATGGTAAACCTTTTCCACTTAAATGCATAAGAGCATTTTGTGGAAGGCTTACTGGAAGCATGAAGGATATCCTTTACCTGCTGGGAAAGGTTAAGACCGAGAAGTTCTAGGCTTTCAGCAACCAGGCCCTGAGATGCAGAGACTGGGGATTCAGATGCCACAGCATCCCGTCCTCTTGAGAAAGAAGATCTGGAGCAGATCCTAACTCCAGTGGCGGAGCTTGAGAGAAATGTAGGAGCAGAGGGAGGGTACCACGGTTGCCGTGGCCAACGTGGAGCTATGAGGATCATATGACTCTGTCACTCTGAAGCTTGAACAGGATTTTGGGAATTAGGGGAATGGGTGGAAAGGCATACAGGAAGTCCTGACCCCAATGAAGGAGGAAAGCATCCCTGGCCTGACAACCTTGAGCTGGAATTCTGGAACAGAACCGGGGAAGTTTGGCATTCAGCGGACTTGCAAAGAGGTCTATGTCCGGGGTTCCCCAAATTTGAAAAATTTAGCCACCTGGTCTGCATGGCAAGACCATTCATGTGGAAGCAGAACTCGACTGAGTTTGTCTGCCCAAGAGTTTTGAATGGCTGGAAGATACACCGCAAGGAGATGACTCTGATGCTCTCTGGCGAGGGTCCTTAGTCGCAAAGCTTCATTGCAAAGCGACAGAGAGCCTGTTCCGCCCTGCTTGTTCACATAGAACATGGCTACCTGATTGTCCGTTTGAACTAGGACTGTCTTGTAGCTGAGCTGGATGTGAAATACTCGAAGAGCAAGGAAGATTGCTCTGAGCTCCAGGAGGTTGATATGGAGATAGGCCTCCTGTGGAGTCCAAGTACCCTGGTTAGAGAGGCCATGCACCTGTGAAGCATCTGTTGTTAGAGTGGTTTGGGGTGGGGGTTGCTGAAAAGGAGACCCCACCAGAAGGATTCTGGGTGACTGCCACCATTGGAGGGACAAAATAAGGCGATCTGAATTTGCTATTTTGTCGGACAGGCAATCTCAGGCCTGAGTCCACTGAGTGAATAAGGTCCACTGGGCTGCCCTCATATGGAGGCGAGCATAAGGAACCACATGCACGGTGGATGCTATGTGGCCTAGCAACTGTAACATTTCCCAAGCAGTGAGGTGAGGTTTTAGCACTGCTTGGGAAGCTAACTGCACCATGCGAAGGCAGCGGGGCTGTGGAAAGAAGGCCCTTCTCTGTCTGGTATCCAGAAGAGCTCCTATAAACTCTAGGGATTGAGTGGGAGCAAGGTTGGACTTTGGGAAGTTTATGACAAGTCCCAAATACTGAAGGATGCGCATTGTGCGAGACAGAGCTATCCTGGCCTCTGGCTCTGAAGGGGCTTGAATGAGCCAGTCATCTAAGTAAGGGAAGACGAATATTCCCAGGGAGAAATGCTGCTACCACAGCCATGCATTTTGTGAACACCCTTGGTGCAGAAGCCAGGCCAAAAGGAAGAACCCTGTATTGGTAGTGCTTCCCTTGAAACAGGAATCGAAGGAACTTTCGGTGAGTTGGATGGATGAGAACATGGGTGTACGCATCCTTGAAATCTAGAGAACAAAGCTAATCCTGGCTCTGAAGGTTGTCAGACGGCTGCCTGGGTGAGAATGTTCACAGTCTTGGCACGTGCATATGTCAATATGATTGGCAAGGGATTGTGGGCAATGCAGTCCATTCACACCCGACACAGCTGCTCACAATAATTTAGTTGTGCTCAAGTGTAAAGCCAATAAGATATTTATTTATGGGGTTATTTCTCCCAACACAGATATGCTTGGTAGCACATAAATCAGGTTACTTGCTTTCAGTGTTAAACTTGGAAAAACAAAATTAAGAAAACAACATTTGAACTTGTCAGGCAATCAAAGCAAAAGAAATAAGACCTGGTTGGCAATAAACTGGTCTTTTCTGTAGGCTTTAGCTAATATTCTCTTAGCAATATATCAAACAACAAACAAAAGCCACAAAGAAAGGAAAAACTGTTCTTCTCAGGTTAACTTCTTATATCTTCCCACATAGATTCAGAAGTGATTCTCTCAGAGCCCACAAGCAATTAGGTAAGGCTCAATTGCTAGCAGTTATCCAGCTGAAACCCCTTAGCTGGCTTGCTATCTACTGCGTGGCTAGAAATCCTACTCAGGAGCTTTTCTGAGTAGATTAAAGAACAAGTTTGTATTTCTTTGTGATGGTTGCTGTACTTTATAACAGAAAATCACCAAAGGAGTTTAGACAGAGAGCAGTCCATGTAAACAGATTCTTCATCTGCTATCACCCCCTCTTCTTCAACAAGCATGGGTTCAATATCATGGATTGGCACAGATGAATCTCCCAATGGAGCACTTTCAGGAGAATACTTGTTTCCCTGCTGTCTTTCAAGGTTATAGCTAGGGCATAGATCAGTGTTCATACCTGAGCTTCCATTGCTGTTAGAGTTCCTCTCTATATAGCCTGGCCAGTATGTAGTCCAGTTCTTATGTCCAGCCTTCCAATCCAGATCCCTGGACACTGGATCTCTCTTCACATACCTTCTGGCACGGGTCTTAGGGTCCCTTCCACGTGCAGCCGTCTCCCTCACAGGTACCGTCTGGAGATTCCTAGCTCTGCAGCACCATTCCTCTGGCTTTCCCCAGTCCAATGGTGTATGCTGGCCCTTGGAATGCCTCCCAGTATACGTACTGCTCCAGACTCTTCTAGACCTCTCAAAGGCTTTTCTCTTCTTTCTTCCAAAGGGTTTCTTGCCCTCTCTGTCCGTCCGGTTTGGCTTCTGCTTCTGATGATCCTTCAGATGAAACTGAGCATGAGGATATCCAAGTTGATCATGAAGATGATGATGATTCCCAGGATCAAGCTCAAGCTGATTCTCTGTGGAATAAATTCTACCTTTATTCTGCCTAGATGAGTGCTCCCCCCTAATACAGCGCAGCTGTGCTGAATCAGGCCCTGCCCTTTGAGATGAGTGCTTAGGGATTACCTCATAGCCCTCCTGATTGAACACACGCTTCCCCACTTCAGCTCCTCTAATGGCAGTTGGAAACCTGGTGCATTCTGGGACTGGTAGTCTTTTATGGGAAAATTCTGTTTTCTTATTTCTACCAGAACTGACAGGTTGCTTGTTCAGAGTCACTTCACCTTTTCTATAGCTCCTTCCTGAGCTATGATAAGCTTCCTTATCACAAGGTATAGCAGCAGAGTTCCTAGAGAAATTATTTTGAACTTCTCTCTGAACAGGAATTTGTTCAATTCTCTGAGGTCTAGAATGGGTCTGTGTCCTCCTGTTTTCTTTGGAATAAGGAAATAGGGGGAGTAAAACCCTGTACCCCACTGGGGAATGGGTACCTCTTCTATTGCCCCTTGAGCAAGGAGCATAGTGACTTCTTGACCTAACCGGTCGTTGAGAGAGGTCTGAGAATTGAACTGTCTTACTATTGTAGGAGGGGGCATGCTGAGGAAATGAAGCTTGTACCCCTCTCTTACAATAGACAGAGTCCAATTTTCTGCTGTTATCTGACCCCACCTGGGGGCAAAATGACATAACCTTCCTGGCATGGTGGAGGGTTCCGGGCCATTTAGGGCCAGGAAGGCAAAGTTCTCTAGACAGAAGTCAAAGCCCCTGTGGAGGCTTAATCTGCTGAGCCGGTTGAGGCTTAGCTGCTTTTGGCTTCCTTTGTTGTTGCTGTCCCTTTTGGGCAGACTGACCTGAACGATGTCCCAGCTGGGTATAGGCAGGATAAAACTTTTTCTTCTTGCTTAAGAATGGTTTCTTAGAGGATCTTTTCCTCGAAGGATCAGCTGTAGATTTGGACAATCTATCCAAAGTGATATTGTCAGCATCAATTTCATTAGCTTTTTCCTATCAATTCTTGCCTAAGAGATTCTCTCCTGTGCAAGGTATATTCCCCAGTTTGTCCTGTACCCAGATTTCCAAGTCAGATGCCTGGAGCCAGGCAATCCTACGTGCACCTATGGCAATAGCAGAGGTTCTGCTTATGCATTCAAAGCAGTCAAAGGCTGCACGATTCACAAACTTGGAAACATCCTGAGCATGTTTAACAAGAGCAAGATAATCTTGCCTCTTATCATCAGGAAGGAGAGGGTTCATAAGCTCTAAGTCTCCTGTGACTTCCTTAAGGAACATTGCCATATACAAGATATAGGAACTGATCCTAGCAGAGAGCATGGAAGCCTGGAAGGATCGATGTCCAAAGGTGTCAAGAGTCCTACACTCACATCCTGAGGATTAGATGCATGCCTTTTTGCACTCTTTATCCATCTCATGGCTGATTCCACCATCATGGAACGGTGTGGTAATTGAGTCTTCTGAAACCCAGGACAAGGAGGAACTCAATACATGGTGTCGAGTCTTCGAGAATGAGGAGATGTGGTCAGAGGTGTTTCCACACATCCTTAACATAAGATCATGCAAGATCTCATGAATATGTAAGGGAGCTGCCTCCTTGGGAGCTTTAGGGTATTGTAGGATTTCTAATTCCTTTGCCCTAGGCTCTTTTTCAGGAGCCACTGTGATGGAAAGACCCCATGCCACATCTCGGATAAAATCCTGAAAGGACATATCCTCTGGTGGAGACATCCTACGCTGAGGAGAAGAGGAATCCTCGGGAAGAAGTACTCTGGTATTGGCAGAGCTTTCAGAGTCTTCAGACTCATCCAAGTATTCAAAGTATCTCCGATCCGGGTGATCGTGCAAGGCACAGTACTGGTACCGATCGAAGTCAGCTTCGGAGTGGTCCGGTACCAACTTGTCGATGCCGGATAGAGACGCATGATTCAGTCCCGGTAGAATACCTGCCGATGTCAATGCAGTCGGTGCCAGTACCAGAGTCGGTGCCGGTACTGGAGTCGGTGCCGGCACTGGTTGAATTGTCTGAAGCGGTTTCAGGGGGATCGAGGCCGTGAGAAGAGCCACCAGACTGCGTTCAATAGCCAAGAATCTCTGGTCTATCAACGCTGCCGATGCTTGGGTATCGGTGCCAGATAAAGCACCCAGAACCCCAGAGCATGGCACCAGTAGTTCTGCCGAGGCTGAAGCCTCGAGAACATCCTGGAGCCTCGTTAGTGCTTTGGAAGCCGAAGCCTCCCGCCAAGGCAATTCTGCCGTGAAAGTCCCTCAAGGGCAACGCCAGAGGCATCTCGATGTCTAGAAGGAGATCTACCCTTTGAGGACCGGCTAGATTTATGTTTAGTTACCTGAGATCCATGGGAGGAAGATGAAGCCCTGGAGGATGTCGATGCCACAGAGGCTGCGTCGGAGGGGAAAAGGGTGCTAAGCTTAGCAGCTCGGTTTTGCCGGCCCCTTTTTGACATCATCCCACAGGCAACACACTCTGAAATAGAGTGGTCAAGACCTAACCATTTGAGGCACCACTCATGGGTGTCGGTGACGGAGATGGTACTGCCAAACTTAGAACACTTTTTAAAACCCGAAGCGGGTTTTTCCATTCTGAGGGAAAATGTTGGGTCTAGTGCCCAAAATGGCGTGTGGCACCCGAGAAGAAAATTACTGGAAAAAGACCCCAGAAACAAAGGGTTTTTTTTTTTTTATTGAAAAAAAGAAAAGAACCACCGACAGTACCAGTATAGCGTCGAGGGAAGGCAGACGCGACCACAAAAAAAGAAGTATAAGAAGGGATTTTTTCTGCGGTGACAGGATGTGCGACCTGTCGGCTCCACGAAAAATGAATGACTGGAGAGGGACAGTTGGGAAGGCAGCATGCAGGCGCTGTGGGATGCTCCCAAAAGCTTTCCTATTGGATGCTGGGGAGCGTTCCCGCACAGGCTCCGTCAGTACCGACGATACCCATATGTGAAGACTACATTCCTGCTTGTTCCTGGAGATACTTTTAAACATAGGCATACTTTGCAATTTACATCATTCAAATGTTTTCACATTTTTCCTCCGGCAAATTCATTACAGAGTAAAGAAATAATAAGCATGTTTATTTTCCCTTTCTTCTAAAATGAAAAGAATTTTACAGTAATATTCATTACTAAAAATAAATGGCACAAATATCTAGTTTCTGAAATATTTCATGTTCAATACGTTACTACTCTATTCGGTTCCATTCTCTAACAAAATTAGTAGTTTGGGGGGTTTGTTTTACTTTTTTTAAAATTCTTTCCTTATTAATATGCTGCTACAACTTTGGTTGTACAATAGTACAATCATGTGTCCATAGTTAGGTGATTAGTGTATCTCTGCAGCTCAGTATCTGCAGGGTGTCTGAATGTTACTCTTAAAGCCAGTAAGAGATTACAGCTCACACTAACTGGATTTTCACAGCTCCGTATCATTCGGTTTGGATTCCTCATAGACAGATTAAAAGCATTCAGTCAGACAATACTCGGCAGCTTTACAGATAGGAGTTGCCTTAGTTAAATATGCAGACACCAGGAGAGATAGACAAGCTCACCACCTCCTTGCACACGTTAAAGAGATTCAGTTTTCAGTGCTTCTGGATTCTTTACCTCAAATCTATATCTTTCTAGAATTGTGTTAATTAATGAGATGGAGAACTTTTAGTTGTACTCTTAAAATTGCAAAAGGTTTTACCTTACCAAAGTACTTATCAAGGAAGATTAACTGGAATCTGTGACTGCACTATGATTGCACTTGTTTACACGTCTCATGGTATATTTAAGAGTTTCAAAGGCATTTTCCTTAAACTAAGTTTGTAACTGTAACTGCTTATATCATTGAAACAAATTTAATGTTACAACAAAAATGCAAACAAAAAATCCTAAAATGCTTTCAACATTATAATTACTATTGATATTTACGATAAAAAGAAAGGAAGAAAAGGAAATGAGGAGAGGTCCAAGATGGTAACTGCTACTAGATGCACCTAAAACATGGGTGGGCAATTGTTTTGGCTCGGTGGCCACTTTGAGAGGGCCGTGGTTAGCGGAGGGCCGCACCTTCTAAAACTGATCGTATTCATTAGTTAACATTACATTTCATTTAATGCGAAGTGTAAATTGCATAATAATAATAATTTCGCTACCAAACTCGCCATGTTTTGTTTGGTGGTGTCGTTTCAAACTCTATTCCTTGAATACGGCAACTGTCTCGTGACACAGTAAACACACTGCCTTATTCCCTGAATTACTGAAGAAATATTTGTGTCCAATCTTCATTGAACGCACGGCATTCTTTTTTGATTTTGTGCTTTTTAGGAGAGCCCATGGTTCACACAGGTCGGAACATTACAGATCTTACTGTTGCAAAGACGAAACTGACATGAGACAGAATTGCCAGCAATTTTTTTTACTGGATGCTTCCGCGGGCCACAGAAAACTCCGTGGCGGGCCATAAATTGCCCACCCCTGACCTAAAACATGCTCCTAGTTTATATATATATAAAGCTACAAGCAGAAAACAACCAAAATAAACACAAAGAAATCTCAAGACAAGTACAGAGGAAGGGGACTATTTTTTGAAAGGGAGATCATAATACTGAAATCACAATTGTAGATTCATACAGCATCCTGAAACAAATCTTACCATCTTGTGTCTCAACTGATGGCTCTGGGTGCAATACTATGCGCCTGCGTGATATGCTATTTAAATGGTAATTGTCTAAAAACCATTAGCTCAATAAAACAATTGCCATTCAATCTGGCCATTTAATCCCTGTGGGTGCATAATAAGCCAATTAAATATATATTGTTCGCACATTAAATTCCTTCCCCCCTCCACTGAAATCCGTTCAATAGTAAAACAGCATACGCCTTGCATTGAATGTTGATGGATGGATAGAGGATAGATGTTCAATTATACACATTTTTAACATGCAAGACTTCTGTCCCACATATATTTTATTCCTCAAGTGGGTTAGAATCTCTTTCAGATTACAGCCCCATGTGTATGCAAGGCGGGGGGGGGGGGGGGGGGTTGTCTTGAAACACAGGGTGCACCTGAAGGACAGGCCAATACTTAACAGTATTTGTTTAAATTGAAAAACATTAGCCGAATACGGAAGAGCACACACAGGAGCTTTCTCCCTCAGGGAAGGTTGAGGGGACAGCAGCAAATCCCGTTTCACATTCTTAATTCTCTTAATGGCCCACATGATTATGGTTCGAGGACAATACTATTTCCTCAAACTGATGCACCATATCATGGGATTGCTGCACAAACCCATCCCTCGTAGAACATAAATGCTAGAAGTGTAGAAACTGTCCCATAAATGACAAGGGTGGAAACTATGATATTCCAATAGATTGTTCCTACTGATTTCCTTCCGATAGATTGTGGTAACAAATTTTTCCCCCATTTTCCTGATCAGTCAGGCCGGAGGGACTGGGGACTCAAGCCCCATGGCCACTCCTTGTGGCCTTGGGCAAGCCACTTAACCCTCCATTGCCTCAGGTACACTTAGATTGTGAGCCCTTCGGGGACAAGGGAATAAAAAGTACCTGTTAGTATACATGTAAACCGCACTGATTCTAAAGAGCACGGGATAAAAAATAAATAAATAAATAAATAAAATAAATAAATAAAAATCTTAATACCAAGGAAATATAGATTCAGTAGAAATTTGAGACGAAAATTGAAGGTTACCACCCTGCTGATTAATCTAGGAAAATAATCCTTCTAGATCCTGCTGTTGTCCCTTCCACACAAAAAAAAGATTTCAACTATAAAGCAGGTCCACAAAATTATTGAGGACCAAAGCTCTGATGGATATACAGTATGAACTGTTTCTCAAATGATTGTACATATAAACATGCCACTGACGGACTTACTGTGGTTCTCATGGCTATCCCATGTATCTGCTGAAAAAAACTGATGTTGAAATTAAAACTAATTCCTCTATAACACAAGTTGAATAAAAAAAAAATTAGCATGTCCTTGATAACCCCGTACAAGCCAGATAGTTCTTCGCCGTCACAATCACCTGTTGAGAAACATTGGTATACAATGCCGAGATAGCCGCAGTCACCAATTGCCAAGTCAGTTCTACTTCTTCATACTCCGCCAAGTGGTTTATTAACTTCCCTGAATCACAAATATAGGAATCTGCTTCACTGACCAATGGACGTAAATAGATATCCAAATACTGGGATAAGGGTTCCAAAACTGACCCTCTCCCTCATACTATTGAGCATCCAGGTAGTCTTGTCAAAGATTTATGAATCTTTGGGACTCTGTAAAATCATGGTATTACAGGATATTTTTGCCACAGGAACTTAAACTCCCTTCTCAGATATCAACCCTGAAGAATGGGCCCCTGCCAGCACTTCCAGTACCTCTGATTGAATGTTGGAGGTGGAGTCCATCACAAGACAGTGATAATAGTTAACCTGGCTCAATTGAAATTGTACCTTTTCTTCATAATCCCTCCGATTTAATATCGCTACCCCTTCCCCCCCTTTGTCTGCTGGTTTTATGACAATAGGTTGATCACATGCCAACATCTTCATTGCCCGCCACAGCAGGGCAGCAAGGTTATATCTTATACATTGACCAAGATCCCTCAGTTCCATACGTTCAAAAGCTTGGATGCTAGAATCCATAGGGCTTGGAAGCATCCATGTCTATTTGAAAGGTAAACGGGACTCCTGAATAGATCTATCATCCTAGTCCACAAAAAATAATGCAATTCGTAGCTTCCTCAGAAATCAATGAAATATCTGTGAATACCAAAAGTTAAACATCAGCGATATTTGTTCACTAGTCTGGATCCTATTAGAGCTTACATGTGGCCCCAGACCCCCCCCCCCGAGGAGGTGACAGCAGTCTGCCTCGACTGTTTCCTCTCCATTGCTGCCAAGATGGTAGGATTGCTTCGGGATGTGGTTTGAATCTATAGTTGTGATTTTTAAAGTTTCAACATTTCAGTTGCTTGCTCTTATTTCAGTGTAATGATCTCCCTGAAGAAGCCATGCAGGAGTGGTAATACCACCAGCTGGGGTCAGAGACAACTTGAAAATGAGGCGTTATGTTAGCATCGTTGGAAGATTGCCATGATATTGAGTTAAGTGGCCTATTGAATTTTGGATATTGTTTGAAGGACATTTTTTGAGGTGATTTAATAGAAGCATAGAAAGAAAAGGGATTTAAATGACTTTAAAAAATATAAACATAATAGCAAAAAAACATTTTAAAATGCAATAAGGCAACAGAGCTATGATGAATATAGTAGCGGCCATACAAAAAGCTTTTCTGCTGAGATGGCAGCCATTGTTTGATTTGAGCCCTTCAGAATGACTGAAGTGGTGACATAACGTTCTAAGTTAATAGGAAGAGGGAGTACTGTTGAAGGAGTATTTGCTGACCACATTTTGTTAATTATTATTTATTTATATTTATTTATTTAACAGGTATTCTATACTGCTTTTCCTACAATCAAAGTGGTTTATATGGAACTACAAAAAAGTACATAGGCAGCAGGGGGGGAGGGGAGACATGCAGGGGGGGTTCAGGAAGGGTATGTTACATTTTGTCTATATACTGTACAAATATGTACAGTAGGTAATGTTAGGTATGAGATGGTTGGGGGTGCCTTACGTAATTGTCTCAAGGCTTTCCCTGTAAAGTCTTTAGCTGCTTCTGAAAGTCCTTTATATCTGAGATGTCTCTTAGTTTATTTGGTAGGCTGTTCCAGAGGGTAGGTGCTGCTAGGGAGACTGCCCTTGCAGATGTAACTTAGATTGTCTGAGAGAGTGAAGCAGGTGTTTGTAGTGTAGCGACTGCGCTGCATCTCCTGGGTCTCATGCTGTCATTGTTCATGAAGAGGTTTTGAAGGCTGTAGGCTGATAATTTATGCTTTATTTTGAATATGTTTAGTATGGCCTTGTAGAGGATGCAAGATGCTATTGGCAGCCAGTGAAGTTGGTCAAGAAGGGGGGTGATATGGTCATACCCAGTGGAGCCCAGAATTATGCGAGCAGCGGTGTTTTGCACCATCTGCAGGGGTCGTATGGTATGCTTGGGAAGGCCAAGGTAGATGGAGTTACAGTAGTCCAGTATGGGTGATATGATGGCTTGGAAGACTGTCTGGAAGTGATCGTGGCTGAGGAGAGGTTCAAGTCTTCTTATTATTGCCATTTTGTAGCAAGCGTTTCTGGTGGTCCAGTTGATGTATGGTTGGAAATTAAGATTGCATTCCAAAGTGACTCCAAGGTAATCTACTTCCTTTTTTATGGGCATAGAGTAATCAGGGAGGCTGATTGTTTTGGGGGGGGGGGGGGTAGAGGTAGTTTTGCGTGTGATGATGAGGGCTTCTGTCTTGTTGTAGTTGATGTGCAGGTTGTTTTGTGATAGACAACTTGTCATTTCTTGTAGGCAGGTAGCTATTGTGGCATATTCTGGCATTTCTAAGTTGATCATTGTGTAAATCATAGCGTCATCGGCATACATGACAGGATATTATGTTTCTTGATGACATCACAGATGGGGCGCAGATAGAGGTTGAAGAGTGATGACCTTTGCGGTACTCCTTGTGATGATGGGAAGGCAGATGAGGTGACTGTGCCAGCTCTGACTTGTTGCTACCTATCCGAGAGGTACGAGTTAAACCACTTGAGGGCAGTGTTCTTTAGGCCAATGTAATTAAGTCTTCGCAGAAGGATGTTATGGGACACAATGTCAAAGGCTGCAGAGATATCTATAAAGATGAGAAGAAAGCCCATTTTCAGGCTATCTATCCCTCTTATTAGGTTGTCAAGGAGTACCGTTAGCAAAGATTCCACACTGTGGTTGCAGCGGAACCCATGCTGGTGGGGGTTCAGTGGTGGGTGAGCGTCAACACGGTTATGGAACTGGTGGTAGACTGTTTTCTTGAGTATCTTGGTGAAGAATGGAAGGCTTAAGATTGAACAGTAAGCTGAAGGGTCATCTTTATTGTAGGTCACAGTCTTGGGGCTTGGACGGATGGTTGCTTGTTTAAGTGATAGGGGTACATAGCCCTGCAGTAGTGAGGAGCGAACTATTTTGTGGATGTATTTGGCGAGCATGTCCTTTGTGGCTTTTATCCATGGAACTGAGCAGGGGTCTATTGGTGAAGTGCTGGTGTTTAGTCCAGCTATTGTGTGTGAGATCTGATCAATGGTGGGAATGATGAACTCTCCCCATGTGTGCTCTGGGTGCATGCTCTGTGACTGGGGTACAGGTTGGAATGATATGGACGTGTTGAGTGTTGTGTTTTTTTTATCAGGAAGTCTGCATAGGGTTGAGGGTCGATGGTTCTTTAATGAGAGTCCATACTAGATGACTAGTATTAAGTTCATGTGGTATTCGCGCTTGTAGCGGTTGATCAGATTGTTGTAGTCCAGCTGTTTGGCCTGGTATACTTGTTGTGCAGTGTGAGGTTTTGTTCTTCTCCAGCTCCTATCTAATTTGCAGAGGTGCCTCTTTGCTACTCTGATCTCTTCGGAGTACCATGGTGCAGATCTTCTGGACATAGTAGCGCGTCCTGTGCTGCTTCTTTCTGGTGCTTGAGTAGCTGCGGTGATTGTACTATTCCATTGTTGTATAGCTTTGTCCAGGTTAGTGTGGTCCAGAGCTAGGGTTGGCTCAATTTGTTGAGGGAAATGGTCTTTGTTAAAGCCTTTGAACCTTCGCCCTGAAGGAGGTAATAAGTCATGCTTATTCTTATGCTGTTATGGTCGGACCAGGGAACTGGGGTTATTGTGGGAGGTGTTACTCTGTTGGCTTCCATTATTGATTCGGCGAAGATCCGATCTGGAGTGGATCCCAAGCGATGAGTTGGTTCAGAGAGAAGCTGGGTGTATTTTAGAGCTTCCATGGCTTTCAGAAAAGTGTCTGCGTCTTTGTGAGATGACGATTCAAGTCCCCGAGGATAAGCAGAGGCTTGTGGGATGATGTTTCCCAGTTATATAATCAAATCAGCTCCACTCTTTACCTTAAAGATTGTAACTGCTTTCATATAACCATTACCCTGACCCGAAAGCTCTTCGGATAGCAACTAGGTCTCAGACTAAATGCATGACCTTACATTTTTTTTAGCAGCTGGGATTTAATGTTAAAAAATGTAAGGTCATGCATTTGGGCTGCAGCAATCCAAGGGAGCAATACAGTATAGGAGGTGAAGTACTTTTGTCCACTAAAGAAGAGCGGGACCTAGGCGTGGTTGTGTCTGATGATCTTAAAGTAGCTAAACAGGTAGAAAAGGCGACAGCAAAAGCTAGAAGGATGCTTGGGTGCATACGGAGAGGAATGGCTAGCAGAAAAAAGGAGGTGATAATGCCTCTGTATAAGTCTTTGGTGCGACCTCATTTGGAGTATGGTGTGCAATTCTGGAGACCGCACCTTCAAAAGGATGTGAACAGGATGGAGTCGGTGCAGAGGGTTGCTACTAAAATGATTAATGGGCTTCATTATAAAGCATATGAGGACAGACTTAAGGATCTTAATATGTACACCTTAGAGGAAAGGCGGGATAGAGGTGATATGATTGAGATGTTTAAATACCTCCGTGGCATAAATGTTCAGGGAGAGAGCCTCTTTCAATTGAAAGCAAGTTCTGCTACGAGAGGACATGGGATGAGGGTGAAGGGAGATAGATTCAGGAGTGATATGCGGAAATATTTCTTTACGGAAAGAGTAGTGGATCCGTGGAATAGTCTCCCAGTGGAGGTGGTGGAGATGAGGACAGTAACTGAATTCAAAAAAGCATGGGACCAACACAGAGGATCTCTAAAGGTAAAAAGTGGACTGTTGTAGTTGTTGTTATGGAAGGACAGACTAGATGGGCCTTGTGGTCTTTTTCTGTCGTCATGTTTCTATGTTTCTAGGCTGATCCCTGAACCACCATAAACATGTGGGTTCAGTGCCTAAAATTGCATCAACGACCTAATATGTTGCTATTTATAGTATGAGCTAAAGTCGGGCTTAATGTTTTGATTCAATAGAAAATAGAAAGGCAATGCTTATCCAATAAAGTCAATTAGTTTCGGGTCAGGGTAACGGTTATATGAGGCAGATGGCTAAGCGTTTGTTCTCAATGAGTAATGTATTACTGTGCTTTGTACTCCTTGTAGCTAGGGTTATAAATCTGAGCCGTGTGCTAGCAAGAACGAGTACTACCCCCCCCCCCACTCATGTTTATACGAGGGCAATTAAATATAGCATGGGTATGGGGGGTTAGTTGGTTCAGGATGACCTGGTCTGAGTTAGTTCGCCATGATTCAGTGATGCAGCAGATATCGATTTGGTGATGTTGGAAGTGGTCGGTGAGGGTATTATGAAATTATTTTTGTGTTTTTTTGGTAGTATAATTTTTGACTTGGTCTGTGATGTTTTAAATAAACAGCACTGTGCATTACTTTCTATATTACAGTAGTATACTGTGAAGAGGTACACTACCTTGGTTCCAATCAAGCATTCATAGGTGTAGCAACTTGTCCAAGGTGGTCCACACCGCAGCACCCTTGATCACAGACACCCAAGTGGAAATGATGAAGGCATTGGGAATTGGCTCTCTACATTCCAGGACATAACCAAACTGAATGGTGTCTAGCACCCAGCGATCCTTGGTAACCCAGACCCATTCCTGAAAAAAAGAGGCAAAGCCTGCCGCCAACTGGAGGCACCAGGAAATGGGCCCTCAAACCTTCATTGGCGGGAACCGAGTCCCTGGGCCCACGTGCTCCATGAAAAGACTGAGAACGAGCTTGAGAACCTGAAGCAGAGGGGAAGAAAGGCTTTCCAGGTCAGTAATGACAATAGTGCTGAGACCGCCCCCCTCTTGGTGGTCAGACAGAGGCTAACGAGAAAGGGCACTAGCCTGCTTCACAGGCCTCTGGGAGGCGGTAAGATTGTCTCTCCTAGGTCCTTCACCAGTCTGTTCCAAAAGAAGCTTTCCCTTAAAGGCCAGTTGAGTTAACCGGGCTTTGGAAGATGCATCTGCTGCCCAGAGCTGGAGCCAAATCTAATGCTATGACACAGATGTCAGGGCACCATCCATGGCTGCCAAACATACCAGGTCATACATGACATCAGAAAGGAAGGCCATAGAAGACTCCAAAAGAGGAGTAGTATCATCAGGTGGAAGAGATAGAATCCACGAGCAGGGCTCAAGACATCAGGCTGGCATATACCCTCAGCTGTAAAATAGTCGCTGCCACAGCAAACTGGCTCCTCAGCAAGGAATCCATCTTATGGTCCAGAACATCCTTTAAATCCAATCTGCCTTCCACAGGAATGGTGGTCCATCGAGTAACCACCATAACTTGCGCATCCACCTTGGGAATGTTAAACCACTCGCTGCGCTTCTCCTCTGGGAGGGCATAGGTCTTCTTATACATCCTTAACCCTTTAGGTAAGGAGTCAGGGGAGTCCCACTCTGACCAGATCATATCCTTGATCACATCCAAGAATGGGAAGACAGCAGTAGATTTCCACATCCCTTGAAGGAGCAGGTGTACCTTCGGCTCGTGCTCCATACCAGAAGCATTCATTAAGTTCAAAGCAAATGAAACTCTGGTAATCAACACTGCCAGTTCCTCCTTCCAGAATAGGGGATCATGCTGGCCTCTGTAGAATTTTCTGAAGGTGAGAGCACTTCCTTATCCACATCAGAGCCTAGTACCGGTTCATCTGAATCCAAGGCAGAGTCAACATCTCAATAGCTCCCAACTGTTCCCCAACTCCAGGGATGCTTCCCGCGCCAGGGATGCTTAGCCAAAGACAAACGAACAGGGGGCACCCAGAGGCCACAAGGTCTGAATTTCCACGCCAGAAGGACCAGGCCTGTTGCAAAATGGGAAAGAATTCAGAGGTGGACAATCTAGGATCTGGAAGCTCTCCTCTCAGATAAGGCTCCTCAACACCAGGGGGCATAGGCACCACAGACCTCCTGGAGGATGAAGAGCGGCTCACAGCACAGTTGCTGGAGTCTCCAGCTGGCTGAATATCTTTACCATTAGCGTCATCCTTCATCTCCTGCCCTGATGCAGGTAAGGGTGGACTAATCACATCCCTCCGCAGAGAGGGAGAAAGCATGCCCTCCAGAGGCAACTCAGAAGTTGCCATGCAGGAAAGGCAGAGTCCAAAATCCAAAGAAATAAAGGATGAGGCTCCTTGCTTACCACAGTTCAAACAACATTTCCTGTAAGAAGACCTAGAGAGTTAGGGTAAGTATAGCATAGTTGCTTACTTGTATCAGGTGCTCTATAGGGACAGCAGGAATCAGTCCTCAAATATGAGTGACGGCGCCAACGGAGCCCTTGTGGAAGCATCTCCCCAGCTTTCAAAAAAGCCTTTGGGAGATGCCATCACGCATGCATGGTCCCCTTCCCGCCCAAGAGTGCCATCTTGATCACTCGGGTGCCATAGCTAGAGCCCAACCAAGAAGATGGCCAAAAATGAACAGCAACTCCAAGGGGAGGAGGAAGGGTTGTGAGGACCAATTCCTACTGTCCCTGGAGAACACCTGTTACAGGTGAGTAACTATGCTTTCTCCATGAACAAGCAGCAGTCCTCATATATGGGACTCCCTAGCTCCATGGCTCCAGTAGCCTGAACTAGAAGGGTCAGAGAGCAGGAGTTGCCTAAACCCTGAAGATGCTGTTCTGTCAAGGCTCCCTCTCTAGGCAGTAGTGGGCTGCAAAGGTGTGGACAGAGGATTAGGTAGCAGCCCAGCAGATGTCTGCCATCGGCACCGACCGGAGGTTCGTGGCCGAGGTCGCCATTGCCCTGACATTGTGTGCCGTATTGCGATGCTCCAGGGGACTCTGGCATGGCTATGAGCGAAGGCGATGCAATCCGCCACCCAGGCGAATATAGTCCGTTTAGTGACTGCCTGCCCCATGTGGCTGGGGTCGGAGGAGATGAAAAACTGTGAGGCTTTGCAGTGGCCCTGGGTCAGTTGTAGGTAAAAGGACACGGCTTCTTTGCAGTCCAAGGTATGGAGGACGGCCGATGCCATGTCGGTGCAAGGCCATGGGAAGAAGGTAGGGAGAACCACCTTCTTATTGAGGTGGAAGTCGGAGACTACCTTCGGTAGGAACTTGGGGTGAGTAGAGCATTACCCTGTTCCTATAGAAGCTAGTATAGGAAGGGTTGGCCACCAGTGCCTGGAGTTCACTGACCCTGCGAGCAGAGATGAGCGCCACGAGGAAGACGACCTTCCGGGACAGGTGGCATAGGGAGCAGGTAGCCAAGGGCTCAAATGGCAGCTTGGTGAGCTGCGCCAGGACCCATTGAGATCCCATTCCACCAGCGGTGGTCGCAAGGGAGGTCCGGAGAGCAATAGGCCCACACACAAAGCGCCAATGATCACTAGAATTGTGTCTCTTAGAGACAGAACCAGGAGTCCCTAATAAGGACAATGACAAGACCAAGCCTTGGTAATCATCCCCTGAGAGCCCCAGGTGTAGGATCCATACTGGGCTCAGCTCCACTACCCTGAAACTGCTTCACCGGCTGGTTTTGTTTGTACAGCCCTGTGTGGAAGGTAGCTGGCAAGCAGATCCCCCTGAGGGCCTTCTGCAATCTTCAGGAAAGAGCAGGAGGGAAAAGGGCAAGAGGGAGGGGTCGTTGAGGTTGTACTCTTCCAGATCCTTCCAATTTGTGGCTGCTCAACAGCCCTTATAATAAAGGCGTGGAGCTGAACCAATTTTCCTTCCTCCTATGGCTACCAAAAAGACCACAGTCTAATGGAGCCTACTACGTCATGCTCAATTGAGAGAGTCACCTTTCTGTATACAAGGTGGTCATTCACAGGCATTTAATCAATCTCTTTTCCTCTCAATCTTCAGATTTTCTACAGAGAGGAGAAAATCCATCCACCATCTGCTGGAGACAAAGAAATACTGAAGGGACTTCTGGTAGCTGAGATGAATAGAGGCAAAGGAGTGATGTCAATGAAACCAGGGCTTTTCATTGGTTTGTTGTCTTCACCAATCTGCTGGTAGGGGAACACAACCCATTTGTCTGGACTGGTCTAGTAGGACGATATGGAAGTATGTATTTATTTTATAAAGGCCTGCATAGATCACATGTTCTACCCCCAAAACACACCTACACTAAAAGTAACATATACATATGTTATTGTCAATGTATGCACTTGTAAAGTGAGGGCAGGCTAATTTTATAAGCGGCATACATTTGCATTGGCTTTAAGTGATGTTTTTATTGGTCTTTTCAGAGTGTGATGGGAGGGAACTTGGGGTTGGATGGATCTGTAAGGTAGGATGTGATGTTGTGCTTATTAATTGGTTAGGTGTTTTGGAGTATAAGAGAATGCCTGTTGTGTTGGGTAGAAGGGTACATGAGACAGGAGTGGTAGGAGGGTTTGTCAGGAATATGTGGTACAGACAGTTGGTTGTGACAAGGGTGGCAAGTGTGAAGAGGTACATATGAGCTTATTACTTGTTCGATCCTTATCTCAAAAGGTGCCACTGGTGTATAACCTGATTGAGGAGCATAAGTTGGATTTGTTATTTGTACAGGAAACCTGGTGGAAACAAGGAGATGAGGTAGTACTGTCAGCTTGCTGTCCCCTTGCTTTTTTTTTCTTGGTACCAGGTGAAGGCAAAGGGGAAAGGGGGAAATTGCAAGGGATGTTCTCAAAATTATTGTGTGTGAATCAGGGGGAAGGGATAATGGAATGGTTGCTGGTGTCTTATAGGATGATGTGGAGATGGCCATTTGCTTATTGTAATGCAGGACACCACTATTATTCAAAGTCCCAACATAGTTTATTATAGTAACATCTGAACCAACTCCAAACTGCACAAAATGTCACTGCCAGGATTATATATAATGTGTGTCTGTCCAACCACATAACACCAATATTGTAAGACCTACACTGGTTACCAGTTTCAAGCAAAATCAAATATAAAATGCTTATGACTACATTTAAGACGGCAAACAAAATTGCTCCATCTTACCTCTCGACATTAATCTCCCATGCCCAGATCTAGGAAAGAACATTTGCAGAACACACTAGCAATTCCATCCACCTTTTGAAAATCAAAGCAAGTCACTACCAACATTGCCTTTTCATTTGCTGCTCCCATATTATGGAATGCCCTCCTGGGCTCCCTACGCTCCACCAAAGACTTGCAAACATTTAGAAAAGGCTTAAAGACCTACCTATTCATTCAGCATTTTGGAGACAATACTGGAGTGAATGACTCCTCCCATGAGCCATACAAAACTAACCCTCCCCAGAAGAATCACCCATTATGTAGAAACTTACAGATTCTTTCTGTTTGTAAATAGTTATTGTTCTTAGTTCTATGTACCTTGTGCTGACTTCCGTTGGAGTTACTGACTGTTATTGTAAACTGCCCTTGATCAAAGGAAGGGGTGGTATAAAAGAAACACCAAATAAATAAATAAACATAGTATATGATGGTAGATAAAGATCAATATGGTCCATCTAGTCTGCCCAGTAAGGTGGCTAGATTGGTTGTAACTGCAGTTCCATGCAGGTCATCCCCTCCCCATCCCCAAGCATGTGTTTAAGGCTATACCTACTGCTCTGTACAGGTCAGTCCCCCTCTATTAAAAATTATTTACATTTGCTTTGATTTCATCCTCTTGCTATAAAAGGGATCCACTGTGTCTGTCCCATGCCATTTTGAATTCAGTCACTGTATTTGCCCCCACCACCTCCATCGGGAGGGCATTCTATGCATTCATCACCCTTTCAGTGATGAATGCATAGTGATGTTATTTTTAAGTTTACCGCTTTGACAAACAGGAAGAATGTCTAAAATGAACAGACTCAATACTTTGATGGGCAGAAAAACATATTTTTCAAAAGTGGAGGACTTTTCTCCCACACCTGTTTGAACAAACCTGTTCCCACTTCAGTAGCAATAAGTCCGATATAAACAATACTAGCCTGCCATTTTATTTTCATTATAGACATTATGGGGGTCATTTTAGAAGCCCTATTCATGCTCTGGCCATCCAAAAATGGGCACAGAGATGTCCAAAGCACAGAGACTATCTTCAGAGCCATTTTAGAAACCAGTTGAGTACATCTGAAACTGAATGGGAGTGTGGAGGCGGGATGCCAGGGCCTTTCCAGGAATCTGGAGGCATGGTTGGAGATATTAACATATGGGGGAAGGGAAGAAAGGTTAGAATGGGAACGAGCAGGCATTCTTAGGGATGATAGGTAATAGGGACTTTAAACAGTGGTGCAGGAAGGTACTTATGTGGCTGAGCATGTTTTAGATTTGGTATTTTCTCCTAGTTCTTCAGGTGTTTTGCAAGCTAAGGGTATGGTGTCTACTGTTGGATGGATTACCGGTTAGTATTAAACAGTTTGTTTTTAGTTGGTACTTGCAAAGTGCCCAACTGTCGAAAATGTGCATGAAGACAGATGAAAGTGGAGAGAGAGGATGAACTCTTGAATACTATGGATGAGGTCAGGAAGGTATGTGTGGAGCTGGATTTGGAGGGCTTTGTGAAGATGTGGGAGTCTGGGTTGAGAGGTAGCATATGATGCATGGGCACCACCTGAAGAACGGACAATGAAGATAGACAGGTAGGAGGCTGTGGTTTAGAGAGGAATTGTATTTGTTGAGGCGACAGGTTCAGCAAATGCGTAAATATTAGCAGATGGATCGGTACCTATGCCTTGTCAAGATGAGGACTATATGAGGAAAATTTGGCAGACTGAGCACAATTTTGTCAGTTGAAAGTTGGATGGTGTAAGTAATTTCTTCTTTGACTGTTTCGGCACCAAAGTAGCATTGGGAAGAGTTCTCTCTGTTGAAAAGTGAGGATTTCTTTCAACAAAGACTACCAAGGTGGTTGGTGATTTTATGACCAATGGGAGTACTGAACAGCAGGATGTTGACAGGATTGTTTTTGGGAAAACAGGAGTTGATGAGTTCAAAGTTGGTGAGACAGGGGCAGTTGGGGGTCCAGAGCCATTAAAGTTCCTAGATAGATATCGGGTGGAAATTACGGTGGGTCTCCAATCTCTTATTGAAAATGAGGTCAGTGACCAGTGGTACTGACTCCCACCATCAGGTTATGTGAAAAAAAGGTAATATAGCATTGTTGCAGTGGTTACATTCCACTGTGAATGGCTCATTGGAGATGGGCTATATGCCTTGCAACTTGAAGCTGGCTATACTTCATCTGATATTAAAGGCTGGTATTGGAGATGTGTCAAATTTGACTATTTTCATCTGGTTTCATTGTCATTATTTTTGGATAATATTACTGAGTGTGTGGTGTTTTTGCAGTTGAAGGATTTTATGAAGGGTTAAGAGGCATTGTTTCAAACACAATCAGATTTCAGCTGCATCATATCACAGAGACTTTTGTTAGTGATACTAGATTCAGTCACACTGTGGATGAACAAGGGTTTAGATTGTATGGTGATAGCGCTCAATTTATCTGCAGCATTTGACACAGTTCCTCATCGATTATTATTACGGAGTGCTGAGGTACTACATTCAATCTTTTCTGACATATCATCAGCAGTGGGTGCTTTAAAAGGGGCCGTTGGCAGCAGCATGGCTAGTAACAGGTAGAATTCCGCAAGGATCAGTGCTGTTGCTACTGTTGTTTAACATTTATATGGCTTTGCTGAGTTGGTTCCTTACCCGTATTGTGGGGCACCTTTATATCAATGACATAACTCTGGTTGTGCTAGCTCATTTTCAGTATAGATCTGGCATGGGATATGTTAGCCCAAAATGCTTAGTTGGAGGAGATATCGTGTTGGCTACAGAATCATCGCTTTATGTTAAATTCAAAGAAAGGCAAAATTAGACCTTACCTGCTAATTGTCTTTCCTTGAGTCCGTCCAGTCCAGTATGTGTGGGTTGTCTCCCTCAACCAGCAGCTGAGAACTGAGCATGTCATGTTTCCAATGTCACAGTAGAAGAGCTCCCTCCTTAGGCTCCAGAAACCAGTAACTTACTGACAAAGTAGACTCTAGAAGGGCATATTAAAAGAACAAGCCATTCCAACCTCAAGCCCTTTAATGAGAGACACAGCTCAAAGAGCCCTCAAAGCTTTTTTTTTTTTTGCGGAGCAACATACAGAACTATGTACAAGATAAGAAGCATCAACAGTTTAGGACTATACCTACCCAGTTGAAGAGCACCGTCCTGGTGGACCCCACTGTCTGTAAGCATGAAATTCTTAACCAGGTCCACCCATAATCTCAGCTGGACTCGACAGACCTCCAGCACCTATAAATGTAAAAAATGACCCCAAAACAAGACAAAAACAGGGAAGGTCCTGGACTGGACTGGACTCGACTCAAAGGAAAGATAATTAGCAGGTAAGGTCTAATTTAGTCTTCCTTATCGTCCCTCTAGTACGTGTGGGATATACCAGAGCAGTACCTAACTATGGGAGGGACTTGCGAATTCGGCCTGAAGCACTGAGGCATCTCCGGCTGCCTGCACATCAAGACGGTAATGTCGTGTGAAAGTATGCAAGGACAACCGCATAGCCGCTCTACAAATTTCCAGTGGCAGAACCAAACCTTGTTCTGCTCAAGAAGTCGCCTGTGATCTCGTCGAATGAGCCTTGAGTCGCTTTGGGTTCACTCTGCCATTGAGTAAATAAGCCAAGGCAATCGCCTCCTCTACTCAACGAGCAACAGAAGCCTTGGAGCCTGCCACCCCCTTGCGTGGACCCACAAACAATACAAATAAGCAATCTGACTGACACAGGGACTGCGGATCTCTCCTGACATGAACAAAGCCAACAAAACCTGATGTCTGACAAGCCACGGCTCCCCCCGCATCCGGCACAGCAGGATGGAGCCGGCAGATGGATCGCAGCCAAGGATCGACAGCCCAATGAGGAGGGACTGCAAAAACAATAAAGAAATACTCACCAGAAGAGTCCCCCCTCCCGGACCCAAAATAAAAACCCTAGAAGAGAGAGTGAGAACAAAAGTGCCGACCAACTCACTGCTGCAGCAGCCTGCAGTGCTACAGATGACTCCCCATTGTAGCAATGCTCTTAAAGGGCCAGAGGCACACTGAAGAAATGAGTTCACACAGAAGGAAAGCCTGCTAAACTGCTGTGCAGAAAGCCAGGCTGTCCGGCAGAGGAGAAAGGGACCTGGACCACCAGGTATTTAATCCCAGGCGGCACCCAACCCCCTTCCCCCTAGAGTCCCGATGCTCTAGATAGGCCCTGCCACCTGTTAAGGTCTCACTTATAACAGGCTCTGCAACCAGATCCTTTCCACCAAATTGTAAGGCTTGTCAGGCTAATAGACTCTCCCCCCCCAACTGCCTTCTAGTGGAGTCCTGCCACATAAACCTCCTCTCCATCTGCTGAGGACTAAGGTATTGGTTTCTAGAGCCCAAGGAGGGAGCTCTTCTACTGTGACATCAGAGACCTGACATGCTCAGTCCTCAGCTGCTGCTGAAGGGAGACAACACACACATACTGGACTGGACTGGAGGGACAATAAGGAATGTGAATTGTCATGGTGTGGTAGGGGAGAGCATGTATTGTCATTATACCCTCAGGTTGAGAGGATGCGATTAGAACCAAGAATGTAATTTGCATCCTGGGTGTCAAGGTAGATGGTCAGTTACGGTTGGAAACTCATATGGCAGGGATATAGTAATGCAAGGGGCTTTTTGTACACTGTGTCATCTTGGGAGATTATAGCCTTAAATTAATAGTTATTATCTTCTAATGGTTACATCCTGCATCGATTATTGTAATGTGATATATTAGGGGCTTCTGGAGTATCAAGTTAGAAGCCTTCAATATGTACGTAATTCTGCACTGAAAATGATCTTTGCCGAAGGGAAATATGAGCATGCTACCCCGTTATTGCAAAAGCTGCACTGGTTGCCCATCTTGCAAAGAATTAAGCTTAAAATTTTGTGTATTTTTAAATGTTTATACATAGATTAGCCTGGGTACCTTGCTGACTTACTTTGCCTCTATGCCCCCAGTTGCACCTTGCAATTGTCACAGTCGAAGAGCCATGGCTTTCTCAGATTTGGTTTTTGCTGTTTTGCACCTGCATTGTGGAACGCTTTGCCATCGGAGGTTGGGGAGGAGCTACATCTTCTGCATTTCAGAAAGGGGTGAAGGCTTGGTTGTATTTAGAGGCATTTGAGGAAGGGGTGAATTTGGTGGGGAGGTGTGGGGTATATGATATTAGTTGATGTTGAACTGTGATGTGTCTCTATTTTGTAAGCCGCTTTAAGCCCTGATTAAGCATGAGCGGAGTATTAGGTATGTTTTAAATAAATAGATTAATTAATTAATTAATTAAAAATTCTTTATAAAATTACTTCTAAAATGGGAGAAAACCTTTTGTATTAAAACATAATAAACTTGCAGCATCACATGTATGAATCCAGAAACATGTTTGCAACATTTTTTATGCATTCTAACATGCAATAACACTTACCCTCGTTTTGCATTAGGCTCCTTTTCTTTCCCTCTGTCTCTTTCCTTTTCTTTTATCTTCTCTTTATCTCTGAATTTGCGTCGTTCTCGTTCATGAGACCTACTGTGAGTTCTTGCATGACTGGATCTATCACTACTTCGACTACGTGAACGATGATGATGTCTTGATCGTGATCTGTTTGAAATTGAAAAGTATAACAATTATAACCTAAATGCATTTAATTATGGTTCTGGTTCTTGTTTCATTAACAAAACTGATCAGATTCCATATCTATGGATGAAAGCAGGAAAATCAAGCATCAGAATATTAGTACTGGGATTGTCTGATGTCAATTTAACAAGAACAAATTCTCTTTGACCCAACCCTGCTCAGTATTGATACATGAGGATCACTTCCCTGCCCTCATAGTGACATAGTAGCAGTAGATAATGGCAGATAAAACTCAAAATGGTCAATTTAGTCAGCCCAGTAATGTGGTTAGGGTTATAACTGTCACTTTGTGCAAATTTCCTCCTTCTCTTCCCATGCCAGTCTTAAGATTGTAACTGCTGCTCTCTGCAGATTACACACCTGTAGTAGCGCAATAAAAACAGCTCCTTAGGGAAAAAAAAGGGGACAAGGTTTACAAACAGCATAGGATGGAAGGAACAATGACCCACTTGAAATAATTATATGCACAACTGTAACACACAACCACACATGCCAGGAGCTTTGACAGCCTGAATCGGCATCTCTTGAGCTGCAGTTTAGTTCTCTTTCAGACTGCCGGCAAGAATGTTGGAGTTTAAATAGTCCTGTCACTACATCAGTAATTAAGTCACCGATATCTAGAAAGCAGTTCCCCCTTTCCAGTGCCTCCCCTTCTCTTGCTACCTGCTATATGCCCCCCCCCCCCAACAAGTGTCTTCTCCTAGTATCAGTTCAGTGCCTTCCTCTCTCCCATTGTATTTCTTCTAGCGGTACCTGCTTGGCCTGGTAGCCACCGCAGCAGCGCTAGCACTGTCCAATGCTCCCTAGGCCAGCAAACACTGCCACTCTCTCCAGGAGATTGTATAACGTGGCAGCAGCTCTTCCCTGGACCTTCCACTTTCCTTCTATTCCTGAACTAGCACCCAGTCCCTCACCAGTCACAGAGCTGCACCAGCAGCTACTCTCACACACTGTGCAGCACTGCAGAGCAGGAAAATGGAACCTATACCCCCCAGGCACAAACCAATCGCTATCCCCACCACAGCGCTCCCTGTAGATCTCTAGCAAGAAGCATTACAGCAACTTTCCCCTGGTCCCTATTCCCAGAGCACTCTGATTAGCCGCATCCACTCCCAACCACCAGAGTCAGAGCCTGCAGGAACTCCCACTCCCATTATTCTGCAGTCACTCTCTGTCCTTCATAATCCTCCCACCACCTCTACTCATTTTCACTGTGCCCTTGATGTCCCTCTCCATCTTCCTGCCTTGTCTCCTCTTCCTTCCAGTATACCACAGCCTCACGTTTTCATCATTCCAGTATTCTGCAGACACCTCTCTCCCCATCCTCAACCTCATCTTCCTGATGCTCTGAGGTCCAACCCCCTCTTCTCTTTCTCCTAGTATAGATATCAAACTAATAGGTACTAAATATATGAATTTTTACTTGTGTGGTGCCTTTACCCTAAAGGCAGTTAACAAATGTGAACACTGAATAGAAAACTAAATTCAAATTTACAAAAATTTAGAAAACAGAAGAAAGAACCCAGAGCATAACTAGCCAACCTGGAAGGAGGAGAAGCTCACTAGTCATGAAAAGCAAGAAGAGAGATATGGACTAAAATTTAAAATGAGACGAAGTAGGATCAAAATGAGAAGAAACACTTCCAAAGATAAGGCGATAGATAAGAAAAGCAGCCAACATATGGATAATAGAAGTCAAAGGAAGGCGGCATAATGAGATGAAAAGTAAAGTATCGAACTTTTCAGACCACAAAACATATTTTAAAAAAAGAAAGTGGCTTAGAATTAGCATGTGTATCATGATGTGATGTTCCATGGTCCAGCCGGGTCAGGAAAGAGAGGAAGAGAAAGCTGGTATTGACATGAAACTGGAAGGAAAGAGAACGGATGCCTTTAGCAGCAATCCCATTTACAGCAGAATAAAATACAAAATTATTTTAACCACATTTAAACTAATAAATAACTTAGCACCATCTGTACTCAATACACTCATTAACATAGAAATAGATAAACGATCACAAAGGAGCAGATACACAAACACTATAGCAGTTCCAAAAGATTACACAAAAGCTAGAAAACAAACCAACAAGAGGGCCTTCTCCCATTCGGCACCTATCCTATGGAATAATCTGCCTGACAACATTCGCCAACTATCAGACATAAAGGAATTTAGAAAAAAACTAAAAAACCATTTATTCTCTTTACACTACAATACACTACCTAATCAGAATACACAAAGAGACACAGGTTAACAACCATACTACAATAGTACATAACACACAACAGATAATAACATAACCACACAATACTTAACCATACCACACTTATATACAGTAGACAATTCTCCCAATTTATAATTATGTGATTTGTCACATTTACAATATTTTATGCATCACAATTTTGATCCATGATATAATTTGTAAGTACCTATAATGTAAATATGTTCTAACATTTTACTGTTCAAATGTTATATTGTTACTTGTAAATAGTTCCACCTGTTCTATGTAAAACGACTAGGTATGCTCTTTCACATACCATATAACTTACTGTTCCTTGTAAACCGCACTTGATACTTGGGAAAGAGCGGTATAGAAATAACTGTTAAATAAAATAAATAAATAAATAAATCCATGCAAGCCAGGAAAGAATGGCAGTATCTTCCTTTTTAAATATAAAGTGCATGAACTAACTTTCTTCACAAACTAACTCAGTGTATACTTATGAGCTTTCAATTACAGCAACAAAGGATCAATGGGTTGAGGGAAAGGGAAAATGGATTCAGCTCACACCTTTCTCAGACATTCAAATCAAGTTACAGTAAGGTATGGTAGATATTTTTGCTGTCACCAGAGGGGCCTATAATCTAAGTTGGTACCTGAGGCAATGGAGGGTTAAGTGACTTGCCCAAGATCACAAAAAGCAGTAGTTGAATTCAAACCTGGCTTCCCTGGTTCTCGGACCACTGCTCTAATAAAAGCTACCCCTACACTCCTTGTTTTGAGATTCAGTATTTAAAACATATTTAGGGGCGGAATCAAGATGGCAGATTGAATGGACATGCTCCTGCTGTACTTTGCGTTCCCTATTTGGTGTTTCATAGAATGGAAAGGGTGCAAGGGTCAAATCAAGTCATCTACCCTGATTACCACATAAAGGCCCCAGCAGATGCAGCAGAATATCCAGCATTTCACATCGAGCAGTGCAGGTGTCTGTGGTTGAAAACATCAGAGCTGAAGGGCCAAATGCTGCTACTGTGGCCAGCAATGAAAGTGCATTCACACTCAGCCTGGAAGAGCACTCCTAAATGGGGGTGCACTGGGATATTTGGAGATGAAGGTAGCTGATATAGCGGTTCTGTTTGCCTTGAATCACCATGAATATCAGCTCAATTAGGGAACCCAGGGTATTAAGAGGAAGTGGCTGTAGGCATGAAGTGGACATGGAGACATGAACTGGAATCTCAAACGGAGCAAGCACCGAATCTGAGAGAGTTTCCAATGTATATCAGTACTAGCTCAAGTAAGCCGACTACTTGGTTGGCAATTATAGGAAAGAGGAAGTCCAATGTACAAGATATTGATGCTGTTCTATGACTTTTGTCAACAATTTTACAAGTATGTTGATGGATTAGATCAGAAGTGTATAGATATGGGGCAAAAAGCAAACTGCTGGGAAGAACTGAAGTAGTGTGGTAGTGTAAGATAAAAGATTCAAATATGGTTCATTGAAAGCTGAAAAAATTTGAAAATTATACTAAGAGGTTGAATTAGAAGTTTCTGAATTTCCCTAGGTCGGAGTTAGTATCTCCAATAGATATGCTGAGGAGAAACATAGGATTCAGTTGTTTCTGTATTTCCTAATATTTCCAGAGCCTCTCAAGAAAAGCATAGAGCAGTGATTCCCTAACGTTTTTGGCCTGCCGCCCCTTGGTTCCATAAATTTATTACAACACCCACCCCCTCCCTCACCCAGTGAGGCTATTACTCAAAACAAATCATTTAAAATTTTTATAAAAGTTTTTATTTAATTAATAACAAATAGTATCATTTAATAACATTAATGATGCAATTGAAATTTTTATTTAATTTACAACACAAAAGTAATTAACAATTTTAATAAAAAAGTGTACCTACTCTATTTATTGAGCATGTTTAATGGGATGGATGGGCATGATGAAGCGATACCAGTTTCTCAATGTCTGGTTTAAAGTTACTGAGTAGGAGCCTTAAATTCCCATGTTCAACTATTTGGAGTTGATTTCTTTGTTTGTGCTTATCCCTCCTGTGCCCCCTTAGGGCAGTGCAGCACCCCCACGCCGCCATCTTGTCTTTCAACACCCCCCTAGATTAGCCGAATGCACCCTAGGGGGTGGTGCTGCCCACTTTGAGAATCGCTGGCATAGAGCCTTCTTAGCTAAAAGGCAATTGGTTACTACTTTGGGAGCAACCTTTGTCTTAAGATTTCCTTGCCTGTGTCTGATTAGGTCAAAGAATGTGAAATATAATTTCTATGATCTCAAACAGCTGCATAATTTTCCATTAAAAAGAGTTCCTGTTTAACTTCTTATGCTTCCATTTGTATACAGTGGTATTTTTGTGGGAAGCCAGTACAAAGAAGTGTGGAGGTGAATTTTATAAGGGACATGTAAGTGCAATCTGGGACATCTAAACCAGAATATCTGGAAAAAACCCGAATACTGTATAGTCCAATTATCACAGTTGCCTCCAACTTCAAAGAATATATATTTTTATTATTTTTTCAAAGGACCTCAAATATCACCTTTTTCAGGCACATCAAGCACAAGAACACCAGGCTATCGGGTCAGAATCAATACATTTCATCATCGGTCCAGTAAAATCATTTTTAAACAGCTATCTGCAGCTTACAAAAATATGTCTATATTATAAAAAGTGTCCACTACAAATAGCTAAATAGCTTATAAAAACCACATATTGCAAAATAATACATCACATACAATGTTGCATTTTGATAAACCTATCTGCATCAGGGATGAAAATGAAACACTTTCATAGGTCCTTCTAAAGTCCAGAACACAATCGGCTTCTTCAGCTGAGTGTTTCTAGCTCCAGGAGATGTGGTTAATGCTGTCTTTTTATTTCAGCAGATTCCTTGGGAGGCAGACTAGAGCAACGTTTACTGATGTCATCATTAGTATATCCACTAGTGCAGCACCGTGAAGCCAGTATGACACTTCCCAAGCAGAGGCAAGACTGGATAGCTCAGCAAAAGCATTAATCAACAACAACTTTACACAAAATGTTTGACTTTCTTGGCATAATTGCATTGTCAGTATCAATGTTTGATGCAGAGTCAATCAAGAAGCAGCAGGGCTCCCAAACCTGTAAACGCTGACTGCCATGGTGGGTCCTGTTCTAGCAGGATTCATAGAAAGAAAAGTGTCATGTATATAAAATTTCTCCTTCCTTGTCATCCTGCTAGATTAGTCCAGATGAGTGTGACATACCCAAGCAGTCAGGATCCATGGTGGGAAGATGATGCTCTGGATAGAACTGCCCAAGGCACAATTTCCTCCGGTTCCCACATGCAACAAAGGTGCCCAGAGATGACTAAGTAGCCGCCTGACAGATGTCCTCCAGGCACACCAAAGTAGACTCCTCATAGGAGGCAATCTGTGCCCTAGTGGAGTGAGCATGACTGCATCCAGCACACACTTTTCACACAGAAATTAGATTGAACTAACAGCCTCCTTAATCCACTAGGTAATCAAGAACTTGTTGCGTCCTGCCCTTTCCTTGGACCACTGAAAAGAACACAGAGATGGTCCGACCAAAGGAAGGAATTAGTAATCTCCAGTTATCTCACTAAACACCCTCTTCTTGTCCACCAGATCCAGCGAGAGGTCAGCTTGCAGATCCTCCTCTGTGGAAGGCAGGATGACAGCCTGATTCAAGTGAAAACAGCGTCTTTGGGAGAAAGGGTGGGCAAGGTCCGCAAGAAGACAAACGCCGTTGAGATAAACTAAAAAAGGCACCCTGCAGGACAAGGCCTGTAGCTCTGACATCCACCAGGCAGACACAATAACCAGCATGAAAACCACCTTCAGGGTCAAATCCTTGACATAGGCCTTCTGAAGGGGCTCAAAAGGGGGACCTTTCAGTGCTTTCAACACCAAAGAAAGACTCCATTGAGGAACAACTGGACACACCAGCAGCCGGCTCTGCTTCATGCCCTTTAAGAAGTGGGAAACAATCAGGGGGCACTGTCGAGGACATCCCTTGCCAAGCCCATGGTAGCATGCTAGGGCTGCTACCTGAATCTTAAAAGAGTTCAGGGCCAATCCCGGTCCAAAATGAAGAGTAAGAAAGACAAAATAGCGACAATGTCCACCTTCCTGGCATCCAGGGTCTAAGAGGAACACCACCTTTCAAAGACCCTCCAAGATTCTTACATAGGCCAAGGAAGTCAAGGCCCTCAGGGACTTGAGAAGAGTGTCCACTACCATTTCACAACAGCCCTTCACCAAGGGCCAAGTCATAAGCACTGTTCCCTCTAAGCTGTGCATGTGTGAGCGAGCACACATATTTTACAAAAGAGTGCACAAAAATTACGGTTCTGATAGAAAATACAGACGTCTTAAAATTTAAAAGTTGTTGTGTATTTACGGTTTTCACAATATTTTCTAGTGCAATCTTATAGACCTTCAGGATATAAGATCTTTGGTCTTAAACTTTAATTGGAGCATTGAGAAACTTCCGCTTCCGTACTTTGGCTTGCGACATGCGTGAGTAGTCCAATTATAATCTGTAATTCGAATTGCATTATTACATTTTTTATTACATTGAAAACTGAAAGAAGTTACTTTTTAAAATGTCGAAACTGATAGCGATGAGCGGTACAAAACGTAAGAGAACGGCCGGAGCTTTTAAGCCTGAATGGCTTGAAGAAATTGTTGAAACGGAGACACTGAAATCTCGGGATAAAACGTGCGTTCAACTGCGTGAAATATTCACTTACGAAGAGGATGACTGACTAGTCTGTTTATACTGCCGAGATGCAAAAACCATCGGAGAGTTTTCGAGTGGCAAATTTTAGGATGATGTGTGGAAACTGGACTTTTTGAAACAACATCTGTCTAGTAAGTCTCATACTGAAAGTGTTAAGAAACTTAGAGCTAAAAATCCAAATTTAAGAGGAGGCTTATTTAACTTGTTGCTTGAGATCACCGCTGAAAAAGAGAAAAGGCAAATCAGTAATGAACGGAAGCGTTCTACACCAGAAGAAATTAAAATTCAAATTGATAGTGTTTTGCTGGCTGTTCGGATGAATATTTCCATGCTCTCTGTTCAAGATATTAATGAACACATGTCCAAGTACATAACCATACCTGAAAGCTGGAGAAGCAAAAACTATTTGTTTGAATTTCTTGAAATTATAAACATCAATGTCCAAGATAAGTTCATAGCAGATGTTGTATCAGCAGCGTATCATACATTAACTATTGATGAAAGCACAGATATTTCTGTCAAATACTTAATACTGTACTTCAAATATCGGCCAGTAAATTCATGTCTGTATAAAACTTCATTTGGTGGGATGCTACAGTTGGAAGCATGTGATGCTGCATCAATAGTCAGTGCACTCCGGGAATTCTATGGGAAATACAAGCTTGACCTTAATAAAATGATCATGTTTACTTCGGATAGTGCCACTGTCATGTCAGGCAGAATAAATGGTGTTGCTGTGCAGCTTAAGTTCAAATCTTTTTTATTGAGTTTACAAGTAGCATGAACAAAACAAACACTTGCAAGGCAAGCATAAACCCATATAACACCACATCAACCATGATACAGGGATACAGCAGAATCTTAGCCATCATACAGAAGGGAATTCAGAAATGACATAATTAGAATAAACACAATATTGTATTAGGAGAAGCTTTCCCCAACTGACAGCAGACCCCTGAAGATCCTCACCCCCCCCCATCCCCCCACCCACCCAATACAAAGCAACAAACACATACATACATACAGGAAGCACGGGGTTTCCAAGAAAAAAAATAAAACAAGATGACCCTGACAAAGGAAATACGGCACGGCAGAACTCCTGGAACCCAGAAGTAGAACCAACTGAGCAACGGGAAAGACACATGTCCAGAAGACCCACAACTGTTCTACATTGAAAACCCACATGCAGGTGCACTTTCCCATCCCACCAAGTATCCACTCCAGGAAGTGTGTCAGATATTCAAAACCACACTCCGCTCCCTGGGGGTCAAACTATGAATAACTGGGGACCATAGGTCCAGGAATTTATCCCATTTTTTCCCACCTTGTTGCTTTGCTGTTAACTTTTCCATATACAACAAGTCCAACAGGGCCTTTTCCCACATGAGCACCCTTGGGGGCGTAGCTTCCAGCCAGCGACTCAATAAAGTCTTCTTGACAAGCAGGAAGCCACGCTCCAGTATTCCCTTATGCGCCGGGGCTACCTGATCCAGCAGACTCCACTCATGAAAGAGACAAACATCTCGCTGGCAAATGTCCCCTATGCCCAACCAACCCACCATCTTAGCACATGCCTGCCGCCACACGACCTGCACTGTAGGGCAGTCCCAGAAGCGATGCAGGAAGGATCCAACACTCTGCTTACACCAGGTGCAGGTAGGGGCGGGCTGCAAGCCTGCCTGAAAAGCCCATTTATCAGTGGCGTAAGCCCTCCAAAGAAATTTATACTGCAGCTCTTGTAAATAAACCCAGGAAGATCCCCTCGGGACACACCCAAACGCATTTCGCAAACACTCTACTGTCATCCCCTCCACCCCATCTGAACGCCACCGAGTCGCCAGCGCAGAAAGGTAAGACTCAGCATCCACTGAGCTAATGAGTTGGCGATACATCAAGTTCCTTTGATCCCGCTCTACCAACATCTGCAAGATGTCACGAGGGGTCCCAACTGCCGCCCGCTCCCCGGCCTGTAGCTGACCCCTTAAACTCCCCAAATAATGACGTATCTGCAGGTACCCATAAAATTGATGTGTGGGAAGTTGAAAACGTGCGGATAGGGCACTGAAGCTCTCAAGAAGCTCCCCACCCGGCATGTACAAGTCCCCGAGACACACCAACCCTTTCTCCAACCATGAGCGAAACAAATTATGAGCTGGCATCCCCGGGAGAAAAGCTGGATTACCCACCAATGGCAGTAGCAGCGAAGTCTTCGAATTCCAGCCGAGTTTAGAACACAGCACTCGCCAAGTCGCCCGAAGGGCCCTCGTGTAAACTCCTCCCCCACCCAATATCGCCAGGGATGGACGCTCCATGTGCAATACATATAGACTATGATAAGGAGCACACATCCAGTTCAAATGGCGCACAGGAGCGCATCCCCCACTTTCCTCTAATAGGCCCCAAAGGTGACGAACCATGTAGCGAAGGTTGTAATGCCGAAGAGAGGGTAAGCCTAAACCTCCCTCCTCCGCCCTCTGCATTAGGGCCTTCAGGGGGATCCTAGCACGTCTGCCGCCCCAGAGGAAACCTCTAAGAAGTCCATCCAGTTTCTTCCAATCTCTAGCAAGGACCCAGAGGGGCAGTAAGTGAAGAACATACAGCCAACGGGGGAACTCAACCATAGTGAATAATGCTACCCTCCCTTTCAACGACAACGGCAACCCCCTCCAGTTCAGGAGTACTGCCTTGGTCCTATCCAACAGTCTCATGATATTGGCCTGATGGAGGCGCTCAGGGCAGTCAGGGAGGCAGATACCCAAATACTTTAGAGAGTTCTCAGCCCAGACCAGTGGGAAGGGGCCTTCCCACACCGGCCGCACCCGGCCGCCCACATCCAACACCATCGACTTGGAGGTGTTAATTTTGAGACCCGAGAAACTGCCATAGTCCTCTATCACCTGCAACACTCGTGGCAGCGACTGCTGTGGTTGCGTTAGGCACAAGAGCATATCATCCGCGAACGCACTGACTTTAGTCTCCTCCACCCCCATGGTAACCCCTCTAATCTGCGGGTCCCATTGGATCGCCTGCAGCAATGGTTCAAGAGCCAGGACAAACAATAAGGGGGACAGAGGACACCCCTGGCGGGTGCCCCTCTCTACAGCAAAAGACTCCGAAAATGTGCCGTTCACTCCCACTCGAGCCATAGGCTGCTCATACAACAATCGAATCCAACGCACAAACTCACCACGGAACCCCAAAGCGCCTAGTACATCCCACAGAAAAGCCCACGCCACCCTATCGAACACCTTTTCCGCATCCAGACTTACCAACAGCATAACTGCCTCCCGGCGGAGAGAGTGTTCCATCCCCAAGAGCAACTTAGCAATGTTCCTAGAAGCATCTCTACCCTGCACAAATCCCACCTGACGAGGGTCAATGAGGGAAGGTAATATAGGATTCAGCCTCTTCGCCAAGACTGAGGCCAGTATCTTCATATCACAATTGATGAGAGAGATCGGCCTATACGAGTCAGGATCCGTCAAGTCCTTCCCTGGCTTCGGGAGCACTATTATGTCGGCACACCGCATGTCTCTAGGAAACTGGCCTACTCGACGCGCTTCAAACATAACTACCATAGAGGGGGCGAGCCGCGATGATAAAATTTTGTAATATTCATAGCTAAACCCATCAGGTCCCGGAGCTTTATGAGTACTCCCAGCTTTAATCACCTGTTGAATTTCCCCCACCGTTAACGGGGCATTCAGCTTCTGCAAGTCTACTTCGGACACTTGAGGGAGCGACAACGGACGCAAAAAATCTTGCCCTCTCCTATAATCCCTCTCTTCTTCAGTGTATAACTGAGCATAAAATTTGCGGAATAGCTCCGCCAGTTGCGGAGGCTGGTGATGCACCACGCCCCGTTCGTCCCTGAGAACTGGTATAAAACGCGCGCCTCCAGGAGCCTTGACCAGTTTTGCCAACAGCCGACCAGATCTGTTGCCATAGCGGAAAAATTGGTGCCTGTGACATTGCATAGAATACACAGCTCGCCTCTGCAGGAGTTCGTGAAGCGCCGCCTGGGCCCCAGCATACTCTAACTGCAGTTCCCTCTCCCCTTTTCTACCAAGCCTCCGCTGCAAATCCCGCACTCTTCGCTCCAATACCAGTAAGCTACGATCCATATGCTTACGCCGCCTCACACAGTAAGAAATAATCGCTCCGCGCATGACCGCTTTACCAGCTTCCCATAGCAGAACTGGCGAGCATCCCGGCTTATCGTTAAAGAAGAGGAAATCATCCCATTGCTCCTCTAGAAACTTCCTAAATTCTAGGTCCTCCCATAGGTATGCTGGAAATCTCCACCCCTTGCGCGGAGCCCCCTTGCATTCCCAAGTTACCCACACCAGCCCATGATCAGATACCACTATGGGTTCTATGCCAGCGTGAGCCACCTTAGATATAGCCCCCTCACTCACCAAGACATAGTCTATTCGTGACCAGGAGAGATGTGCCCGGGACTGATGGGTGTATTCACGAGTCCCGGGGTTGAGAAGACGCCAGATGTCAACCAAATCCCCCATCCGACAAAGATAGCCCACCCCTCTTCTCCGCCACGCCCCTGCCCCACTATTCGGGGACTTGTCCAGGAGCGGATCATGTGGGCAATTAAAATTACCGGCCAAGATCAAATTGTTACTTTTCGCTCCCTGGACAAATCCCAGTATCTTACGAAAGAAGGCATGATCATACACGTTAGGGGCATATACATTGGCTAGCCAGATATCCTCGTTGTATATTTTGGCATACAGCAGGATATACCTCCCCCCCGGGTCTACGGTCATGTGCTGTACTTCAAAGGGTATTCCCCGTTTCACCAGAACCACTACCCCGGCTTTCTTAGTGCCCGAGGACGCTCCATAAGCGGCCCCCACCCAATCCCTGGCCAGCTTCTGATGTTCCCCGGCGCTTAAGTGTGTCTCCTGCAGCAAGGCTATATGGGCTCCCTTCCGTTTAAGGAATTGCAGTATTTTGGTATGTTTCACGGGGGAGCCTATTCCTCCCACATTCCAGAAAGTAATCTTAAGGTTAGGCATGCACAATTATGGGGGCTTCATCCCGCAATGCTATCTCGAGCTCGTGCTCCAGGAGTTGCCCAGCCTCAACTCCCAGGCCATGGTTCCCCATATCATGAAATACAAAGTGCTTCCCCATGTGCCCTCTACTTCCTGCATCAAATAGCATCAAAAAACATACCCTCTTCCCCCCCTTAGCAACCACACCTCTCCCCCTCCTTACCCAGACCTGCTGTCGTTCTCCCACCCCTTCCCCGTCCTCCCCATCCCATCCCCCAACCCCTTCTCCATCCACTGCTCATCATCCCTATCAACTGCCACACACCAACAAACACTCTCACAATCACTCCCAGAGGCTTCCTTCCCTCCACCAAGCATTCGCACAGTCATCCACCCCCCTTTCAAGCAACAACAACCCTTGCAAACGCAAGGCACCCCAATACTGGGGTAAGATCACTGTCCCTGCGCTTCCAGGCCTCCTTCTAATATCAACATCATGAGGCAACATAATGTCCATAGTGTTTCAGAGGTTTTAAAAGCAGGCCGTATCCAAATCGCCATGGTGCTACTGTCCGTTTTCCAATAAAAATCGCTCAAGACTGGGCTGCAGCTATAGTGGCGTTAGGCAAAATGGTAGAAACAAACTTCCGCGCTGCTGGCATCTGCTCAAACGTGTGCGTTTCTCCCTTATGGAAAACTTTCAATGTGGCAGGGTAGCTTAAAGCAAAGCGGATTCCACCCTGGATGAGCTCACTACATACAGGCGAAAATTCCTTCCGCTTGGCAGCCAAAGACGCCGAGTAATCCTGAAACAGGAAGATAGGAACATTGTCCAACTTCAAGTCCCGTTTTTTCCTGTAGGCTTGTAGGATTAATGTCTTCTGGTGAAAGTCCAATAAGCGGGCCAACACAGGTCGCGGCCTAGCCCGGCCCTCCTGCCACTGCCCCAACCGGTGTTCTCTCTCCACCTTAATCTGACCCTGTAGGTCTGCCAAACCCAGCTCCTTCGGCAGCCACGTGTCGAACAGGGAAAAAAGCTGCATACCTGTCCAGGATTCCGGGACCCCGATCAATCGCAGGTTGTTCCTGTGGGAGCGATTCTCCAAATCATCAACTTTGAGCAGGAGGGCATCAATTTGCTTTTGCTGTTGGTGCTTGGACCGCTCCAGTGCTAATTCACTATCTTCCAAAACTGTCACCCTCTGTTCCACTTCTTCCACTCTCCGGGTGAGCTCTCCAAAGGTGTCACTCATCTCCGCCAACTTTTGTAGCACGGCTGCAAATTTAGGTTCCAAAAGTTTAGCTACCTCAAAGGCGAGCTCCTCTGGGCCAGAGTCCACGCTCTCTCTGCCCGGGGAATCGGGTCCCGATGCAGACTTTGCTGCCGACGCCATCTTGGGGTCCCGCGCCCCTGCAGCCTTCTCCCGCCTCGCCGCGGTTTTCATCCTCTGCCCCGCTCCGCACACCGCTTTACTTTACTTAGACAATTCTCCAACTTTCGCCTTGACAGCGGAGCAAGTTTCCAACCCAGTCTACAAAGTAAGTTGCCGAATTTACTGCCGATTCTGAGGGAGGCCTGGGAGCACGATGAGGAGCGTCCTCACCCGCTCATGCGCTCACGTGATCTCTCCTGCTGTGCAGATTAAAAAAAAAACATTTTGCATTTAGTGCAGCAGCATTGTGTTGCCCATCATGAAGATTTGGGGATCTCTGTATCATGGAAGGAAGTAAAGTTGATGAAAGAAGTTGAAACTTTCATGAGAACTGTTTACACAACCTTTTGTCGATCTTCTACTAAAAGGTCATTATTTAAAGAATTAGCAGATGCTTCTGAATGTGAGTCAATTGCTTTTAGATCTCTGGACGAAGTGCGGTGGTTATCTAGACATTTTGCTCTTCAAGCAATTATTCAAAATTATGATCCATTATTAAAATACTTTGAAGAAGAGAAGGATAATGATCCCATTGCAAAGTACTGTTATAAAAAGCTAAACAGCCATCAATTCCATATAACACTGCAAATTTTGAATGATATTTTATCTGAACTAGCTTCATTAACAATGGCATTTCAAAAACGTGGGCTAACACCACTGGAAGCATATCATCTTACACAGGGTAAGCTGAACAAAATCTGAACACAATACTTGGGTGACACAGTAAAATGGAGTGATAATGTTAAAAATCTTCTCAACAAGATACCTGGAGATGTTTCAGTGGATACTGGTTCCACACTTATTTTCATTAATATGCTGTGTCTGCATTTAGGGGAAAGATTTCCTGAAAATGAAATTGAGGAATGGTCTGCTTTTGACATGATAGCAATAGCACAGTGGATTATGAATTTGGAATTGAAAACGTCCAATCATTCTGCTTAAAGTACAAACAATTTCTTATGAAGGAACATATTGTTATTCAGCAGTACAATGACTTCAAGTTCTTAGTCGCAGAAAAAATCAAAAGCAAACTGATGAACAGTTTTCCGGATATGGTGACTTTGGCGTTTCAGAATGCTCACTTTGCAGATTTAGTGAAATTGATGGATATTGGTGAAACATTTTTGGCTTCAAGTGCAGATTGTGAGCGTGGTTTCAGCTTGATGAACAGTTTAAAAACCAAAATAAGGAATCGCTTACAGTTAGAACATCTGGAAATGCTGATGCGTGTTAAGAGTCATCTTCAAGATGGCGGATCGGTAGACCTTGATAAAATTTATTCAGACTGGTTACATTTGAAAAATCGAAGAGAAAAATTTTGAGAATGAACTGTTAATAGTAAGCTCATTCTCTTCTTCCATACATAAATTATTTACATGAAGTAACAATGACTTTCAATAAAAATTAACTGAAATAATACCGCATTTGTGATTGTAATTACTAGAAATTTTCTGCTTCATTTAGTAATCGTCTATTTTAATTTAATTTGATTAAAATCAATGTGGTGTACATACTGTATTCTGACATGTAGTCAATTTTTAAAGTATATGACTCCGAGTGTCGTTATGTGGCACACAAAAATTTAACCTTCCTTCAAAAGCTGCACAGCTGATATTTTATGCGCACACAGCCTACAGAAAATTAGAGGGAACATTGGTCATAAGTAAGAAGGGAATGAGATCTTCCATCACCAGAGAGCTTGCCACAGAAAACCCCTCTCTTAAGGTAGCAAGAGAGGTGACCCTCAAAAAACAAAGGTCTAACTTATGTCAGAGGATTCTGCTTACAGCAACTTATATCATCCAATCCTCAACACTAATAAAGGCAATATGTTAAATTAGATGTAGGTCTTTATCAACCACTTCCTTTCTTCTTTACACTTTTAAACAATGATTGACTTGAATAGAACTGGGTCTCAGACTTATTTTCAGTACTTATTATAGGATGAACTCCTTAGTACCAATTTGCATCAATGACCACAGTTCAGTGTAAGTGTTTGGATCCCTGCATTCATACGATAAAATTTGATCGTTGTGCTATAATTCTGAAATCCTCATTAATAGGAGAATGCATATGAAAACCACCACTTATCTTGTAATCATCTCTTCTGTAGATGTCTCAATTAAACTTTCCCCATCCATGTATAATCACTTGGTTTTCACTGTATATCACTTGGTTTTCCCCAACGCCATCATCCGGCACCGTGTTTGCGTTTCACAGATATGTTTCATCAGGGGTTCAAATACTGCAAACAAACACATCTTCCATGTAATGCCTAAATACAATGAATTAAATTTAAAAAAATGTGTATATATTCATCCTACTTATACCTTGTGAAGTCGCGGAGAGTACTCCTGCTAGCGCTATTCTGCGTGTGAAGCATCGAGCCGTCCAGGCTTCAAAAAACGCCGCGCATGCGGAATGCTATAGAGCAGGACTATTTAAATATATTCTGCGTGTAACGCAAGACATCTGACTCATTTTAGCCATTTAAAGGCATGCACCCCATTCTATGGCATTGTTGAGGCCTCCGGGGGATACCATATTTAGACGGTGTATCCATCGTTGTTCTTTTATAAGCAAAGATTGTTCTATTGATTTACCATTCTGACCTATGAAAATCCGATCTATACAAAAACACGCAAGCTCACTAAAATTATGGTTATGTTGTAGACAATGCGCTACAATCGGAGCCTCCTGTACTTCGCAGCGTAAGCGACTGCGGTGTTCGTTCATACGAATCTTAAAGGCTCTAGTTGTTTTGCCAATATATAATAACTGGCAAGGGCATCTGATGGCATAAACAACGAAACTAGTGGTACAGGTGGTCCGATGTCGCAAATGATAACAAACATTGTTGTATTCAAAAGCTGTAGTGAGTTCTGATATGCTGCAGACATTGCATTCACCACAAGGATAATGTCCAGTTTGATTTGAAGATGAAATGTCAGATAATGGTTTTAACACCGTAGGGCTGAGTTTCTCTTTGAAGTTCTGATGTCTAGTCCAGACGCATCTGATTCTCCTACTCTCTAAGCCCGGTAAGGTGCTAATAACGTTACAATGACTCTTAATGATCTTTTTAATGTATTTGCTGTAGGGAGAATACTTCGTGATTAAATTGACGTTCATATCATCCATGGTTGTAACTTTACTCGTGTTCAAAAGTAATGCCCGATTATTGTATAAAGCCCGCTTGTACGCAGAGTTGATAACATGCCGAGGATATCCCCGACATTGAAAATCCTCTCTCAATTTTCTTGCTTGTTGTTTATAATCCGCAGAATCAGAACAATTTCTCCTATAACGAAAAAATTGCGAGAGTGGCAAACTATCACGTAGTTGCTGTGGATGACCACTTTGATAGTGAAGAAAAGTGTTTCTGTCAGTCTCCTTTCGGTATAACGATGTAGACCATCCATTCATACCCTTCTTAATTGTGACAGCTAGAAAACTTATACTTTGTTGATCGTGTGTGTGAAATGTATAGCTGCATCCACACTATTTAACCATGTAAAAAATTGTAGCAATGAAAACTCTGATCCTTTCCACAACATGAAAACATCGTCGATATACCTCTTCCACATTAAGATATGAGCGCTATAAGGGGAATGGGAAAGCCAACGTTGCTCATATAAATCCATGTATAGATTCGCAATGGATGGGGCGCTGGTGGTGCCCATCGCTACTCCGGATATTTGCAAATACAATTGTTGTTCAAACATAAAATAGTTTCTAAACACTATTGTTGTTGTTGTTAAGTGCCGTCGAGTCGGAGTCGACTCATGGCGACCCTCTGGATAGCTATCCTAAATTGTGTTCGGTCTTCAGTCAGGCGGCTCATTGTTGACAGACTGGTACCCGTAGCTGCTGTTATTGTAGCGATCCATCTCATTGCTGGCCTTCCTCTTTTGCGTTGACCTTCTATCTTGCCAAGCATGATGTCTTTCTCTAATGATCTCTCTCTTCGCATGATGTGTCCAAAGTATGAAAGTCGAAGTCTTGTCATCTGAGCTTCTAAAGAAAGCTTAGGTTTGATCTCCTCTAGTACCGACTGGTTTGTTCTTCGGGCAGTCCATGGTATACACAGTATTCGCCGCCAGCACCATAATTCAAAGGCATCAATTTTCTTCCTGTCTGTCTTTTTCACTGTCCAGCTTTCACATCCATATGATGTTATTGAAAATACCATGGCTTGAACAAGTCGAATCTTTGTATGGAGAGAGACATCTCTGCTCTTGAGAATCTTATCTAGGTCTTTCATAGCCATTCTGCCAAGAGCAATGCGTCGTCTGATTTCTTGACTGCTTGTTGCTTCTTTATTGATAGTTGATCCAAGTAGGTTAAAGTTGTTCACGATTTCAATTTCTTCTCCTTCAACGATGAACCTGTTGATTATGCCAGTTGTCATGATCTTTGTCTTCTTTACATTAAGGTGCAGGCCCATTTTGAGACTATGTTTTTTGATTGTGAGAAGCAAATGTTTCAGATCATCTTCACTTTCAGCTAGTAATGTGGTATCATCAGCATAGCGAAGGTTGTTGATGAGTCTTCCACCAATCTTCACACCTCTGTTGTCTTCATACAGTCCTGCTTCTCTGATGATTTGTTCTGCATATAAATTAAACAGGTAGGGGGAAAGTATGCAGCCTTGTCTTACACCTTTGCTTATTTTAAACCATTCTGTTTCTCCTTGTTCCGTTCGAACTGTTGCTTCTTGATCAATGTACAGATTGCGCAAGAGAACTATCAGGTGTTCTGGTATACCCATGCTTCTTAATGTGGCCCAGAGTTTCTCATGGTTTACACAGTCAAAAGCCTTGCTATAGTCGATAAAGCACAAATATATATCCTTTTGGTATTCTTTAGTCTTTTCAAGGATCCATCTCACATCCGCAATGATGTCTCTCGTTCCTCGCCCTTTCCTGAACCCTGCTTGCACTTCAGGTAGTTCTTGTTCTAGGTATGGTTGTAGTCTCTTTTGAATAATCTTCAGTAGAATCTTGCTGGCATGTGGGATCAGAGCGATTGTGCGATAATTTCCACAGTCAGTTGGATCACCTTTCTTTAGTATTGGTATAAACACAGATCTTTTCCAGTCAGTTGGCCATGATGTTGTCTTCCATATTTCTTGGCAGAGCCTTGTAAGTACGGTAACAGCTGCATCAGATTGCTGCAATACTTCTATGGGAATGCTATCAATGCCTGGTGCTTTGTTCTTTGATAAGGCTTTCAATGCTGCTTCAACTTCTTCTTTCATCACCAATGGTTCCTGATCATAAGTTATAGGTTGAAACGGCTGTTGGTCCACTTGATCTTTATCATATAAAAACTCTGTATATTCCTTCCACCTTTTCTTGATCTTCTCAGCATCATTCAACATAGAACCTTGAGCATCTTGTAACATTCCAATTCGAGGCTGGAACTTTTTCTTTAACTCTCACAGCTTTAGGAAAGCCGATCTTGTTCTTCCTCTAATAGTTTCTGCTTCTATTTCCTTGCAAGTGTCATTGTAGTACTTTTCCTTGTCCTGTCTTGCTGCACGTTGGAAATCTCTGTTGAGTTCTGCGATTGTCTTTCTTTCTCCTTTGGCTTTAGCTTCTCTGCGTTTCTGGGCAATTTTCAGAGTTTCTTCCGTCATCCATTTTGGCCATTTTTTGCTTTTTCACCTTTTGTAGAGACTTCTCGCTTTCTTCTAGCACAACCTTCTTGATGTCATTCCATAACTCTTCCGGAGCTCTGTCATTTGTATCTAAAGCAGCAAATCGATTTTGCAGGCAGTCTTTAAATTCCAGTGGTATATTCTCAAGGTCATATTTTGCTGCATTCATGAGTGGTTTGCTCTTTTTCAACTTTAGCTTGAGTTTGCATACTAGTAGTTGATGATCTGTACCACAGTCAGCTCCAGGTTTTGTCTTTGTTGATGTTACAGAGCTTTTCCATCGTTGACTTCCACAGATGTAGTCAATTTGATTTTTATACAATCCATTGGGTGAAGTCCATGTGTACAGTCGCCGCTTGTGTTGCTGGAAGAAGGTGTTTGAGATGAATCGATCATTGGTCTTGCAGAATTCTATCAATCTTTCTCCAGCTTCATTTCTGTTGCCATGTCCATATTTTCCAACTACTTTGCCTTCTTCTTTGTTGCCAACTTTTGCGTTCCAGTCACCCATGACTATCAGGATATCCTGTTTGCATGTTCTGTCAATTTCAGCTTGTAGTTGTTCATAGAACTCTTCAATTTCATTCTCTTCTGCAGCTGTTGTTGGGGCATATACTTGAATTATAGTTGTGTTGATAGGCAATCCTCGTAGACGAATAGAGATTAAGCGTTCGCTGACTGCATTGTATTTCATTACAGTTCTTGCAAGTTTCTTCTTTATTATAAATGCAACACCATTTCTTCTTTGTCTTTCATTTCCAGCATAGTAGACCATGTGATCATCTGATGCAAAGTGCCCGATGCCAGTCCATTTCAGTTCGCTGACACCCAACAGATCAAGTTGTACACGTTCCATTTCATTCTTGACCACCTCCAACTTCCCTTGGTTCATGCTTCGTACATTCCATGTTCCAATGTGTAAGACATCTTTACAGCTTCTGACTCTCATTTCAGCTAATTTAGATATGAACATAATGGTTTCTTCAGAAAGACACCCAACAGATCAAGTTGTACACGTTCCATTTCATTCTTGACCACCTCCAACTTCCCTTGGTTCATGCTTCGTACGTTCCATGTTCCAATGTGTAAGACATCTTTACAGCTTCTGACTCTCATTTCAGCTAATTTAGATATGAACATAATGGTTTCTTCAGAAAGATCCTCCCTATTCCGTAAGGCGGTAATTACTGTATCAACAGCTGCTCCCTGCGGGATGCTAGTATAAAGGGATGAAACGTCCAGCGTGACCAAAAAAACTTGTTCATCCGTAGCCCATCTTGAATTTTCGGATAAAAGATGCAGGAAATGTGAAGTGTCTTTGACATAAGAAGCCATATTCCTTAGTAATGGACGTAAAAAGGAATCTACATAAATGGAAAGGGGTTCCAATATTGACCCTCTTGTAGAAACTATTGGACGGCCCGGCGGAGCCGTCAAACTCTTATGGATCTTCGGTACAAGATATAATTTAGAAACAGTAGTACTTGGCTTATTTAAAAATTGCCATTCTTTTTTGCTGATGACTTTAGCATCCAGAGCCTGTGTAGTGAGTAATTTTATTTGATGACGTAATTCTTGTGTAGGGTCCGTTGAAAGCAGCTGATATGTGGCTCCATCCGACAATTGACATAGGGCTTCTGCAAGATATTGATGCCTGTCTAATAAGACTATGGCGCCCCCCTTGTCGGCACGTCTAATTACCACATCAGTACGATCTCTGAGTTGACTCAACAATAACTGTTCTGACCGAGTGAGAAAACTAATTTTGGGTGCTCTACTTTGTGCTATTGTAGACACATCACGCAAAATCAAATCCCTAAATAATGTTAACGCTGGAGGAACCGGTCCGGATACACCGTTTAAATACGGTATCCCACGGAGGCCTCAACAATGCCATAGAATGGGGTGCATGCCTTTAAATGGCTAAAATGAGTCAGATGTCTTGCGTTACACGCAGAATATATTTAAATAGTCCTGCTCTACAGCATTCCGTATGCGCGGCGTTTTTTGAAGCCTGGACGGCTCGATGCTTCACACGCAGAATAGCGCTAGCAGGAGTACTTTCCGCGACTTCACAAGGTATAAGTAGGATGAATATATACACATTTTTTTAAATTTAATTCATTGTATTTAGGCATTACATGGAAGATGTGTTTGTTTGCAGTATTTGAACCCCTGATGAAACATATCTGTGAAACGCAAACACGGTGCCGGATGATGGCGTCGGGGAAAACCAAGTGATATACAGTGAAAACCAAGTGATATACATGGACGGGGAAAGTTTAATTTTCATATGCATTCTCCTATTAATGAGGATTTCAGAATTATAGCACAACGATCAAATTTTATCGTATGAATGCAGGGATCCAAACACTTACACTGAACTGTGGTCATTGATGCAAATTGGTACTAAGGAGTTCATCCTATAATAAGTACTGAAAATAAGTCTGAGACCCAGTTCTATTCAAGTCAATCATTGTTTAAAAGTGTAAAGAAGAAAGGAAGTGGTTGAAAAAGACCTACATCTAATTTAACATATTGCCTTTATTAGTGTTGAGGATTGGATGATATAAGTTGCTGCAGAGAGGGGACCCTGCCAACAGGCTCAAGAGATTCACAAACCATAGCCAGTGCAGGCAATCCAATGCCACCAGAATCACCAAGTTTGGGCGAGACCAAATTCTATGCAGAAGATGCTCACCAAGGGCCATGGAAGGAAGACATACAGGTCTGCCACCCTCAGATCTTTCTTGTGGTTGAAAATTTCTCCACTTTGGCATTCCCCTGGATGGCCATTAGGTTGAATACTAGCAGGCCCTTCCTCTTCACTATGAGGTCAAACATGTGAGGACTTAACTCCCACTCACTGAGATCCATGGTGCTCCGACTCAAAGTCAGCCTCCACAGTGACAATGCCCACTATGTAGGCCTCCGACAGACAGAGCCAATGCTCCTCTGCCCATGACACCACTTCACTTGCTTGTTGACAGAGGCCACTGCTGTGGCATTATATGAGAACACACTGACCATTTTGCCTACCAGGAGAGATTGGAACCTCTCCAGGGCCAGGTGCATCGTTTTAATTGGCCAGTGCCCCTGAACAAACTGACCCAGAGAGCGTGTGCTCCCTAATCCCTCAGGCTGGCATCCATTGTGACTTCCACCAATCTGGTGCTTTCAGAGACATACCATCCATCAGAGAGTGAATCTGCAACCATCAGGTCAACTGCACCTTGATCCCCCAGGGGAGAGGAAGGTGTTGAGCAAGAACACCAGCGAGTCAGCAGCTGCCTCTGTAGGGGGCGTATATGCACTCTAGCACCAGGATCAACACTATGAACCCCAGGATCTGAAAGCAGTCCTGGCCCAAGGAGCTGAGTGCAAAATTCCCTGAGCTGCTGCTGCAGCTTCCCCGTAGTGAGAAACACTTGATCCAAAAAAGTGTTGAACCCAGCTCTGATATAGTCCAAGTCCTGGAGAAAACAAGGTTGCTTTTGGGATAGTTGATCACCAATCCCAGTTGTTCCAGTTAGCGAATCACTAGGGCCATATCTGCTCTGGACTCCTCCAAGGAGTCAGACCAAAATCAGCCAGTTGTCCAGGTATGGGTGAACCTGGATATCCTCTCTGCACAGGAACGCAGCAACCACCACGATCTTTGAGAAGATGTGAGTTGTCCTGGACAAGTCAAATGGCAGAGCCTAAAAATGAAGTACAGTAACTATTGATGCTGTTCCTGAATGGGAATATGGAAGTACATTTTGGAAAGGTCCAAGGAAGTAAGGAGCAACACTTGCCAGAGGGAAGCAATGAGCAACCAGATGGTCTCCATGCAGAGGTGAAGCACTTGGAAGCTTGGCAATGACCCCCTTCAGGCCCAGAATGGGTCGGAAGGATTCTCCTTTCTTAGATACCACTAAGTAGATAGAATAATGCCCCTGACCTCGCTCTAACAAAGGGCACAGGTGCAATAGCTTGCAATTGCAGGTGCTGCAGAGTATACTCAATCACAACCCGTTTGAGCAGGGAACCACAAGAAGACTCCACAAAGGCAGCCCAAAGCATCTCAGTAAACTCTAACATGTATCCTGACTTAGGATCTTGAGAACCCACTGGTCTGACATGATGTGGGTCCATTCCAAGTAAAACATCCAGTCACCCCCAACCGGCTGTAACTCAGAAGAGACTTACCAAATTTCATTTCAGGGGGCTATTGGCTCCAGAGAGAGCTGCTAAATCTCAAGAATGCTGGGAACCCTAAAAGAGCCAGTCCTTCTTGGGTTTGTTGTTGTTGTTGTTGCTAAGTGCGGTCGAGTCGGAGTCGACTCATGGCAACCCTCTGGATAGCTATCCTAAATTATGTTCGGTCTTGAGTCAGGCGGTTCATTGTTTATTTCTTTATTTATTTAACAGTATTTCTATACCGCCTTATCGTACAATCAAGGCGGTGAAATAACAATACAAACAAAAGTAGTGAGAATGTGATTCATGCAGTGAAGGAGATTTTAAAATATACATGTGAGTGGAAAGTGTATTAGATTATAATGAACTATGAACATTGTTGACAGACTGGTACCCGTAGCTGCTGTTATTGTATTGATCCATCTCCTTGCTGGCCTTCCTCTTTTGTGGTTTAGATCCCTGAATAATACAAGATATTCAAACATCAGGTGGCACTCTTGTAGTTTTGGAAGGGGACAAACTTCCTACAATGATGAGAGACACATGGATAACTGTTTTGACTAAACTGGGGGAGGGGGAATAATAGAGATTGCCAATCTTACAGACAGATCTTGTTATTAAATACTGATGGGAAGATACTGGCAAACATTCTGGCTTATTTATGCCACAGAAGATACAGCCAGATCAGGCAGGATTTATTAGAGAGAGGTAGACATCAGATAATATTAGACAAATGATTCAACTGATGCATCAGGTGAAGAGAAGTCAGCAGGAGACCCTATTATTATCTATTGATGCTGAGAAAGTGTTTGATAGGGTTTCATGGGAGCTTTTGTATGGAATGCTAGCAAAAGTAGGGTTGGGCCCTAATTGTCAGCAATGGGTAGTTAATCTTTACAGATCTCAAAGGGCTTGTGTCTAGATTAATGGAAAGAACTCCAAGGTGCTCCAGCTGGAAAGGGGAACAAGATAGGGATGTCCCCTCTCCTCACTTCCATTCGCTCATGTTATAGAGTCATTGGCATAGAACATGAGAGAGAGAGAAAGGATATCAAGGCCATGACTTGCTGATACTGCAATCGCTGCTTACGTTGGTTCCCCAAGTACTCGATATCATGGAAGAATATGGGAGAGTTTCTGGCTTCAAAATGAACATGCAGAAAACAGAGGCCTATAGCATTAACTTCTCTCCTACCTCTCAGAAGTTGTTAAAGAAACGTTATCCTTTTCAATTGGCAGTGACGGGAATGCAATATCTGGCACTAACAAAGGCTGTGCAGACATTTTATGATACTAAGTACCTAAATCTGATTCTGCAAATATATAAGGATATAGATAAGTCTCAATCCACTCATGGTCTGGACGAATAGCTACAATAAAAATGAATTTCCTTCTGAGATTGCTGTATCAATTCCAGGTATTACCAGTGAAGGTACCAAGGAAAACACTGAATGACTTACAGAGGGGAAGTGATGATTTATATGGGGCAAGGGAAGGCCATGAATAGGTAAGCAAGTGATGTTTGCTAAATGAAAACGGGGGGGGGGGGGGATGTTAGCATTAGGGAGCCCAGATTGGGGTGCAGGAAGGACCTCTCCTCCTGAGACAAGAGGTTCGGGGCTCAGCCCAGCGGGGCTGGAGTGCCACCGACAGAAAGAGCAGAGGTGGAAACCAGGGCTGCCTGGGCCACCTAGGGGCAACTAGTATAACTGATGCCCTCTCACTTTGGATCTTGAAGAGGGTCCTGGTGATTGGAGTAGAGTAGACCCTCGGACCACGAGACCGGGAAGGCATCTGCTGCTACTCTCTCCGGGTGCAGTTGGCATGAACAGAAGCGAGGCAGCTGCGTACTGTCTGGAGAGGCAAATAGATCCATCAAGGGCCTGCCCCAAAGATGGAATAGCCTCTTGGCCACTCTGGGGTTCAGGTGCCACTCATGCGGCCAAAGGACTCTGCTCAGCCTGTCTGCTATGCCGTTGTCATGAGACGGGATGTAGACTGCTCGCAGGGGCATGTTGCTGCGAGCTGCAAAGGAGAGGAGGGCCACCGCCTCCTGGTGGAGTATGAATCTGTGCCCCTGTGCTTGTTGATATAGAACATGGCGACTTGATTGTCTATCTGGATCTGTACAGACCGGTGTCGCAGGCAGTGGCGGAATGCTCATAGGGCTAGGAAGATCACCCTGAGCTCCAGGAGATTGATCTGTAGGAGCAACTCCTCCTGGGACCAGCTGCCCTGTGTGCAGTGGTCCCTTCAATGCACCCCTCAACCATCGTCAGGGTTCTCTGAGGTGCAAGTGCTTGGAAGAGCATTTCCCCCTGGGGGTGGCGGACGTTTTGCCACCAGTTGAGGGATTCCGCCAATTGGTGGGTAATCCTGACTCTGTCCCATAGCCTATCCATGGCTTGGGTCCACTGTAAGAAGAGACACCACTGGGCTATCTGTATGTGCAAGCAGGCTGAGGGCGTTATGTGGACCGTAGAGGCCATATGGCCCAGTAGGCAGAGGAGAAGATGAGCTGGCACTGACCAGTAACGTTGTACCTCTCCTGCCAGTTGTCTGAGGTGTTCTTCTCTTTCTCTGAGGAAGACCACCTTGACTTGCAGCGTGTTGAGCTGAGCACTTATGAACTCCAGATTTTGGCCTGGAGAGAGGTGAGATTTGGGGTGGTTAATGACGAACCCCAGTTGCTGCAGAAGGAGGGATGCACGCTATGCCACCTGACTGGCCACTGAGGCTGTGCCACCCCTGATTAGCCAGTTGTCTAGGCAGAGGAAGACGAAGGCCCCTTGCAGACAGAGGTGGGCGGCCACCACAGTCAGGCATTTGGTAAAGACCTTTGACGAGGAGGCCAGGCTGAAGGCTAGTACCCTGTACTGGTAGTACCCTCCTCCTCCTACCACAAACTTTAAGTACTGCCTGTGGGAGGGGTGGATTAGGATGTGTGTGTACACATCCTTTAGATCCAAGGAGCACAGCCAATCTCCCTGGTGGAGGTAACGCAACAGTGTTCCAAGGGAGAGCATCTTTAACTTTTTCCTGACCAGAAACTTGTTTATGTTTTGCAGGTCTAGTATGGGCCTGAGGCTCCCAGTTCTCTTTGGGACAAGGAAGCACCTGCAGTAGAAGCCCTTTCCCCATAGGTGTTTGGGTACAGGCTCTACTGTGTTATCTCTGATCAGATCTGCGAACTCTATCAGCAGGAGGGTCTGGTGAAGGAGGGGTTGCACCGGCTCTCCTGGGAAGAACCTGGGTGGTATCTGCTGTAGGTGGAGGAGGTATCCTTCCCTTACCACTTGCAGTACCCTCTGGTCCAAGGTGATGTTGACCCATCTGTGGGCAAAGAGCACCAGGCGCCCCCCTGTGGGCTGGTGAAGGTATCCTGGGGGAGGGGCGGGGAGGCCCTGCCCTGGGAGTCAAAAGCTCCCCCCGGGTTGGGTGGAAGCTGGGGCCCGAGGCTTTATGGTAAGAACCTTGCTGCTGGCTCGAGAAGGGTTGGCAGTGATGATTCTGTGGGAAAGGACCCTTTTTCCTCGTGAACAGGGGTGTTTTCCCCACTGGTTTCCTGCGGTGAAGGGACAAGGTCTTTTTAGAGAGCCTCTGGCGTGTCAACACGTCAGCCTCAATCTCAGCCGCCTTGTTGGCCATGGTTTTGCCGAATGGGTTCTCCCCGGTGCAGGGGACATTGAGTAGCTTGTCTTGTACCCATTGCTCAAGGTCGGAAGACTGTAGCAAGGCTTGGCGTCGGGCACTGATGCTGGCTGCTGTGACTCGAGCTGCTGACTCAAAGCCGTCATAGGCTACTCGGGAGAGGAACCTGGAGCAGTCCTTGATCCCGGAGGTCAGGAACTGGAACCGTTGGAGGGGTTCCCGACAAGACCAGCCAAAAACCCCAACAGCTCCTGGGTTAGAGCCTATAGGTACATGCAAATGCAAATGCAATGCAATGAGTGCCTTCGAGTCAGTCCTGACTCCTGGCGACCCAGAAGCTCCTGGGTTTTCTTGGCAGTGTCACCGGAAGTAGATTGCCAGGCCTTTCTTCCGAGGCAATGGAGGGTTAAGTGACTTGCCCAAGGCCACAAGGAGTGCTAGTGGGAATTGAACCCTGTATATAATTCATAGGCTTGGATCCGGCACGCCACCATTGAGCCCTGGTAACACTTGTGCCCGAGGGCGTCGAGGGCTCTTGCCTCCCTTCCAGGTGGAATCAAGGAGTAGGTCTTTTGGCACTTACGTTTTTGCATGGTTGACTCGACAACCATAGAGTTATGTGGAAGCTGGGGTTTGTGGAACCCCGGGCCTTTCCGGACACGGTACATGGTGTCAAGGCGCTGGCTCACCACTGGTACCAACACTGGTGTCTCCCACATTCTGAGCAGTAGCCACTCGAGGATTGGCTGCACAGGCACCATGAGGGTGGGTTTCCTTGAATGGAGACTTGTATTGGAGGATCTCCAACTCTTCGGTGTGCAGGTCCTCCTCTGCCTCAGTCTGCACAGAGAGGGCTCTGGCCATGTCCTTGGCAAAGTCATGGAAGGCTACGTCCAACGGAGGGGAGTGGCGCCTGAGGGAGATGGGTCCGAGGGGATGTTTCGGTGCTGTTTAGCTCCAGGGATGCCTCATCGTCAGAGTCAAGTGGTGATTTATTTATTTAAAACGTTTTTCTATACTGCCCCTTCCAGAGATCAGGGGTGGTTTACATTGTAACATAACTTTTAAAAGGAACAAATTTTAAGCAAGCAACATAACTTTGCAGTAAACAAATTTTAGGTAATCACACATGTACATAAAACTTGAATTAGGCTGTAGAAATGTTGATGGTATTCAGCCATTAAACCATTAACAAAGTTTAACTATTTACAACAACTATATACATTCGCATTGGACTCAAATTATACATAGGTGATGAAAAGTCCATGGCCCTGTGATTTATTGTCTTGAGGCCAGCGCCGAGGAGACAATGGCCTCCAGAGGACATGGGGTCCGAGTTGCGGAAACTAGCCAGGGAGGACCAGATGCCCAAGGACCAGGACCAGGATCAGGACTGATGCTTAGGACTTACCAGAGGCCGGTGGCATGCGGAGCCTGGCTTGATGACCAAGGACCCCCCACAGTCGGGGACCCGGTCACCTGGGCAGATGATGCGGACAAACCAGCCACCACTGCCTGCTACAGGGCCAGGATAGCAGTGATTTTCTGCTCCAGGGTCACCATTCTAGTTTCCAAGCCAGAAAGATCTGCAACTTTCAGTGCAGGCACAAGGATCTCAGGCCTGGCGCCGGCACTCTCGTGAGTTCATCCTCGATGAGGAATACGGCCTCAAGGAACCTCGCACGGTCTCCACCGGCCAAGGAATCCTTCTTGAAGACCTTGGTAGGGCACTTCTCAGAGCCACCCGAGTCCCTCCATGCAGTTTTACCAGGTTTCTCCACTGCAATCTTGACAGACTTTGAGGACTTTTTCTCGGGGTCCGAGGTCTTCTCCGAAGAGCTGCCGCTGCGGGACTCCAAGGACGCTTGGGCCTCACGGGAAGTTCTGGGCTTTGAGTTCAGTGTCGGGGAGGCCGGACAGAGTCGGACCTGGGGAACAGTTTTTCCTGCAACTCTGACCTCTTTTTGTTGGTATGCTTACTTAAGGGACAAATACCTGCATCTGCCAAATAAACATTGGGCTAGGTGGGAGAATGAACTTGGCTATACTTAACACAGAGTGGCAATGGTTTCAAATGGAAAAACACCTACTTAATTTTTTTTTTTGCATCAGGATATTTTATCTGTTCTTCTCATATCATAATTTAATTAAGGACCAGTCTCCATGGCTCTGGCCATAGTGTAGTGGCAAAGAAGAATTGAGTTCAAGTTTCTTGTCCAACAGGACTACCAGAGTTCAAGCATGCCACTGAAGCAACAGACTAAAGACTGCAAAGAGAAGACAGCTGCTACTAGTGTTGCAACCTCTATCAAATTTAAATGTGGCACTAAGGGTTAATCTTGGAGCAGACCTTCCTGCAGCTCTCCAGGCCAACAATGGTTCTAGGTTCACTCAGGTGTTCTGTCTGGAGAGGGGGCATTATTAATGTTGGCAAAAACATAAGACAACAATTTAGCATAAGCCGAAAGACTATCACAGAAATAGAAGACAATCACTTCAAAAGTAAAAATTACTGAGCATCATGAAAATCTCTCCCCCTCTTTTTCTTCCCCCACTAATTGTTAGGCTATCGAAAACAACTGAAGCTTTTGAAAGTACACCCCATCTACAGTCATGAGAAAGCAGTCAGAAAAAAACATCTATGAAAATAAACAGTTTATGAACTTACAAATTTTAGTTCCTTCCCTATGAAAACAGACTTAAAAAAGATGTACCCATGAGGAACTCATCAGATTATATACAATGCCACCTCAGTCCATTTAACAGATAAAAATACGCTTATAAAACCTTTGAAACATTTATTCCTCCTGCATCATTGCATTACAATAGTTAGTCATGGCAAAAATGATTAAAATGGTCATCTACTTCACCACTAATCATTTGAAAGATACTCTGTGGACCCATCATCATGGGCTCAAAGAGTTGGCACCCAGGAATTAAAGATTATAAAGCAATAGCTACTCCAATGGAAAGATCAAATGACTATACTGCTGATCTTCAAATCACACAGTTTCCTGTTTTAAGACCAACAAAATAGACATACAGTAACTTTTTATTTTAAATGTTAGTTACTTAGCTGTCATTAAGGTTTTCTTTTCAATACCCACTTGATCACTGTAGTTTAACAGATGTCATCAGTGTTGGCTATCTTCCATATAGACCATCTGTCAAACTAAATTTTTTGATTCTTCATAAATTGATATACTGTGTAGTAAAAGTTTCAAGACTATATTCTCTGGATGACTAATCAGGCTTCAAAAAGGAGACAATTTGGCTAAATACTAACTATGCAACAGAGGCATAAAATCAAGATGGAAAGATTACACAACTATAGAATATTCAGTCTCCCAACTCAAAAACCGTTTAACAAAACATTTTTTCTGAATTTAGTATGCACAGAAGATAATTGGTAAGTAAATATGTTGATACAATATTTTTATTGCATCTTTGTCCAAAGATTTCAAAGAAATATTGTACTACAGTGTGTGTAATTATTCTAAAATTATGCATAGACTGCTCAAGTCTTGAAAGGATGATGGGCCAATTAATTAAGCAGGAATGCAAACCTGGAAGCTACAGGTTTACTAGATATTAGAAATACATCTTATACAAGCAGAGCTCTCTTTCAGACTTAAAACTATAATTGTATGAATATTTTTCTATCAATTATCTATTTAATTTACAACAGTAAACACCCGACAGTAACTAGAATTAAAAATCTATCACAAAAATCTTTGAACTCATTTTAGGAAAAAAATGAAGCTTGGAAATGAACTGTCAGCCACACTACTTTATTGAAGTTAAAGACACCCAACCACCATGCCAAAGGTTAAATCATTTAGTCACATTCAAAGATCTTCAAAGACTTATTAGATCCAGATAAGCCCATATGTTACCAAAATTCCACGGAAAAGCCATTACTTTTGAATCTGCTTCGAATGCTGAAGTTTACTGAAAACACAGATGCTTGACATCATTCAGACTTCCTAAATTCTCACTCTAAATAATCAAAGTTTGTCATTTACTTTTCAACCTAAAATCCTAAGAAATGCATTTGTTCTATACATGCTATATAAATTGTAAAACAAAAAATTCATAAAGGTTTTAACAGTTAATGCACAATAAATGTTAATTTGCTAATTTCTTCACAGGTAGTCAATTAAAATGCTGGCTAAAATTTGTTACACTAAACAGCTGCTCTATAAGCATAATTTGTTTTACAACAGCCATATGTATTCTAAAAATAGAGTTGAAACAAGTAAGATTTTAAACAAAGTTTGGGGAAATCTGCATTTAATTAGCAGGTGGGCACTACAACTGCATAATGTTTTATACATTATTATTTATGAAGTAGCCGAAGTTCTAAAGGCTTTTATAAAATGGCATTTGGTCTTTGAATAGGAACTAGTTTGCTGCATGCTGTTGTTGTTGTTAAGTGCCGTCGAGCATGCTAAAGTGATTTAAATCCTTGTAGTTAGGCTTTGAAAAAAAGACATAAAATAGTGAAAGAAAACATGTGAAAAACTGTAAAACTAGAAAGAATGTGCGACAAAACAGATACACATACCATAATCAAAAGGAAACTACACTTAATTATATACTTAATTATATAATTTAAAGATGTAAATAGTTTACATTGCAATCAAAGTTTACTTTCCTGAGATTCATATTTACCTTGTTATCCAGGTTATTGATCCTGTTTAATGTAACTCAGATATTGTTTTTGTACTGAAATGTTTTGTTCGATGTAAACCGCGCTGATGTTGAATAGTGCGGTATAGAAGAAATGTAAAATAAATAAATAAAATAAATAAATATTATATATATATATATATTGCACCTGGAATATCAGCCTAATAAAATGTGAAGCTCTTAATTTCATCGTTATGAAGGAAATTAGGTCAGTAATGTTTATTTTTCCCCAAATATATAACATTTAATCATTATCCTTTGTTATCTTTTCACAATCTAATCTTTTATGAAATGACGACATTTCAAAATACTGCTCTAAATTAATCTTTCAGAATATAAATTAAAATATTCGTGCACAGTTAAAATCCAGAAAGAGTAGTTACTCACCTGTAACAGGTGTTCTCCAGGAGCAGCAGGAATCAGTCCTCACATATGGGTGACATCGGCGCCGACGGAGCCCTCGCGGAGCAATTTCCCCAGCTTTCAAAGAAAGCCTTTGGGAATTGCAGCGCGCATGCGCGGTCCCCTTCCCGCCCAAGGGTGCCATCTTGCTCAGTCTGATGACATAGCTAAAAGACAGCAAAAAAATTAGCAAAAACGAAATGACAGGACTGCAACTCCAAGGGGAGGAGGGAGGGTTGTGAGAACTGATTCCTGCTGCTCCTGGAGAACACCTGTTACAGGTGAGTAACTACTCTTTCTCCAGGACCAAGCAGGAAGTCAGTCCTCACATATGGGACTCCCTAGCTTAAGGCTACCGGAGACCTCAAGCGGAAAAATGTGCTCCCTCTAGCTCAGTAGCACAGAAGGAAGGAATCTTCTCTGAAAACGCCTCCGACCGGTAGCCCAACACCAGGGCCGGAGGGTAGGAGTTGCCTAAACCTCAAAGAGATTATGGAGAACTGCCTGACCGAAAGCACTGTCCCTGCGGGACTCCCTCTCCAGGCAGTAATGAGCCGCAAAAGTCTGGCTTGAAGACCAAGTAGCGGCCCGGCAGATGTCTGCCAACGGAACAGAGCGGAGATGAGCCACTGACGCAGCCTTCGCCCTGACACGATGAGCCATGACTCGACCCTCCAACGAGAGGCCGGCTGCCCCATAAGCCCAAGCGATACAGTCAGCAACCCAAATGGACAAACTATGCTTGGAGACAGGTAGCCCCAACTTATTGGAGTCAAAAGAAACGAAGAGCTGAACAGCCCTCCTATGCTCCCGCGTACGGTCAAGGTAGAAGGACAAGGCCCTCCTACAGTCCAGGGTGTGCAGGACCATTTCAGCTCGGCTGGTGTGCGGCCTGGGAAAGAAGGTTGGAAGAACCACCTCCTGGTTGAGATGAAAAGGAGAAACCACTTTTGGAAGAAACTTAGGGTTAGTCCGTAAGACTACCCTATACCTGTAGAACCTAGTGTAAGGAGGATCAGACACTAGGGCCTGCAGTTCACTAACGCGCCTTGCAGAGGTAAGGGCTACCAAGAACAAGGTTTTCCAAGAAAGAAAACGAAGAGGGCAGGTAGCCATAGGTTCAAAAGGCGGACAGGTAATCTGCTGCAAGACCACATTCAGATCCCATTCAGGGGCTGGTGGGCGCAAAGGTGGCTTAAGGAGAAGGAGACCTCAGAGAAAATGAGCCAACAAAGAGTGGTGGGAAAGAGGCCTGCCTTCCACCGGTGCGTGATGTGCAGAGAGAGCACTGAGGTGGACCCTGACAGAGTTGGACTTAACTCCCAGATTGGAGAGGTAAAGCAAATATTGCAAGACCACCGCTACCAAGCAGGAAAAGGGATTCCCAGACTGCTGAGCACACCACACGGAGAACCTACGCCACTTAAGAGCGTAGGATTTCCGGGTGGAGGGCCGCCTGGAGGCCAAGACGACCTCTTCCACCTCCCAAGACAGCAGGAGGGGAGCAAGGATTACCCTTTCAGCAGCCAGGCCATTAGATGAGGGGACCGGAGGTTGGGGTGTAGGAGAGTCCCCTGATCCTGTGACAGGAGATCGGGTTGGAACCCCAGAGGAAGAGGAGTGTCTACCGCTAGCTGCATTAGAAGCGGGAACCATGGTTGTCTCGGCCACCGGGGAGCCACCAGGATCATCGTGGCTCTGTCTCTGAGAACTTTGAAGAGTGTCCGAGACACCAGTGGCATGGGAGGAAAGGCATACAAGAGGCCTGTGGACCATGGAATCAGAAAATCATCCGCCGCTACTCTGAGAGGATGCGGTTGTCGAGAGCAGAATTTGGGAAGCTGCCGGTTCAGGGGACTGGCAAATAGATCCATGGTGGGGAGGCCCCACTTGAGAAAGATCCACTGAACCACTAACGGATCCAATCTCCACTCGTGTGGTTGGAGGATCCTGCTCAGCTTGTCTGCCAGGTAATTTTCTTGACCTGGGAGATAGACAGCTTTGAGGAGGATGCCGTGAAGGACGGCCCAAGAGCACAGTTTTTGTGCCTCCTGACAGAGAAGGAAGGAGCCTGTGCCGCCCTGTTTGTTCACATAGAATATTGCAACTTGATTGTCCGTCTGGACCAGCACAGACTGGTGAGAAGTGAGGTGGGAGAAGGCTTTCAGAGCTAGGTGAATGGCTCTGAGCTCCAGGAAGTTTATCTGCTGAGCAGACTCCCAAGGAGTCCAGAGGCCTTGAGTACATGTTCCTTGGCAATGTGCTCCCCAACCCAGGAGAGAAGCATCGGTTGTCAGCACCTGAGAAGGTGGAGGAGATTGAAAAGGTACTCCCAGCACCAGGTTTGGCAGATGAAGCCACCACCGCAGAGAAGAGACCAGTAGGTCGGATACCTGTACTGAGTCCGTGGCCTGATGCCATTGAGTGCGAAGACACCACTGAGCAGGTCGCATGTTCAGGCGGGCATTGGGGGTCACATGGACCGTGGAAGCCATATGGCCGAGCAGTCTCAGGAATTGCCTGGCAGAGACCAGGGAATTGCTGTGAAAGTGGCTGGTGAGATCCATGAGCCTGTTTGCCCTTTCTAGAGGCAGGAAGGCCCGCGCCTGAAGTGTGTTCAACCTTGCGCCTATGAATTCGAGATTTTGAGAGGGGAGCAAAGTGGACTTTGCGAAGTTTATGACAAATCCCAAGTGCTGGAGCAGAGTCACAGTGCGATGAGTGGCCTGAGTGGCTTCCTGGGAAGACTGGGCTCTGATGAGCCAGTCGTCCAGGTATGGAAATACAAAAAGGCCTTGAAGTCTTAGATAGGCCGCCACCACTGCTAGGCATTTGGTGAACACCCTGGGGGCGGAGGATAGGCCAAAGGGTAGTACTCTGTACTGGTAATGATTTCCTCCTACAACAAACCTGAGATATTGTCTGTGGTCTGGATGAATAAGGATGTGAGCATAGGCATCCTTTAGATCCAAGGAGCATAGCCAGTCTCCCTGCTGGAGGTAGGGCAGCAGGATTCCAAGGGTAAGCATCTTGAACTTTTCCCTTGCTAGGAACTTGTTGAGGTTTCGCAAGTCCAGGATGGGTCTGAGGCCTCCTGTTCTTTTTGGTATCAGAAAGTACCTGGAATAAAAGCCGTGACCTCTCAGGTGGTGGGGCACCGGTTCCACAGCCTGTTCCTGAAGAAGACTTGCTAACTCCTGAAGGAGTAAGTCCCTGTGCAGAGGGAGTCTCAGAGGCTCCCCTGGAAAGTAGGAGGGAGGTACCTGGTGAAAGTGTAGAAGATAGCCTTTTTGAACTATATGAAGCACCCAGGTATCTGATGTGATGGCTGACCACCTGTGGGCAAAGTGGACCAGCCGGCCTCCTGTGCTGAGAGAAACCAGCGGAGGGGAAGAGGCTATGCTGACGGAGTCAAAAACCCCCACCCTGCTGAGCAGGGGCCGGTGTTGTGGGCTTGGGGGCCTGCTGCCTACGGGACCCATTACCCCGTCCCTTGGCCTGCTGACCCTGTTGGGGAGCTGCAGAGGCCTGATAATGAGGGTAGTGTTTATAGGCAGCCGCCTTCCTCGGGTAAAAGGGCTTTTTCCCCGAGCCCTTCTTCTTCTGAGAAGGGGCAGAGGTTTTTCTGGACAGCCGAGTCCTGGTCAGAGTCTCAGTCTCGATCTGTGCAGCCTTTTCAGCCATGGGCTTGCCAAAGAGGTTTTCACCTCTGCAGGGGACATCGACCAACTTGTCCTGTACCCATGGCTCGAGGTCGGATGACTAAAGCCAAGCCTGTCGGCGGGCACCGATGCCGGCTCCGGCTACCCGAGCCAATGCTTCGAAGCCATCGTAGGCTGCTCGAGAGATAAACTTCGAGCACTCCCGAATACCAGTGGACAAGGCCTGGAACCTCGGAGAGACCAGCAGAGAACCCAGCAATCTCCTTTGCCAGGTCTCGGAGATACATGCCCATGTAGAGCTGGTAGGTCTGGACTCGACAAGCAAGCATAGAGCCCTAGAAGCACTTCCTACCGAGGGCATCCAGGTTCCGGGCCTCCCATCCGGGAGGCACCGAGGAGTGCATCTTCTGACTCTTGAGTCGATGCATGGCCGATTCCACCACCATGGAATGGTGCGGCAGTTGTGCCTTTTGGAACCCGGGGCTCTTGCGGACTCGATAAATGGAATCGACCCGCTTGCTTAACACCGGCGCCGACGCTGGGCTCTCCCACATGCGGAAGAGAAGTCGCTCCAGCATCGGAGGAACCGGTACAGTAAAGGCCTCCTTCGGGGGAGAGTCATACTGGAGGGCATCGAGCTCTTCGGCTCGAGGCTCCTCCTCGGGATCCGTGGGGAATGCCAAGGCTTTGGCCATATCCCGCACGAAGTCCGAGAACCGGGTGTCTTCCGGGGGGGACCGTCTCCGAGGTTCGGACTCAGGCGAGTCCGATGGGACGCACCGAGTCCGAAAAGTACCTGGGGACTCTTCGTCCTCCGTCTCCCAGCCCGACTCCTCGGTGGAGGAATCGAGCGGCTCCGGTCGGGCGGGCACCGATGCCCTCCGCCCCAACGCCGACGACCTCGGTCCCGAACGGGAGGCCGAGGGAGACCGCGACCGAGGATCGACTCGAGCTCGCATGGACTCGAGGATCGGCTCGGTCTCCAGGGTCGACTTAGACGTCGACGTCCCGGTGGTCGGGGCAGATGCACCGGCAGGCCAGCGATCAATGCCCGCTGCTGGTCCATGAAGGCAGCGAAACTGCTCTCCAAGGCCGTCAACCTGAGTCCGAGCTCAGGAGACCCAGCAGCCCCCGACTCTGGCCCCGACGGCGTCGGGCCCGACGTCGGCTCCTTCAGAGGTGAGTCCACGAGGACTACAGTACTCACGTGTCCAGGAGACTCTATCTCGAGACGAGGATGTTTCGAAGGCCTCTCCGACTCCGAGGACCCGGGACGGCTATCGGGGCTATGCGACCTGGCCCTCGAGGAACCAGGAGCGTTCACCGACGCCGCCCTCGCGGGTTTCTTCTTCCTATGATGCTCCCGGGCAGGAGACCCCCACTCAGAGTCCCGGGACGTCGAAGCCTCTGACGAGGTCCGGGCCCGGCCGGACGCGGAGTCAGAGAAGATTCGTTCCCTTTGATGCTGCCGACTCCTCAACGCTTTTGAGGACATTTTGCCACACGGACCACAGATCAATGGGTCATGATCGGGTCCGAGGCAGCAGTCGTGTGTGTCGGTAAGAGACATAAGTTTCTTACACCGATCACACTTCTTAAACCCGCTGGCAGCCATCGGGGGGAAAAAGGGCCCCTGCAAGGTCACAAGACAGGGCTGCTAGTGAAAAAAGAAAAAATGGCGGGAACGCCAGTCACGAAGGACAAAAAACGAAAAATAAAGAACGGACTCGATACGGCGTATCGGGTCTGGGCGGGAAAAGGATCCGGCGTCGAACCGAGAAAAGAATAGTAAATAAAATCAACTTTTTCAGCGGCGATCACAAACAGCGTCTGTAGGGCTCCGCGGAAAAAAGAAGACTGAGCAAGATGGCACCCTTGGGCGGGAAGGGGACTGCGCATGCACGCTGCAATTCCCAAAGGCTTTCTTTGAAAGCTGGGGAAATTGCTCCGCGAGGGCTCCGTCGGCGCCGACGTCACCCATATGTGAGGACTGACTTCCTGCTTGGTCCTGGAGAAAGTAAAATAAGGGGCATGTGTACTAAATTGTGTTAAGATTTTGCACTTACAACTAATTAGGTTGAAAAATTAACACACTATGAATGCAAAGCCTGTGCAGTAACTTTTGGGAGCATGGTAAATGCATGGGCAATGCAGTAAATGCATCTCCATTGTCTACCACAGCTACATGTGTTAAATGGCCCCGATTCCTAAGTATCACTTGCCACTTGCAAACCCACCCCATTCACCCTCACCCCCTAACCACGCTCCTAACAGCTCCTCTCTTGGCTTAAATTGCCTTTTACCTTGTTCACATTATGCCTCACATGTGGAAAGCTAAAGTGTGGGAGCCATTGAAGAGCACATCGCTGGTTAAGGGGGCTGCTCGTCTTTGTTCGGCCTGCTGGTGCAAGTATTGTAACCCCGGTGCAGGAGGTCTCGCTGGAGATGGCAGGAGCGGAAGGAGGCTCCTCACGTCTCCGTGAGCTCGATGTCATTCTTAGCCCGGAGGGGAGGTCTGCTCCAGCATAGCCCCCTATCCTCAACGTTGGATTTTAGAAAGGACGCCCAAATCAAATCAGGGGCATTTAGGGCAGAACGTGCCAAGAAACATCAATGACATCTATGTCTCCATTCGATTTTAGTAACAAACATCCCCAACTTTGATGTCCACGCCGGCAGCCACATAGATGTCCACACTGGTGGCCACAGAGACGTCTCCCTCAAGAAAGTGTAGGGTGGAGATGTCCATCTCATGAAAGCTAGCATAAGGGGATGTCCAGCAGTGTAGAAAAATGAAAATATGCGCCCTTATTCCACATCAGTATTCATTATTGGCATTGAAAATATAGGGGACATGAGCACACCTCCTTTTACACACCCTCCAAATGTCTGAGAAAACAAGCACTTTTCTGATGCCTATTCATGCCTTGAGCAGGTATAAAACTTGGATGCAGCTCGGGACATCCAGGGCTTTTCTGAAATCAGGTGAGGATGTCCATGTTCTGGGAACACCCCAGACACATCTACTCCATGTCCCTGTTCAGACTTGAACATCTTTGCTATGAAGAGTCTACAAAGTCAGTTTCTAAAATGCCCCAAGGGACATCTCTATGACCGTTTTCAGACATCCAAAGCATGAATAGGACTTCTACAATACCCCCCAAAACAAGCACTTATTGTAAGTGGTTGGTAATAACTGCCCAATTTGACAATAAAGCTCTTCAGATAAAAGTATCATATACAAACATATCATCTGAATGAAAATGTGGAGTATTATATGCAATTCTGGAGACTACACCTTTAAAAGGATATAAACCAGACAGAGGAGGTCTAAACGGTGGCTACTAAAATAGTCAATGGTCTTCATTATAAAGCAGATGGGAACAGCCTTAAATACTTAAATATGTATATCCTGGAGGAAAGGCAGGATAGAAAAGTTATGATAGAGACATTTAAATACCTCCAAGGTATTAATGCACAGGAAATGGGCCACTTTCATCTAAATGAAACTGCAATAAGGGGTCACAGAATGACAATGAAAGGGGGTAGATTCATGAATAATCCAAGAAAATATTTCTTTACAGACTGGGCAGTAGATACATGGAACTGCCTCCTAGTCGAGGTTGTGAAAATGAGGATAGTATATGAATTCAAGAAAGCATGGGACAAGCATAAAGGATCACTTAGGGAATGGAAGAGATGTACAATCAAGCAGTTGGTGGGGATGAGCAGATTTGCTATCATATGATAAAATGAGGAAAATGGTTAAGAAAAACTAAAAGCAGCAATTGCAAAGGTTAAGAGTTTACATCAGGCATTGGCATTATATAAAAATGCTACCTTGGAAATCCAGACCAGATGCATTCCATGCTTTAAAAAAGGTGAGGAAAGGCCAAATGGCTGCCGGCATGGTTTAAAGGTGAGAACAGAGAAACTGTTTTAGCCAAAAAAGCATCTTTCAGAAAATTGAAAAAGGAGCCAAATGATGAAAACAGGAAACATCATAAGCACTAGCAAGTTAGATGCATGACATTGATAAGGTAGGCAGAGAATTTGAAAAGAAACAGGCTGTGGAAGTAAAAATGCATAATAAAAACATTTTCAAGTCTATTCGTACCAAAAAAACCTGTGACCGAGTCAGTTGGACCATTAGATGATAGAGTAGTAAAAGGGGCACTAAGGGAGGAGGCCATAGCTTTGGTCTTTACTTAACCCTTTGAAGGCCTACTTTAAATTTTTAATCCACATTCTGCAGCCGGGTTAATTTTTGCATATTTCAGGAAAATTGTACCCGTCTTATTCAATATGTTCTAATAGTGATTTTCCTTCTGCTATGGTCATGTATTATATACCATTTGATAGGAATATTTAGTCAGAATTTTGGATCCCGAGAGTTTTGGGCTCGGCCTGGAAAGGGTTAAGAACATAAGAACATAAGAACATAAGAAATGCCATACTGGGTCAGACCGAGGTCCATCAAGCCCAGTATCCTGTTTCCAACAGTGGCCAATCTAGGTCATACGTACCTAGCAGTTTCCCCAAAAGACACAGGTTCTGCAGTGCTTGTACTAGGCCAAGCATTGATATCCTGGGTCCCTTTTTAATAGTGGTTTATGGACCTTTCCTCCAGGAACTTGTCCAAACCTTTTTTAAACCCAGCTATACTAACAGCCCTTACTACATCCTCCGGTAACAGATTCCAGAGTTTGATTACACGTTGAGAGAAGAAATATTTTCTCCTATTTGTCTTAAATAGTTTACCCTGTAGCTTCATTACATGCCCCCTAGTCCTTCTATATTCTGATAGCGTAAACAATTTATCCACGTATATCCGTTCCACTCCATTCATTAATTTATACACCTCTATCATATCTCCCCTCAGCCGCCTCTTTTCTAGGTTAAAGAGCCCTAAACTTTTTAGCCTCTCTTCATAGGAGTAGCCTTCCATCCCCTTCACCAATTTGGTGGCTCTTCTCTGTACTTTTTCTAATAACTCTATGTCCTTTTTAAGATACGGTGACCAGAATTGCACACAATATTCAAGGTGCGGTCGTACCATGGAGCGATACAGAGGCATTATAATATCCTTTGTTTTATTCTCCATCCCTTTCCTTAGGATACCTAGCATTCTATTTGCTTTCTTGGCCGCCGCTGCACACTGGGCGGAGGGTTTTAACATGTTATCCACGATGACTCCTAAATCTTTTTCCTGGGTGGTGGTTTCTAATGTGGAGCCTTGCATCTTGTAACTATAGTGTGGGTTGTTCTTTCCTAGGTGCATAACTTTGCACTTGTCCACATTAAATTTCATCTGCCATTTGGATGCCCAGTCTTCCAATTTATCCAGATCCTCCTGCAGTTTTCCACAATCCTCTTGGGTTTTAACAACTTTAAACAGTTTTGTGTCATCTGCAAATTTGATTACCTCACTAGTTATTCCCTTTTCCAGGTCATTTATGAATATGTCAAAAAGTAGCGGACCCAGTACAGATCCCTGGGGTACTCCACTATTCACCTTTTTCCATTGGGAATATTGGCCATTTAGCCCTACCCTCTGCTTTCTATCTTTTAACCAGTTCCCGATCCACAATAGTACACTGCCTCCTATCCCATGACTTTTTAGCTTCGCCAAAAGTCTCTGATGGGGGACCTTGTCAAAAGCTTTCTGAAAGTCCAGATACACTATATCAACCGACTCACCTTTGTCTACCTGTTTATGCACACCTTCAAAAAAACAGATCAGATTAGTAAGACAAGATCTGCCTTGTCTAAAGCCATGTTGGCTGTCTCCCATTAGGCCATGACTATCTACATGCTGTGTAATTTTGTTCTTTATGATGGCTTCTACCATTTTCCCTGGTACTGACGTCAGGCTCACCGGTCTGTAATTTCCCGGGTCACCCCTGGAACCCTTTTTAAAAATTGGTGTTACGTTGGCGACCCTCCAATCTTCAGGTATTACAGATGATTTTAATGAAAGTTCACAGATTACCAATAACAGGTCTGCAATCTCATATTTCAGTTCTTTCAACACTCTGGGATGTATACCATCCGGTCCAGGTGATTTGCTACTATTCAGTTTATCAAATAGTTGTAATATATCTTCCCGGTGTAGCGATATTTCTCTCAATTCCTCTGCAGTATCACCTTTAAATACCACTTCAGTCTTGGGTAACACCCCTACATCTTCCTCAGTAAAGACCGAAGCAAAGAATTCATTCAGTCTCTCTGCTATAGCCTTGTCTCCTCTTACTGCCCCTTTTACCCCTCTATCATCTAATGGTCCAATTGACTCTCTCACAGGCCTTTTGCTACGAATGTACTTGAAAAAGTCTTTATTTCGTGTTTTTGCTTCCGTAGCAAGTTTCTTCTCAAATTCCCGCTTTGCCTGCCTTATCAATGCTTTGCATTTAACTTGCCAGTGCTTGTGCTGTTTCCAGTTTTCATCATTTGGCTCTTTTTTCCATTTTCTGAAGGTTGCTCTTTTGGCAGCAACAGCCTCTCTGACCTCACCTTTAAACCATGCTGGCAGTTTTTTGGACTTTCTTCCACTTTTCTTAATGCGTGGAATACAGCTGGTCTGGGCTTCGAGGATAGTATTTTTAAATAACACCCAAGCTTGCTGTAAGTCTTTAACCTTTGGAACCGCTCCTTTTAGTTTTTTCCGAACTATATTCCTCATTCTATCATAGTCACCCTTTTGAAAGTTAAAAGGTAGTACTGTGGATTCCTTTACTATCTGTCCTCCACTGATTAAATCAAACATGATCATACTATGATCACTATTGCCAAGTGGTCCCAACACCCTTATTTCTTGCACCAGATCTGGCGTTCCACTAAGGACTAGGTCCAGTATGGCTTCCCCTCTGGTCGGTTCATGAACCAGCTGCTCCAAGAAGCAGTCATTTATTTCATCTAGAAACTTTATCTCTTTAGCTTGTCCTGCTGTGACACTGTCACAAGGGTTAAGATGATATAGGGAAGATACCCACTTTTCCATCTTTCAACCACGAATCACATTTATATAGGCCATATTGAGAAAGGGAAAAAGACCTCAGTATGTATATTAAACAGGTTATTCATTAAGCCATCCATATTCTCAACATCATAAGTCAAAAAAACCTTACACCTGCCAATTTCAAAAGATAGCGTGCTTTTTTTTTCAATTTATAACACTTTCATATAGATGGGACTTAAATGCTTAACACTTACCTTGAACATGTGCTCTTCCATTCATTTATAGATTTCAGATACGTCACGTTTAAATACCATTTCTGGCATGGGTATCAGAGGAATTGAAATAAATCTTGATCAACAGAGAAAACATAATACAGCAGTTTGATAAACTAAACAGTAGCAAATCAAGTGGACCAGATGGTATACGCCCCAAGATGCAAAAAAGAACTCCAAAATGAGACTGCAAACTTACTACTAGTAATCTGTGAACTATCATTAAAATCATCTATAGTACCTGAAGACTGGAGAGTGGCCAGTATAACGCCAATTGTTAAAAAGGGCTCCAGCAGTGATCCTGAAAAGGGGACTGTTGTAGTTCATATGGAAGGACTGACTAGATAGGCCATGTGGGGGTTTTTTCTATCATCATTTTTCTATGTTTCTAAACTATTGACTGGTGAGCCTGATGTCTGTGCCGGGCAGAAAGGTAGAAACCATTATAAACAAAACAATTACTGAACATATAGAGAGTCATGGTTTAACAGAACAATGCCAACATGGATTTAGCCAAGGAAAGTCTTGTCTCACTAATATGTTATATTTCTTTGAAGGCGTGAACAAACAGGTAGATAAAGGTGAGCTGGTTGATATAGTGTATCTGGATTTCCATAAAGCCTTCGGCAAGGTCCCACATGGGAGGCTCTTGAGGAAATTAACAGTCATGGGATAGGAGGCAATGTACTAATGTGGATTGGGAACTGGTTAAAGAAAACAGAACAGGGATAAATGGCCAATTTTCTCAATGGAGAAAGGTGACTAGTGGGGTTCCCCAGTGATCTGTGCTGGCCTGTTGCTTTTTAACATATTCATAAATGACCTGGAAATGGAAACGAGTGAGGTGATCTACTTTGGAGATGAGACAAAATTATTCATAGTTGTTAAGACATGTGAGGATTGTAAAAAATTGCAAGAGGACCTTGAGAAACTGGGAGACTGGGCGTCAAAATGACAGATGAAATTTAATGAACAAGTGCAAAGTTACACATTTAGGGAACAACCACCCAAACTACGGTAACACGATGCAAAGTTTTACATTAGGAATCACCACCCAGAAAAGGATCTAGGCATCATTGTGGATAATTCATTGAAACCATCTGCCCAGTGTGCAGTATCAGCTAAGAAAGCAAATAGAATAATAGGAATCATAAGGAAAGGCATGGAGAATAAAACAAAAAATAGTTTATAATGACTTTGTATCACTCTATGGTGTGAATGCACCTTGAATATTATGTACAATTCTGGTCATGATATCTTAGAAAAGGTAGAGAGAAGGGCTACAAAAATGATAAAGAGGATGGAAGGATACACCTATGAGGAAAGGCTCCAAAAGGGTTGGGCTCTTCAGCTTGGAAAAGAGATGGCTGAGGAAGCATTCCTAACAGGGACTATACATTTCAAACAAAGGTAAGAATTTGTGCTTTTTTAAATTGCTAGCTCTCTGACTGGGAGCTCTTAAAAGGGTTTTGGTATATTTTTAAAACAAAGTTACATTCTTTTTGGTGCTTTAGTTTAAAAGGAGAAATATTTTCTTTAGTGGGGTAGGTTTAACACTCTGCTTTAGTAACTTTCTCAGCTCTTGGGAGCTACTGACACCTAATCAGGAATTAGTGGACCTGATTAGCCTGTGAAAAAACTGAGAGCAGCTGAGGCCTGCATAAAAGGCTTCAGAGCCCTGCACTGTTGTGGTATTCCTAACAGGGGCTATACATTTCAAACAAAGGTAAGAATTTGTGTTTTTTTAAATTGCTAGCTCTCTGACTGGGAGCTCTTAAAAGGTTTTGGTACATTTTTAAAACAAAGTTACATTCTTTTTGGTGCTTTAGTTTAAAAGGAGAAATATTTTCTTTAGTAAGGTAGGTTTAAAACTCTGCTTTAGTAACTTTCTCAGCTATTGGGAGCTACTGACACCTAATCAGGAGTTAGTTCCCTCCCTACCCCTCCCAACTCTCACCCACCCCTAGTAAGCAGTCTTTCTTTATAGGGCACCTCCCCAATTAACAAAACAGAGGGACTTGGAACAGCATATTTTGAATATAATTAAAGAGTTTTAACTGCTTTTTCTCTGAAAGGACAGCTGGGAAACCGGCTGGTACTTTGGTAGATCTTTCTTTTGCTTTTAACAGATACCTAAGCTCCACGAACAGAACAATGGCTGGGATAAATTGTATCGCTAAAGCTGTTGCCCGTGTTACAGCTTCTGCCTCTGTCCAGAAAGAGGTCCCAATGCCAGTTGAAGGACCGGTTCCATGTGCAGGGTGCCTGCATGCTAAAGCTCTCAGGAAACAAGTGGAGGAACTCAGAGAGGAGGTGGCGAGGCTGAGGAGCATTCAAGACAGTGAGAAGTACATTGATGAGATGCTTCTTGCAGCAACCAAGCTCTCCAGCAGAGGAGAAGATGGGTCCCTACAGAATGATGAAGGTTGGACACAAGTCACCAGGGCCTGCAGAATCACCAATCCAACTTCTCCAGCCCTTGAATTGAATAACCATTATGCAGCCCTGGAAGTGGAGGAGGTGAAAGCATCCCTGGAAAGGGAAGAACCAGAGATCAAGTACCCCAAAGCTGCAGAATCAGTGACCACAAGGAAGCGAAGGGTAGTGGTGGTTGGTGACTCTCTTCTGAGGGGTACTGAGGCATCCATCTGCCAACCACACTTGATGTCCAGAGAGGTATGCTGTCTGCCTGGTGCCAAAATCCAAGATGTTATGGAGAGTTTGCCAAGACTCATCAAGCCCATTGACTATTACCCAATGTTGCTAATCCATGTCGGAACAAATGATACTGCCGGTATCCCTCTGAGCGTATTAAAAGTGACGTCATGGCTCTGGGACAGAGGGTGAAGCAGATAGGTGCACAGCTGGTGTTCTCTTCAATCCTCCCTGTTGAGGGTAAAGGCCAAGGCAGAGAGGCTCGCATCCTAGAGATGAATGCATGGCTGCATGGATGGTATCATCAAGAGCGTTTTGGTTTCCTGGACCATGGGATGCTGTTCCAAGGGTTGCAGAGCAGAGATGACGTCCATCAGCCAAGAAAGGTCGACGCGTCTTCAGTAGTAGAATGGCTAATCTACTGAAGAGGGCTTTAAACTAGATTCGTTGGGGATGGGTGAAGAAAGCCCCCAGGTAAGTGAAATATTAAATACCTTTATGGAAATGGGTAAAAGGGGTAACATATGGAAAGCAGTGTGCATAAATGCCCGTAGCATGGGAAATAAGATCCTTGATGATGAAGCTTTGGTGGGAGTGGCCGACTTGGATTTAGAGGCAGTTACAGAAACATGGTTCACAGAAAATCATGACTGGGATATAATTATACCAGACTATACTTTATTCAGAAAGAACAGAGTAGGAAGAAGGGGAGGAGGAGTGGCACTATATGTAAAAAAATAATATTAAAGCTTTGTAATTACAGAGCTTAAAAGGGAGAGAAGAGGCATTGTGGGTTAAACTAGAAAGAGGGAAAGAGAAATCTGTTTGCATTGGCGTGATATACAGACCTCCCTCACAAGAGGAAGAGGTGGACAGAGAGTTAATTGAAGACATACCCAGCATTGCTAGGAAAGGGTAAATGCTACTGGTAGGGGATTTCAATATGTCAGATGTTGATTGGCACATTCCTGCTGCAGTATCATCTATAAGTAAGGAGATCCTGGATTCTCTACAGGGAGACCTATTCAGGCAATTGGTAACAGACCCCACACGTGAAGGGGCCATACTGGACTTGGGGCTTACCAATGGTGAAAGTGTTTCTGATGTTATAGTGGGAGATCATTTTGCATCCAGTGATCACCAGATGGTGTGGTTCAGTATTAGGACTAGGGATGTAAGAATCCATTCAAAAGTGAGGGTCTTAGACTTTAGGAAAACTAACTTTGCCAAGATGGGCCAATACCTCAGGGAGTCGTTAGCGGGATGGGAACAGCTGGGGGATGTAGAAAAACAATGGGCAAAACTAAAAGGGGATATTTTAAGGGCAACCAACCTTTTAGTTAAAATGGTAAATAAAGGTAAAAGGAAAAGGAGACCAATATGGCTTTCGAAAGAAGTAGCTGAAAAGGTGAAGAAAAAGAGGGAGGCCTTCATGAAATACAAGAGATCACAGAGAGAGGAAGACAAGCATCTATATTTGGAAAAACTTAGAGAAGCTAGCAAAGTAGTCAGGAAAACAAAGATTCAAAAGGGGGAGGAAATAGCCAGTGCAATAAAATGTGGGGATAAGACATTTTTCAGATATGTTAGTGAGAAGAGGAAGGGCAAAAGTGGTATTGTCAGACTCAAGGGTGAAGGGGAGGAATATGTAGAAGCTGATGAGGATAAAGCAGAATTGCTTAACAAATATTTCTGTTCTGTGTTCACAGATGAAGAACCAGGAACAGGACCTCAGAAAACACCCACAAACAGGAAAAGAAGTGAGGGACATCCTGAACAATTTCCAGAAGACTGTGTTCGTGAGAAACTAGCTAAACTTAAAGTAGACAAAGCAATGGGACCGGATGGGATACACCCTAGAATACTGAAGGAACTTGGGGACGTTCTAGCAGCTCCACTGACTGACCTTTCCAATGCCTCGTTGGAGTCGGGAGTGGTGCCAAAGGACTGGAGAGAGGCTCATGTGGTGCCTTTATACAAAAGCAGAAGTAAGGATGTGGTTGAAAACTACAGGCTGGTTAGTTTAACTTCGGTGGTGAGTAAATTATTGGAAACGCTGCTGAAAGAGAAAATAGTGAGGTTTCTGGAATCCAGCGGATTACAGGATCCGAAGCAGCATGGATTCACCAGAGGCAGGTCTTGTCAGACAAATCTGATTGATTTCTTTGACTGGGTGACCAGGGAGTTGGACTGAGGGAGAGCCCTAGATGTGGTGTATTTAGATTTCAGTAGAGCCTTTGACACTGTTCCTCACAGGCGACTTATAAACAAACTGAACACCCTAGGGATGGACCCTAAAGTTACTGCTTGGGTTAGAAATTGGTTGAGTGGGATGCGACAAAGAGTACAGGTAAATGGAGCTCACTCTGAGGAGAAGGAAGTTACCAGTGGTGTGCCCCAGGGATCTGTCCTTGGTCCGATTCTTTTTAACATCTTTGTGATATAGCGGAAGGGCTGTCGGGTAAGGTTTGCCTCTTTGCGGATGATACCAAGATCTACAATAGAGTAGACGCACAGGAAGGTGTAGATAACATGAGGAGGGATCTAGCTAAGCTTGAAGAATGGTCTGGAATTTGGTAGCTGAGATTTAATGTTAAAAAATGCAAGGTCATGCATTTGGGCTGCAGCAATCCAAGGGAGCAATATAGTATAGGGGGTGAAGTACTTTTGTCCACTAAAGAAGAGCGGGACCTAGATGTGGTTGTGTCTGATGATCTTAAAGTAGCTCAACAGGTAGAAAAGGTGACAGCAAAAGCTAGAAGGATGCTTGGGTGCATACGGAGAGGAATGGCTAGCAGAAAAAAAGGAGGTGATCGTGCCTCTGTATAAGTCTTCGGTGCGACCTCATTAGGAGCATAGTGTGCAAGTCTGGAGACCACACCTTCAAAAGGATATAAACAGGATGGAATCAGTACAGAGGGTGGCTACTAAAATGGCTAGTGGTCTTCATTATAAAGCATATGAGGACAGACTTAAGGATCTTAATATGTACACCTTAGAGGAAAGGCGGGATAGAGGCGATATGATTGAGATGTTTAAATACCTCCGTGGCATAAATGCACAGGGGGAGAGCCTCTTTCGATTGAAAGCAAGTTCTGCTATGAGGGGACATGGGATGAGGGTGAAAGGGGATAGATTCAGGCGTGATATGCGGTAATATTTCTTTACGGAAAGAGTGGTGGATCCGTGGAATAGTCTCCCAGTGGAGGTGGTAGAGATGAGGACAGTATCTGAATTCAAAAAAGCATGGGACAAACACAGAGGATCTTCTAAAGGAAAAAAGGGGACTGTTGTAGTTGTTGATATGGAAGGACAGACTAGATAGGCCATGTGGTCTTTTTCTGTCGTCATTTTTCTATGTTTCTATATGACAGAGGACCTCTAGGTACTTATGACCTAGATTGGCCACTGTTGGAAACAGATGGACCTTGGTCTGACCCAGTATGGCATATCTTATGTTTTAAAATAATGAGTGCAGTGGAGCGGGTAAACATAGATCGAATGTCTACTCCTCAAAAATCCGCCAAACCCGGATATAAACCAACAAGGTCGACCTACAACGAGCCTTCAGCAAGGTGGAAATCACCGCCGCCGAATAACCCTCCGCAGTCATCCTTGCCCTCTCAAGAGCCAAGCCATAAGCGAGAATCGAGCCACCTGAGGTATGAGGAAGGGGCCTTGAGACAGCAGGTCCCTCCGCAGGGGAAGCTGCCATGGGTCTGCGACCAAAAGCCTCATGAGATCTGCATACCATGGTCTCCTCAGATAATCCGGTGCGATTAAGACTACCTGTCCTTTGTGCCTTTCTATGCGCTATAACACTCGACCGATTAACACCCATGGAGTGAACACGTATAGGAGGTGTCCCTCCGGCCAGGTTTGAATGAGCGCATCCAGGCCTTCCGACATCCGCTCCTTTCTTCTGCTGAAGAAATGATCTACTTGAGCTGACTGAAAGGTCGCCATAAGATCCATGACCGGCGTCCCCCAGCACCGCACCAGCATTGCGAAGACCTCCGGGTGAAGAACCCACTCCCCCGGGTCTACCTTTACCCGGCTCAAGAAGTCAGCCTGCACATTGTCTATCCCCCCACTACATGCGCCGCGAAAACGCTTCCAGGTTTTCTTCGGCCCATTCGAACAAACTCTGGGCCTCCGTCTCAAGCGCTACACTGCTGGTTCCTCCTTGGCGGTTGATGTAAGCCACTGCGGTTCTGTTGTCGGAAAATACCCGAATGGCTTTCCTGTGAAGATAAAGATGAAAGGCATGAAGCACTAGCGCTACCGCCCTCAACTCAAACCTGTTGATCGACCAACCCCTTTCCAGCTCGGTCCATTGTACTTGAGCGAACCTTCCTTGAAAGTGAGCCCTCAGCCCTAGAGACTTGCGTCCGTCGTCAGCAAGAGTCACACCGGCGCCTCTAAGGGCATTCCTTTCTTGAGACACCCGGGACGCAACCACCATTGAAGGGCCTTGCACGTTTCCAGGGGGCAAGGAAGGCGCTTTGACAAAAGATCCTTCTGATGTGACCACCTTCTCAACAACGCTCTTTGCAACGGTCTCATGTGGGCCCGCACCCATGGGACCAGCTCGAGAGTCACCGCCATCGTCCCGAGCAACTGCAGGTAATGCCACGCTGTGGGACACTGCCGGTGGAGAAACTTGCGGACCAACCGCCATAGCGTTAGCACCCTCTTCCGCAGAAGAAGGACTCTTCCCGCACTGGTATCGAAATGCGCTCCCAGATGCTCCAGACTCTGAGACGGCATGAGCTTGCTCTTTACCATGTTGACTACCCAACCAAGACTTTGTAGGAACGCCACCATCTTGGCCGTAGCTGACTCGCTCTCTCCCTGGACTTTGCTCGGATTAACCAATCGTCTAGATAAGGGTGTACCAATACGCCCTCCTTTCGCAAGACCGCCGCCACGACGACCATAACTTTGGTAAATACCTGTGGCGCCGTAGCTAGACCGAAAGGCAATGCTTGGAATTGAAAGTGCCCCATAGGAACCGTGAATCTGAGGAATTTCTGATGCTGCTGCCAAATCGGAATGTGCAGATACGCCTCCGCCAGGTCCAGGGATGTAAGAAACTCCCCCTTCCGTACTGCCACGATGACGGACCGCAGGGTCTCCATTCGAAAATGAGATACATGGAGACAGTGATTTACTCTTTTGAGATCCAAAATTGGTCGATATGTCCCTTCCTTCTTTGGAACTATGAAGTAAATGGAATATCGACCGCAGCCTAATTGGTCTGGAGGTACCGGCACTATTGCCTTGAGAGACAACAACCTTTGTACGGTCTCCCGCACTGCCCGGCGCTTGATGCTGGCCTTGCATGGAGACTGCATGAAGGAATCCGTCACTGGGCGTTGAAACTCCAAGGCATAACCTTCTCGAATATCCTCCAGCACCCACTGATATAATGTAACTCGGACCCAGGCAGGGTAAAATTCCCGCAAATGACCCCCCACGGGAACAGGCTCCACCCGGGTCCCCCTGACTTTATTGTGACTTACGGAGATTTGAGGAGGAGGAAGAGGAAGAGGGCACAGCAAACCCCCTTCCCGCTCCTCGAAAGCCTCGAAACCCCTGGTTTCTATATGGAAAGTGCGCTCTCTGACTTTGCCCAAACCTCGGGAAGCGAAAACGACGAAACTCCCTCTGCTGACCCTTAGGCAGAGAAGACGTCCGCCCCTGTTTCTGCCTGTCCTCCGGCAGCCTACTGCCTTTGGATTCTCCCAAATCCTTTACGATCTTATCCAAATCTTCTCCAAAAAGTAGCTTCCCCTGGAAAGGGAGCTTACTAAGCCTAGCCTTAGACGAGCTGTCTGCCACCCAATTGCGCAGCCAAAGATAGTGTCTCGCCGCAACTGCCAAAGACATACTCTTCGACAGACCCCTGATAAGGTCATAATGAATATCAGCCAGATAGGGCGCCCCGGACTCCAATCTCGTCGCTTCCTCCATTGTCACCTTGAATATGCTGCACCCAGCGAAGACACGCTCTCGCCACCCACGCCCCACAAATGGACGCTTGCAAGGAGAGCGCATTTACCTCAAAGACCTGCTTCAACAAGGTCTCAAGTTTCCGGTCCAGGGCATCCTTGAGGGCAGTACTACCCTCTATCGGAATGGTAGTCTTCTTGGTGACCGCTGATACAGCTGCATCCACTCTGGGAGACTTAAACAACTCCCGATCCTGGTCCATGAGAGGGTACAGCTGCACCATAACTCTAGACCCCTTGAGAGCTGTTTCGGGTAGGTCCCATTCCTCTTGAATCATTTCCCGAATCACCCTGTGCACCGGGAAAGCCCTCTGAGTCTTCCTAAAGGCCTGCAGTAACGGGTCCTCCAGGGCTGTCTCCTCCACCTGAACTCCGGAGGGCATATTAAGAGCTTTGAGAGTCTTTGAAATGAGTGCAGGCAACTCCTCTTGTCGAAACACACGAACCACTCTCGCTTGATCTTCCTGTTCTGTAATCTCGCCTTCTTCCAACTCTTGGTCCAAATCCAGGTCAGGGTCCCCAACGGTCTCCCTCTGAGACGACTGACTCCTCCTCAGCTCTGGGCCTCTTTGCTGCTGAACCTGAAACTCCAGCAGGCAGAGGTGTTCCCGGTCTATTTACCCCCAGCAGAGAGTCCGTGACCCCTGACGGAGAAGCTTCTGGGGCAGAGCCAAATGCCTGCTGGATTATCGCCACAAACTCTGGCGAAAAAATCGTTGCTAGCCCTCCAGATAACGGAGGCTGTGAGCTTCGTACATCCGGAGGAGGTTCCAGGCACCGGCTCTGGGGATGGAAGAAGAGGGGACCCTGGCTCCATCAGGACGGTAGGCACTCCTCTTTGAGCTTCCTCTACCACCTCGGAGCCCTGCCCCATAGCTGCAGTCTCCAGACTGTAGCTCCTACACACTCCTGCATTGGACACCGCGCTCCTCTTCGCCCCACAAAGCAAACAGAGCGTCTTAGAAGGCATCTCGTCCTGGAGGCTGCTTTCCACTATCCTCCAGAGGGCTCACAGACCACAAAAGCGCCTTTAATCCAGTAAGCTGCTTCAGCACAGCTAAACTGAAACACCAAGAAAGCAATAAAACGTTTTCTTTTTTTTTATTCTTTACAGCATTCCACTCAAACCAAGTCCCCCAACCACCTGGGGAACGGGAGTGAAAACGAGGTCTCCCCCTCCATATACAGCGACGATCTGTAGCCGCTGACTGAACACAGCATTTTCCCGCGCAGCTGACATGTGGCCCGGCCTGCACTCCGCAGCCGCATCTCAGTGCACTGTCGGCTCCCGCCCTGCTTCAGGATCAAGAAATACAAAACTTCATACCTCTATCTCCAGACCTCCTGCGAAGCGAAGCCCTGCTTCTGCGGCGCTCAATCGCTAAGCGAGAGCTGCCGCCTCGGGCAAATTGGGAGCCGACGCTGCCGAGATCCCCCTCCTAGCAGTGCCACAGGAAAAACCGCAAAGCCCACTGACATCCGTGACCCAATAGCTCTGGCAGGCAGACTCTTCTGCGCTGGCTATGGGCCGAACTCACTGCCGGATCTTCAGTCACCGTGAAGACTCCTGCCCCGGAGGCTGACTGCTCACAAATTAAGCTGTCCCGCGCTCCCCATCGAAATCAGCAGGAGCGGGGGGGGGGGGGGAGCGGGGGGGAGGGCTCAGCTTACCCAACTAACACTAAAGTAAAAAACTAAAGAAATAAAGGAAGAGTTAGCTTTTTTTTCTTTTTTTTTTAAACCAATGTAAACTAAACTAAACCCTAACTTTCCTTAATTGCTCCTCCAGTGAGCCCTGACCACCAGGCTCACTGATCCTCCAGCTGCTTGGAGACTGAGAGAACTGGAGTGTGAAGGAGGTGTCTGTACTTATGTACCCGTGATATCACAGAAATGACGTTTCTCAGTCTCCAAGCTGCTGGAAGAGAAGCATAAACTCCAGAGTTCGGGACTAGACTGGAGGAACGATAAGGAACAACATTTTACATTAAATCTTTACAATAATAATAATAATTTACTAACAACCTGCCATTCTCCAATAATCTTATTCCTGGCTCTCCTTTCTGTTTGATCCTATAAACTATTATTTTACTTTTAACAATGACCACATCATCTAAATTTTTAAACATCTACAATTACATCAGGAAAAACTGAATTATTTTGGAAGTTGCCAAACACAATTTTTAAGTGCTTTGAACAGTTTATTTAACTGAAGAGGCAGCCTATAAATTTTTCAATAATTAAATGAAAATCAAAGGGGATTATCACCAACAGACTCTCGGAGCCATTTCTTCTCAGCTCTGTACTCAGAGCCCCTAGCTTGCAAAGACTGGTCTGTGGGCCCACCATAAACTTTAGTGTCAAGGGAGTTGACATCTCCTTCTGTAACTCCTTGCGCCTGCAGCAGAAAACACAGCTCTGAGGTCCTTGTATTTTGATGACTTTGGAACCAGTTCAGTGAAAATGGAATTCTTTTTCTTTTGCTCTATATGTAACAATACTTTCACCCTGTGGATCTCAATAGTCCTTGGTGACATCCTTACACAGATGCTGCAATTGACAACACTGTGATCCTCACAGATACTTACAGCTCATCTTATGATGATCAACAATTGACATCTGGCCATAATCTGGGAATTTCTTGAAGCTGCTGGTTTCATCAAAAGACATCACCAAAAACCCATATACCAGAATGTAAATGACTGCCTTAAGGAATGTGGCCCAAAAGAAAAATAGGACAACCAAGAGGTCTGAGAAAAGCTCCAGAAATACTGACCTGAAGCTGAAGTGTAGATATTAATACAGATTAATAAAATAATGCAAAGTTTAACTAGACTGTAGGGGAAGGAGGAAAAAACTTGCTAAGGTACATGAAAAAGAAACAGAAAAGATTTTTTTTTAAAAAGCTCTGTTTCCATGAAAGAAAAAATAGAATAAAATCTGGGCAAATAAATGTGCCTGATGCTCACCATGGAAGATGAAAAACTGAGACATACTACCTGCGGGAACTATCACACATGCTCAATAGAGCGTTAGGATTTTCCTAGAAAGATCTAGAGATCATGTTTCAGTCAAAGCCATCAGGATGGCATAATCCACTTGTGAAACTGCTGAATTATTCCTCTGCAGAGAATTAGGCTAACCAGTTGAAGCTACAAATTAAGAACTGAAAATAAGAATAGGAATGAAATGGTATTTATCAGTTTAAATCTCACATCATAAAATTGTACACAGAATGCATTAATAGCATTCTCAGTGAATAAATGATATTCTAATTGAAATATAGACATTTGAAACCAGGACAATTCTTCTACAGATAGCACAAGGAGCATTTTTAAGTATTTAACAATACAAGTAGAATAATCTGTTGAGTAAAACTATTAAACACCTTAGATGCAAGTAATAAAATGATGCGAAAAGAAATAAAGTCCATTAAAACAGAGGCTGAAGGGATCAAAACAAGAACAAAAAGGACATAAGGAGCTGGCATGCAAGACTATAAGATCATAACTAGTTTACAGTCCTTCACACTCAACATGACTCAAGACACAGTGGCTTAATTTTTAAGAGATTTAGCTCTGTTCTCCAGGCTCTGATCAGTACAGGACTATATAGTCCCCTGGTAAACAATATTGTACACACAAGGATACTTAAGGGTAAAAATACCTCTTGACTTTTTTTAAGGAACAACTTGTGTCTTTCTTGAGACGCTTTGAAACATTGGGGAGAATGTGAATTTTCTGTTCCAGAAGAGAGACAGTTCTATGTTTGGAAAACATTTTCAACATCTATAGTTTATCAGGCTCAAGGGCAAATGTTACAATCAATGTTTGATGCATGCAGACGACTTCTTGAGTAGTTTCTAAAATTTCTGTAAGGTTAGCACAATCATGATCAGGAACCTGAGAATCTGTACCCCCTTGTCTCTCAGTAGAAGAAATAGGAATATAGAATACTTTAGAAAAAAGGACAAATAGAAGTTCCCAAGATTTTGAGAAACTAAGGAAACTCAAGTTGATTATCCTTGAATAATTTTCAAAACTCTAACTTATTATGAAACAGAAACTGTATCTTTTATAAGTTCACATGCTCGAAGGTGGGACACTTGTTGAACCCCAAAATTGAAGATGTTACTCTGTCTCTTCATTCTTCTTTTCAATAACATTCAATCCCACCTGCATACCCATAGACAAAAAGATATAACTAGCCACCATTTTATTAGCCTACAATTTGCTTCACCGCTTTTTTATAAAGCTATATGTATGGCTTATCTACCTTGACAACACCACACAGATGGTTTTGATTATATTTAACAAGATAATCAGTCACTGAAAATGTTCACAGTCTCTGACTTATTGGGATGTCACATTAAATTTGATATAGCAAAATAAAAAATAACTGTGTGGCAATTATGTCATTTAAAACAAGAAAACCTAACAAAAATATTTCTTAATCTAATTCTCAAAAAGACATAGTGCAAGAGCAAACTTTAAGATAAAAATAGATATTACTTTTTTTTTGCTGTCAGAAGATGTGCTTGAACATATATATATATATATACAGCTGTCAACATCTTGCATGTAGACGCCCCTAACTACTAAACTCTGGTAAACATCAGAGTTTGATTTGACTACTTCTTGCTTCCTTTCTTAATGCTTAATGACTAATTCCTTGGAGATTTCCTTAAAAGCCTTAAAATGTTGTCCTTGGGTAGAAACTTTCACTCAGCAATCAATTGGGAGCAAATTAGATGACTGTGTTGAAATGTGCTGCACTGTTTAAGCTTACAAATGAATAAAGAAAGGTAATCTATAGAAACATATGCCGCTATACTGAAGTTGCTAAAAGGGTCTGCTGGAAGAATATTTAGTTTCCAGTAAAACTAATATGGTATAAGGAGGGACAGTGATGAAAGAATACCAAGTCATATGGAAATCCAAATTTAGTGACAGACAATTATTTTACTAATTGCTAATGAATACAGTCAGGCGGCTTCAAAAAGAAAAAAAACCCAAAACTTTGGACTACTTCAGGTTTTGACCTCTGCATGAGCAAAATACATTTAAACTGAAGCCCACCTAAATTGATTAATGGCGCCAGTCAAGGCCAGCACGTAGTTTAAGCTTTTCTTCCATATAATCACATGGCCCCAAGGATAGTTAAATGAACCTTAAAATGGCTACAAACAGCTCAATGACTACACAGAGTCCTGCCAATTAGAAATAATTAGGCAGTCATTTTGGTGGTAAGTCTTTTTAAGTGCATATATAATGATGCAATGATGCTTATTAGCGATTTCATATGAGCTATGCTCAAACAGCCTGAAATAATTATGCAACTATCACAAAGCCTTGCACAGTTCTGTACTTCACCATAATGCATCTAAAAATCCACTTCATTACCTACAGTAATTAATCTTCCATTAACTGCAGGAAAAGCCCAGTTTACCTTGCTGCGTTTCTAATTATCATCTTATAAATAGTTATGGTTCTAATTAATGTGTTCATTAAGCTGCATATCTTTCTCAAAGCCATGCTCAGAGCAAAGGTTCCACTTTTCCTCTCAAAAGCCTAACTAGCCATAAGGTGAAGCCATTTTGGTTGCCTTTGCTTTTATTTCAGTATATTCAACCTCCTAATTGGCATGTAAAATCTAATTTGGAAGAACTTCAAGAAGCTTATACACGAAAAAAATAGCAATAGAGCTTTTCTTTCCCATTTTATTCTTCAATTGAAAAGCTTAAAGGTGTAACTTGAAAAAACATTGTATCATTTTATTTTATATCCCAAATGACTATATATGGGCTTAAAAATGTAGCTAAGATCTTTTTGAGTTATGTTTACTGAAATGTGCTAGGGTTTTGCAGGTATCGCATGCTTAGGGTGGATATCAATGTGTGGTATCTGCAAAAGTGCACTACCTGTTGGGGGCATGTACAGCATGACCTCAGAAGATATCGCACTGATTCAAACCCTAACACATGCCAGTAGCAACACAGTTGCACGTACCACCCACCCAATGAAGTGGGATTAAGTGCACCCACACTACCAGCAACACTGACTGCAAACGTGCTGTCAACACCTGTGCTAACCACGATGTGCAAATACACCCATGCCCTGCCCCTGCCCTACCCATTTTCCTCCCTGTCATGAGCTAAGCAGTGTGGAATTAACCCCACACTGTCTATTAAGTGTGCACACTAACTGTTATTGTAGGCCATTAGCACATACTCAAGCCCACATTATCAGCCAGCGCAGTTGAGTAAACATGCCCCTTTGTAAAAAGGCAATTAAACTGCAGCTGGATAAATTTACTATGAACTTATAATGTATTATGAATACTTTTTAGTCTCAGATCCATCAGAGACAAGAGGCTTATGATATTTAAAATACATGCTAATCAATGCTAGATAAGCTCTGAATAAATTGCCAGTCCTCATAGACTATACTGAGCATCAAAATTTAGATCTATTGTGTGTAACAGAATCATGGCTTGCGGACACAGACACAATACTAACAAACCAACTAAACCTTCCCAACTACAACCTCTTTAATTGTCCTAGAACAACCACAGGGGTGGAGGCATCTTCATCCTAGCCAGAGGTGACGTAAAACTCAACACCATCAACTCTGAAAGAACAAACAACTTGGACACCATTACAATTACACACAGGCACTTAACAATATACCTGTTATATAGATCATCTTCTGCATCCACCGATGACCTGCCCACAATTCTAGATCTAGTATGCAACCACACAGCTCAAAGGAAGTAGCTCTGGGTATACAGTGACTTTAACCTCCCATCACTTCCGCTAAAGCAATTCAAAGCTTTTCTAGAAGCAGTGGGCGCACTGGACTATAATCAAACAATAAGCCTATCTACCCATGACAAAGGAAACACCCTAGATCTTTACTCCCACATTTATACTCAAACAGACAACCGAGTTTCACCATTAATACTCCCAGTTCCATGGTCAGACCACAGTACTATTATATTCCACACCCCTCATGAAACAAGCCAAGATAGAATTAGTCAAAGCCTACCAATAGTGCGTCGCTTCGATAAACAAGCATTCCTGGAGAAAACTCTTCCAAAACATAACACCAAATCCAACAACTTAGACACACTGATTAACATATGGAACAAAGCCATAACTGAAGCATCACAATCATCACAATCCATAAGCCACCCCAAGAGACAACACACAGCCATATGGTAAATCAAAGATTTATGGGATTCTAAACTAGAGCTCAGGAAGCTAGAACAAAAGTGGCATCACACCAGATAATCACACGATTGAGACGCCTGCCTGACTGGTCTTCAAGAGTATTGTAGAATGACTGATCAAAAATGGAAAGAATATCACAAAAACATCTTAATGTCCTTGCTAAATCTGCCTCAAGAGCTGCTGGAAATAGTTAATCCTTGCTAAAAGACCCCATTGAGCATTCCGACGCCAATGACCCACATTCTAAGACCTTTGCAACTCATTCCAAAACAAGTACACTGGAAACTACTACAATCCCGAAAAAATCCAAAACTACAATACCTCCATTCCCAAGCTATCATCCTTCAATCCAGTCACAAGGGACCACATGTAAAATATCATTCAAAGCCACTTCAGCAATCAACCCATGCCCGACCAGTTGGTTCAAAATAGCGTGATCCAAATTGAGTGCAAACTTTGCCAACATCATTCGTCTCTCCTTGAATCTGGGCACCGTATCAGCATCTCTCAAAACTGCATCCATAAGACTATTACTAAAAAAATAAAAAGTTGGACCCTAACAACATAACCTCCTACAGGCCCATATACAGCCTTCCTCTCTTCACAAAAATTATAGAAAACAATAGTCCAACAGCAACTCCAATACCACATAAACTCCCATGCACGCTTGGACCCACAAAAGCATGGGTTCAGGACCAGCCCAACCACTAGGCAAACTAGGCAGTAGCCTAGGGCAGCAACTTCTAGAGGGCAGCAAAAGCAGGGCATGTAAAGCTAAATAATAGATTTTGACAGTGAGAGAGGGTAAAGCTTGAGGTTCGCCTAGGGCACCAACATTTTGAATCAACTCTAGGACCAGCCCTGCATGGATTTAGACAGCATCATGGAGTCGAAACTCTCTTAATTTCCCTCCTAGATAGGCTCATAAAAGGTATTGAGAAATCAAAGCAAGGATTTATTTTAATATTCATGGACACTGCCTCAGCATTCGACTCAGTTTGTCACAATACATTGCTATGTCATTTACAGGAGATAGGGATAGAATATACAGCACTGGATTGGTTCCAGTCTTATCTAAGAGGTCACCAGCAACAGGTAAAAATAGAGTCACACTCATCAGCTGCATACAATCAAAAACAAGGTGTCCCACAGGGATCAGCATTATCCTCTACTATTTAATCTCTACATTCAACCTATATATTCTCTAATACAATCCTCTGGCATATATTATCATATTTCCGCAGACAATATTATGTTATATGCACCTTTCTCCGTGGACAAACCTAACTACACTAAATTGATAGACTGCTTCAATACAGTTTCACAATGGCTCTCGAAGCACAACCTTATAGTTAACTGCAAAAGACCGAAGTGCTGTTCATAACAAAAGATTGAGCATTTATTCCCCCCATCTACCTTAAAGTGCAAAGTAAGCAGAACTTGAGGTAAAGCAGGAGATTCAATATCTCGGAATCACTGTTGACCAATGACTCAACATGAATCTCATATCACTAAAGCAATATATCACAAGATAAGTATGCTCCACCACCTACGCCCACTGCTTGAAGCACATGACTACTGCACTGTGTTCGAAGCTCTTATCTTCCCACATTTCGACTTCTGTAATATCATCTATCAAGGAATACTAAAATACATCCTGCAAGCACTTCAATTGGCCCAGAATACTGCCACCCATCTCTATATGGAGCCTGCAAGTCGGAACACACCAAGCCAATATTTAGGCATCTGCACCGGTTGCAAATTGTGATCCGCATAAAATATAAAAAACTCTATTCATGATATTTAAAATACTACACAAGCTATCCGCAGACTCTCTCTCAACTATCATACACTTGAGGCCCAACAATAGGAGGAGAAGGCAAATCATGTGTAATACACTTATGACCCCTGCAGCAAGCATAAAAAGCAGCCAAACATCCTGTAACATCCTGTATGCTCCAGCCCTTTGGAACACACTAGCAGATCCAATCCAAGTCAATTCTGACCTCTCAAGTTTTCGCAGGACTTTAAAAACCCACTTATTCTGACAGTAATATGAGCACATAACTGATGGCCAGCAAACACCACAAAAAGATGGTCGACTTATGAAAGGAATTTGCAACCTCCAAGTACCGGAGAAGCACCCTCGGCACATCCATAAGGCGAAAATCCTTATTCTTCCCCCAACTCTGCACCTTAGAGAAGGAGGGCAGGCAGACCACCTGATTCATGTGAAAGGGAGAAATCACCTTAAGCAAGAAGAAAGGCACTGGCTAAATGGAAACAGCCTCCTTTGAAAAAGTCAGATAAGGATCTCGACAAGACAGAGCCTGCAGCTCGGAAATCTGCCTTGAGGAACAAATTGTGACCAAGACAACAATCTTCAGTGTCAAATCCTTTAAAGTAGCGCACTTCAATGACTCAAAAGGTGCTGACATCAGGGCCCTGAACACCAGCACAGATCCCAAGAAGGGATCACAGATTGGAGGGGAGGACCCAGATGCCAAACCGCATGGAGAAAGGATAAGGATCTTCGCCTTGTGGATGTTCAGAGGATGCTTCTCCGGTACTTGGAAGTTATGAATTCATGTCTGATAATCTTTTTGTGTTGTTTGTTGCGCAAGGGTGGGGTGGTGGCCAGGTCGACCTTGGGGCACTGGATTAAGGAGGTCATTGCCTCAGCATTCTGTTGTGGAACCGGCCAGTTCCTGAGGGCTTGTGCACTCATTCTGCCTGAGCACAAGCATCCTCGTGGGCAGAGCAGAGCTTGACAGCCCCTTCAGACATTTGTCAGGCAGCAAATGTGGACATCACATTCCACTTTTGTCAAGCATTACTGCTTGGATGTCCACGCAAGGGCAGACATAGCCTTTGACTCGAGGGTTTTGTGAGCTGCTGTGTCTTCTTCCTGCCCAGTGGAGTTGTAGCTTTGGTACATCCCACTTGTCTAGACTAGTCTAGCAGAACAATACGAAAGGTGACATTTTACTTACCAGTTAATGTTCTTTCCTTGAGTCCTGTTAGACTAGTCCAGGGCTCGTCCCTGGAATTGTATTGCTCTGTTCTTCTGCTGCAGTACCCTTGGGTCCGCTATGATTTTTAAACTTGGCTCTGCAGGTTCATCTTCTACTGATAGCTTTCTGTGTTTATGCTTTCCTGTACATAGTTCTCTACTTTGATTACTCTTTGATGCCCACGATTGAGGTTGTGTGAGGCTTGCCATGTTTTCTCATATGCTTTGGGACGAATACTAAAGGGACCTCTGGTGGCTGAGGCAAATAGAGGCATGGGAGTGATGTCATCAAAACATGGGTTTTTCTTTGGTTCTTTGTCACCACCAATTTGCTGGTAGGAGAACACATACCATGTCTGGACTAGGCTAGCAGGACGATATGGAAGCATACTTAATAGGTAATTTAGCATGATGTATGTGGTCCATTTTTATAATGGTCTCTCATCTGTTAGCTATGAGAGGAGATAACAGTAGCAGCGATGATACAACACTGCCCTTCAAATTACAGTCCATAATAAAGGCAAAACAAGGGTAAGAATGAAATATAGAATTAACTGAAGTATGTGGCAGTATTTCTTGATATTTTTAATAAGAAAAGCTTTAGATGATAAAACAGCACACCCACTAGCAGAGAAGCTTCTGTTTGTAGGTGGAGAGTAAGCAACAAATCGGGTTCGCTTACATGCTTGCTTACGGATTTGGCATGGATAGCCTTTCATTACAAAATGTCCAAATATCTCATTCATTTCTGTCTTTAATTCCTATAAAGTAGAACATAATAGCCAAAGAAACCCCACAGGGATGATATTCCTCAGACTTCTCGAATGAAAACTCAGGCACTGAAGTAAATTGTTCTAGTCCGTCTCCTTTTCTAAAAAATTGTGATGATCTCTGGAGTTTAAAGAAAAATTGTCTCGTTTGTGCTGTCAGATCCAAATTCAAATCACGGGTGTTTAGCCATTTGACAAATACTGAAAACTGCTCTGTTGTACCTGACCAAACAATAAATATGTCGTCTATAAAACGTGTGTACTCTTATATAGGGCCTCTACAGCACATTATAAACACGTGTCTCCAAAATATCCAACATAAAGAGAGTCAGCATTTATAGAATGATTAAACACCTGTGAGCCAAATTTTGCATTTCATATCAAAATCTAGCTTCAATATTGTTATATTTTAGATAACATCATTTCATTGGACTTAAGTGGTACAGCATGGTTGGAATTGTGCACATGCTATAGAAGATCTTAAATTTTATGTATTGCAATTGGTAAATCTTGTAGGGAGGGGCATTAGTTCCCAGAAGATATTATACAAAGATCAAAGATGGAATTATGAATAGTGGACTGTAAAACCTTTAGGACAGAATCAGGAAGTGAAATGACAAACCCTTACATGATCAATATCAGAGATAAGGTAATTTGCTATTGGTCAGATATTCCCCAACGTTACTTAAAGCTCAGACTGGTTACTTGACCTCAGCAAGTTAGTTGATTGCCTATGTGATATAGGGAGCAACTTTATGGTTCCATATGCAGCATCAACATTTTGTTCACCAGAACCTGTTCTTGAAGTTTTGAAATAATAATGTGCACATACAGGGTATTTTCCGATGCAGATATATTTACCGATTGATTCTGAAAATATTTGTGAATCTCTTTTGACAAGAAATTTTTCAGGCTGCAGCTATTAAGATAAATGCTTACGATGCATATAAGGTTTCCATCTTGTTGAAGGTATTTCCAAGCATCTGCCCAAAGCTGGGAAACTTACTGAACGCAAAGATTAAAGACTGTGACATGAAAACAAGTGGGACTCCATTGTTTGCTATTTTGAAGATGAGTGTGTCCCTACTGGAACTGAAATGAGGACTGGCATAGAGGTCTACTGAGGGGGTGGCCCACTCTTGAAAGATTCTTTGAGCCTCCTCCACATCTAGGGACCACTCGTGTGGTTTGAGTACACGACTCAGCTCGTCTGCCAGGGCAATGTCCTTCCCTCCTAAGATCATTCTGTGAGAGATGTCACAGTTCCACATCCTGACAATTTTCCATCACAAGAAGTAGGATATTGTTCCTTCCTGCTAGTTGATGTAATACAATGCAACTTGATTGTCAGCTAGATTCGTATAATTTGGGGGGGGGGGGGGGGGGGTTAACCAATCTCTAAAATCAATGTGTTCCAGATTTCCCTCAATTCCAGGGAATTTACCTAATGAGATTTCTCTGAGGCAGACCATAACTCCAGAGTCCACGCTAAAAACCCCAACTTTTTTTTTTATTATTTAATTTTTATAAATTTCCAAAAAAGCATTCCAGCAAAACAAGAATGAGAGAAACAGGATGAATCATTCCATACAATAACCAACAAAGCATTGAAAAGAAAAACAATAAATGTTACATCCTAATATTAGCCCACAATCTTTAGGTAATTCCAGGTAGGCTACAAGAAAAAAGAAAAACATGGAAACATAAATCATCAAAGCAGGATGGAGACTTACGTATCAGCCATGTTGGAAGTAGTATGCACCACAAGACCTTCCCTAGCTACAAGAAATTCCAATAACTAACTAGGCTCAAAAAAAAGAAAAAACTTGTCATCAAAGGTAATTATACATCGAGAAGGAAATCTTAACAAAAAACTACCCCCGAGGGAGAGGACTCTTGGTCGAAGACCAAGAAATTCCTTTCTCCTCATCTGGGTGGCACGTGCAAGATCAGGAAACATATATAAAAAAAACATGGAAAAAAGAAAACAGTACCACTCAGAGCTATTGAAGCGATCACTAAACAGACCACACGATCTATTCAACATTGTGAAGTCCCTAACAGGTGATCCAGCTCCAGTTCACCCAACAACACACCAGCCACAAGACTATTCCAATTACCTTCAATCGAAGATGATACAATGCAACATGAACACAACCACCATACCCACCTTCACCCCACATGCAGTCCCCCAACCAACCCCCCTGCATGGCTTCGTAAAGTATCCAACAAGGAGATCATTGACACCATCTCGTCCATCAACCTTACCACCGCCCCCAATGATCCCTGCCCCGCAAGCTGGATCAAAGAGCTACGCCATGACCTCAGCCCAACAATCTGCAAAATCCTGAACCAGTCCCTCTCAACAGGATCCTTCCCCCAAAGCCTGAAACTCACATCCATCCGCCCACTGCTAAAGAATAACAAGCTCGACCCAGCTAAAGTCGAATCTTACAGGCCAATCTCAAGCATCCCGCTGCTCGCAAAAATCATCGAGAAGGTCGTCCTGCGACAACTACAACACCACATCGACAATGAAGCACCTTTAGACCCCACCCAGCACGGCTTTAGGGAAGCCCATGGCATCGACACCATCCTCACAATCCTCTTCAACAATCTAGTCACTGGTCTCAATAACATCCACCAAGGATTTGTCCTCATCTTCCTAGACATAGCTGCCGCCTTCGACTCGGTGAATCACGAGACACTTCTACATCGTCTCAAAGAAAAAGGGATACAAGGCATAGCACTAGCCTGGTGCAAAACCTACCTATACAACCGATGGCAACAAGTCAGAGCTGGCTCCACAACCTCTGAACCTTTTCCTCTGAAGCAAGGCGTACCACAAGGCTCATCCCTCTCCACGCTGCTATTCAACGTCTACATGCAGCCTATCTGTACATTAATCCGCTCCTTCAACGTTCAATGCTTTGCCTACGCCGACGATATCCTCATCTACACTCCGTTCAGGACTGAGCAACCCGACTTCTCCCCAATACAAAAATGTTTTGCAGCTATATCTGATTGGCTCCTAGCTCAAAATCTCCGAATCAACCACAATAAAACAGACGTCCTATTCGTCACAAGGAACTGGAAATTCACACCTCCGTCCTCACTGCAAGTCAATGACATGGAACTAAAAGCAAAATCCACAATCCGATACCTAGGCATTACCCTGGATCAACACCTAAATATGTCAGCCCACGTCACAAACACCACAAAAGCTATCTATTACAAGATCCGGGTCACTACGCCATCTCCGCCCATTACTCGACTTCTCCGACTACCGAACCATCTTTCAAGCCTTGGTCATCCCACACCTTGACTTTGCGAACATCATCCTCCATGGACTACCACAATCAACCCTGAATCCACTCCAACTTGCCATGAACTCGGCAGCAAGGGTTCTAGTCGGATCCTCAAGGTCCGCCCACATAACGCCAGTCCTGAAAAACCTACACTGGCTACCGCTACCTGCTAGAATTATCTACAAGACGCTAGTTCTGGCATTTAAAGCCATCAGGAAATTACCACCCACGCCTATCAGCACTCTTCTCCATCACACACCAGCAAACAGGGCCAGGAGATCCACACAGTCGAATACACTTGAAGTCCCTAAATCTTTGACAAAATGTACAAAGTTAACAGCAAGTAGAGCCTTCTCCATCTTTGCACCCATGGCCTGGAACGCCCTCCCTGCAGAAATCCGTGCCATCCCGAACTTAATGTTGTTCAGAAAAGCCCTCAAACACCACCTGTTCCTTCAGCACTACCCCGATACCAAGCCTGAAAAACACACAACCTCCACATCGACCCCCCGCCTACCACATCCCATTGAACAGCCCCCAGTCGACAATGGATAATCAACCGCCACCTCCGTCCCCCCCCATCCCAAGAGCTTTCGCATTCACTACGAATCCTACATGCCCCATGTGAATACTTACTACTGTATAATTGGTATATAATTTGTATATAGTTCTCCCCAGTTCATCCAAGTTTTTGACCACCTGTTCCATGTAAACTCAATGTACCATACTGCATTGTAGTGTGTTTCTGTTCTTCTGTGAAACGCACTGATTATAATAGCGCGGTATATAAGAAATGTTAATAAATAAATAAATAAATAATAAATATACTTTAGACCCTAAGAAAGTAACATTGAAATTTCTAAAGTATGCTTGAAGAATCAAAGATTTATCAGGATCCAAGGCTGGGGTCAAAAGCAAGGTAGTTTGACCGGTCACCACTTCTAAAGAATCTTCCAAGAAAGCCGTAAAATCACCGGCTCCTTGAAGCAGATTCCCCGAAGTGGGACCCTTAGACACAGGGCCTACGGATAGATACTGTGCACGCACAATAGGAGGCAAATTTTCAGCAGGGAGTTTAAGCACTTCCCAAAGATATTTGCAGGCCATCTCCAAAGGCGACATAATAGGAGACTTAGGAAAATTCAATAACCTCAAGTTATTCCTACGCACATAATTCTCCAAATATTCAGCCTTTTTAGACAGCAAGATTTTATCCTTAACTTGAGCAGCACAGAGTCCTCGAAGATGTTCCAACTTCGTCTCCACACCTGTCAAATGCCGAGCCTGCTCCTCCTGCAAACTTTTCACCTGGGCAAAGTCACTTCTCAACGAAAGGAAATCCATTTTCACTGCACCCACAACAGCCAATAGAGAAGTATTCATGGTAGCCACTGCATCCCACAGTGCTTCTAAAGTTATAATCGATGGTTTTGTCAAGCCACTCAGACCTGGGATTCCTTCAAACCTCCCATCCGCAGCTGCAGGTTCCCCAACCGAGGAGCTGATCCTTCCTGCTCCAACTCCCTCCACTGCGAATTCTACCAGGGGTGAGGAAGTTTTCAAAGTCCCGCTGGAGCCCTCTTCACCTCCTTTAACTGACGAGCACATCGGCAAACTGGCGGGAGGCGCTCCGAATACCGGGACAACAGTCTCAGGTCGAGGCGGGGGGGTACGCTGCTCAGGAGACAGCCAAACCGCGAATGCACCCAGAGCCGATGGTTCAAACGCCGAAGGCTCTGCTGAAGACACTGCTCCACCAGTTGCCGCTGAGAATCCGCACGCCACTAACGTTTTCTGCCCGGGAGTATTGGAAGAAGCCATCCCCGAGGGAAGGGAAGCCTGTTTCCTCTTTTGACGCCCCATTCTAGAGCAGCCGAACTCTCTGGACCTGAGCGGTAAGCGTCGAGCGTCTCAACAGCCGCAACAACCTGCCGCCATCTTGCCCCATCCTAAAAACCCCACCTTTTGAAGGCAGCTTTTGGATCCTGACCCCAATGTTAAGTGCCCTAGAGTTGATGTTTACTTTTGGTGACCCTGTGGATAGTTGTCCATTTTGTAACTATTGCCTGGGTTTTACTGGCAAAGTGCAATCAGAAGTAAATTGCCAGGACTACAGCACCTGGTATTCCAGACCTGATCCTGCTTAGTTTCCAAGATCAGACGAGATCGGGAACACTCACGGTGGTGTGGCCATAGTTCTGACACCCTTATTCCCTGTTTAATACCTATGTGTTTTTAAAAATCATTTAAAGAATTACCCTACTCCCCTGTTTGTCCTGAATAGATTTTAAACTCTGTGGAATAGGGACTCTCTCTTATATGTACAGCACTGCATATGCCTAGTGACACAATATAAATAAGCAGTAGTAATAGTATTACTATGTTAATCTACATGGACTTCCCATCACAGTTTGAATGCATCCGTTGTAAGTAGTTTTTGAAAAGGTGAAAGTTCAAATGGGATGCCTCCTATCAAATTGGAATGTACTGTCCATCAGGTCAGAAGGTCCCGGAGGGGGTGCAGTGACAGATATGCCATCTTTGAGCTTGTGAGTGGGCTTGAGTCCACTATGAGCTCATGATCTATTGCCCATGGAACCATCCTAAACTGCTTTCAAACTAGATTCTTCTTTAGGGCCCTTAAGTCTAGAATGGGACGGAATCCCCCTGACTTCTTCACTATTATGAAATATTTGGAGTAGAATCCCTGACCTCTTTTCCCCAGTGGAAGTGGTTCAACCACATTGGCCTCTAGGAAACACAGAAACATGATGGCAGATAAAGACTATATAAATTATCCAGTCTACCCTTCGATACCAACCACTACAGCCCCTTTTTTTTCCCTTAGAAATTTTCTGTGTTTGTCTGGTTTTTTTAATCCAGATACTGTCCTTGTCTCTATCATCTCCACTAGAAGTCTACACCATCCTTTCTTAGTAATACTGTGAATCTCTTCACTTAAATCTCTGTCCAGTTCTTTTGCCTGTGGAGGAGGTCTGTATATCACACAAATGTAAATGGATACTCCATTTCCTCTTTCCAGTTTAAATCACAGTGCCTCCTTCTCCTTTCGTAAGCCTTATAATTCTGTAGATTTAATAAATATATATTTTTACATATAGTTTCACTCCTACTCCTCTTCTTCCTACCCAGTCCTTCCTAAATAAATTATAGCCCGGTATAATTACATCCCAGTCATAGTTCTCCATAATCACTACTAAATCCAAGTCAGTCTCTTCCATTAAAGCCTCAAATCTAGAATCTTATTTCCCATACTACAGATATTAATGCACACTGCTTTCCAGATGTTGTTCCTTTTACCCATTTCTACAGAGATATTTAATGCTTTACGTACTTGAGGGCTTTCACTTAACTAGGGGGGTTTTCAACCCATCCCCAAAGAATTTAGTTTAAATCCCTCTTCAGGAGGTTAGCCATTCTACTATGGAAGACACTTCAAACCTTCTTGGATAGGTGGACACCAACTCTGTTCAGCAGCTCTTGGAAAATCATTCCACGGTCCAGGAAAGCGTAGTTACTCACCTGTAACAAGTGATCTCCGGGAACAGCAGGAATTTAGTCTTCACATATGGATATCGTCAGTACCGACGGAGCCTGCGCGGGAACGCTCCCCAGCGTCCAATAGGAACGCTTTTGGGAGCATCCCTCAGCACATGTGCACTGCCTTCTCGCCTTTCCAACTGTCCCTTTTCAGTTAAGTTTGTAGCTGAGTGAAAGGATAGAGGGAGAGACGAAAGAGACAAAGAGATAGAGAGACAACTCCTAGGGGAGGTGGGAGGGTTGTAAAGACTAAATTCCTGCTGTTCCCGGAGATCACCTGTTAAAGGTGAGTAACTACGCTATCTCCAGGAACAAGCAGGAATGTAGTCTTCACATATGGGGACTCCCTAGCTGAAGATGCCAGGGAGATAGCCCCAGGAAGGTGCCACCCTAGAAAGGTGGGAGGCCTTCCTCCCATGGATCTCTGGCATTCCACCAGGGTTGGTGGGTAGGAGTTGAATTAGGTCTGAAAGAGATTTTGAAGAACAGCTTGGCCAAAGAAGGCATCCCGACAGGAGGCTTTATCCAGGCAGTAGTGGGCTGTGAAGGTGTGTACTGAAGCCCAGGTGGCTGCCCGACAAATGTCATTGATAGACACAGAGTGGAGATTAGCCATGGAAGCTGCTATGGCTCTCACGTTATGAGCTGTGACATGGCCTTGAAGAGGAAGACCCTTACTCTCATAAGCAAAGGATATGCATTTGGCAATCCATTTAAATAAAGATCTTTTGGAGACGAAGTCCCAAATGACTAGGGTCAAAAGCTATAAAAAGTTGCGAGGACTTTCTATGTTGCTGTGTTCTCTGTAGGTAAAAGGCTAAGGCTCTTTTACAATCCAAAGTGTGAAGGTTTCTTTCTGCCTTAGAGGCATGAGGCCTTGGAAAAAACACAGGAAGATAAATTGATTGATTTAAATGAAAAGGCGAAACCACTGTTGGCATAAAGTGTGGATGAGTTCTAAGAACAACCTTATCATGATGAAACCTAGTATAAGGAGGATCAGCCACTAAAGCTTGCAGTTCACTAATGCGACGTGCAGAGGTGATTGCAATTAGGAAGATGATCTTCCAGGTCAAAAACGTAAGGGTTGTAGTGGCTAAAGGCTCAAAAGGCTTCATAAGCTGTCCGAGAACTAGATTTAGATCCCATGCCACTGGTGATGGCTTAATGGGAGGTTTGGTTAATAGAAGACCTCTCATAAATCTGGATATGAGTGGATGAGAGAAAATTGGTTGTCCATTCAGAGGCTTATAAGAAGCTGCAATTGCGGTGGCTTAATGGGAGGTTTGGTTAATAGAAGACCTCCCATAAATCTGGATATGAGTGGATGAGAGGAAATTGGTTGTCCATTCAGAGGCTTATAAGAAGCTGCAATTGCACTGAGATGGACTCTTACTGAATTGGTCTTTAGACCAGAATTCGATAAGTGAAGGAGATACTCTAGTATCAATTCTAAAGGTATGACAAGGGGGTTTAATCCCTTCTTGGAGCATCATATAGTAAAACGTTTCCACTTGAAGGCATAAGATCTTCTTGTGGAAAGTTTCCTAGAAGCCTGAAGGATATCCTTTACCTCTTGGGACAGGTTGAAATCCTGGAGGTCTAAGCCTTCAGCAACCAGGCCGTGAGATGCAGGGACTGGGGATTCGGGTGCCATAGCGTCCCGTCCTCTTGGGAAAGGAGATCTGGAGCACGCCCTAACTCCAGAGGTGCAGCTTGAGAGAGATGTAGAAGCAGGGGATACCACGGTTGGCGTGGCCAAGAGAATCATGCGACCCCTGTCTCTCTGAAGCTTGAAGAGTGTTTTGGGGATAAGGGGAATGGGTGGGAAGGCATAAAGGAAGTCCTGACCCCAGTGAAGGAGGAAGGCATCCCTTGCCTGACAATTGTGAGCCAGAATCCTGGAACAGAACCGGGGAAGTTTGGCATTCAGTGGACTTGCAAAGAGGTCTATGTCTGGAGTGCCCCAGAGATGAAATATCTTTGCCACCTGGTCTAGGTGGAGGGGCCACTTGTGAGGCAGCAGTACTCAACTGAGTTTGTCTGCCCAAAGGTTTTGAATGCCTGGAAGATATACCACAGGCAATGAGAGGGAACAAGCTGGGATTTTGGGACATCTATTACCAACCCCAAGTATTGAAGGATTCGCATTGTGCGAGACAGTGCAGTGCCGGCCTCTGCAACTGTAGGGGCTCGAATGAGCCAGTCGTCTAAGTAAGGGAAGACGAATATCCCCAGGGTTCGCAGAAATGCAGCTACTACTGCCATGCATTTCATGAATACCCTTGGTGCTGAAGCCAGACCAAAGGGAAGAACCCTGTACTGGAAATGTTTTCCCCTGAAAGGGAATCGTAAGAATTTCCTGTGATCTGGATGGATCAGAATGTGAGTGTATGCATCCTTTAAATCTAGAGAGCAAAGCCAATCCTTGCTTTGAAGATATGGCAGAAGAATTCCTAGAAAAATCATTTTGAACTTCTCTTAAAACAGGTATTTGTTCAATTCTCTGAGGTCTAAAATGGGTCTGTGTCCTCCTGTTTTCTTCGGAATAAGAAAATAGGGGGAGTAGAACCCTGCACCCCGTTGAAGAATGGGTACCTCCCTCTATTGCCCCTTGGGCAAGAAGTGTTGAGACCTCGTGATCTAGCAGATCGTCTGCGGAGGTTTGAGAATTGAATTGCTTTAGAACTGTAGGAGGGGGCATGCTGTGAAAATGAAGCTTGTACCCTTCTCCTACAATGGACAAAGTCCAATCTTCTGCTGTTATCTGATGCCATCTGTTTGCAAAGTGGCATAACCTGCCTGGGATATTGGGGGGTTGGGGAGTCCTCAGAGGCAGAAAGGCTAAGCTCTCTAGGAAGAAGTAAAAGCCCTTGAGGGGGCTGAACCTGCGGAGCTGGTTGGGCTCTCGGGCCTTTTGGCTTCTTTTGCTGTCTAGTTTGTCCCTTTTGGGCAACCTGACCCTGAGACTGACTCTGCTGGGTATAGGAAGGATAAAATTTCCTCTTCTTGCTGAAAGAGGGCTTTTTATAAGGCTTCTTTTTGGCTGGAGCGGCTGTAGATTTTGACAATCTATCTAGAGTAGTATTGTCAACATCTAACTCGTTAGCCTTTTCCTGCCAGTTCTTGCCAAAGAGATTCTCTCCTGTGCAAGCAATGTTGCCTAACTCGTCCTGTACCCAAGTCTCCAAGTCTGATGCCTGAAGCCAGGCAATCCTTCGTGCGCCAATGGCAATAGCAGAGGTTCTGCTGATGCATTCAAAGCAGTCAAAGGCTGCATGATTTACAAACTTGGAGACATCTTGAGCATGCTTAACTAGAGCAAGAAAGTCTTGTCTCTTGTCATCTGGGAGAAATGGGCTCATAAAGAACATTGAGGAACATTCCCATATATAGTATATATGAACTGATCCTAGCTGAAAGCATGGAAGCCTGAAAAGTTTGGCGTCCAAAAGCGTCCAGAGTCCTGCATTCACGACCTGGGGGATTGGATGCATGCCTCTTTGCACTTTTCATCCTACGCATAGCTGACTCCACCACCATAGAATGGTGTGGCAGCTGAGTCTTTTGAAATCCAGGACATGGCGGAACTCGATACATAGTATCAAGTCTCCTAGAATGAGGAGATGTAGTCAGGGGGGGTCTCCCACATTCTGAGCATCAAGTTATGCAGAATTTCATGGATGGGCAGAGTGGCTGCCTCCTTTGGAGCTTTAGGATATTGGAGAATTTCCAATTCCTTTGCTCTGGGTTCCTCTTCAGGAGCCACCATGATTGAAAGGCCCTTGGCCATATCACAAATAAAATCCTGAAAAGACATGTCCTCTGGAGGTGACATTCTGCGTTGGGGAGAAGAGGGATCTTCTGGGAGAAACCCTCTAGTACCAGCAGAATTGTCAGAATCTTTGGAATCGGAGTATTCGAAGTATTCCTGACCACGATGCTCATGCAAAGCACGGTCCCGGTATCGATCGAGGTCGGTACCGAGTTGATCCGGTACCGATCTGTCGATTCCAGCCAAAGATGGCGTGGGAAGAATTCCCACTGGGGCTGGTACCGTCGGTACCGGTGTAGGTACCGGCATCGGTACCGGTGTCTGTACCGGTGCCCGTTGGACCAACGGTACCGCCGCTGATAGAAGAGCTACAATGCTGCATTCAATAGCGAGGAACCTCTGGTCTATCGACGCTGCCTGGGTGTCGGTACCGGTGAAAACGGCCGGGACCCCTGAGCATGGCACAGGTAGTTCTTGCGAGGTCGGGGTCTCGAGAACATCCTGGAGCCCCATTGATGCTCTGGAAGCCAAAGCCTCCCGCCGGGGCTGCTTTGCCGGTGTGGTTCCCTCAAGGGCAATGCCAATGGCCTCTCGATGCTTAGCAGGAGAGCTACCCTTTGAGGTCCGGCTTTTATGTTTAGTTACCTGCGATCCATTGGAGGAAGAGGAGGCCCTTGAAGATGTCGATGCAATGGATCTGGCATCCGAAGAAAAGAGGGTATCGAGCTTCGCAGCCCGGTTCTGTCTTCCTCTTTTAGTCATCCTCATACAGGAGAGACATTCAGATGGAGAATGTTCAGGCCCTAAACATTTAAGACACCAATCATGGGTGTCAGTGACGGAAATGGTACCGCCACACTTAGTACATTTTTTTAAAACCACTAGTTGGTTTTTCCATGTTTTAGGAATATGGGGCCTAGTGCCCAAAATGGCACCTAGCACCAAAAAAGAAAGGTTTCTGAAGAGAAACAGTTCAAAGTATAAGGAGTTTTTTTGGAAAAGAAAAGAACCGGCGGTACCGGTAAGTGTTGTGCGGACGCAAACGCAACCACAAGAAAACAATTTTAAAGATGGAATTTTCTGCAGTGACAGGATATGGATCCTGTCGGCTCCGCAGAAAATGAAGAATTGAAGAGGGACAATTGGAAAGGCGGGAAGGCAGCACGCATGTGCTGAGGGATGCTCCCAAAAGCGTTCCTATTGGACGCTGGGGAGCGTTCCCGCGCAGGCTCCGTTGGTACCGACGATACCCATATGTGAAGACTACATTCCTGCTTGTTCCTGGAGATACCAAAATGCTCATGAAGACATCATCCAAGCAGCCATGCATTCCTCTCCAGAATGAGAGCTTCTCTGCCTTGATCTTTACCATCAACAGGAAGGATTGAAGAGAATACCACTTGTGCACCTATCTGCTTCACCCTCTCTCCCAAAGCCATGAAGTCACTCTTGATATGCTCAGAGTAGTGTTTCTGCTGACATGGATGAGCAGCATTGGATTATAGTCAGTAGGCTTGATGAGTCTTAGAAAGCTCTCTGTAACATCTTGGATTTTGGCACGTGGCAGACAGCATGCCTCCTTGGTCATCAAGTCTGTCAGCAGATGGATGTCTCAGTACCCCTCAGAAAAGAGTCACCAACCACTACTACCTTTCGCTTCCTTATGGTCACTGATTCTGCAACTTTGGGGCACTTGTGCTCTCATTCATCCTATTCCTGGAATATTTGTTGCCTCCTCCACTCTCAGGGCTGCATACTAGTTCTTCAATTCAAGGGATGGTGGGACTTCGATTGTCAATTCTGCTTGCTCTGGTGACTCATTTTTAACTCTCTTCTTTCTGCAGCATCCCATCTTTGCTTCTGTCGGAGAGCTTGGATGCCTCCAGAAACATCTCAATGTACTTCTCATTGTTATAGATTCTTCTCAGCCTTGCTACCTCTTCTCTCTCAGCTCCTCCACTTGTTTCATGAGGGCTTCAGCTTGCAGGCATCTTGCACATGAAGCTAGCCCTTCGGCTGGCATCAAGCTGTCTGGACAGAGGCAGAAACTGTAAGGGGGACAACAGCTTTGGCAACATGATTTTTTTCCAGCCATAGTTCAGTTGCTGGAAAGCTTTGGTACCTGTTGAAGGAAATGAGAAAGACCTACCAAAGTCCCTAACTTTTCCTCAGCTGTCCTTTAAGAGGAAAAAGTAGCTAGCCTCTTTTATGTATGTTCTAACAGCTCTGTTCCATGTCCCTGAGTGTAACATAGTAAGTGACGGCAAATAAAGACCAGCATGGTCCATCTAGTCTGCCCAGCAAGATGGCAAGAGTAGGTGCACCTGTCGCTCTGTGCAGGCCACCCCTCCCCATGTTTTTATTTCTGTTTAGGGGTGAACCCACCACTCCATGTAGGACACCCTTATTTGTTCAGACGCTAGATAGTTCAGAAGTTAGATGGTACCGTTTATTTTGCTTTTATCCTGTTGCTGTAAAGGGATCCACTGTGTTTGTCCCATGCCGTTTTGAATTCCATCACCGTGTTTGCCCTCACCACTTCCATCGGGAGGGCATTCCAAGCATCCACCACCCTTTCAGTGAAGAAATATTTCCTAACATTGCCTTTCAATTTACCACCTTGCAGCTTCATGTTATGCCCTCTAGTTTTACAGCTTCCCCGTCTTTGGAAGAGGTTTGTTTGTTCATCATTTCTCTTTAAGTATTTAAAGGTCTGAATCATATCTCCCCTGTCCCTCCTCTCCTCCAAAGTGTACATATTGCCACGCCGTTGCTTGTCCCTTCAAGCTGAGGCGGGGTATTAAGCCGAGGCCTTGTGTTTAACCAGCCCAGAGACCTTGCTTGGCACTCTGGGATACGTAGTCTTTCTTAGGCCAGTCAAAAGAATAAGTTGTGGAAACGAGGTAAGGCTTAAACAGGTTTTATTCCCCTTCCAGGAGGATTCTTTTGGTGGTCACAACAAAAAGGTAGACAGCTCCACTTGGGCACAAAAACAAAGAATCAAAATGTGAACAGAAAAATGCTTATCTTCAGCTTTTAACATGCAAACAAAAGTAGTTAAACAGCCCTTTTTCAGCACACAAAAACCTTCTCTTTGTAGCTTTAAGGCTTGGCAAGTTTCACAACTTGTTCACCGCAGAGAAGATATATTATCAGAAATTGTAAGCGTACAGTCCATGTATTCATTACACGTTGTGTCCCCCTGTACCTCACACTGCATATCCTCCTCTTCTGCCTTTAACAATTCTTCTCTGGCACAATTAGGCACATTCAGTCTCTCTTTTCCATTCAGAGATTCTCTTTCTCTCTCTGTGAGAATGTGTGACAGGCTATTACCATATTCATTGGAATACTTAGTTTGGGAGCCTCTCAAATGCTGAGGACCATAGGGGAAATTACAACATTCACCTTTCCCTCTATTAGCTACAATTGGTTTACCTCTTGGCAGTCTCTGACTCGGGCTTCTCTCTGCTGCTGCAGACACCGGAGTAAACTCAAGTGAAAGATTTCCACGGCTCTTGCCTTTTGACCTTCTCCCAGATACAAGATTATCTTCAGGTACAAAAGCTTTACTTTTCCTGTGCCAATTACTAGGATAAATAGTTTCCTCACGCTTCCTCCAACTAGCTTCCCAATTGAACACTCCGTTACCTTTTAGATAACTTCTGTTGAGCTCTGACGTCTCTGTGCACTGCCTTCCCCAACAGGCACCTGGGTTCTCACTCTCTCCCTTGGAATAAAACCTCTCAGCTTTTACAGCTCTTCCCTCGGCTTCATTCCAACCTGAGCTTCTCCCAGCACGTCCTTGGCTCTCTGAACATTCACAACTGCCTGTTCCCGTGTTCCTTCTGGGTTCTGTTCTGCTTCTCCCCCTAACTCCATGTGCATTGAGTTTATCTGCGTGTGTGTCAGCTCCACCCACTCCCAGCTAGCTTTCATCAGATACTGATCTCTCAGCCTTTCTGCTGCTTGGGCGTGTTTCTCTAGCTCGTGACCTGATTTGTTTGGGTTGCCTATAGCAACATCCTGACATGTGCTCCTCTGAAATGTCAGAATCAGTTTCACTGCCTGAATTTTTGCCTATTTCCATGGGCTCTGTTAAACCTACATTGTGACAATATTTAGGTCTTCAAGTCTCTTCTCATAAGGCTTCTGACGCAGGCTCCAAATCATTTTGGTCGCCTTTCTCTGAACAGTTTCCAGTCTTTTTACATCTTTTGCAAGATATGGCCTCCAAAACTGAACACAGTATTCCAAGTGAGGCCTCACCAGTGACTTGTACAGTGACATAAGTACCTCTTCCTTTCTGCTGGTAATCCCTCTTTGTATGCAGCCCAACATCCTCCTGGCTTTTGCCACCGCCTTGTCGCACTGTTTTGCCACCTTGAGATCATCAGAGATAATCACACCAAGGTCTTTCTCCTGAACCGTGCATACCAACCTCTTACCCCCTATTGTGTACTTTTCCCTTGGATTTCTGCTACCCAAGTGCATGACACTGCACTTTTTCACATTAAATCGTAGTTGCCAAGCATTAGACCAGTCTTCCAGCTTTTGTAGATCTTTCCTCATGTTATCCACTCCCTCGGGGGAGTCCACTCTGTTGCAAATTTTTGGGTCATCTGCAAAAAGACAGACTTTTCCATTCAGTCCTTCAGCAATATCACTCACAAATATATTGAACAGTGCCGGGCCCAGGACCGAACCCTGAGGCACCCCGCTAATCACCTTCCTCTCATCCGAGTGAGCTCCATGTACCATCACCCTCTGTTGTCTGTCAGTCAACCAATTTCTAATCCAGTTTACTATCTTGGGACCCATCCCCAAGCTACTGAGTTTATTGACAAGCCTCCTATGAGGAACAGTATCAAAGGCTTTGCTGAAATCCAGATAGATGACATCCATTGCATGCCCCAGATCTAGTTCCTTGGTCACCCAATCAAAGAACTCAATCAGATTTGTTTGGCAAGACCGTCCTTCGGTAAAACCATGTTGCCTTGGATCTTGCAACCTGTTGGTTTTGAGAAAGTTCACTATTCGCTCTTTCAGGAGCGCCTCCATTACTTTTCCTGCCACCGAAGTAAGGCTCACGGGCCTGTAATTTGACACTTCTTCCCTGTCACCACTTTTGTGTAGAGGTACAACATTAGCCATTCTCCAGTCCTGAGGAACCATTCCTGTTTCCAAGGATCTGTTGAAGACATCCTTTAATGGTCCTGCAAGAACCTCTCTGAGCTCTTTCAGTATCCTGGGATGTATCCCATCTGGTCCCATGGCTTTGTCCACTTTCAGTTTAGCAAGTTGTTCTAACACCTCATCTTCTGTGAATGGTGTGGTATCTACTTCAGTCCTATTTTTATATTTGGGAGTCACAGCTGGGACATCTCCAGGATCTTCTTTAGTAAAAACAGAGCAGAAGTATTTGTTTAGCAATTTCGCTTTTTCAGTGTCACTTTCCACGAGTCCTTTCCCAGCACTTCTGAGTCCTGCAATTCCAACTCTGATCTTCTTCCTTTCCTGAATATACCTGAAGAAAGTTTTGTTGCCACCCTTAACATCTTTAGCCATCTTTTCTTCTGCCTTTGATTTTGCTATCCTTATTACTCTTTTAGACTCTTTGAGTTGGATCCTGTATTCATTTCTGTGTTCTTCTGTTTGCAAGCTTTTGAATTTTGCGAAAGCTGTGTTTTTTGCCTTTATTTGCGCAGCCACCTCTTTGGATAACCAAATAGGTTTCCTTCTCCTCTTGTTTTTATTTATTTTTCTTACATATTTATCTGTTGCCCCTTTTATTGCCGCCTTTAGTTTAGTCCATTGCAATTCCATTTCCCTTATCTCCTTCCACCCCGTCATCTCCTCCTTTAAGTACTCGGCCATTTTATTGAAGTCAGTGTTTTTGAAGTTTAGGACTTTGAGCTTGCTATGATTGGCCTGTACCATGGCTTTTATCTCAAACCACACCGTGTGATGGTCGCTGTTGCTCACAGGGGCACTCACGCAGACATTCGACACGTTATCACTGTTGGTAAGCTCTACATCCAGCCTGCTAACCTCGCCCAAAAACCAGATCTGCAACTTGCACAGCCACCATAGCTTCCTGCAAGGGCACAAACAGGGCCCATCAGTGATAAGGCAGATTACAGAGATCCTAACCTTCCCCTGGAAGAACCATCACCCTGTCCTTCTCAGACTTACCTTCTGGTGACAGGAATTTCACTTGAGCCCGTCAACCAACCCTGCAGAGCAGGGACCTCCAACTCCAGTCCTGGAGGGCCGCAAACCAGTCAGATTTTCAGGATATCCCTAATGATTATGCATGAAATAAATTTGAATACAATGGCAGCAGTGCATGCAAATATATATCATGCATATTCATTAGGAACATCCTGAAAACCTGTTTGTGGCCCTCCAGGTCTGGAGTTGGAGACCCGTCATGAAGGATAAGATTGGGCTCTTAGATGAACAGAGGAGCTCAAGAGCAAAGCAAAGGCTCTTGAGCTCTAACTGCCCATGACAGAAGCACAGTGTACCTTTCTGGAAGCCAGACAGGTACTTGTGAACTGTACTGGCCGCTGTTGAAAACAGGACACTTGGCTTGATGGATCCTTCGTCTGATTCAGTACAGCATATCTTATGTTCCCCAACAATTGTATCCAATAATAGGGCCTAGGATGCTCCTCCTCCGTACAAGAACATAAGATCACATTATGCACAAGAAATAAGGCAATATATATGAATCTCTTTTTTTGCTACTTGGGTGCCAGATTAAGTCCACTCGCTTGATCTCCCCCAGCAATAGCAAACCATATGTCCGTCCTATAGCCATATTTACTATCCATGCTTTATCATGCAATGCCTGCTCCCATAAATTGCACAGCAAGACATATTCCAAAAACGAACGAATAAAGGTCCCCTTCATGTGTTTATACTACCCACACAGATCATTATCCCATAATTTCATGAGTGCCCCCTCTCTTTTGTTCTATGTATGAAGCTACAGTATATTGGGTTTCCTGGTGTGTGGTATTTGTTTAATATTGGTAGATATTACTAAATAGTATCTCCAAATCTTCCTCTGTCACCATACCTGAGCCAGTGTTCATGCCCTAGCTCCTTGTTTGGCCTCATTACAGACTCTATACCACCTGGACAGCTTATTGAGTTTAGGAGTCACTTTTTTTAAATCCTTGTTTAGCTGTCCCTCCTGCATTCCTTCGCCTTCTAATTGTTGCAGCTGCTGGCAATAATGTTTCACGTGTCAGTTCTGAAACTGTACACTTCCAAATTTGTCCATTTCATTTACACAACCTCAAAGATACTCAAAATACTTCCCAACCCCTAAAAAAGCTGTCCCACTGTATGGCACCCCCAGTCTATCCACTTTTGAAAGGCCATTTAGCTCACTCCTGGAGGGAATTCAGGGTTGCCAGCTATGTGTATATAAGATGAGGTGGTAGCTGGCAATCCGTCTAGGCTTCACCACCATTTCCAAGCTTTCCTAAAGGTGTTAGCCGTAGTGTTGTCTGTCTTGATTAGACTGTAAGCTCTGATAAGCAGGGACAGTCTCTTACACATATCTGTACAGCGCTGTGTACACCTTGCAGCACTATACAAATGAGTAGGAGTAGTTAAAATAGCAGTAGATCTTGGCCATGCCCTTCCAAGCCCTTCACTTGGCTTCATTCCATGCATAAGATTTACAGATTTATAAGGAACATAAAGCTCATCCAAACTTTCTTCTGGCACATACTGCAAACTACCCACACAATTCATGATTTTCTATTGTACACCGCTCTGCTTACCCATGAAGGGCGGTTAATCAAATAAATGAAAATGAAAAAAAAAAATGAGTCCAGCAGAGCATAGCAGCTCTGTTAAACACCCTCAGGTCTGGCAGCCCTATTCCCCTTTTTTCCTTTGCCATTATTAATTTAACCTGGCTGAATCGGGCCACACTCCCCCTCCATATAAACTCCTAGAGCATTTCCCAAAACATTTGCTCCTCCCTTGGCCCTACCCACAGAGGCATCATTTGGAGAATATATAGTATCTTAGGGAGTAATGCCATCTTCACCAGTGCACGTCTTTCCAACAGTGAAAGGGGTAACTCCTTCCATCGTTCACAGGTCTTTTTAAGGTCATTGATTTTGTCAATGACATTGCACTTGATACATAACCTAATTATTACTTAGATATGCTCCTAAGTATTTTAATTTCTGTTGCGACCACTGCACTGGAAATGGAGCCCAGTACGGAATAACAGTATAAATGCTAGTGCCTCTGACTTTCCAAAGTTAATTTTCAATCCTGCAAAGATCCAAGTATTCTATTCATTTACTTACTTCATACTGAGTTTCAACTAAGTTTTCCCTACATGTATGCCTTGTATATCTAGATCAACCCGTATTTTTGCCACCAGTGCCTCTAAGGAAAGAATAAAAAGCAAGGGTGAAAGGGGACACCCTACCTTGTCCCTCTCAAAATTGTGAGTTGAACTGTACATCTCCCCTTATTATTTGGGCTGTTGGCAAGTCATACAGAATTTTAATCCATTGTAGAAAAGCTCCCCCACTATTAAATTTTTCGAGTACCCAAAAAAGATAATTCCAGGGCACCTTATCAAACACTATTTCAGCGTCAAAACTTGCTATTGCTGCTTCTTGTGTCCCATTTCTACTCACTGGTATTGCCACTATTATTATTATGTTTACAGAGTTTCTCCTACCCTGCAAGAAGCCTACCAGTCCCCATGTACTAGATGAGGTAGAAATTTCTGCATCCTTTTAGCCAATACTAAAGTAAATATCTTCATATCCTGACTGAGAAGAAAAATGGGTCTATAAGAGCTCACTTCCAATGGGTCCTTCCTGGGTTTGGGAAGTACAATTATGTAGGCTTTGTTCTGCTCTGGTCTCAGCCTCCAGAACTGCCCTATACATGTCCATGAGCAGCTCACCCACTAAGTCTGGCATGATTTTATAAAATTCTGCTCCTAAGCCATCCGGGCTCGGACTTTTAGCTAACTTTAAGTGCTTTATAGTTTCCTTAATTTCACCTGCAATTATCAATCTGTTTAAGGCCCATACCTCTTCACCTTTAAGTTGAGGCAAATTTAAATATTTGAATTCCTCTCTAATGTCCAGTCTCTTCCCCACTACTGTAACCATTAGCACTGGAGTGTGCAGTAGCAGCACCCGTGAACATTCAGCAGCACTGTGTTAATGCCGCTGAATATCCCAGGTAAAGCATAGTTACTCACCTGTAACAGGCGATCTCCGGGAACAGCAGGAATTTAGTCCTCACATATGGGTATCGTCGGTACCGACGGAGCCTGCGCGGGAACGCTCCCCAGCGTCCAATTAGAAAGCTTTTGGGAGCATCCCACAGTGCCTGCATGCTGCCTTCCCGCCTTTCCCAACTGCCTCTCTCCAGTTGAGTTTTAAAGCTGAGACAAAGAGAGAGAGAGAGAGAGAGGGAAAGGGCAAGAGATAGATAGAGAGATACAACTCCTAGGGGAGGTGGGTGAGTTCTGAGGACTAAATTCCTGCTGTTCCCGGAGATCACCTGTTACAGGTGAGTAACTATGCTGTCTCCAGGAACAAGCAGGAATGTAGTCATCACATATGGGGACTTCCTAGCTTTAGATGCCAGGGAGAGACCCCAGAAGTTGTGCGTGCCTGAGAAGGGCTCCACTTCCCCCCATGGATCTCTGGCATCCTACCAGGGATGGTGGGTAGGAGTTGATTAGGTATGGAACAGGTGTTGGAGAACAACCTGACCAAACAAGGCATCCCGGCGGGAGTCCTTGTCCAAGCAGTAATGGGCTGTGAAGGTATGAACCGAGGTCCAGGTGGCTGCTCGACAGATGTCGTCAATAGACACAGAGTGCAGATGAGCCATTGAAGCTGCCATGGCTCTCACATTGTGAGCTGTGACATGGCCCTCCAGAGGAAGATTCTTACTCTGATAGGCAAAGGAAATACACTGAGCAATCCAGTTAGATAGTGTTCTCTTGGAGACTGGAAGTCCCAAATGAGAAGGATCAAAAGCAACAAAGAGTTTAGAGGACTTTCTATGTTGCTGTGTTCTTTGTAAGTAAAAGGCTAAAGCTCTTTTACAGTCCAAAGTATGAAGATTCCTTTCTGCAGTTGATGCATGAGGCCTTGGAAAGAACACAGGTAGGTAGACCGCCTGGTTTAGATGAAAGGGTGAGACCACCTTTGGCATAAAGCGTGGATGAGTCCTAAGGACTACCTTGTCGTGATGGAACCTTGTATAAGGTGGATCAGCTACTAGTGCTTGCAATTCACTGATGCGACGTGCTGATGTGATTGCAATGAGAAAGATAATCTTCCAAGAAAGGAATTTCAAGGAGGTAGTAGCTAAGGGTTTGAAAGGTAGCTTCATGAGCTGACCAAGAACCAAATTTAAGTCCCATGCCACAGGAGGTGGCTTAATGGGAGGCTTAGTTAGCAGAAGGTCTCTCATAAATCTTGCTATAAGAGGATGGGAGGAAATAGGTTGTCCATTTAGGGGCTTGAAAGAAGCTGCAATAGCACTCAAATGGACCCTCACTGAGTTAGTTTTAAGTCCTGCATTGGATAAATGAAGGAGATACTCCAGTAATGATTCCAGAGGTATGGCAACGGGGTTAAGACCAATATTCCCTCTAATTTTCTATAGGCTGTGTGCACATAAAATATCAGCTGTGCAGCTTTTGAAGGAAGGTTAAATTTTTGTGCGCCACATGACGACACTCGGAGTTATATACTTTAAAATTTGACTACACGTCAGAATACAGTATGTACACCACATTGATTGCACTAGAAAATATTGTAGAACTTGTGAAAACCGTAAATACACGACAACTTTTAAATTTTAAGACATCTGTGTTGTTTTCTATCAGAATCAGAACCGTAAAGTATGTGCGCTAGCTCTGCGAGGTGTGTGCGCGCGCAGGTGCGCACAGCTTAGAGGGAACAGTGGTTAAGACCCTTCTGCGAACACCATATGGTAAACCTTTTCCACTTGAAAGCATAAGAGCGTCTTGTGGAAGGCTTCCTGGAAGCATAAAGGATATCCTTTATTTGCTGAGAGAGGTTAAGATCATGGAGATCTAGGCCTTCAGCAACCAAGCCCTCAGATGCAGAGACTGGGGATTGGGATGCCATAACATTCCGTCCTCCTGAGATAGGAGATCTGGAGCAGATCCTAACTCCAGGGAGGGAGCTTGAGAGAGATGTAGAAGCAGAGGGTACCACACTTGCCGCGGCCAATGTGGAGCTATGAGGATCATACGGCCTCTGTCTCTCTGAAGCTTGAAAAGGGTTTTGGGAATAAGGGGAATGGGTGGAAAGGCATACAGGAAGTCTTGACCCCAGTAAAGGAGGAAAACATCCCTGGCCTGAGCCGGAATTCTGGAACAGAATCGTGGAAGTCTGGCATTCCACAGACTTGCAAAGAGGTCTATGTCCGGGGTTCCCCAAATTTGAAAAATCTTGGCCACCTGGTCTGCATGCAGCGACCACTCGTGTGGAAGCAGAACTCGACTGAGTCTGTCTGCCCAAGAGTTTTGTATGCCTGGAAGATACACTGCCAGGAGATGAATCTGATGCTCTCTGGCGAGGGCCCATAGTCGCAAAGCTTCGTTGCAAAGCGACAGAGAGCCTGTTCCCTCCTGCTTGTTCACGTAGAACATGGCTACTTGATTGTCCGTATGAATGAGGACTGTCTTGTAGCTGAGCAGGGTGTGGAACACTCGAAGAGCAAGGAAGATTGCTTTGAGCTCCAAGAGATTGATATGTAGATGAGTCTCCTGTGGAGACCAGGTGCCCTGGTTGGAGAGGTCTTGCAGATGAGCTCCCCAACCCATCGGAGAAGCATCCGTTGTGAGAGATGTCTGGGGTACGGGTTGTTGAAAAGGGGACCCCAGCAACAGGTTTTGAGTGGACCTCCACCACTGGAGGGACAAAATAAGGCGACTTGTGTTTGCTATTTTGTCTGACAGGCATCCTGATGCCTGGGTCCATTGAGTGGATAAAGTCCACTGGGCTGCCCTCATATGGAGGCGAGCATAGGGAACCACGTGCACAGTAGATGCCATGTGGCCTAGTAGTTGTAGCATTTCTCGGGTAGTGAGACGAGGCTTTAGCACTGCTTGAGAAGCTAACTGCACCATGTGAAGGCAACGGGCCTGGGGGAGATAGGCCCTTGCCTTTCTGGTATCCAGCAAAGCTCCTATGAGTTAGACTGGATTTTGGGATGTTTATTACCAGACCCAAATACTGAAGGATACGCATTGTGCAGGATAGAGAAGTCCTGGCCTCTGACTCTGTTGGGGCTCGAATGAGCCAGTCGTCTAAGTAGGGGAAGACGAATATCCCTAGAGTGCGGAGAAATGCTGCTACCACAGCCATGCATTTCGTGAACACCCTTGGTGCTGAGGCCAGGCCAAAAGGAAGCACCCTGTATTGGTAGTGCTTTCCTTGAAAAAGGAACCGAAGGAACCTTCTGTGAGTTGGATGGATGAGAACATGGGTGTACGCATCCTTGAGATCTAGAGAACAAAGCCAATCCTGACTCTGAAGGTATGGCAGCAGAGTTCCGAGAGAAATCATCTTGAATTTCTCTTTGACAAGGAATTTGTTCAATTCTCTGAGGTCCAAGATAGGTCTGTATCCCCCTGTTTTCTTTGGGATAAGGAAATAACGGGAGTAAAACCTGTATCCTGGTGATGGATGAGTACTTCTTCTATTGCTCCTTGGGCAAGAAGTATAATGACCTCATGACCTAACAGATTGATGAGAGAGGTCAGAGAATTGAACTGCCATATCATTGTGGGAGGGGGCATGCTTGAAAAATGAAGCTTGTACCCCTCCTTTATGATGGAGAGTGTCCAATGCTCTGCTGTTATCTGCCCCCATCTGGGGGCAAAGTGACACAACCTTCCTGGAACGGTGGAAAGCTCTGGTCCAATGAGAGCCAGGAAGGCTAAGTTCTCTAGCTGAAAGTCAAAGGCCTTGTGGAGGCTGAGACTGCTGGGACGGCTGAGGCTTAGCAGTCTTTGCTTTTCTTTGTTTGGGTGGTTGCTAACCTTTCCTGACAAGCTGACCTGCAGAACGTCCCTGCTGAGAATAAGCAGGATAATATCTTTTCTTTTTAGAAAAGAATGGTTTATTGAAAGATTTCTTTCTTGCAGGATCAGCTGTGCACTTGGATAATCTATCCAAGGTGGAGTTGTCAGCATCCAACTCATTGGCCTTTTCCTGCCAATCTTTACCGAACAGGTTCTCACCAGTACAAGGAATATTTCCCAGTTTGTCTTGTACCCAGAGCTCCAGATCAGATGCCTGGAGCCAAGCAATTCTACGTGCATCTATGGCAATGGCAGAGGTTCTGCTTATGCACTCAAAACAGTCAAAAGCTGCACGGTTGACAAATTTAGAAACATCTTGGGCATGTTTGACCAATGTGAGAAAATCCTGCCTTCTATCCTCAGGAAGAAGAGGACTCAAAGCCTCTAAATCACCTGTGACTTCCTTCAGGAACATTCCCATATATAGACTATAGGAACTGATCCTGGCAGGAAGCATGGAAGCTTGGAAGACACAACGTCCAAAAGCATCCAAAGTTATGCACTCACGTCCTGGAGGATTAGAGGCATGCCTCTTTGCACTCTTAATCCTTCTCATAGCTGATTCCACTACAATAGAGTGGTGAGGAAGCTGAGTTATCTGGAGATTATCAGGGCCAGCTATGCGCTAGAGTTCGCACAGCCTTTGCCGGACGCCTTTGTCCGTTCTCCGTGCGATCCCCCGGCAAAGAAGGAGGCGGTCCACCAGACGCTGCTACATCTGCTGCAGCTTCAAGCGGTCGTGCCGGTGCCTGTAGACCAGTACGGCTCAGGTCGATACTCGATTTATTTTGTCGTCCCCAAAAAGGAAGGTTCTTTTCAGCCTGTGTTGGATCTCAAGCACGTCAATCGATGTTTGCGAGTGCCTCATTTCCGAATGGAAACCTTGCGGTCCGTTATCCGGTCGGTAAAGCCGGGAGAAGTTCTGACCTCCATAGATTTAACGGAGGCGTATTTGCACATTCCGATCAGGTCCGAACATCAAAAGTTCCTACGATTTGCAGTCCCCATGGGCCATTTTCAGTTCCGAACCTTGCCGTTTGGGCTGGCCACATCGCCGCGCACTTTTACCAAAGTAATGGTGGTGGTGGCGGCGGCGCTCCGGAAAGAAGGAATTCAGGTCCATCCTTATCTGGAAGACTGGCTCATTCGGGCTCCGTCGCGGGCGGAGTCTGTCGAGGCCACGGCTCGAGTGGTGGAGTTCCTCGAGCAGTTAGGCTGGGTTATCAACCGAGCGAAGAGTCATTTGGAGCCAACCATGCAGTTGACGTATCTGGGAGCCTTCTTCGGCACGGAGGTGGGCTCAGTGTTTCTGCAGGCAGAAAGGGTGAACAAACTTTTGGGGCAGGTGTCGGCGTTTCTGCGAGTCAAGTCTCCGTCGGCCTGGCGTTACCTACAGGTGTTGGGTTCGATGGCGGCGGCCATAGATCTAGTTCCCTGGGCCAAGGCGCATATGCGGCCTCTTCAGCAGGCGTTGTTATCTCGTTGGTCTCCGCAAAGTCATCCACTTTCTCAACGGTTGGTTTGCCCAGAAGACGTCCGTGTCAGTCTTCAGTGGTGGTTAGTTCCGGCTCACCTTCGGGCGGGGGTGCCGCTGGATCTGCCACAGTGAATATTGCTCACGACGGACGCGAGCCTATCAGGTTGGGGGGCTCATTGTTTGTCGCAGCTGGCGCAGGGCACCTGGTCAGAGGAAGAGAGCGGTTGGTCGATAAATCGCCTGGAGTTACGGGCGGTTCGCTTGGCACTCGTCAGTTTTCTCGGCTTGATCAAAGGACAAGCGGTTCGGATATTCTCAGACAATCAAGTGACAGTGTCGTACATCAACAGGCAGGGAGGCACCGGCAGTGTAGTACTGCTGGAGGAGAGTCGGCAGCTGTTTCAATTGGCAGAGATCCATCTTTTGGCCATTTCCGCGGTGCATGTCGCAGGGAAGGACAACATACAAGCCGATTATCTCAGTCGTCATCGCCTAGACCCGGGGGAATGGGAATTGGACTGGGCGGTGTTTCAGGAGATTTCGCTCCACTGGGGTCAGTCGGTCATGGATCTCATGGCGACCCAAGCCAATGCCAAAGCGCCGCACTTTTTCAGCAGGCACAGGGAGCATATGTCAGAGGGTCTAGACGGCCTGGTGCAGCCTTGGCCGTCGGGTCTCCTTCTGTACGTGTTTCCTCCGTGGCCTCTCTTAGGCCGGACCATCCAAAGGATTGCGAACCACGAAGGGCTGGTGATTCTGGCGGCGCCGGATTGGCCGCAACGCCTGTGGTATTCCGATCTGGTCCGAATTCTGGTAGCTCCTCCCTGGAGGTTGCCCGTTCGGTTTGATCTGTTGAGACAAGGGGCTGTGCGCATGCCGCAGGTGGATCGGTTCTCGCTTACGGCTTGGCTCTTGAAAGGAGCCGGTTGCGCCGGAAGGGCTACTCGACGGCCGTGATAGCCACTTTGTTGCAGTCCTGCAGGCGTTCGACTTCGTTGGCTTACATTAGAGTATGGCGCATTTTTGAGGCCTGGTGTTCCGATCGTCAGCTTTCGCCCGGGAGGTTGCAACTCCCCGAGATTTTAGCGTTTCTTCAGGGGGGCCTGGAGAAAGGGTTAGCCCTTAGCACGCTGAGAGTTCAACTGGCGGCACTGGTCTGTTACAGAGGCCGAGTGCAAGGTAGGCCGCTTTCCTCGCATCCGGACGTGCTACGTTTTTTCCGGGCTGCTCGGAACATTAGACCTCCAGTGAGGCGAGTGGTGCCTCCTTGGGATTTAAATTTGGTGTTACAGGCGTTGACGGAGCCTCCTTTCGTGTCAGGTTCGGCGGGACGTCTTCGAGAGTTGTCCTGGAAGACGGCCTTTTAGGTGGCCTTGTGTTTGGCCCAGAGAATTTCGGATTTGCAGGCTCTTTCATGCAGGGAACCATACCTGCATTTTACGACCGAAAAGATGGTGCTGAGACCGGTACCCTCCTTTTTGCCTAAGGTCATTTCCAGTTTTCACGTGAACCAGGTGGTATCGCTGCCCACTTTTACGAAGCCTGACGGTGGTAAAGTGGATCGGTCATTGCGGCGCCTGGATTTGGAGCGAGTGTTGCGTAGTTATCTGGCCGCAACGGAGTCTTTTCGGAAGTCTGACCGGTTGTTTGTCCTCTTCGGGGGCTCGGCTAAGGGTAAAGCAGCTACTAAGGCATCCATCGCTCGCTGGGTGAAGCATGCGATACGAGCCGCATATGAAGCAAAGGGCAAGCCGGTTCCAGCGGGACTCGGAGCGCATTCTACTAGAGGACAGGCTGCCTCTTGGGCGGAGTATGCGTTGGTACCACCGGTTGATATTTGTAGGGCAGCGACATGGTCTTCTCTGCACACGTTTGCTAAACATTATCGGTTGGATGTTCAGGCACGAGAAGATGCTAGTGTGGGTGCCTCGGCAATTGTGGCAGGACTCGCAGCCCCCTCCCACATTTAGGTACTGCTTTGGTACCACCCAAAGGTCGTGGACTGGCCCGGAGAGACGAATAGGAAGAAGAAATTAGGCCTTACCTGCTAATTGTCTTTCCTTGAGTTCTCTCCGGGCCAGTCCAGGGCCCGCCCGGGTAGTCTGCGAGTTTTCAGGTTTTGGCGTTTTCAGTAGGAGAGTGTCTGCATAGTACATTTTCTCCCGTGCATTCCCACAGGGGCAATGAAGGGAGCGTCTATAGAGATGGATTCGGGGGCTCCCTGACTTTGTGGGTAGCGGGAGCTTTCTTCCGAGGGTTCCGGTAAACGACTTAAGATGGGGGGGGGGGAAAAAAAAAAAACCAGTCTAAAGGATAATGCAAATACTCCAGGCTTAACCAAGGAGTTTTTGGATGGGGTTTCGAATAGTATGGCCTTTTCTTTTTCCGCAAGAGGCTAGGTTATTCTCTGGGCAACTTGTCCAGTAGTTAGTTGTTTGTTATTTTCAAGTTTTGCTTCTAAGTTGCGTTTGCTGCTTGGATACCATAAGACTGATTCTCTGACACCAGGGGGAGCTGGGTAACCTGTCAGGAAAACTCAGTATTTCAGTCCTCAGCTGCTGGAGCGGATTGATCACCCAAAGGTCGTGGACTGGCCCGGAGAGAACTCAAGGAAAGACAATTAGCAGGTAAGGCCTAATTTCTTCTTTCTTTTTAGTACAATAAAGAGGAAAAGGTAAGATACCCTTTGTGAGGTTTAGAGAATAGAAACAGTGATAGGATTAGTGTAGGAATCCAGTAGCGCTGAAGATCTTCTACAAGTACAGAGGAAGATTGAAGATGACCAGCGGTTCCTGAGATGACCACCCTTGAGGATCAGAGAACATAGTACTTGAGGACATCAGGTCCCAACATGGAAACCTTCGGATAAGTAGAGACTCTTCCCTTTAAACACATTTTTTTTAAATATTTGAGCTCAAATATTTTCAAGGACTGGGTTTTCGATAGGGTACCACACATATAGGTTTAGGGAATTGAGTTCTGCTACCCAAAGAAGAAAATGAGACTTTGTTGTTAAATGTTTATTGTTTCTTTTGTAATTAAACAATATTTGCTCTTAACTCACACCTCAAGCATCAGGCTACTTTTAGATAGCTATAATACTTACCAAGGGATACTTAGCTTACCTGAAAATCTGGGTAGTTTTGATTTCTTTTTCTGACTATATTCCTTTGTTGGAACTCAGTGTTTTTTGTAAACCCCCTCCCCCCCATCACATCTCCCCTGCTACCGTGAGCGCTCCTATAAAGGGGAAACAGCTACGATACCATCTTATCCCAGGTAGGGATGGGCAGGGCTTACATTACATTATGGCACAATTAAATGTATGATTTCATCTGCATGGAACAATTATCAATACTTCAGGAGAGGAGACAGAAGGTCCAGATGTTTTGGAATATCTGGGACCCTTTTCTGCAATCTCTCTCGCCAAAACTTCAAAGCTCGTTGGTGAATACTTTGAGGTCTTAAATAAAAGGGAGTGGGTGTCGATACTTGTTGGATGTATTGAGAACGCCGCTAGGGCAGACAGGATATTTCAGGTATTCTAAAATGTGGTACTATAACACTCTGCTGAAGAATGTGGTAAAAGCAGTTAGCATAGATGGGTTTAAAAAAGGTTTGGCAACTTCCTGGAGGAAAAGTCCATAAACTGTTATTAAGGTAGATTCGGGGGAAACCACTACTTATCACTGGGGGGTAAGTAGCATGGAATCTAGCTATTTTTGGGATTTTCAAGGTATTTGCGACCTGGAAAGTGGATGATGGGCTTTATGGACCTTTGGTCTGTCCCAGTATGGCAGGGTCCTATGCCAATCCCTATCTTCTCTTCATCAGAATTCAAAACTACAACTATAAGCTGTCATCTCAAGCTTTTACTCTCAAAGATTAAATCCTACCTGCCTGAGTAACAGCCAGGTTTTAACTTCTTATGGAAAACCAGATAATCTGTCTCCAGCTTCAATTGAACAGGTAAGGCATTCTGCAGCTGGAAGGCTCTCCTGACAGCACAAAGCCCAAGTAGTAGCTAGCTCTATCTTGTGTACTGATGCGATCTCTAATCTTAGATCTTGATAAGATCATAGTGGCCTAATAAGATGCATTTGCATGCCCTTATCTGATAAATGACAGGAACCACTCTCTTCAAAGATCTAAATGTTAAGATTAGAATTTTTTAAATTGTTTATAACGTCCCTGGAATCCAATGTAGGGCTATGGCTCTATCCCAACATTCTGACCCAATGATCATCCTGGCTGCCATTTCTTGAATTAACTACAATTTATTTATGACCTATCTCCAGCAGATGGAGATAAAGAACCCCTGGTTTTGATGATGTCACACTAAGAGGGGGTCCTGTGCACATCTGAGCAAGAAGTATCCTATTGAAAAAGCAAATTCCAGAAGAGAAAATATTACCACCAAACCAAATTTTTTTTAAACATTAAAACAGATAGAAATTGAATACTAGAATCCTCCAGGTGACCAAGCACTGTAAAGCCAGCCACAGTCTCCTCGCAAAATGCAGAAGTTACAGAAATTTACAAAATATCTGAATGCGATGCTAAAGCATTCTCCACTACTTACTCGCACGGGCTCGCTAAAGAATAAATAAGCAGGTTCTGAAATGGAATAGTGGGACTCAAGGAAAGAAAATTAGCAGGTAAAGCCTAATTTCACCTTCCATATTGTCCCTCCAGTCCAGTCCAGACACGTGGGATGTACCAGAGCAGTAATCAAGCTTGGGAGGGACCCATGAGCCCCAAAACATGCACTATCTCTTGCCTGCACATCCAAAACATAATGTTGCACAAAGGAATGAAGAGACGACCAGCTTGCTGCCTTACAAATATCCACTGGAGGCACAAGGCAATACTCAGCCCAGGATGTTGCTTGTGTTTTGGTTGAATGGGCCCTCAAAGCCTTCTGGAAGCTGCCTGCACTTAAGCAAATACACTGAAGCAATAGCTTCCTTCAGCTAACACACACCTTTGCGCAGACCTCCAAATAAAACAAAGAAATGATCAGATTTCTGAAACGGATCCGTGCGCTTAAGGTATCAATGAAGAACCATACAAACATCCAACTGATGCAACTGACTTGACCTCGATCTCTATTCTGAAGGAGAAAATACAGGAAGAGACAATAACTGGTTAACATGAAAGGCTGAGACCACTTTAAGCAAAAAGGATGGAATTGGACGACGAACCACCTTCTCTTTGGAGAACAAAAGAAAGGTTTCCCAACAAGACAGTGCTCACAACTCTAAAATCCTCCGCGCTGAACAGATCACCACTAGAAAGTCCACTTTCAGGGTAAGATCCTTCAGAGAAGCTTGATCAAGAAGCTCAAAAGGCTCCTCCGTAATGGCTGATAAGACAAGATTCAAGTCCCACAGAGGAACAATTTGATGTAACAGTGGGCAAACATGCTTAACTCCCTTAAGAAAACAAACTACATCCAAATTCAAAGTTATAGAAGCATCCTACAGCCAACCTGTATAATATGTCAAGGCTGCCACTTGTACCCACAAAAAATTCAGAGCAAGATCTTTGTCAAACCATCCTGGAGAATAGATAAGAATATTTGGCAGTGAGGATGAAAGAGCCCGCAAGCCTCTGCTCTTAAAGACACGCCATTCTAACACAGGCCAGAGAGGTAGATCTTTTCTGCACTTTAAGCAAAGTGGCAATTACTTGAGCTAAGTAACCTTTTTGCATCAATCTAGCTCTTTCAAGAGCCAGGCTGTAAGAGAAAGCAGAGTCACCTCTGGCATGAGAATGGTACCCTGCAACAACAGGTTGTTCAGCAGAGGAAGACGCCGAGGAAGTCCCACCAAAATCCAAACCAGATCCTCATACAAAGACCTCTGAGGCCAGTCGGGCACCACTAAGATTACGCATCCCCAATGAATCTCTATCATCTATAAGACTCTGCCTATGAGAGGCCAAGCGGGAAATACATACAGAAGCACATCGCTTGGCCATGGCTGAGTCAAAGCATCCATTCTCTCTGACCCTCTTTCTCGCCTACAGCTGAAAAACCTTTCCACCTCGGCATTGGGAATGGACACCATCAAATCCATGACTGGTGCACCTCAATGACGAACAATGGACTGGAAAATTGACTTCTCCAGAGACCACTCTCCCAGATCCAACCAGATGCCAACTGAGAAAACCGGCCTGCACGTTTTCCTTTCCTGCCATGTGAGCCGCCAAGAGAGCCAGAAGGTGAATTTCTATACACTGGAGCAGAGGTGCCACCTCATCTGCTAACAGAGCACTGCCCATTCCATCCTGACTATTGAGATAAGCATCAGTCGCTGCTTTGTGCTGTACTGGAGTTTGAAAATACTGGGACAGAAAACCCACTCTCATCTTTAAATGGTTTATGGACCAAGTGGTCTCCTCTGGGGATCACGGACCTTACATCTCTCTGGACTGACAATGGGCTCCCCAGTCATAAAACTGACATCTGTGGTCAAACTCACCCACTCGGGTATGTCTAGCAGAATCCTTGCAAGCAGCTTGCTGGAATCCATCCACCAAGAGAGGCTCTCTTGTGTTTCCCACAGACAGAGCAGTCTCTTTCACAGAGAATGTGTTGGGGAGACCAATGGGATAGCAAGACCCTCTGAAGCGACCTCATATGAGCCCTAGCTCACGGCACAAGATCTAAAGTCACCACCATGAACCCCAGGAGCTGCAGATAAGTCCACATCATAGGAGCTCTCCTCTGGAACAATTTGCAATTTGATCTTGAAACTTTGAAACTCAATCTCTAGGAAGGGTCATCAACCCGAAATCTGTGCAAAAACAGGCCCCTAGATACATTACATCCTGCGTTGGCTCCAAGTTGTTCTTGTTAAAGTTGATAACCCATCCCAAATGCTGTAGAAAGGTTATGACTCGGTTGGTCGCTTCTCAACCTTCCTGAGTTGATTTTGCCCGTATTAACCAATTGTCTAGATACAGATGCACCAACACATGCTCTTGCCGAAGAGTGGCTGCTTCAATTACCGTAACTTTGTAAAGGTTTGAGGAGCTGTGGCAAGGCCAAAGGGTAGAGCTTGAAACTGAAAATGCCCTTAGGCACCTCAAAACATAGATATCGTTGATGATCCAGATGGATAGGAATGTGCAGATATGCTATAAACAAGTTCAACGAAGTCAACAACTCACCCTTTCTTACCGATTGCAAAGTCTCCATACGAAAATGAATTATCCTCAAAGCTCAATTGATGTGTTTGAGATACAGCACCGAACGAAAAGATCCCTCCTTATTGGGAACCAAAAAATAAATTGGAGTATTGACCAAGTCCTAGTTCTGCTGAAGGCACTCCGACTACCACTTTTAACTGGATTAGCTTCAGAAGCGTGTCTGCCACCACTCTGAGTTTGGCTGGAGCTTTGCAAGGCGACAACATGAAGGCGTCAGAGAGGGGCCGCACCAACTCCAGGGAACAGCCTTCCCAAATTATTTCTAGAACTCACTGCTCGGAGGCGATCTGGACCCAAGCAGAGTAAAAGGTTTGTAGCCAACAGCCAATGGGAATCAACTCCACTTGGATCTCCTTGGCATCATTGGGACTTTTTGGGAGACCCCGTGGATCCCCCATAGAATCCTCTACCTGCTCCTCAGCCTCCTTGAAAGGGCTGACCTCAAGACAGATAGCGTGACTGCTGAAAGGGCACCAAACGAGCCATCCAAACACTACAATAGTCTCGGAAACAACCCTGACCAAGGTCCGAAGCTTTTGCCAACTTAGGCTTATCCTCTGGAAGCAAGAAACTTTAGCCTCCTCCAATTCCTACACTAACTTATCAAGTACTTCACCAAAAAGGAGCTTTCCTTTAAAAGGTAGCTTACTAAGACAGAGACCATATCTGCAGACCAATTATAGAGCCACAACAGATGCCGCGCTGAGACGACAGAGGCCATATTCTTAGCCGAAGCTCTAACCAGGTCATAGAACACATCAGCGAGATAGGCTGAACCGGATTCCAATTTAGCTGCATCTGACACGATACCTTGAACATCAAGATCCACCAGTGGTAGACCCTGAGTCCAACTCAAACATGCCTGAGCTACATAGGCTCCACATACAGATGCCTGAAAAGTCAGTAATCTCAAACAACTGCTTGAGGAGAGTTACCAGCTTACGATCCAGAGTATCTTTTAATGCTGTTTCTCCTTCTACTGGAATTGTAGTCTTCTTGGTCATCACCAAAACTAACGCATCCACCTTAGTAAGTCTCAAAAGATCCTTCTCCTGAGGAATCAGATACAAACAAGCCATAGCCCTCCTCACTCACAGGCCTGCCTCTGGCCTCTCTCATTCTGCTTCTATCATCGCCTTTATGGTAGGATGAAGTATTTCTGAGGTTTCTGAATACTCTGTAACAACGGATCCTTCTTTTGCCATGGAACCATGGACTATATTAAGAGTCGACAGCGCCTGAGCAATCAACACTTGGAGCTCTTCACGTCTAAAAACTCTGATACTAGGATCTTCACCTTCCTCCAAATCCTCAGGCAAAGGCTCTTCCCAAAGGTCAAAGAGACCCTCCAAGGATCATCAGAGACCCCCGAGCATGCCGAAAGCATAGTTACTCACCTGTAACAGGTGTTCTTCAGGGACAGCAGGAATCAGTCCTCACATATGGGTGATGTCGGTGCCGACGGAGCCCCATGCGGAGCATTTCCCCAGCTTTCAGAGAAAACCTTTGGGAATGCTAACACACATTTGTGGTCCCCTTCCCGTCCAAGGGTGCTATCTTGTTCAGTCAGATGACATAGCTTAGGAAAAGGTAAAGAAGGTAAAGGAGGCAACTCCCAGGGGAGGAGGGAGGGTTGTGAGGACCAATTCCTGCTGTCCCTGGAGAACATCTGTTACAGGTGAGTAATTATGCTTTCTCCAGAAACAAGCAGGAAGTCAGTCCTCACATATGGGACTCCCTAGCTCCAGGCTGCCGGGGACCGAACCACAACAACACCAATGACTACCAATAGGGAGGCCGTGAGTTGCAGAGGATGAGTTCCTACCAAGAGACTCTGCAGACCCCAGCATCACCATCAATCCAGTGGCCTGAACACAGAAGAGTCAGAGGGCAGGAGTTGCTTATACACCGAGAATGCTTCAGATTACTGCCTGGCCAAAGGCACTGTCCCTGTTGGACTCACTCTCAAGGCAACAGTGAGCTGCGAACATATGCACTGAAGACCATGTGGCGGCTTTACAAATTTCTGTCACCAGCACTGCGCATAGGTTGGCCACTGACATGGCCATAGCCCTCACACAATGAGCAGTGATCCGGTGCTCTAGGGAGAGGCCAACCCGCTCATAAGCAAGGGCAATACAGTCTGCCACCCAAGTGGACAGGGTTTGCTTGGTCACAAGTAGCCCCAGCCTGCTGGAGTCATAAGAGACAAAGAGTTGGTGAGCATTGCGGTGGCCCTGGGTCCTCTGCAGATAGGAGGACAGGGCCCTCTTACAATCCAACGTATGCAGAACAAACACTGACTTATCGGCATGAAGTCATGGGAAGAAGGTGGGGAGGACCACCTCCTGATTGAGGTGGAAAGCAGACACCACTTTCAGGAGGAACTTGGGGTGCATGTGAAGCAAAACCCTGTTCATATAGAACCTGTTATAAGGTGGATCCACCAGTGCCTGTAGCTCGCTCACTCTCCGAGCGGATGTCAAGGCCACCTTCCAGGAGAGATACCTCAAGTGGCAAGTCGCCAAGGGCTGGTGAGCTGTGAGAGCACCACATTAAGATCCCACTCTGGTGAAGGTGGGCAGAGAGGGGGCTTCAATAGCAAAAGGCCTCTGAGGAACATGAAGACCAGGGGCTGGCTTGAGAGGGGCCTCCCCTTCACAGGGTGATGGTTGGCACTGAGATGCACCCTGACCGAATTAGATTTCAACCCTGAGCGGGAGAGATGCAGCAGGTACTGCAGAATGAGCTGCAGATGGCAGAAGGGATTCTCATTCCGCTCTGCACACCATAGAGAGAATCTCCTCCACTTGAAGGCATATACCCTTCTGGTGGAGGGTTTCCAGGAGGCCAGGAGGATCTCTTGCACTTCGTCTGTGAGACTGAAAGGGGCCAGTGCTACCCTTTCAGCATCTATGCAGTTAACATCAGGGATGCCAGGTTGGAGTGGAGAAGGGAGCCTCCCTCCTGCAAAAGAAGATCCGGCTGACGGCCCAGTATCACCGGGGGTGACAATGACAGAGAGAGTAGCAGGGGGAACTAGGGCTGTCTGGGTCACCTGGGAGCAACCAGGATTATTGTGGCATGGTCGCTCTGGATCTTGAAAAGGTATTAGAGGGGTTGGTGGGAATGCATAAAGCAGGCCCCTCGACCATGAGACGAGAAAGGCATCTGCTGCCACCCTGCTGTGGTGTGGCTGAGGTGAGCAGAATCTGGGCAGCTGTGCATTGTCCAGGGAAGTGAACAGGTCCAGCCAGGGTTTGCCCTGAGGTGGAAGAGCCTCTGTGTCACCCTGGGATCCAGATGCCACTTGTGTGGGTGGAGAATCCTGCTGAGCCCCAATTCTGGCCCCTAGACTTCTGTCTCACTCTGAGAAGAGATCTTCACGCAACATCTCTAATCTTATCCATATCCTCTCCTTTCCCCTTCCACTCTCCCTTTCTCATGTGCCTTGTGGAACGCACACTCTGTCTCTAATAAACTTGCTTTTACTCATGATCTCTTTATCTCTAATGCTCTACATCTTCTTGCTCTAACTAAGACCTGGCTCCTCCCTGATGATACCGCATCTACTGCTGCTCTCTGTCATGGGGGCTACCAGTTCTCTCACACGCCTCATCCCACTGGCCGTGGTGGTGGTGTTGGGCTTCTACTTTCTCCCTCTTGTCAATTCCAACCTCTCCTGCTACCTCAGTCTCACTCCTTTCTCTCCTTTGAAGTCCACTCCATCCGCCTTTTCACTCCACTTCCTCTCCGGGTAGCTGTTATTTATCGTCCTCCTGACAAATCTGCTTCTACCTTCCTCACTGACTTTGACTCTTGGCTTTCCTTCTTTCTGGACTCCTCTTCCCCCACTCTTATTCTTGGGGATTTTAACATTCATGTCGATAACCCTTCTGATCCTTATGCTTTTAAGCTCCTCTCCCTTACCTCCTCGTTTGACCTCCAACTTTGTTTCACTGCCCCCACTCACCAACATGGCCACTGCCTTTGACCTGATATTTTTCTCGAGTTGTTTACCCTCGAACTTCTGTAACTCAGTTCTCCCCTTATCTGACCATCACCTTTTAAGCTTTAATCTTCATCACCCGCTGCCTCAGCCTCGTCCTGTCTCCTCCAACCTATTTAGAAATCTTCATGGTATTAATCTCTTGGCTCTCTCTTCCACCATTTCTTCATCTCTTTCTTCCACTATGTCATCTAAGTCTGTTGAAGAGGCAGTAACTTCCTATAATGCTGCACTCTCCTCGGCTCTAGATGCTCTCGCTCCGCCCATCCCACGTCCTGTGAGACGTTCTACACCCCAGCCCTGGCTTTCATCCACTACCCGCTATCTATGTTCCTGTGCCTGTTCTGTTGAGCGTGTTTCGCTCAAATCCTGCTCCCGTGCAGACTTTCTACACTTCAAATTCATGCTTGTCTCTTTACAGTCAGCCATAGCTCTTGCCAAACAAGACTACTATGTCCATCTGACTAACTCTCTTGCCTGTGATCCTCGCCGTCTCTTTACTACTCTCAGTTCTCTCCTCAGTGCCTCCACCTCTGGTCCCTCCCTCCCTTTCTGCCCAAACCCTGACTGACTATTTCCATGACAAAATCCACAAGATCACCCTCCAATTCCCCACTAAGTCAGTTACTTCCCCTCCTCCCCCTCTCCACTCCCAACTCTCCCCCCCCCTACCTCTGCTACCCTCTCTTCCTTTCCTGTGATCTCTGAAGAGGAAACCGCACACCTTCTTTCCTCCAAACTTACCACCTGCTCCTCTGATCCTATACCCACCCGTCTCCTAAGCCCCATCTCCTCCACCGTTATCCCTTCCATCGCTCATATTCTCAACCTATCGCTCTCCACTGCAACATTCCCTGCAGACTTCAAGCATGCTGTGGTCACACCTCTCCTCAAGAAACCCTCACTTGATCCCACCTGTCCTTCTATCGACCCATCTCTCTCCTTCCCTTCATATCTAAACTACTTGAACGTGCGGTTCACCGCTGCTGCCTCGACTTCCTCTCCTCCCATTCCCTCCTGGATCCCTTACAGTCTGGCTTTCGTCCTTTACACTCTACTGAAACAGCCCTTGCCAAAGCCTCCAGTGACTTGTTCCTGGCCAAATCCCAAGGCCTTTACTCTGTCCTCATCCTTCTTGACCTCTCTGCTGCTTTAGACACTGTTGACCACAACCTTCTCCTTGATACCCTGTTCTTGCTTGGTTTTAGGGGCTCTGTACTATCCTGGTTCTCCTCCTGCTGTTCCCATCACTCCTTCAGTGTGTGTTCTGGTGGCTCCTCCTCCTCTGCTACCCCGCTCCCAGTTGGTGTACCCTAGGGATGTGTCTTGGGTCTGCTCCTTTTCTCTCTCTATACCCAGTCCCTTGGTGCACTTATCTCTTCCCATGGCTTTCAGTACCATCTGTATGCCAATGACTCCCAGATCTACCTCTCTACGCCTGAAATCTCTCCGGCAATCCAGACTCGGATCTCTGCCTGCCTTTCTGACATTGCTGCCCGGATGTCTCACCGCCACTTGAAACTGAACATGGCCAAGACTGAACTTCTTATCTTTCCCCCTAAAACCTCCCCTCCTCTTCCTCCCTTCTCAGTCTCTATGGATAACTCTGTAATCCTTCCTGTTTCCTCGGCCCGCAATCTGGGGGTTGTCTGACTCCTCTCTCTCTTTCTCCACACATATCCAGCTCGTAGCCAAGACCTGCCGTTTCTTTCTCTACATTAGCAAAATCCACCCCTTCCTTTCTGAACACACTACTAAAACGCTTATCCACTCCTTAATCACCTCCCGTCTTGACTACTGTAACCTACTCCTTGCTGATCTCCCTTTGAATCATCTCTTTCCCCTTCAATCTGTTCAACACTCTGTTGCGCGACTAATCTTCCGCCAGCCTCGTCATGCCCATATTACTCCTCTTCTCAAGTCACTTCATTGGCTCCCTATCCGTTTCCGCATCCAGTTCAAACTTCTCCTCCTGACCTATAAATGCATTCACTCTGCGGCTCCTCAGTACCTTTCTTCTCTTATCTCTCCTTATAACCCCCCTTGGGGACTCCGCTCTTCTAGCAAACTACTTCTATCTGTGCCCTCCTCTTCTACTGCTAACTCCAGACTTTGTTCCTTTCACATTGCTTCACCTTATGCCTGGAACAAACTACCTGTATCTGTACACCAGGCACCCTCTCTAACCCTCTTCAAATCCATGTTGAAAACTCACCTCTTCGCTGCTGCTTTTGGATCTTGACTCACCTGATCTCCTTTCTTTCCCCTTCTCTTTCCCTAGTTGTTATCCCTGCTTACACTCTCTGTGTTTGTCTTGTGTTTTGTCTTGACTAGATTGTAAGCTCTGATGAGCAGGGACTGTCTCTTACATTTCTGTACAGCGCTGCGTACAACTGGTAGCGCTATATATAAATGCTCAGTAGTAGTAGTAGCCTATCCACCAGGAGGTTGTCCTGGCCCAGCACGTACAATGCTCTCAGGAGCATGCTGTTGCGCACTGCGAAGGAGTGGAGGGCTACCGCCTCCTGACAGAGGGAGTAGGAGCCCATACCTGCCTGCTTGTTCACATAGAACATGGCAACCTGATTGTCTGTATGAGGACTGAGAGGTTGCTCAGGAAGTAGCAGAAGGCCTGTAGGGCCAGGAAGATAGCCCTGAGCTTGAGGAGGTTGATTTGTAACGGAGATTCATCTGGGGACCAGTTTCTATGAGTACAATGACCCTCGCAATGTGCGCCCCAGCCCGCCAAGAAGGCATCTGTTGTTAGGATCTTTTGTGGTGCTGGTATTTGGAAAGACATCCCCACCCTGAGATGTTGCGGGGACTGCCACCAGTTGAGGGAGTACGCCAGTTGGTGGATGACCCTTACCCTGTCTCTCAGCTTGCCTGTGGCCCTGTGTCCATTGGGATCTGAGGCACCACTGGACTGCTCACATGTCCAGGCGAGCCAAGGGCGTGACATGAACTGTGGAAGCCATGTGGCCTAATAAGCAGAGGAGATGGCAGGCTGGCACTGATCTGCAGCTTTGAACCTTCTCCGCTAACTGCATCAGGTGACGGGTCCTCTCTATCGGGAGGAAGGCCTTGACCTGCAGTGTCCAGCTGGGCTCCTATGAACACCAGGTCTTGAACTGGGGAGAGGCTGGACTTGGGGTAGTTGATGACGAAGCCCAACTTCTGCAGGGTGTGAATTGTAAGCCTTGCAGCTTGGCTGGCTTCGAGAGCCGTGCTGCCAATGATGAGCCAGTCGTCCAGGTAGTTGAAGACGGGGCCCCCTGGAGGCACTCATGGGAAGCCACAACCGCCAGGTACTTTGTGAAGACCCTTGGAGAGGAGGCAAGGCCGAATGGCAGTACCCTGTTATGGTAGTACTGCCCTCCCACCACGAATCTCAGGTACTGTCTGTGGGACGGATGGACTAGGATGTGAGTGTACGTGTCCTTAAGGCCCAAGAAGCAGAGCCAGTCTCCCTGGCGGAGGTAAGGCAGCAATGTCCCAAGGGAGAGCATCTTGAACTTCTCCCTCACCAGGAACTTGTTCAAGCTGCGCAGGTCCAGGATGGGCTAGAGGTCCCCTGTTCTTTTTGGGACAAGGAAATACCTTGAGTAGAACCCCTTTCCCCAGAGATGTTGAGGTAAAGGCTCCACTGCCCTGTCCCTGAGTAAGCCTGCGAGTTCTGTGATGAGCAAGGCCTGATGGAGGAGAGACCATGATGGTTCTCCAGGGAAGAATTATGGAGGGTTCTGCTGTAGATGGAGTTGGTAACCCTCCTTCACCACCTGCAGGACCCACTTGTCCGTGGTGATGTTGGACCAATTGCAGGCAAATGAGGCCAGCTGACCCCCTGTAGGCTGAGGTGGGACTCCTGGGGGAGGGGAGGCCCTGCCCAGGGAGTCAAAAGCTTCCCCCCGGTTGGGTGGGGGCTGGTGTCTGAGGCTTGTGGGCCTTGGACTTTCAGATCCCATGCCCCTGGCTTTTAGGCTGTGAGGCCTGGTGCTGCTGTCCCGAGTAAGGCTGGTAGGACCCGGTCTGGTGATAGCCCTTTTTCCTCACGTCCCCCGGAGAATCTGGGGTCAGACTCCCGAAAACTCACCAAGGAGGACCGGATCCCCGAGGAGCGTGACCAAGATCTCGATCGACACCGAGGACTTACCAGAAGCCGATGGTGCTCGGTGTCCAGCTTGACTCCCAGGGACTCCCCCAAGGCCGAGGGGCCCGGTGTCGGGGCCGATGATGCTGAAAAACCAGACATAAACACCCGCTGCAAGGACAGGATGGAGGAGATGCTCTGCTCCATGGTCGCCATTCAGGATTCGAGGCCCGATGGCTGTGCAACCTTCGGCATAGACACCGAGGGCCTTGGGTCCGACGCAGGCACTCCAGAGAGTGCGTCCTCGAGGAAGACTAAAGGTTCATGGGTCCTGGCGTGGTCTCTGCCGGCCAAGGACTCCTGTCTCGAGACTTTCTGAGGGTGCTTTTTGGAGTCACCCAAGTCCTGCCGCGAGACTTTGCCAGGTTTCATCGGAGGCTCTACCAGGAGCAGAGCACCTTGATATTTCTGGCAGCAGACCCTGTTTCAAATAATATGCCTGGTCAAGAAGTAAGTTAACTGTGGAGAAAAATCCACACCAGGAGAATCAGAGATGTACCCTGAGACTCCCAGGCTAAAATGCAGCCAACCCAGCAGAGCAGGAAGTGGCCCCAAGGTAGGCATAGACTCCCCCCCCCCTCCCCAGTCAAAACCAACCTTATCAGCAATAGCTTCAGTTCCTGCCAAAACTGTGGGAATCTGCGACTGAGGACACAGCCAAACATTAGAGGCTTCAGTATTCAATGGCGGCAAAGCCATAGGCCCCGAAGACCCAGAGTCTTTTAAAGATTGCTCTTCGGAGTGACTGCCCCCCCTCGCAAACCCAGCAGACCCCTGCAGAAGAATTGTGGCCACGGCAGCGCCCACTACATAATCTGCTTTCCCCGCTAGCATTAGACACTGCCAGAACTTCCCACTGAAAAAAACGAAGAGCAGAGCAAATAAATACGTAGCAAGAAAATAAAAGAAAGTGAAAGTGAAAAGGCACAGAAACACCTCCAGCAAAAGGCACCGCTTACCAGCACCTCTGGTTCTCACTGCTTCTCCTGGCTGCTGTTGATTTTTTTTTTTTTTAAAGACAAAAACATAAAGGGCCAGTCAGCAGCAAATAAAGTTCCCGGGCTCCCTCCCAAAAGTAGGGGGAGAGAGAAGTGAGAACCTCAGCTGACCTCCACAGAGGTCACTGGATGGAGAGGCAATCGTTTTCAGAGGAGGGGGGCTTGGTAATTGAGTTTACACTCCACACAGCACAATGTGCTATGTAAACAGCACTGGTCACAGGCAGGGGCAGCTCAAGGCAATCTGCTGCCTGAGTTCACGGATGAGATGGTGCCCCCCACCCTATAGAGGTGGGCGGGGCTTTTTCAGAGCCAATCAGGGACCGAACCAAACCAAAAAGCCAATTCGATTATATGGAGGAAATGCAAGATGTTCGCACACCAAGGAACTAAAAGAGAGCAAGAACAGCACAGTTTATAAAACCAAATTATAACTCATTTTTATTTTGTTGTTATAAACTGTGTTATGGTTCTTGCTTTTTCTTTTTCAACATATATTTTGCATCCACAGTGGGAGCAGAGAAGAACCAGGACATTCATCCACAGAACTCAATATCTTAAAAAATAAAAAAAATAAAGACTTCCAGTGATGTCATCAGGGCAAATGGTGGTGTAAAGGGTGAGCTCCATCACCAGAGCCTGCAATAAGGGGGCTAATGTACCACTCAAAGCGATAACTGTGAGGGGCGAAGGAGAGGCAGTACCAGAGACCAACCTGACACAGAGGAGCGGGGGGAAAAACGTATCGGGCGGGTGTACACCTGCAGGAACGCCGCCGCTTGCAGAGACTCATAGAGGGCCATCCCCCCTGCAGACCGCGTGGCAGTGGAGTGGCAGAGAGCTGGGCGGTGAACCCACTGTCAAGAGCGGAGAAGGCATAACCGGCATCGTTGGAGGCACAAGGTAGGAGGCAAACGGAGCAGGGCCGCTGCCGAGACTCGCAACAGAGAAATGCGAGCCAGAGGCACTGTCCCTGATCGGCACGGGAAGCCCCGCACGGATACCGGGGGAGTGGAGCAGACCGGAAAATAGAGCCTGCGAGAGGGGAAGGCAGCAGCGACAGAGTCAAGTGGCCACGGAGGGTGGGGGCAGGAGCCCGGTGTAAGCAGGTCGAAGTGGGCTCGAAGTGCTGAACTGCGGAGCAGCGGAGTGCAGCTGCAGAGGGCCTCGGAGATTGGAGGAACATCCCAGAGAGGCAGGTGAGCAGACGGGATGGAGGAAGTAGCCCCGGCAGGGGAGAAGAGGAGGAGTAGCGCCTCAGGAGAGCAGAACAAGGCCTGGTGGGGGAGAAGTGCTGACTTTGCAGCAGAAAGGACCATAAGATTCCAACTACAGGAGTAGGGTGTAGGGCTGCCCTACTTGCCCACTCCTGACACGGATAGAGAGGCCTGTCAGCAGTTCAGGACAACGGAAGAGAAAGAAGAGGAACGTGGCCTCAGGGAGGAGCGACCGACCAGGGAATATCTTGACAACCTGCAAGCCACCTAGAGACATCCAGGGTCAGTATGGAAAAAAATAAAGGTGGTCTGTCCGTCCGGAAGAAGTTGGTGGACTTCCGCTCCCCCTATGCAGCAATTAAAGGAGGAAGGGAGGGGTAGAAGGATGGCCGACCGCAGCCTGATGAACAGCACAATTTGATGGAAGAGTTTGTCAGACGGCTGCCTAGGGTGAGAACTTACACAATCTTGACGATGCATATATTCATATGATTCTTGCAAGGTATTGTGGGTATTGTAGTTCATTCACTCCCAAACACAGCTGATGACAATAATTTAAGTTGTGAAACCAAGTGGTAAGATCAATAAAATACTTCTTTTATTGATGGGGTTTAATTCACCCAGCACATGTATGCTTGATAGCACTATAAATGAGGTTACTTGCTTGCAGTGTTTAAAATGGATAACAAAAAGTCACAAAGTAAACCAGAAACAACCTTCAGCTTGTCAGGCAATTAGCTAATGTTTTCTTAGCAAATAATTACCAAATACAAAGGCACAAAGTAAAGAATAAACTTTGCTGGTTAGGTTAACTTCTGCTTATTTTCCACGCCGATCTCAGCAGTGATTCTCCCTTGCTCACCCACACAATCAGGTGCAGCCCTAATTACTACCAATGAACCAGCTGAAAGCCTTTAGCTGGCTGGCTGCTACTGTGTGAGCCCAAATCCTGCTTTAAGAGCTGTTTGCAGTGGAAATAAAGAACAAAGTTAGGTTTCTTTGTGATGGCTGATGTGTTTGCTCAGAGAAGGCTTAGCAATAGCATTTAGATAGAGAACAGTCCATATAAACTGTATTTTCATCTGCTGTATCTCCCTCTTCATCAACAATCATAGGGTCAATATCATACATTGGCACAGATGAGTCTTTCATTAAGGCACTATCATGAGAATGCTTATTCCCTTGCTGCCATTCTCTATTATAGATAGGGTCTGGATCAGTGTTCATACCTGAGGCTCTCCTGCTATCATTATTCCTCTCTGTATAGCCTGGCCAATATGTAATCCAATTCTGATGTCCAGCCTTCCAATCTTGATCCCTGGACACTGGATCTTCTCTCACATACCTTCTGGCCTTGGTCTGAAAGTCCCTTCCACATGCAGTCTTCTCTCTTCCAGGTAGCCACTGGTGATTCCTATCTCTGCCACTCCATTCCTCTGGCTGAATCCAGTCCGATGGACTCTGCTGGCTTTTGGAATACCTCCCAGTATGAGTACTGCCTTGGAATCTCCCAGACCTTCCAATGGCCTTTCTTCTCTTCCTTCCAGATAGTTTCCTTCTCTCTCTATCTGCTTGGCTTGGCTTCTGTTTCTCCAGGTGATACTGGTGCTTGAGCGCGTAGCCGTTGCTGTCTCTGTATCTCTTCCTCCCTCTGTAGCTGAAACTGTTTCCTGAAGAATAAGCTCTACTCTTATCCTGTTCTAATGTGTGCTGCTCCCTAACACAGCGCAGCTGTGTTGAATCAGGCCCTGCCCTTTGAGATGAGTGCTTAGGGATTACCTCATAGCTCTCTTGATTGCACCTACATTCTCTCACTTCAGCCCCTCTCATGGCTGCTGGAAACCTGGTGCATTCTGGGACTGGTAGTCTTTTATGTGAAAACTCTGTTTTCTTGCTTCTACCAGAACTGACAGGTTGCTTGTTCAGAGTCACATCATCTTTTCTATAGCTCCTACCTGAGCTATGATAAGCTTCCTTATCACAAGTTGGAGCGGAGCTGCAGCCCAGGAGGGGTAGCTAAATTGAAAGCATGGCTCACCAAGCTAAAAGATGAGATTAAGATGGATATAGGTGGGGTGACGCGTGAACTTAAGGAGTCCATACAATCTTTGAGGCAAGATATTGTGGACACTGGAAATTGCATGGAAGAACTGGAGACCCAGACGGAGCACCAAAGGGAGGAAATTGAGGATTTACAAAAAGGCTGGGAGGACCTCAAGCGGGCTCAGGAGGAACAGCAGGTGAAAGTAGAAGATTTGGAGGATAGATCTCGGAGATGTAACCTACGCATACGGGGCCTCCCAGAGGAACTCAAATACCGAAATTGTGAAGAAGTAGTCGTTAAAATCTTCAGATCTTTAATAGCGACAGCGGATCTGGATGGGGGCACTACGATAGAACTGTTGCAAATAGAACAGGCACATAGGGGCTTAGGCCCCGTAAGAGACAATAAACCAAGAGATATAGTAGTGTGCCTAGGCTCCTTTAAAACCAAAGAACAGCTGTTGAGCACGGCGAGGAAGGTGCGGCAGTTCACCTGGGATGAACATCAACTGGAGTTCTTTCAAGATCTCTTCTTGGGAACGTTGCAGCGCAGACGCAACCTTAAGGAGGTGACGGTATATTTGAGAAGAGAGGACATAAGATATAAATGGCTGTTCCCGTTCGGTTTACTGATAACGACCAAGGGGAAGTCGAGAAGGGTGCAGACAAAAGAGGAAGCTTGGACGGTGCTTAAAGAAATGGGTCTACCTAACTTACCAGAGGGGGAGAGATCACCAGCAGGGAATCCAGCATCGCCTGCAATGTCATCCAATCCACAAAAGAATGCCCAGCGATGGCACAGAGTTCCAGTGGCGGGGCGACGTCTGGTGAGACTGAATAGAGAGAGTCAAGGAGCACAAGAGGCGAAGAAAGGCGCTGGCTGAAAATATGGACTCTGTGTTCAGTGCTCTACTACAATGTATTTCTCCGGCAATGCTGTAGAATTATATAAGTGGGGGGAGGTCAATGGGCGACGATTAGGGTAAGGGGGGGGAAGGGTAGGGGTGGATGGAGGGGGATGAATATAAACGAGGTGGGAGAGTCAGGGGGAGGGGAAGGAAGGTCAGAGAGGGTAGGAGATAGGGGTTGGGTTAGGGAATAGGAAGAATGGGTAGTGTTGGAAGGGGAGCTATGGGGGGCAGTGTAGAGATAGAGGGGGGATGTGGAATGGAGTGGTACAGATAGGCATGGCCTGATAATCAGTCACCACAATGGAAGACGCATCTCTCTTTAAGAGAGGGGGGAAGGTTTGGGGGGGTGGGGAGGACCGGGGTAAAAGAGGGGAGGGGGAGGGGGGGATAGGGGTATAGTTGGGAAGGCCATAAGAGTAAGGGGGGGGGAAACGGCAGAATGGGTGAATTAAAACTAGTCACACTCAATGTAAAGGGACTTAACTCGCCTTTCAAATGACAGAAAATGTCGACTGAGCTTGCACGCCAAAAGGCGGAGATAGTGATGATTCAGGAAACGCATCTAACAAAAGCCACAGAGTACCTGCTAAAGCCAAAGGGCTATGGGGTGTGCATTCATGCCTCTAATACAGTAGAAAAGAAAAAAGGGGGAGTGGCTATACTGCTTGCTACTAGGTTAAAAGTGCAGCTGCATTCTATGGTAAGGGATAAAGCGGGGAGATATGTATTGGTGCGGTTGAAAGTGGGGAATTTATGGTACTGCATAGTGAATGTATATGCACCAACAGGGGCCCAGCGTGAATTCTGGACAAAACTGAATGAGCGAACGAACACAAGGAGCAGGAGATGTTTAGAAGAAGGTCTTTATTGTGCACAGGACACCCCAACGCGTTTCGGCAACGCCTTCCTCAGGGGGAGGAACACTAATAAATACAATCAAAATGTGTACATTAAAAAACAATGTGTACATTAAAAAAACAGTTAAAAATATATTAAAAAACATTTTTAAAATATGAAAGCACCGGCAGGACATGAAACATAGATTATTATAATAATACAACAATAAAAACAATACAAAACACACAAAGAACAAAGCAGGGCTGAGGGAACAAAACAATTATATCTAAAGCAGTGTATAAAGAGAAGGAACAGAACATAAAGATCACAAGGATAGTGTGAAAGCATGCTATATGTGCCATATGAGTAAAACTAATATGCTAATGAAATTGACATAAAATGATGTGACTAGGGTACATCTCTTATATCAACTGGTGGAGCACAGAGGACGAAGAGCCTGATAGGGCCAGGCAAATTACATATAATTATGAACAATAAAGAAGTGAGTAATAGATACTATCTAACTAAAACTTCATGCACAAAGACAAATAAGCACAGAAATAAAACAATGAGTATATGATAATCTGAATATTAAAAAAGAGAATAAAACTAGGGTACATCTCTTATATCAACTGGTGAGCGTAAGAGACAACAAGCCTGATAGGGCCAGGCAAATTGCATATAATTATGAACAATAAATAAATGAGTAATAAATACTATCTAACTAAAACTTCATGCATAAAGACAAATAAGCACAGAAATAAAACAATGAGTATATGATTATCTGTATATTAAAAAAGGGGGAATAAAACACAATAATCATCTAAGAAGCATAAAAAGATAGAGATACATTGATATTAAAAAGTGAAACTAAAAATTACCAATACAAAAAAGATAATTTAAATAGGGGGGAGTTTTAATAATAAAACCAGAAAAGCAAATAAAATCATAAAAATAAAAATAAATATAGGGAAACAGGACAAATGCTTGACAAAGGGCATATAGGACAATCAAAATTGGAAAACATACACCTTTCTATGGGCTCACTCAGAATTACAACTGTATACGAAAATATAACCCAGGGGGACCATGGTGTACTATCACAACCCAAAATAAAAACATATAATGAAAACAAGAACCTCTAAATTGTATTAAAAATGGAAAAATACTATACTAACATAATGAATACTACTATTAAAATTTAAAAATTATATATAATAATAATGAATATGTTGTTAATCCTATGAGGAAGATATGTGGAATTGATGATAGTATCAAATACCCAAGAGACTCCTTGCAGTGTGGCAAAAACTCATCTGGTAACACAAGTGAGGTAGCAGGAGTGAAGCGCTATTCAGAATAAATGCCGTTTAAGCAAACCTTATATGCAATAGTGGCAAACATACAGAGGTGGAAAGAAACAAGAAAATGCAAGTGTATCCCAGAAAACAATTGCACCGTATGAGCAATATGCAAATGAGATAGGCATGGAATACCTTGATAGCACGGCGAACTGTGAGAAGTAGAGTAAATTAACACCAAACTTATCCTTATGATGCCATTACCCAAGGTGCAAACTGCAACCACCAATTCAATTACATGACGACAATAGGGAAGCCGGGGTGGGGAACGCAGTGAGAACTTGCAGAAGGTAAACGGCTAAATATCCCAGCAAAATCGTGTATCCAAGGAGGGGAGCCGGTGAGAATTAAAGCCGTGGAGGATGGTGCGCCACCGTGAAACACATTATCCCATGAGATAAGTCAAAAGCACACCAGCAGAATGGAGGAGTGAAGGCAGTGGTAAGGCAGGCTGGCGCCACGATGCCAAATATATATAAAACCACACCGACTCCAGTAAAGAAAAGGGTATAACTCAAGAAAATCAGGCCAAAAAATTATATATATAAAAATTAGATGAAAAAAATAGTAAAAGAAGGGGGAGATGTCACTAATATAATGAGGGTCCGAGTACTCACCCGTATGCACTTGGTTAGAAACCTCACCAACTAGTGTAAAGGCGAATCACAATGTTGCTAAAAAAGAATGATAGGCAGTCAAACCAAAGAAAACGCAGAGAAAAAAAGAAGAATCTCATAGAGAGGAAACACCATCCGATGTACTCACGATCTGTCAAATCTCAAACTGCAAAGTCAGCCGTGTCAAACAAGAATGTAGCACTCAAAGCATGTAAACCAGCTGAAAGGATTAGGTGGCTGAACTGCAGTGCTATTTAAATAACGATTTTGGCGCCAACTTTAAAATAACGTGACACAAGGGGGAGGAGTTTCAGGCATGTTAGACTAAGGTGATTGAAGGAAGGGGGGCGGAGCCACTTGAATCATGAAACACTAAGGTGTAAGAAGGGAATCTTCAGACGTGCTACAATAAAATGGGAGAGACAGAGAGGATGATATTTGTATATAACTACTCAAAGAATGGCAGGAATAAGATGATGAAAAATGTATAATAATAATAAAGAGAAATGAAGAGAACTATACTAGAGGGAAGGGGTGGTCAGCCCAAGAAAACTGATAAATCCGCCTCCTGATTCAAACCAAATGGTTCCAAAGTGTTGAATTCATAAATGAACCGTTGCTCAAATCTTAGCAGAGTTTTCTCTATATTGCCCCCCCTCCAGTGTGGAATGATGGTTTTAAGCACCATGAATTTAATGTCACTGACGTGATGATTCATGTCCACCCAATGAGAAACCAGAGGTTTATCCGGATGTTTCCTAGAAATATTGCTGCGATGTTCAATTATGCGGGTACGGACCTGTCTCAAAGTTTTACCAATATATAATTTCTGACATGGGCATTGTATTAAGTAGATTACGTTAGCCGTTCTACAATTAGAATAATGGTGTAAGAAACACTTGCGGCCAGTATTATTATCCAAGAAAAAATCTTTAACTATGATGGCATGTGTGCACACCGAGCAGTTGCCGCAGTTATAATGGCCCTTGATGGTTGGGGAGGGCCTATTCCCAGTCAGAGCAGATGAAACAATTGAATCAGACAAATTGGAGGTACGCTTATAAGCAATCATTAATCTTTTAGTGGCAAAAGCCGGAATGGTGGAAAGAAGATGCCACTCTTGTTTTAAGATGTTGACTATGTCTTTAGAGCAGCCCGAGAATGTTAAAGGACAGACAATTCTATCGGAATGTGTGCGTGTAATCTTTTCAAGAAGAGAAGAACGGTCGATGGCACATGCTCTCTGATAGGCTTTCTTAATACAGGGTGCAGGGTACCCACGCTGTGCAAACCTGCTCATCATGTCTGCAGCATGATGTTCAAAATCCTTGTTGTCGGTGCATAATCTTTTAATCCTTAAAAACTGGCTAACCGGAAGGTTATTCTTAAAAGATGGATTATGGCTGCTATCGTATTTGAGAAATGTATTACGATCCGTGGGTTTACGGTAAAGTGTTGTAGAGAAACCTGAGTTGGACTTTTTGATAAGAATATCTAGATAGGAAATCTCTTTGCTATCATAGTTGCCTTCAAATTGTAAGTTTGAGTCTAGTGTGTTAAGCCACATATGAAAAGTCTGTAATAGTGTCTCCGTGCCATGCCATATCATGAAAACATCGTCGATATAGCGCTTCCAAAGAAGCACGTTAGATTGATATGGATGACATGTCAAGAAGGTAGTCTCAAAATTAGTAACGTACAAATTTGCTATGTCGGGCGCCATGGGAGAACCCATGGCCACCCCTTTAATCTGCTTATAGAAGATACCTCTAAAACAGAAATAATTTTCGGTCATGGCCAATTCTGCTAACTGTGTGAGAAAGAAGGTCGGAGTACGTACAGGTTTAGGTCTCCTAATTAAAGTATTGGCTAACACCTCTAAGGCAGCCTGTTGTGGAATGTTAGTATATAATGAGCGGATGTCATAAGTGACCAGGAACACATCTTCAAAGGACCTTGAAATGACTGTAGAATCTGTATGATATGTGTAGAGTCCCTAACATAAGAGGATGCTTGTGTGACAAAGGGTCTCAAATGTACATCAAGAAGTTTCGATAAGGGCTCAAAAAGTGATCCGATCGCCGATACTATAGGCCGTCCCGGTGGATTCTGTAGAGATTTATGAATCTTGGGAAGCATATATATAGTAGGTGTGATAGGATGTGAGACAGTGAGATATGAAATTTCTTTCGTAGTGAGGTACCCTGCTTCTTTGCCAATATACAGCAAAGTATCAACCTTCTGTCGCAGTCGGTCAGTAGGGTCATCAAAAATCTTTAAATAGTATTCTGTGTCATTCAGTTGGCGCAGGACTTCTGTTATGTATGTGTCTTTATCCTGTATGACTATGGCCCCACCCTTGTCGGCTGGCTTGATAATGATATCATGGTTGGACTTTAAACTCTGAAGGGCTGTCTTCTGAGGACGAGTCAAATTATAAAAAGGTCTCTTGGTGTGTCTTATACAGATGGTTAATCCTGCTGAGGACAACCGACTCATATGCCGCAATCATAACATTAGGTTTGCACGAGGGCATCCATGTAGACGATTTTTTAACAACCGAAGGGCCAGGTACATCATTGCTAGGTACGTCAAAAAAATGATCTACAATTTTTAATTTTCGGAAAAATTTAAACAACTCAACATGAGTGGCAAACCTGTCATGAGACTTGGTGGGTACGAAAGAAAGGCCCTTATTAAGGACTTCAAGTTCTGCCTCTGATGGTAAATATTTGGAAAGATTGATAACTGCATCTAGAGGTCCCAGTCGAGTTGCCTCTTGGCCATTAGGCCCTGACTGTGCGTTCTCATGCGTTGTGGGTATTGTCTGTTCGGTGAATGCCTGGGCCTGTATGGACGATGTTGCGGCGACTTTGGGGACAAATTTCTTTTTCCTTTTTCCCATAGCCTGTCCATCATAAAATCCCGTCGCTTAACATAATTGTTCTCTTTCGTCGGGGGTCGTTCAGTGGAAAATAGGGAAGCGGAGGGGTTGACCTGTTCTCGTGAGTGATGTCTTGTTCTTTTAGTGTGTCTTTCGACTTCGGGAGTAATGGATGGGGACCTGGATCTATTTCTTACATTACCCCTTGGGTTGTTTCTATAAACCTGTCTAGGTGACTCCCTCCTTCTATAGGAAAAATTTCTCTTCCTATCCCTAAGGTCGGATTTGTTGTAGGTCCAATAGTACACCATGTTCAACCTGTAATCATCTTCATCTCGCTTCAATTTTTTAATCTTCTTCTCTTTCACACCTTTCTTATAATCCAACGTATTCTGGTCAAATTTCCTTTTTTCAAAATCAAATTGTGCATCTTTCTTTTTGAGATGTTCAATCTTCTGTTCTACTTGAGGTTTTAAAACCTCAGCCCTGCGTTTAGATGTGTTAATTAAAAGAATCATTAAGTCTAAAGAACATTTGTTCAGAATCTTAATCCAGTTAGACATAAAAATTTCATCATCCTTGAACATGCCGGGTGCTTTCTGAACTCGTAGGCCTCTAGGTATAATCTTTTTCCTACAGTACTCAAGTAGAGAGGCTGCGTGTAAATCTTCTCTGATCAAGCGCTGTGTAAGCCACACACAATCTTGCCACTCATCCTCTAAATCAGGAACACCCTCTTCTTCCGTGTAGAAAGGGTCCTCTGGGAGCATGGAGCGTAATTCATCCTCTTTAAAGCTGAGGACCTCTTTCCACGGGGAAAACATGGCTCCGAGGAGACCAGGGACACAAGGAGGAGCTACCTCCCGCAGAGAGTCCAAACGAACACAAGGAGCAGGAGATGTTTAGAAGAAGGTCTTTATTGTGCACAGGACACCCCAACGCGTTTCGGCAACGCCTTCCTCAGGGGGAGGAACACTAATAAATACAATCAAAATGTGTACATTAAAAAACAATGTGTACATTAAAAAAACAGTTAAAAATATATTAAAAAACTGAATGAGGACATGGGGAAAATGGGGGAGGGTATCCTTATATGTGGAGGTGACTTTAACCTCACGTGGAATCCAGCCCAAGATGCCACAGGGACAAGAGTGGGTAAGCAGGCGGACAGGAATAGATATTGTGAATTTGTCATGCAGCATTGTTTGATAGATGCCTGGAGATTACAGCATCCAGGGAGGAGGCAATTCTCGTACTTTTCACCAGTACATGGGTCATACTCACAAATAGATGCCATCTAGGTTTCAAAGGACGTGGGGGGTCAGATAGTGGGGGCTGAAATGGCGCCTATAACGTGGTCTGATCACGCTCCAGTGGTGGTACGCTTAGAGATGGAGGAGGAGAAAGGGAAATGAATACAGTTTTGGAGGTAAAATGAGTCATTGTTGGAGGATGGGAGGGTCCAGGAGGCCATAGAATGGGAAACTCGGGAGTACTTCAAATTTAATGATAATGGGGAGGTCGCGTGGGGAGGAGTATGGGATGGGTATAAGGTTGTGATGAGAAAAGTATTAATTAAATGGGGGGCGCGGACCAAGAAGGAAAAAGAGACAGGGAGTGGGCGCTAAGGGAGCGTCTGATGGAATTGGAAGACCTGAAAGGGCAAGGGCAGATGGGAGCCTACAGAGGGCAGGTTTTGGCAGTGTGAGCTCAGTTAAATGAGCTGCAGGCCGCAAAGATACAGTACCAGATGCAGCTCTTAAGGCAGGAGGTTTTTGAGGGAGGAAACAAAGCGGGGAGATATCTGGCGCAAAAGCTGAAACAGAGGAAAATGCGCTCACACATCATACGAGTCTGTAAAAGGGGAGGGGAGGTGGCAACAAAAGATGGGGTGATCAGAGATGCCTTTAGAGAATATTATCAGGAGATGTATAAAGCCAGGGACTCCCCATCGGATGAGAGAGTAAAAAGCTACCTTGATTCTATAGACTTGCCAAAACTGGAGGAGGAGGAGCAAGTGGAAATTAACCATCCTATACGAGGGGAGGAGGTGCAGAGGGCAATTAAGCAGCTAAAATTAGAAAAGGCGCCAGGGTTGGACGGGCTAACAGCGCGATTTATAGACAATTTGAAAATCTCTTGATTGAGCCCCCTGGTGAAGTTATTTAATCAACCCAGGGAGGGAGGGAAGTTAGCGGGCATGATGGGGTGGGCGGGTATAACGGTAATACCCAAAGAGGGGAAGGACCCACAAGAGTGTGCATCTTATAGACCCAACTCGCTGCTCAATCTGGACGCTAAATTGTTTGCTAAGATACTCACCACGCGGCTCAATAAGATTATAGGGAAATTGATACATCAAGATCAAGCGGGCTTTATCCCGGTAGGGAAGTTGCTGACAATATCAGAAAGATCCTTAATATTATCTGGTCCATCGAGCGGAGTGGGGAGGAGGTCTTGCTGCTATCGTTGGATGCGGAAAAGGCTTTTGACCAGGAGTCCTGGCCCTTTCTTTTCCAGGTATTGGAGAAAGTGGGATTGGGGAAAGAGTTTTTAACATGGGTAAAGGCTCTTTATAATCAGCCCAAAGCTTGTGTGAGGGTGAATGGGACCCACTCGGGATTTTTTCGAACAGGGGAGGGAAACAAGACAGGGATGCCCCTTATCACCGCTGCTATTTGCAATAGCCTTGGAACCTTTTGCACAGCGGGTAAGAGAACGGGCCGATATATTGGGAATTAGGGTGGGAAAGAGTGCATATAAAATTTCTCTCTTTGCGGACAATATTATTTTAAGCATGGCCAGACCCCAGGTAAGCATCCCAATAATAATGTGGGAATTAGAAGAATATGGTAAGTTATCAGGCTTTACAATTAACTGGGCTAAATCGGAAATCTAAAACTTAGCGGTACCACAGGATGTACAGGAATACTTGAATAAGAAATATCCCTTTAGGTGGGCTCGGGAGAGCATCCGGTACCTTGGTATCCGTATAAGCAACAGGACGGAAGCGCTCTATCAACTCAACTATGTGAAAGTACTTGGGCAGATAGAGAGCTGGTTGGATGGGTAGGAGAGGGGACATCTTTCATGGTTTGGGCGTATAGTGACTGTAAAAATGATGCTAGTGTCACGCTTACTGTTCTTGTTTCAGACACTCCCAATCAGGATACCGCAGAATAGACAAAATCGGGTACAAAGGCTGGTTAACAAATTTATATGGGTACAGAGGCGTCCCAGGGTGGCGATGCGAGTCTTGCAGAAAGCAAAAGGAGAGGGAGGGTTGGGTGTGCCTAATTTGAGAAAATATTATGAGGCTGCACAGTTGAAAAACATTTATGAGTGGCAAAGAGGCACAAGGAAACAATGGGTCCAGATGGAGCAGGAGTTGGCAGAGGGTGTGGGCTTGGAACGAGTGATATGGAGGGGGAGTAAGAGTCTCGATACTTGACTCCTTAATCCCATGGTAGTGCACAGTTTGCAAATTTGGAAATGCTATAAGACACAGCTAGTACATGATAAAGGCTACATTCAGGGCATGACCATAGAGGCATGTTTTGAGAAGGGGCAAGGGCCCGAGGTGCATATCCTGTGTAGATGGGCAAGGGGAGGGCTGACACACGTACACCACTTCCTCCACGCCCAGGGGATCTACGAGTTTGAGGGTCTTAAAGACCTCTATCGGTTGAAGGAGAGTGATTACTTTGCATATCTGCAACTTCGCCACTTTCTCCGACACCCGAAGGTATGGAGTGATTTATGGGACAATAGAGGCTGGTTTGAAGCCTTATGTTCAGGCCATCTGGGTCAAAAGAAGGTGTTGTCCAGAATTTACAAGGGTCTGCTGGAGGCGGGCGAGAGCAAATTGAGCTATATGGTGAAATGGGAGGAAGATCTGGGGGTGAGTTGGACTGATGAGGTAATGGACAAGATAATCCAGACCATCGCAAATGTATCAATTGCTATGCAAATAAAAGAAAATGCCTATAAAGTATTATTTAGATGGCACTGGATGCCAGTGCGTAGGAAACGGGTTGGAAAAGGGCAGGATGATCTCTGTTGGCGGGGATGTCAAGAGCGGGCCTACTGGGCACAGATTATTGATGTGATCTCTGGCATGACTGGCTACTGCTTACCGCGAAGACCGGAGACATGTTTGTTGCAGCAAATGGAGGAGGATATTCCTAGAAGTGATGTGGGGGTATTGCATCACTGCATAGTAGCAGCTCAATGTGAGATAGCTCAGCACTGGGGGAGACAGAGCACACCACAGCTGGCCGGGTTTGTTTGAAGAGTGGCAGACGTGAGTCTGATGCATAAACTGACTGAGCAGCATCGTGGGAAGGGTGAGAAGAGTGGGGAAGCATGGAAGGGGGTGTGGAGGTGGTTGGAGGCTTGGAGGGAGGAAGAGAGGGGAGGGAGGGAGGATGTACGGCTGGCTGCATGGTAGGGCAATGAGTGCGGATGTGTGACATAAGTACTGAGCCTGAGGGTAGTGTAATGCAAGGAACTTCCAAATCTCACATAAGGAGCCCATGTAAAAAAAGGTCAGTGGGCCCTGGAACATCCATACACCTATTTGAAAAGCTGAACAAGTCAAATTACTACAGTACAGTATAGATCTTCATGTACAAACTCCATGTTAACAGAACACCTGGCCTCAGTCACACACTCAGAACACAGACCCTCACCAAGTACAGAATAAGTAACCACAATCTAAAGTAAAAATAAAAATATGTAGACAAAATTTACACTGAAACCCCAAGAAGCCAGACTCTGCATGCAGTGCAACATTAGATAAATAAGAGATGCAGTTACCCCATACTGTGTAAAATATAAAGATAGCACAAAGTCCAATCACTAAAATTAAATAAAATTATTTTTATACCTTTGTTGTCTGACCATTTTATTCTCTGATCATGCTGGTCCTGATCTGAGGCTTCTACTTTCCTGTCTTCTCTTATCTCTCTTTCTGTGGTCTATGGTCCATCTGCCATTTCTTATCTCTTCTTTTGTTTTCATCACTTCCTTCCATCAGCCCATTTCCAGTTCCAGTAACCCCTCCCCAGTATTGACCCTCTTTCCAGTCCTCCCCTCCCAGTACCCTCCAGTGTCAACCGCCTTGCATTCCCATGACTATCACTGGTGTCCATTCCCTTCCAGTCCCCTTAGTTCCCCACTGTCCAGCCCCTTCTAGTCCAAATACCATCCCAGGTATCAGCTCACGTCCACTCTTAGTGCCACCACCCCCCCCCCCCCCCCAGTCAGCTCCCTTCCAGTCGCCCTACCCTCTGTCCATTTATTTATTTATTTACATTCTCTTATATACCACGCTATTCTGCATCAGTGCGGTTTACATTGAACAAACTGAAATTACATTGAACAGGGCATTATAACTTGGAGATAACTATTTTACAGGGAACATGGGCTATGGAGGGTTAAGTGGCTTGCCCAAGACCACAAGGAGCACCTGTGGGACTAGAAACCCCAGTCCTTCCGGCCCAAGGTTGCTGTCCTCTAGTGGGATTTGAACCCCCGGCCTTCCGGCCTGAAGTACCTTGCCCAAACCACTAGGCCACTCCTCCACTCCATCCCCCTTCCAGTGCCATTCACACATGTCAACTCCCTTTCAGCCTCCTCCCTATTACCCAGATACCTACCACTCCCACCCGCAAGTGTCAGCTCCCTTCCAATCCCCCTTCAGTACATCCCAGGTGTCAGCTCCATTCCAGCCCCCTCCTTCCCCTGCCATATCAGCTCCTTTTCAGCCCCCTCCTTCCTCCCTGTCAGCTCCCTTCCTGCCCCCTCCTTCCGCTGGCAGACCCTCTCAGTATCCGCTCCCTTCCAGTCCTATTCTCCCATCCCCCCGCATCAGCCCATTTGTAGCTCTAGCCCCTAGTTTTCTTCCAGGGCCAGTAGCACTGTCCTCCCCTACCCCATTAGCCCATTTCCAGTCCCAGCCCATTTCCAGTCCTATCCACCTTATCAGCCCACTCCAGCCCTAGCCCCCATCAGCCCATTACCAGTCCTAACCCCCCAATAAATCCATTTCCAGTCCTAGCCCCCCTAATCAGCCCATTTCCAGGCCTAACCCCACAAATCAGCCCATTACCAGTCCTAGCTCCCTCCTGATCAGTCCATTTCCAGTTCTAACCTCCCATCAGCCCATTTCCAGTCCTAGCCCTCCCCCCATCAACCCATTACAATTTCTAGATCTACCCCCTCCCCCCCAGAGCAGCCCAGCCCAACCTTCTGAAGGGAAATTTTTTAAAAAACTGAAAACGATCACAGGAGCCTCTGCTGCCATGGCAGCAGCAGAATGAAGTGCTCTGCACCCCCCCCCCTGCCTCCCCAGCAGAGCCCTGCCTTGTATTTCCTTCAGAGCCATGAAGGGAGAGTTTCCCTTTCTCGCGGCTCTGTTAAAGCTGAGCCCGCCGGCGCTGATGGGAAACAGGCATTTCTCATGGCTCTGAAAAGCTGAGCCGGCGCTGAGGGAAATACAAGGCAGGGTTCTGCCAGGGAAGCAGGGGGCCACGGGGCACTTCATTCTGCTGCTGCCGCACAGCAGCGGCTCCTGTGATCGGGGGGTTTTTGGGGGAGATTTTTTTTTGAAGGCTGAGGCGGTTTTTGGGGCAATTTTTGCCACCCCCAAAAAGTTACCGCCTCACTCAGCCTCATTATAGAGCCGCCCCTGGTCACAGGCAGCGCTCCAAAATTCAGTTCCTCTGAAAACATAAAGCCCCTGGTAGGCTCTCTTGAAATTAAGCCATCAATCTCTTTTTTTTTAATCCATCACAGAGAAGCCCAGACTTCAAAGGGAACATCACCATTTGCTGGAGAATGAGAAATACTGGCTTGCTCAGATATGCACAGGACCCCTTGTAGTGTAACATCAGTCGCCCAAGAGCGGATGGTTCGGAAGAATATATCCTTGAAGGATACTACCAAAAGCAGAGAGGTTCCACAAAAGAGTAAAGTAGCCCAAATGCCCTCAAGTATGGAGCAGACAGAGCTTAAAGATCCCAATTTACCCATGTCTAACAATAGCCAAATTAACATGAATAAAATACATTCTCTAAAATGCTTGTATGCAAATGCTAGAAGTCTAAAGAATAAGATGGGAGAGTTAGAATATATAGCACTAAATGAAAGGTTAGATATGATTGGAATATCAGAGACATGGTGGAAGGAGGACAACCAGTGGGACACTGTGATACCTGGGTACAAACTATATCGTAATGATAGAGCTGATCAAATTGGTGGAGGGGTTGCGCTCTATGTTAGAGAGGGCATTGACTCAGAAAGGATTAAAGTTTTGCAGGAAACAAAATCTGCTGTAGAATCTATATGGATTGAAATTCCATATAAAAGGGGGAAGGCAGTGGCAGTGGGGGTGTGCTATCGAGCACCTGGCCAGAATGACCAAATGGATGATGAAATGCTCAAAGAAATCAAGGAAGCTAACAAAAGTCACAGCACAGTAATAATAATGGGTGATTTCAATTACCCCGGTATCGACTGGGTCAGTGTCACGTCAGGACATGCTAGGGAGATAAAGTTCCTAGATGAAATAAATGACTGCTTCTTGCAGCAGCTGGTTCATGAACCGACCAGAGGGGAAGCCATATTAGACCTAGTCCTTAGTGGAACACCAGATCTAGTGCAAGAGATAAGGGTGTTGGGGCCACTTGGCAATAGTGATCATAGCATGATCGCCTTTGATTTAATTAGTGGAGGAGGGATAGTAAGGAAATCCACAGTACTACCTTTTAACTTTCGAAAGGGAGACTATGATAAAATGAGGAAAAAAGTTAAGAAAAAACTAAAAGGAGCAGTTGCGAAGGTTAAAGATGTACATCAAGCTTGGGTGTTGTTGAAAAATACTATCTTGGAAGCCCAGACCAGCTGTAATCCACGCTTTAAGAAAAGTGGAAGGAAGTCCAAAAAACTGCCAGCGTGGTTTAAAGGTGAGGTCAGAGAGGCTGTTGTTGCCAAAAAAGCATCTTTCAGGAAATGGAAAAAAGAGCCAAACGACGAAACCTGGAAACAGCACAAGCACTGACAAGTCAAATGCAAGGCATTGATAAGGCAGGCAAAGAGAGAATTTGAGAAGAAGCTTGCTGCGGAAGCAAAAATGCGAAATAAAGACCTTTTCAAGTACATTCGCAGCAAAAAACCTGTGAGAGAGTCAGTTGGTCCATTAGATGATAAAGGGGTTAAAGGAGCACTAAGAGGCGACAAGGTGATAGCGGAGAGACTGAATGAATTCTTTGCTTCGGTCTTTACTGAGGAAGATGTAGGGATGTTACCCATGACTGAAGTGGTATAAAGGTGTGGAAGAATTGAAGGAAATATCGATACATCGGGAAGATCTTTTACAACTATTAGATAAACTGAAGAGTAGCAAATCACCTGGGCCGGATGGTATACATCCAAGGGTGTTGAAAGAATTGAAATATGAGATTTCAGACCTGCTATCAGTAATCTGTGAACTATCATTAAAATCATCTCTAATACCTGAAGATTGGAGGATCGCCAATGTAACACCAATTTTTAAAAAGGGTTCCAGGGGTGATCCGGGAAACTACAGACCGGTGAGCCTGACGTCAGTACCGGGAAAAATGGTAGAAACCATCATAAAGAATAAAATTACTCAGCATGTAGATAGTCACAACCTAATGGGAGACAGCCAACATGACTTTAGACAAGGAAGATCTTGTCTTACTAATCTGTTATGTTTTTTTGAAGGAGTGAATAAACAGGTGGACACAGGTGAGTCGGTTGATATTGTGTATCTGGACTTTCAGAAAGCCTTTGACAAGGTCCCTCATCAGAGACTTTTGGCAAAACTAAAGAGTCATGGGATAGGAGGCAGTGTACTATTGTGGATCAGGAACTGGTTAAAAGATAGAAAGCAGAGGGTAGGGCTAAATGGCCAATTTTCCCAATGGAGAAAGGTGAATAGTGGTGTACCCCAGGGATCTGTGCTGGGTCCGCTGCTTTTTGACATATTCATAAATGACCTGGAAAGTGGAATAACGAGTGAGGTTATCAAATTTGCAGATGACACAAAACTATTTAAAGTTGTTAAAACCCAAGAGGATTGTGAAAAATTGCAAAAGGATCTTGATAAATTGGAAGACTGGGCATCAAAATGGCAGATGAAATTTAATGTGGAGAAGCGCAAAGTTATGCACCTAGGGAAGAACAACCCAAACTATGGTTACACGATGCAAGGTTCCACATTAGGAACCACCACCCAGGAAAAAGATTTAGGCGTCATTGTGGATACCATGTTAAAACCCTCGGCCCAGTGTGCAGCAGCGGCCAAGAGAGCAAATAGAATGCTAGGTATGATAAGGAAAGGAATGGAAAATAAAACAAAAGATATTATAATGACTCTATATCGTTCCATGGTGAGACCGCACCTTGAATATTGTGTGCAATTCTGGTCGCCGTATCTTAAAAAGGATATAGCGATTTTAGAAAAGGTTCAGAGAAGAGCCACCAAAATGGTAAAGGGGATGGAAGGATACTCCTATGAAGAAAGGCTAAAAAGGTTAGGGCTCTTTAACCTGGAAAAGAGACGGCTGAGGGGAGATATGATAGTAGTCTATAAATTAATGAACGGAGTGGAACGGGTAAACGTAGATCGATTGTTTACGTTATCAGAATATAGAAAGACTAGGGGACATGCAATGAAGCTACAGGGTGAACTATTTAAGACTAATTAAAGAAAATATTTTTTCACTCAACGTGTAATCAAACTCTGGAATTTGTTACCGGAGGATGTAGTAAAGGCTGTTAGTGTAGCTGGGTTTAAAAAAGGTTTGGACAAGTTCCTGGAGGAAAGGTCCATAAACCATTATTAAGAAGTGACCGAAGATATCAATGCTTGACCCAGTACAAGCATTGTGGAACTTGTGTCTCTTGGGGAAACTGCTAGGTACATATGACCTAGATTGGCCACTGTTGGAAACAGAATACTGGGCTTGATGGACCTTGGTCTGACCCAGTATGGCATATCTTATGTTTTTATGTTCTTAAAACCAGGGGTTCTCAGTCGCCATCGACTGGTGATAGGGCATAAACCCACACATCTGGACTGGACTGGAGGGATGATATGATATGTCAGATATGATATGTCAGATAACACACCTTTGTATATAGTTTCCCCTATTTCCCAAGTTTATATCTCCTGTTAAATGTAATTGACCAGACATATGTAAATTGTCGGATGTTTTTGTTCAATGTAAACCGCGCTGATGTCTAATAGTGCGGTATATAAGAATTGTTAATAAATAAATAAAATAAATAAAGTAAACTCAAGTAAATAGCAGAGCAATGACAATATAAGTATCACTTGCATGACTGCCCTAAGATAGGTGTGATTTAGAATACTGAATTTAACAACCCCATAGTAATTTTATATAATACTTGCTTTTCTAACTATTGAGGTCATCTGCACTTTCAATGACAAAGCAGGATCAATTACTATCTCCATACTGCACATCTGACTTTGACAGGACTATGTATGTTGATCTATACAGGGGCTAAGCCTAGTATCTGTATCCCAGCTTTCACTACCCATAATCGTTCTTTGGGTTAGAACATAAGAACATAAGATATGCCATACTGGGTCAGACCAAGGTCCATCAAGCCCAGTATTCTGTTTCCAACAGTGGCCAATCTAGGTCATATGTACCTAGCAGTTTCCCCAAAAGACACATGTTCTGCAATGCTTGTACTGGGTCAAGCATTGATATCGTCGGTCACTTCTTAATAATGGTTTATGGACCTTTCCTCCAGGAACTTGTCCAAACCTTTTTTAAACCCAGCTACACTAACAGCCTTTACTACATCCTCCGGTAACAAATGATTACACGTTGAGTGAAAAAATATTTTCTTTTATTAGTCTTAAATAGTTTACCCTGTAGCTTCATTGCATGTCCCCTAGTCTTTCTATATTCTGATAACGTAAACAATCGATCTACGTTTACCCGTTCCACTCCGTTCATTAATTTATAGACTTCTATCATATCTCCCCTCAGCCGTCTCTTTTCCAGGTTAAAGAGCCCTAACCTTTTTAGCCTTTCTTCATAGGCGTATCCTTCCATCCCCTTTACCATTTTGGTGGCTCTTCTCTGAACCTTTTCTAAAATCGCTATATCCTTTTTAAGATACGGCGACCAGAATTGCACACAATATTCAAGGTGCGGTCTCACCATGGAACGATATAGAGGCATTATAATATCTTTTGTTTTATTTTCCATTCCTTTCCTTATCATACCTAGCATTCTATTTGCTCTCTTGGCCGCCGCTGCACACTGGGCCAAGGGTTTTAACATGGTATCCACAATGACGCCTAAATCTTTTTCCTGGGTGGTGGTTCCTAATGTGGAACCTTGCATCATGTAACCATAGTTTGGGTTGTTCTTCCCTAGGTGCATAACCTTGCACTTGTCCACATTAAATTTCATCTGCCATTTTGATGCCCAGTCTTCCAATTTATCAAGATCCTCTTGCAATGTTTCACAATCCTCTTGGGTTTTAACAACTTTAAATAGTTTTGTGTCATCTGCAAATTTGATAACCTCACTCGTTATTCCACTTTCCAGGTCATTTATGAATATGTCAAAAAGCAGCGGACCCAGCACAGATCCCTGGGGTACACCACTATTCACCTTTCTCCATTGAGAAAATTGGCCATTTAGCCCTACCCTCTGCTTTCTATCTTTTAACCAGTTCCTGATCCACAATAGTACACTGCCTCCTATCCCATGACTCTTTAGTTTTGCCAAAAGTCTCTGATGAGGGACCTTGTCAAAGGCTTTCTGAAAGTCCAGATACACAATATCAACCGACTCACCTTTGTCCACCTGTTTATTCACTCCTTCAAAAAAACATAACAGATTAGTAAGACAAGATCTTCCTTGTCTAAAGCCATGTTGGCTGTCTCCCATTAGGTTGTGACTATCTACATGCTGAGTAATTTTATTCTTTATGATGGTTTCTACCATTTTTCCTGGTACTGACGTCAGGCTCACCGGTCTGTAGTTTCCCGGATCACCCCTGGTTTTTTTCTTTTCTGGGGGAGGGAGGGGGAAAGAGGGGGATTTAGCTTGTGCCTTTTTCAAGTAGTAGTTTAAGATCACTTACATTTAAGTACAGTAGGTATTTTCCTGTCTCCAGATGACTTTCAGTCTACGTTTGCACCTGAAGCAATGTGACTTGCACAAGATCTCAAGGAGCAGCTGTGGGATTTGAACCCTGGCTTCCCCGATTCTCAGCCCCCAACTTTAACCATTAGGCTACTCTTCCATTCCATTTCCAGGTTCTGATCTTCAGTTTACTAGCATTCATCCAAGAGGAGACACCATACTATTTTTTCAAATGGCACTGTGATGAAGTCCCTGACTGGTAAAAACTGGATGTCATCTGCAGAGTTATAAAACAGGATGCCATACTTTCTAATCACTGACTAGTTATTATATAACGACATTGAACACGATAGGACTGACAACACTCAGGAGGCCATGCAGGGGGATAATGCAGCTCCACTCATTCAGGCCCTTTGTTATTTATTTTTCACGTAAGAGTGAAACCATTTAACATTCTCTAAATGCACAAGGTTTTCTGGGTAGAAAAAAAATCAAATTGCATTGTTTAAGAAAGAAATTATAATTTAGCAATTAATATAAAATAGCAAATATTCTAAAGATCTTAAACATTTAAAAACTAAGCAATATGTATGTTATGTCTTATTTTACATAAAACAGCATTCATAGTACTGTGGTATGATAGTCTAATAAGAAATATCCTAATCTTCACCCAGCAATATTTTTGAGATGATATTATTATTCTCATTTCCTTGAATAATATCCATACTCTAGAGTCATTTTGCCTCTCATATTCAATATCATGCATGCTTGTATCAAGATTCCTTTCTTCATATCCTGTCACAGTATCAATCACTGCCTCCTGTCCACTCAATCCACTTTTGATTTATCAGCCACCGTCTTTCTGGACTCCATAACTCGACCCAAACCATTTTAGCAAGACAGTGACAAATAGCACCCAGTATCACATCAACCTGTTCCACTTAGTAAACTAAGAAACAGTAACTGTGACATCTCTGCATAAGTATTCTATTCTATTCCCGAGACTGATGTATATTAATGAGGAGATGGTATTTGAAATGCCTCTTCCACATCAGCATCTAATATGATCAAATTAGAAAATAGGATGATTTATTAAATTTTGTTGAGCTGAAATATTTCTTTATATCGCTCTATGTGTGGTTTCAGAAAGTGAGCTGTTGCTTTCAATTTTTCTGCTGAAGATGTGCCTGCATTTTATGGACGAATTATTATCTTTAAAAATATTGCAGGAAGGCAAAATGTTATTAAGCAAATGCTCAGTAAAACAAACTAAATCTGTTTTAAAATTCCTAATTCAATGTAAATCATGGTTGCTTTGCTGAAATTCAGTTTGTGATCTTATTAAGTCATATTTGCATCGTCCTATCTTGCTGTAGGACAGTTTTAAATTTATAGCATCTAACTAGGCAACTCCATTTTTGATTTTAGGAATACAGTAAGTGTCCTAGTAAAAACTAATTGATATAAGATGTCCAGGGTATCTCTATCTATACCAACAGACAGAAAGATGGACAGAGATATCTCATGACATGACTGAATATGTGAAATATATTTTTACATATTAGCCAAGGATTTATGGCATCACAAGTAAGGCTGCCATGATCCGTAACAGAGGTCATGGGTAATGTACAAAAATAAATCTAATACTGTAATTTCAATTAGACTGTGTGATGCCTGATTTCTACTATTTTTTTTTAATTCACTAGCTGCTCTGTTCATATCACCTCAATTATTTATCAATAAGTTGATGACAGGGTAATTTACAAGTGGCAGCACCAAGACATGAAACAGGATTAAGTTATGTAAAGTCATCAGTAATGGGTGGTAAATTATCCATCTTTACCAAGGCAATAGCACTGGTATATATTGTTTTTTGTTTTCTGTAAAATAGTTTTTCTGTTTACACATTTGTTATTCTTTAAAGAAAGATTACAATACTGCCGACTAGATTAAACTGATCACCAAGGATAAAGAATGCTAAAATATGTTATATGTTCCCAAAAGGAAAAAAAAAACTTCTTCTAATTTGAAGTAAGTCTCTGTGATTAAGGGGCTTGCTTCTCTGTAACATGCATCAGGCTTCTTTCTAACCTCCCATATTGTACATGAGAGAGTCAGTAAAGGTCTCTAACAGGCTATTTTGATACGTTGAGTACTGCCAAGTAAAGAAGAATGAATAAAAAGGATATACTTTACACAAGCCAAATCCTAAATTAGAGGAAATTTTATTAATTTTAAAATAATTTCCTTGTGAGAATGTACAGTAATGTACAGGATGCATATCAACCTATCAGATCTCCTGAACCAACTATTTTTGAATTGCCCCTCAACGATGACAGCATATAAAACACTCATATAACACCTAAATGTGTAAAATTCAGAAAACAATGAACGACATATTCCAAAGTACAGCGTAATATAATCACATTCATCCAAATACAAATTAATGGAGTATGTTCCACAACTCCTGGCTTTCAGAAGATCAATTGCAAAAAAAATACACTGCAAAGAAAATGCACTATCAAATTATATTTGTGTTACCCTAGAACCAGAGAACTTTCCAATTACAAAATGTGACAAAAGAGTATTTGAATAATTTTCATGGACTGGGAAACAAGGAAGAAGAAAGAGAAACTTTGCACTGATTGCTGCCTTATATTCTCTTCCTGTGCTTTATGTTGCAATAAACAAATGCCTGGAAACAAAATCAGAATGAAAATATTGAAATGATCAAAGAAATCAGGGAAGCTAACAAAAGTAAAAACACAGTAATAATAATGGGTAATTTCAATTACCCCAGTATCGACTGGGTTAGTATCAGCACTAGGGAGATAAAGTTTTTAGATGAAATAAATGACTGCTTCTTGGAGCAGCTGGTTCATGAACAGACAAAAGGAGGAGCCATTTTGGACCTGGTCTTTAGTGGAACACAAGATCTGATGCATAAGATAAGGGGGTTAGGGCCACTTGGCCCAATAGTGATCATAGCATGATTGTGTGTGATTTAATAAATGGAAGAACGACAGCAAGGAAATCCACAGTCCAACCTTTTAACTTTGAAAAGGGAGACTATGATAAAATGAGGAAAATATTTAAGAAACAATTAAAAGGAGCAGCTGAAAGATTAAAGATTTTAACCACCACCCATGCTTGATGTAAAAATACTATCTTGGAAGCCCAGACCAACAGTATTCCACACCTTAAGAAAAGTGTGAGGAAGGCCAAAAAACTGCCAGCATGTTTTAAAGGTGAGGTCAGAGAGGCTGTTGTAACCAAAAAAGCATCTTTCAGGAAATAGAAAAAGAGCCAAATGACAAAAATTGGAAACATAAGCACTGGCAAGTTAGATGCAAGGCATTGATAAGACAGGCAACGGGAGAATTTGAAAAAAAAAGCTTACTGTGGAAGCAAAAAAGCATAATAAAAACTTTTTTTCAAGTACATTTGTAGCAAACAACCTGTGAGAGCCAGTTGGACCAATATATGATAGAGGGGTAAAGGGGGCACTACGAAGGGACAAGGCCATAGCGGAGAGAATGATTGAATTCTTTGTTTCAGTGTTTACTTAAGATGATGTAGGGACGTTACCCATGACTGAAATGGTATTTAAAGGTGATGCATTAGAAACATAGAAATATGATGGCAAAAAAAGACCACATGGCCTATCTAGTCTGCCCTTCCATATCAACTACTACAATAGTCCCCTTTTTTCCTTTTGAGATACTCTGTGCTTGTCCCATACTTTCTGTAATTCATATACTGTCCTCATCTCTACCACCTCCACTGGGAGACTATTCCACACATCTACCACTCTTTCCGTAAAGAAATATTTCCACATACTACTCCTGAGCCTATCCCCTTTCACCCTCATCCTATGTCCCCTCATAGCAGAGCTTGCTTTCGAACAAAAGAGGCTCTCTTCCTGTGCATTTATGTCATGGAGGTATTTAAACGTCTATCATATCTCCTCTATCCCGCTTTCCTCTAATGCATACACATTAAGATCCTTAAGTCTATCCTCATATGCTTTATAATGAAGACCACTAACCATTTCAGTAGGAACCCTCTGCACCGACTCCAATCTGTTTATATCCTTTTGAAAGTGTGGTCTCCAGAACTGCACACAATATTCCAAATAAGGTTGCACCAAAAACTTATACAGAGGCATTTTCATCTCTTTTTTTTGCTGGCCATTCCTCTCCCTGTGCACCCAAGCATCCTTCTAGCTTTCACCGTCGCCTTTTCTACCTGTTTAGCTACTTTAAGATCATCAGATACCATCACAACCAGGTCCCACTCTTCTTTGGTGACAGAAGTACTTCACCCTTCTACATTGCACCACTCCTTTGGATTATTGCAGCCCAAATGCATGACCCTGCATTTTTTAGCTTTAAATTTAATCTGCCAAATTCTCAAAAATTCTTCAAGCTTAGCTAGATCCCAACTCAAGTTATCTACTCCTTCCTGGGTGTCTATTCTATTGCAGATTTTGGTATCATCTGCAAAGAGGCAAACCTTACCCAACAACCCTTCTGCAATATACATTAAAAAGAACTGGACCAAGGTCAGATCCCTGCGGCACACCATTGGTAACCCTCCTCCTCAGAGTGAGCTCCATTTACCTGTATCCTTTGTCGCTCCCCACTCGGCCAATTCCTAACCCAATCAGTAACTTTAGGGTCCATCCCTAGTGTGCTCAGTTTGTTTATAAGTCTCCTGGGCAGAACAGTGTCAAAGGCTTTACTGAATTCCAAGTATACCACATCCAGGGCTCTCCCTCAATTGGAAGAATTAAAAGAAATATCGATAAACCAGGAAGGTGTATTTCATAAACTAAAAAGAGAAGCAAATCACCTGGACCGGATGGTATACATCAGAGGGTGCTGAAAGAACTAAAATATGGGAATCATCATCAAAATCATCTGTAAAACCTGAAGATTGGCAAATGTTCAATGTAACGCCAATTTTAAAAAAGGTTCCAGGGGTGATCCTGGAAACTACAGATCGGTGAGTCTGACAGTACTGGGCAAAATGGTAGAAATAATCATAAAGACCAAAATTACTGAACATGTAGATAGTGTGATAAGGAAGCTTATCATAGCTCAGGTAGGAGCTATAGAAAAGATGATGTGACTCTGAACAAGCAACCTGTCAGTTCTGGTAGAAGTAAGAAAACAGTTTTCACATAAAAGACTACCAGTCCCAGAATGCACCAGGTTTCCAGCAGCCATGAGAGGGGTTGAAGTGAGAAAACGTGTGTGCAATCAAGAGAGCTATGAGGTAATCCCTAAGCACTCATCTCAAAGGGCAGGGCCTGATTCAACACAGCTGCGCTGTGTTAGGGAGGAGCACACATTAGGACAGAATAAGAATAGAGCTTATTCTACAGATAACAGCTACAGAAAGAGCTTCAGGAAAGGAGACAGCAACAGCTTCAAGCTCAAGCACCAGCATCACCTGGAGAAACAGAAGCCAAGCCAAGCGGATAGAGAGAGAAGGAAACTCTCTGGAAGGAAGAGAAGAAAGGCCATTGGAAGGTCTGGGAGAGTCCAGCGCAGTACCTATACTGGGAGGTATTCCAAATGCCAGCAGAGTCCATTGGACTGGAGTCAGCCAGAGAAATGGAATGGCAGAGATAGGAATCACCAGCGGCTACCTGGAAGAGAGAAGACTGCACGTGGAAAGGACTTTCAGACCTATGCCAGAAGGTATGTGAGAGAGGATCCAGTGTCCAGGGATCAAGATTGGAAGGCTGGACATCAGAACTGGGTTACATACTGGCCAGGCTATACAGAGAGGAATTATGATAGCAGGAGAGGCTCAGGTATGAACACTGATCCAGACCCTATCTATAATAGTGAATGGCAGCAAGGGAATAAGCATTCTCATGATAGTGCCTTATGGAAAGACTCGTCTGTGCCAATGTATGATAGTGACCCTATGCTGATTGATGAAGGGGGAGATACAGCAGATGAAACTATTCATTACATGGACTGTTCTCTATCTAAATGCTATTGCTAGCTTTCTGTGAGCAAACACCTCAGCCATCACAAAGAAACCTAACTTTGTTCTTTATTTCCACTGCAAACAGCTCTTAAAGCAGGATTTGGGTTCACACAATAGCAGCCAGCCAGCTAAAGGGTTTCAGCTGGTCAATTGATAGTAATTAAAGCTGCACCTGATTGTGTGTGTGAGCAAGGGAGAATCACTGCTGGGATCTGCGTGGAAAATAAGCAGAAGTTGACCTAACAAGCAAAGTTTATTCATTTCTTTGTGCCTTTTTATTTGGTAATTATTTGCTAAGGAAACATTAGCTAATTGCCTGACAAGCTGAAGGTTGTTTTCTGATTTGCTTTGTGACTTTATGTTATCCATTTAAACACTGCAAGCAAATAACCTCATTTATATTGCTACCAAGCATATTTGTGGTGGGTGAATTAAACCCCATCAATAAAAGAAGTATTTTATTGACTTTACCACTGGTTACACAACTCAATTATTGTCTTCAGCTGTGTTTGGGAGTGAATGAACTACAGTACCCACAATACCTTGCAAGAATCATATGAATATATGCATCGTCAAGATTGTGTAAGTTCTCACCCTAGGCAGCCGTCTGACAAATGGCGTAGTTTTTCGGATTGCTTTTGCACCAAGAGGATTTACTTGCTGTGGATTACAAATAAAATTCAACTTTAAAGCTGAAAGAAGATTTTTTCCCTCATCTGCACTTTGGAGGAGAAGTGGTTGTTCCAGGAAGCTGTCCCAGATGAAAAGACCCTGTGCAAAGCTGGATTCATCACTGAGACAAGGTAATATGTACCTGGGCATGTCTAGTGGTGGATGTGTGTAAGCACAGGGGGTAATTGGAAAAAAAAAAAAAAGGTTGAAAAAAACACACCTGGTTGGAAGGTGCTGCACTTTGGTTTTTTTTTTCTTTATTTCTTGCAGGGGTCAAGATGGATCCGAAGGAGATGGCTCAGTGGATGGCAGCCCAATTTAGCAAGCAGCAGGAGCTATCACAGCAGGCCCAGGACACTGCTATGAAGGCCTTAATGGAACAGCAGAAACCAGTGCTTGATCTGGTGCAAGCTCTAGTTCAGCTGCAGAGCCAAAGTGGAACAGATGCAAGACCAGCAGTTAGTACTGGTACACCACATGTGGACAGTGTGGGACTCAATCAAGGGATTGGGGCATTTAATTTTGGGAAATTAACTCCAGATGATAATGTTGATGATTTTCTAGAGTCTTTTGAAAGAGTGGCACAGGCTTTAGCATGGCCAGAGACCCAGTGGGCAGTAAGGCTGGCAGCCTCATTAACTGGAGAGGCACTTGCAGCTTACAGAGCAATGCCAGCAGCCCAGGCTTTGAATTATAAGAATGTAAAGGCAGCTATTAGAGATCGCCTAGGGTTGTCTATTTCAGAGTACAGGCGAATGTTTAGAGCTGTTACATTGAAAGTGGGTGAGACACCCAGGGCTCTGAGTCAGAGAATCAGAAGTTTAGCTGTAAAATGGTTGGAGCCTGAGCAAAAGACAGTAGAAATGTTATTAGATATTATAATGCTGGAACAATTTATGCTTGGGGTACCTAAAGATTAGCTAATTGCCTGACAAGCTCAAGGTTGTTTTCTGATTTGCTTTGTGACTTTATGTTATCCATTTAAACACTGCAAGCAAATAACCTCATTTATATTGCTACCAAGCATATTTGTGCTGGGTGAATTAAACCCCATCAATAAAAGAAGTATTTTATTGGCTTTACCACTGGTTACACAACTCAATTATTGTCTTCAGCTGTGTTTGGGAGTGAATGAACTACAGTACCCACAATACCTTGCAAGAATCATATGAATATATGCATCGTCAAGATTGTGTAAGTTCTCACCCTAGGCAGCCGTCTGACAATAGTCATGGTTTAATGGGAGACAGCCAACATGGCTTTAGCCAAGGAAGGTCTTGTCTTACTAATCTGTTATATAATTTCTTTTTTAAGAAGGTGTGAATAAACAGGTAGACAAAGGTGAGCTGGTCGATATAGTGCAGCTGGATTTTCTGAAAGCCTTTGACAAAGTCCCTCATGAGAGACTCTTGGCAAAATTTAAAAATCATGGGATTGGAGGCAGTGTACTATTGTGGATCAGGAACTGGTTAAAAACAGATAGCAGAGGGTAGGGCTTAATGGCCAATTTTCCCAATGGAGAAAGGTGAATAGTGGACCACACCATGGATCCGTGCAGAGTCCGCTGCTTTTTAACATAGAAACATAGAAATATGATGACAGAAAAAGACCACATGGCCTATCTAGTCTGTCCTTCCATAACAACTACAACAGTCCCCTTTTTACCTTTAGAGATCCTCTGTGTTGGTCCCATGCTTTTTTGAATTCAGTTACTGTCCTCATCTCTACCACCTCCACTGGGAGACTATTCCACGGATCCACTACTCTTTCCGTAAAGAAATATTTCTGCATATCACTCCTGAATCTATCTCCCTTCACCCTCATCCCATGTCCCCTCGTAGCATAACTTGCTTTCAATTGAAAGAGGCTCTCTCCCTGAACATTTATGCCACGGAGGTAATTAAACATCTCAATCATATCACCTCTATCCCGCCTTTCCTCTAAGGTGTACATATTAAGATCCTTCAGTCTGTCCTCATATGCTTTATAATGAAGACCACTAATCATTTTAGTAGCCACCCTCTGCACCGACTCCATCCTGTTCACATCCTTTTGAAGGTGCGGTCTCCAGAATTGCACACTATACTCCAAATGAGGTCGCACCAAAGACTTATACAGAGGCATTATCACCTCCTTTTTTCTGCTAGCCATTCCTCTCCGTATGCACCCAAGCATCCTTCTAGCTTTTGCTGTCGCTTTTTCTACCTGTTTAGCTACTTTAAGATCATCAGACACAACCACGCCTAGGTCCCGCTCTTCTTTAGTGGACAAAAGTACTTCACCCCTTATACTATATTGCTCCCTTGGATTGCCTCAGCCCAAATGCATGACCTTACATTTTTTAACATTAAATCCCAGCTGCCAAATTCTAGACCATTCTTCAAGCTTAGCTAGATCCCTCCTCATGTTATCTACCCCTTACTGGGTGTCTACTCTATTGCAGATTTTGGTATCATCCGCAAAGAGGCAAACCTTACCTGAAAGCCCTTCCGCAATATCACTAACAAAGATGTTAAAATGAATCGGACCAAGGACAGATCCCTGGGGCACACCACTGATAACATCCTCCTCCTCAGAGTGAGCTCCATTTACTTGTACTCTTTGTCACCTCCCACCCAACCAATTTCTAACCCAAGAAGCAACTTTAGGGTCCATCCCTAGGGTGCTCAGTTTGTTTATAAGTCGCCTGTGAGGAACAGTGTCAAAGGCTTTATTGAAATCTAAATACACCACATCTAGGGCTCTCCCTCGGTCCAACTCCCTGGTCACCCAGTCAAAGAAATCAATCAGATTTGTCTGACAAGATCTGCCTCTGGTGAATCCATGCTGTCTTGGATCCTGTAATCCGCTGGACTCCAGAAACCTCACTATTTTCTCTTTCAGCAGCGTTTCCAATAAATTACTCACCACCGAAGTTAAACTAACCGGCCTGTAGTTTTCAACCACATCCTTACTTCCGCTTTTGTGTAAAGGCACCACATGAGCCTCTCTCCAGTCCTTTTGCACCACTCCCGACTCCAACGAGGCATTGAAAAGGTCAGTCAGTGGAGCTGCTAAAACGTCCCCAAGTTCCCTCAGTATTCTCGGGTGTATCCCATCCGGTCCCATCGCTTTGTCTACTTTAAGTTGAGATAGTTTCTCATGAACACAGTCTTTTGAAAATTGTTCAAGATGTCCTTTGCTTCTGTTCCTATTTGTGGGTGTTTTCTGAGGTCCTGCTCCTGGTTCTTCATCTGTGAACACAGAACAAAAATATTTGTTAAGCAATTCCGCTTTATCCTTATCAGCTTTTACATATTCCTCCCCTGCACCCTTGAGTCTGACAATACCACTCTTGCCCTTCCTCTTCTCACTAATATATCTGAAAAATGTCTTATCCCCCCATTTTATTGCATTGGCTATTTCCTCCTCCTTTTGAATCTTATAAGAACATAAGATATGCCATACTGGGTCAGACCAAGGTCCATCAAGCCCAATATTCTGTTTCCAACAGTGGCCAATCTAGGTCATATGTACCTAGCAGTTTCCCCAAGAGACACAAGTTCCACAATGCTTGTACTGGATCAAGCATTGATATCTTCGGTCACTTCTTAATAATGGTTTATGGACCTTTCCTCCAGGAACTTGTCCAAACCTTTTTTAAACCCAGCTACACTAACAGCCTTTACTACATCCTCCGGTAACAAATTCCAGAGTTTGATTACACGTTGAGTGAAAAAATATTTTCTTTTATTAGTCTTAAATAGTTTACCCTGTAGCTTCATTGCATGTCCCCTAGTCTTTCTATATTCTGATAAGGTAAACAATCGATCTACGTTTACCCGTTCCACTCCGTTCATTAATTTATAGACTTCTATCATATCTCCCCTCAGCCGTCTCTTTTCCAGGTTAAAGAGCCCTAACCTTTTTAGCCTCTCTTCATAGGAGTATCCTTCCATCCCCTTTAGCATTTTGGTGGCTCTTCTCTGTACCTTTTCTAAAATCGCTATATCCTTTTTAAGATACGGCGACCAGAATTGCACACAATATTCAAGGTGCGGTCTCACCATGGAACGATATAGAGGCTTTATAATATCTTTTGTTTTATTTTCCATTCCTTTCCTTATCATACCTAGCATTCTATTTGCTCTCTTGGCCGCCACTGCACACTGGGCTGAGGGTTTTAACATGGTATCCACAATGACGCCTAAATCTTTTTCCTGGGTGGTGGTTCCTAATGTGGAACCTTGCATTGTGTAACCATAGTTTGGGTTGTTCTTCCCTAGGTGCATAACCTTGCACTTGTCCACATTAAATTTCATCTGCCATTTTGATGCCCAGTCTTCCAATTTATCAAGATCCTCTTGCAATTTTTCACAATCCTCTTGGGTTTTAACAACTTTAAATAGTTTTGTGTCATCTGCAAATTTGATAACCTCACTCGTTATTCCACTTTCCAGGTCATTTATGAATATGTCAAAAAGCAGCGGACCCAGCACAGATCCCTGGGGTACACCACTATTCACCTTTATCCATTGGGAAAATTGGCCATTTAGCCCTACCCTCTGCTTTCTATCTTTTAACCAGTTCCTGATCCACAATAGTACACTGCCTGCTATCCCATGACTCTTTAGTTTTGTCAAAAGTCTCTGATGAGGGACCTTGTCAAAGGCTTTCTGAAAGTCCAGATACACAATATCAACCGACTCACCTTTGTCCACCTGTTTATTCACTCCTTCAAAAAAACATAACAGATTAGTAAGACAAGATCTTCCTTGTCTAAAGCCATGTTGGCTGTCTCCCATTAGTTTGTGACTTTCTACATGCTGAGTAATTTTATTCTTTATGATGGTTTCTACCATTTTTCCCGGTACTGACGTCAGGCTCACCGGTCTGTAGTTTCCCGGATCACCCCTGGAACCCTTTTTAAAAATTGGTGTTACATTGGCGATCCTCCAATCTTCAGGTATTAGAGATGATTTTAATGATAGTTCACAGATTACTGATAGCAGATCTGCAATCTCATATTTCAGTTCTTTCAACACCCTTGGATGTATACCATCCGGCCCAGGTGATTTGCTACTCTTCAGTTTATCTAATAGTTGTAAGAAATCTTCCCGATGTATCGATATTTCCTTCAATTCTTCTGCACCTTTAAATACCACTTCAGTCATGGGTAACATCCCTACATCTTCCTCAGTAAAGACTGAAGCAAAGAATTCATTCAGTCTCTCCGCTATCGCCTTGTCGCCTCTTAGTGCTCCTTTAACCCCTTTATCATCTAATGGACCAACTGACTCTCTCACAGGTTTTTTGCTACGAATGTACTTGAAAAGGTCTTTATTTCACGTTTTTGCTTCCGCAGCAAGCTTCTTCTCAAATTCTCTCTTTGCCTGCCTTATCAATGCCTTGCATTTGACTTGCCAGTGCTTGTGCTGTTTCCAGGTTTCGTCGTTTGGCTCTTTTTTCCATTTCCTGAAAGATGCTTTTTTGGCAACAACAGCCTCTCTGACCTCACCTTTAAACCATGCTGGCAGTTTTTTGGACTTCCGTCCACTTTTCTTAAAGCGTGGAATACAGCTGGTCTGGGCTTCCAAGATAGTATTTTTCAACAACACCCAAGCTTGATGTACGTCTTTAACCTTCACAACTGCTCCTTTTAGTTTTTTCTTAACTGTTTTCCTCATTTTATCATAGTCTCCCTTTCGAAAGTTAAAAGGTAGTACTGTGGATTTCCTTACTATCCCTCCTCCACTAATTAAATCAAAGGCGATCATGCTATGATCACTATTGCCAAGTGGCCCCAACACCCTTATCTCTTGCACTAGATCTGGTGTTCCACTAAGGACTAGGTCTAATAGGGCTTCCCCTCTGGTAGGTTCTTTGCCTTCTTGACTACTTTGCTAGCTTCTCTAAGTTTTTCCAAATACAGATGCCTGTCATATTGGTAAATGACCTAGAAATGGGAATAACGAGTGAGATGATCAAATTTGCCAATGACACAAAATTATTCGAAGTTGTTAAAATCCAAGAAGATTGTGAAAAATTGCAATAGGACCTTGATATATTGGAAGACTGGACATTCAAATGGCAGGTGAAATTTAATGTGGACAAGCGCAAAGTTATGCACCTAAGAAAGAAAAACTACACAGTGCAAGATTCCACATTAGGAACCACCATCCAGGAAAAAGATTTAAGCCTCATCGTGGATAACACATTGAAACCCTCCATCCTGTGTGCAGCGGTGGCCAAGAAGGCAAATAGAATGCTAGGAATCATAAGGAAAGAATGGAGAATAAAATAAAGGATATTATAATGCCTCTGTATCGTTCCATGGGTCGACTGCACCTTGAATATTGTGTGCAATTCTGGTCGCCATATCTTAAAAAGGATATAGCTGAATTAGAAAAGGTACAGAGAAGAGCCACCAAAATTGTAAAGGGGATGGAAGTATACCCTTATGAGGAGAGGCTTAAAAGGTTATGGCTCTTCAACCTGGAAAAGAGATAGCTGAGGGGAGATATGATAGAGATCTATAAATTAATGAATGGAGTGGAATGGCTAAATGTAGATCGATTGTTTATGCTATCAAAAAGTAGAAAGACTAGGACATGTAATGACTCTACAGAGTAACCCTTTTAAGACTAATAAGAGAAAATATTTTTTCACTCAATGCATAATCAAACTCTGAAGTTGTTACCGGAAGATGTAGTAAAAGTTATCAGTGTAGCTGGGTTTAAAAAAATGTTTGGACAAGTTCCTGGAGGAAAGATCCATAAACCATTACTAAAGAGGACCCAGGAAATCCACTGCTTGCCCTAGTACAGCACTGCGGAACCTGTGTGCCTTTTTGAGAAACTGCTAGGAACTTGTGACCTGGATTGGCCACTGTTGGAAACAGGATACTGGGCTTGATGGAATGGCTTATCTTATGTTCTTATGAAACTTATGTAAAGTTCAGAAATTGTATGCAGCCTTGAGCTAATTGTACAAAAGCATGATATCAAACAGCAATAGACAAGGCGTCCAAACTTAAGAGGTAATTTCATAAGGAGCTCCGTAAAGTTACATGCCATCAACATGCATAACTGACAATAGCAGATGTTCTCCGTGGACAGCAGGGTAAGACCTCACATACGGGCGACATCGCCAACCGAGCCCCATGCAGGAACCTTCTCAGCTCCTAGAAGCTTTCAAAAAGCTCTTTGTGCATACACACCTGTTCCCACCAGCCGCTGCGCCTGAGGACTTCAGTCGTGTACCTACTGAACAACTCCAAGGGAAAAAGGATGGGTTGTGAGGACTTATCCTGCTGCCCACATAAAACACCTGCTATTGGTGAGTAACTTCATTTTCTCTGTGGACAAGCAGGATAAATCCCTATCTACAGGATGCTTCCAAATTAAAACGGGAACTGCTAAGGTGGCAGTGAGTTGACAAACTGAGAAGATGGTATTTTCCTTACCAGATAATGTCCTTTTCCTGAAGTCCAGCAGAGGTGGAGACAGAGAAAAAAATCCAGAAGCTTCTAATGACATCATCCCTGCTACTATAGCTGATGCAGCTCGGGGCATACATCGGTATTCATACCCAAGCGTATGATAAAGAACCTCTGATTGCACACCATCTCAATGAGGACAACAAACTAAGGATCAAACAGAACAAGGAACAACTATGCATGGTACAGTCTTCGGGCAGAGGATCTTTCAAGGAGGTTATGAACCCGCTGAGTAACACAGCAGAGCATAAGAGCAGGCCCTGGATTGGTCTAGCAGAAAAGCACATTATCCAGTAAATAAACTGTCATTTTTCATATCGTCCTACTAGACCAGTCCAGACAAGTAGAGTATACAAAAATACGACTCCAGTGGGTGGGAAAATAAATAATTAAATAAATAAAGACAACACGGCAGCCTTCAAATCCCTACACCAAAGGCCGTTTCTGCCAAAGGATGAACATACGAGTGGAAATGCTTGGTAAAACTGTAAAGTAATGATCACGGTGTCACCAAACAAATATCAACGGGAGCGACTTAGCTATACTCCACCCAGGAGGAAGCCTACGCCTGAATGCACCCACAAGCCCTCCGGAACCAGCCAGTTCTGCAACAGATAAGCCATGGTTATTGTCTTCTTTATCTATTGGCTCAGAGTAGCTTTAGTGGCCGCATCACCCTTGCGTGAACCTGCAAATAGGACAAAAAGCAAGTCCAATTTCTGGAAGGAATTAGTGAATTTAAGGTACCGAAGAAGCACCTTCCTGACATCCACCAGAGGAAGGTCCTTCCCTTAGCATTGTTACTTAGGAAAGGAAGATAGACAATCTGATTGACAAGACACCACCTTGGGCAAAAAGGAAGAGATGGTTCAAACGTGCACAGACACCTCAGATAACAACTGACATGGATCTCTCAACAACAAGGCCTGCAATTCCAAGATATGTGGCACTGAGCAAAAAAGTCCTTAAATATAGAATGTACAAAGCATGAACCAAGAGAAGTTGGAACTGGTTAAGAATGAAATGGAACGTGTACAACTCTATCTGTTGAATATCAGTGAACTGAAATGTACTGGTTTTTGGCACTTTGCACCTGATGATCATATGTTCTACTGTGCTGGAAATGAGACAAAGAAAAAATGGTGTTGCATTTATAATTAAGAAACTTGCAAAAACTGTAATGCAATGCAATACAATGCAGTTGGTGAACTCTTAATTTCTATTAGTGTACAAGGAAAGCCAATCACCACAACTATAATTCAGGTATATGCCCCAACAGCATCTACAGAAGAGGAAGACTTGAGTTATATGAACAAGTACAAGCTGAAATTGACAGAACATGCAAACAGGATAGCCTGATAGTCATGGGTGACTGGCATGCAAGAGTTGGCAACGAAGAAGGCAAAGTGGTTGGAAAATATGGACTTAGCAACAAATGAAGCTGGAGAAAGACAGAATTCTGCAAGACCAACTATCTATTCATCTCAAACACCTTCTTTCAGCAACACAAGTGCTGACTGTTGTGATGGCGCAGCTGGGTTAAACGCTAGTGAAAAGAAGAGAAACCACTCTTTTTCCCCTGTAGCCAAGAGCAGTGCAGGAAGGGAAAGGGTTAAACCTTCAACTTATGAAAAAAACTCCATGCACAGAGAGCAGGAGAGAGAGCCATACCTCAGCTCCATGGCAACTAGGGGAGCTGACGTGAGAGGCAGGGGGGCGGAGCCAAAGCCCATAGGACAGCTCCAAACATTTAGGCAGGAGGAAACAGTTAGAAAACAACACGCTGAAAAACGTTCTGAGAGGGACGGTGAAAGTAGTTCTGAGAGGAGCTGTGAAAGGAAGTCTGAGGGGATGTCTGAGAGGAACCGAGAAGAAGGAATAGTCCTCAGGAGAAAAGGCTGGAAACTTGGTACAAAGGCCAGAGGAATTCTTCTCAGGAGTCTTCCATTGAAGCTGTTGTAAAAGGTGGGAAATTAAGCAGGAACAAAGCTCCATTTGAAAGGCTGCACAGACACTCTGATTGCAGGCAGCGGGTGTGTAGCTCCAGTTCAGAGAGAAGCACAGCTGACAGGGAGCAAGTTGTTGATTGGAAGCTCTGGAGACAGGAGTCAGAGTCAAACCCTGTTGAGAAGCTTAACGGCAGAGAGCCGAGGAAGCAGTCTGGGGACAAGAGGCTGCCTGTAAGCCTACCAGAAAGGGTAAGGAAGGCCAGGAAAAAGGTGAGCCCTTTTGAATCCATTAAGTCAGTGCTAAAGGAGACTGGTGTCCTAAGTTCCTCCCCCATACCTCAGAGTAAAGAAGAGTCCCTTTGGAAACAGATTAAAGCTTTATTAGAGCAGTGGAAGCTTGCTCAGGAGAAGCCTGTAATTGAACAAGGCATATCAGACTCAGAGGGAGAGCCCATGCAGATTGAAGAAGCTGTTATTGGAAGAGAGGGTTCTGATATGGAAACAGATTGTGCATTTTGCCAGAGAGGGTAAAAGCTGTAAAATGTTATGCTAATAGTAAGTGCTGGAAGAAGCCTGAGATTGTGCTGGTGGGATTTTACACGGGAAGAGGCAGAGAGCTGCCGAAGTGTAAAAGCCAGGCCAATTAGGCAACCGGGGAAGAAAAGAACATTACTGTTTTATGGTTTGTTTTAAGAAAGCATTTGTTGCTGGAGGAGAAAGCAGTGAATGTTTAGTAACAGAAAGAAGCTTGAAGAAAGTGCTTTGAAAGAAACATGCCTGTATGTCTAACAGGTGAATAATGCTGTATCAGTTAAAGACACTTTGGTTTGGAGAAGAATCCTTTAGATTTCAGCAGAAGTAAAACATGTCTATGTTCACCCATAATCATTAATTGTTGACCCTGGCGATGGCCCCACCCTAAAAGAAATTACCCCTCCCTATGTTACATGTTACACCGCTTTGACCCGGTGAAAAGCGGGATATAAATGCAGTTAAATAAATAAATAAATAAATAAATAAATACATTTCTGTTTATTGGGATAGTAGATAGACACTTGTGCAACAATAACAATAAAACTTATTGTTAACCCAATTCCTTGCTGACTCCGTCTTTGCCACAACTACAAGGGAACAGAGACCGCAGCACTTAAAAAGGATAAAATAAATATGTGGTCCGTCCATTCCCACTAGGCAACCGCCTATACCAAGGGGTGGACGCGACACTGTACACATGGACTTCACCCAATTGATTGTACAGAAATAAAATTGACTACATCTGTAGAAGATGACTATGGAAAAGCTCGATAACATCAACAAAGACAAAATCTGGAGCTGACTCTGGTACAGATCATCAACTATTAGTATGCAAACTGAAGCTGAAGTTGAAAAAGAGCAAGCCACTCATGAATGTAGTGATTTTGAGAATATACCACTGGAATTTAAAGACTGCCTGCAAAATCAGTTTGCTGTTTTAGATACGAACAACAGAGTTCTGGAAGAGTTATAGGATGACATCAAGGAGATTGTGTTGGAAGAAAGCGAGAAGTCTCCTCATAAAGTAAAAAAGCAAAAACGGCCAAAATGGATGACTGAAGAAACTCTGAAGATTGTCCAGAAACGCAGAGAAGCTAAAGTCTGAGGAGAAAAAGGTAATCACAGAACCCAATAGAGATTTCCAACGTGCAGTAAGACAAGGCAAGAAGTACCACAATTACGCAGGCAAGGAAATAGAATTAGAAACTATTAGAGGAAGAACAAGATCGGCTTTTCTAAAGCTAGGGGAGTTATAGAAAAAATTCCAGCCTCGAATTGGAATGCTATAAGATGCTCAAGGATCCATGTTGAATGATGTTGAGACGATCAAGAAAGGGTGGAAAGAATTTACAGAGTCATTATGGGCAGACTAGATGGACCATACTGGTCTTTATCTGCCGTCATTTACTATGTTACTATAGCCTGCCTCAAGGGCTCATAAGATTTAGAAATCAAGATCCAAAAGACTAGGCTTAGACACCACGATTCAACAACTGACCGCAGGAAAAGATGCAACAGCCTCGCTTCCCAAAGGAATTGGGCCAGACTCAGGTGCGAAGCAACCTGAACCCTTAAGGAGCTAAGAGAGAGGCCCTTGATAACGCCATCCTGAAGGAAGCCAAGGAGGTCAAACCTACTGTACGAGGGTTGGCGTGATGCTCGCCAACACCAGGGCTCAAAAAGGCACCAGACACACACATAGGTGAGGCAGGTAGAGCCTCTTCACCTTCAGAAGCATGGAAACTACAGCAGAACAAAAGCTCTTATGCGCTGTTGCCTCTCAAGAGCCAGGTCATAAGCGAGACTAGAGCTGGGTCATCCAGCAAGACTAGTTTCTGCCTCAAGAGCCTCCCTGGGACTGGCAGAAGGCACATGGGAGGTCATTCCAGAAGCCACATCAAATCCACAAACCAGGGCCTCCACAGCCAGTCAGACATCACCAGAACCACCAGGCCCAGATGGCGCTCTATGTGACCAAGTACATGCCCTATAGGAAGTTATGGAAGAAAACACAAAGCAGCCACCTTTGAGTTAAGTCGGGAGCAGAGAGCAACATTGGAGCTATCCAAGATGAAAGCAGGACACTAGGTCTCTCATTAATGCTCCAGGTTCTCTCAGCAAAATACCTATCTTTGTTATTTCCTCATGCCACATAAATGGAAGGCTAAACAGAAGAACTGCCCCTTCTCACGTCTTGGCTACCGGCCCAGGTCAGGCGAGCATTGGTGAATATTTCCTGCATCTCTCTGGGGTAACCGAGAGAACCCTTGCTGCTCCACTGTGTAGTCAAGACCCAATGTTGTCTGAAGGCAAGGTTTCTGTTAGCCTTCATATTCACTCAACTCACTAAGCTCGATGGAGGCAGAACTGACTGCTGTGCAGCAGTCTATAGTGGTCCCACTGAGGGGTGTGGGGCCCACTGCCTTCATGGTAGCGCCAGGATCATCTTGTGCAGCTGTGCACCTGGCAGACTCTGCAGCAGTTTCCAAAAAGGAGTAGTTTAACTACTGGCAGGGTCTCCCAAGATGGGCAGGTCTCAGCTGAGGTGCCAGACCAAGACAAACTACCCATCTGGGCAGCAGCAGAATAGGACGATGTTTCTGTGACAATGGCAACAACACTAAAATTAAACTGTGCAGAAGAAAGGCCCAGAAATCTACTTCTGTATCTTGCCATGAAAACCCAATGGATAGTCACAACAAAACAAATTGCACTATAGTGCTGGAAGATGAGACCCCTCAGGTCGGAAGGCACTCAACTGGCTACTGGGGAGGAGGTGAAGACTTTTCAGAGTAAAGCCAGCATTTATGATGTAGTTGGATCAAAGCCCTCGAGATGTCTGATTGCTGATGTAGCTGCGCATGAAATGAGAGACAGAAACTGCAAAGATGTCTGACATATTGGGACATGGAACGTACGAAGCATGAACCAAGGGAAGTTGGAGGTGGTCAAAAATGAAATGGAACGTGTACAACTTGATCTGTTGGGTGTCAACAAACTGAAATGGACTGGCATCGAGCACTTTGATGATCACATGGTCTACTATGCTGGAAATGAAAGACGAAGAAGAAAGAGTGTTGCGTTCATAATTAAGAAGAAACGTGTAAGAACTGTAATGAAAAACAATGCAGGAATGCTTCATTTCTATTCATCTACAAGGAATGCCCAACAACACAATTATAATTCAAGTATATGCCCCAATAACAGCTGCAGAAGAGGACGAAGCTGGCTTTGTTAGGAACTGGGGAACATTCTGGGGAAAGAAGGAGCTCTTCCGAAGGGATAGACTTCACCATAACCAGGATAGAACCAGGCTGCTGGCATTAACCTTTAAAATGGAGATAGAGCAACTTTTAAACTAGATAACAGGGGAGAGCCGAGAGTCACCCAAGAGTGCATGGTTCAGAACAATCTATCCTTGAAGGATACTATCAAAAGAATGAAGTTAGAGCATATCATAGGAGGGAGGAGTGGCTCAGTGGTTGGGACAGGTTACCTCAGGCCGGAAGGCCAGGGGTTCAATTCCCACATGGGGACAAGCAACCTCAGGCCGGAGGGACTGGGGTCTCTAGTCCCATGGCCACTCCTTGTGGCCTTGAGCAAGCCACTTAACCCTCCATTGCCTCAGGTACACTTAGATTGTGAGCCCTTCGGGGACAAGGGAATAATAAGTACCTGTTAGTATACATGTAAACTGCACTGATTCTAAAGAGCGCGGTATAAAAAAAAATATCAGCAGAGAGGTTCCAATAAAGACAAAAGTAGCCCAAATGCCCTTGAGTACGAAGCAGACAGAGCTTAAGGATTTCAAATTACCCCTGCCTACCGATAGCCAGATAAATATGAATAAAATACAGTCTCTAAAATGCTTGTATGCAAATGCTAGAAGTCTAAAAAATAAGATGGGAGAGTTAGAATATATAGCACTAAATGAGAGGTTAGATATGACTGGTATCTCAGAGACATGGGTACAAACTATAATCGTAATGATAGAGCTAATCAAATTGGTGGAGGGGTTGCGCTCTATTTTAGAGAGGGCATTGAGTCAGAAAGGATTAAAGTTTTGCAGGAAACAAAATTTATGGATTGAAATTACATGTAAAAAGGGGAAGGCGATGACAATGGGGGTGTACTATCGACCGCCTGGCCATAATGAACAAATGGATGATGAAATGCTCAAAGAAATCAGGGAAGCTAACAAAGTTACAGCACAGTAATAATAATGGGCGATTTCAATTAACCCGGTATCGACTGGGTCAGTGTCATGGCAGGACATGCTAGGGAGATAAAGTTCCTAAATGAAATAAATGACTGCTTCTTGGAGCAGCTGGTTTATGAACAGAACAGAGGGGAAGCCATTTAGGACCTAGTCCTTAGTGGAACACCAGATCTGGTGCAAGAGATAAGGGTGTTGGGGCCACTTGGCAATAGTGATCATAGCATGATCGCATTTGATTTAATTAATGGAGGAGGGATGGTAAGGAAATCCACAGTACTACCTTTTAACTTTCGAAAGGGAGACTATGATAAAATGAGGAAAATAGTTTAAAAAAAACTAAAAGGAGCAGTTGCAAGGGTTAAAGACTTAGATCAACCTTGGGTGTTGTTTGGAAGCCCAGACCAGTTGTATTCCATGCTTTTAGAAAAGTGGAAGGAAGTCCAAAAAGCTGCCAGCATGGTTTTAAGGTGAGGTGAGAGAGGCTGTTGTTGCCAAAAAAGCATCTTTCAGGAAATGGAAAAAAGAGCCAAATGACGAATACTGGAGACAACACAAGCACTGGCAAGTAAAATGCAGGGCAATGATAAGGCAGGCAAAGAGAAAATTTGAGAAGAAGCTTGCTGTGGAAGCAAAAATGCGTAATAAAGACTTTTTCAAGTACATTCGTAGCAAAAAACCTGTGAAAGAGTCAGTTGGACCATTAGATGATAGAGGGGTAAAAGGGGCACTAAGACAAAACAAGGCCATAATGGAGAGACTGAATGAATTCTTTGCTTCGGTCTTTACTGAAGAAGATATAGGGATGTTACCCATGACTGAAGTGGTATTTAAAGGTGATACTGCGGAAGAATTGAAAGAAACATCGATACATCGGGAAGATGACAGTGGGGGTGTACTATCAGGGAGTGGAGGAGTAGCCTAATGGTTAAGAATACTGGCTTCGGAAACCAGAGACCAGGGTTCGATTCCCACTAGCATTCCTTGTGGCCTTGGGCAAGTCACTTAACCCTCCATTGCCTCAGAAAAATCCAAGTTATCAGTGTCCCTGTTTAATGTACATTACCAAGTTTAAGTTTCAATGTAAACCGCTTTGATTGAAATGAAAAAGCGGTATATAAAACCTGTTTAATAAATAAAGATGTATTACAACTATTTGATAAACTGAAGAGTAGCAAATCACCTGGACCGAATGGTATACATCAAAGGGTGCTGAAAGAACGGAAATATGAGATTGCAGACCCGCTATTAATAATCTGTGAACTATCACGAAAATCATCTGTAATACCTGAAGATTGGAGGATGGCCAATGTAATGTCAATTTTTAAAAGGGTTCCAGAGATGATCTGGGAAACTACAGACCAGTGAGCCTGATGTCAGTACCGGTAAAAATGGTAGAAACCATCATAAAGAACAAAATTACTGAACATGTAGATAGCCATGGCTAAAATCATCTCTAATACCTGAAGATTGGTGGATCGCCAATGTAACACCAATTTTTAAAAAGGGTTCCAGGGGTGATCCGGGAAACTACAGACCAGTGAGCCTGACGTCAGTACCAGGAAAAATGGTAGAAACCATCATAAAGAATAAAATTACTCAGAATGTAGATAGTCATGGCCTAATGGGAGACAGCCAAAAACACAAGGAGGAGCAGGCCTCCTGCAAGCAATATAAGACGACACAAGGAGCAGGAGACGTTGGATGAACAGTTGAGTCTTTATTTGATAGGGACCCCAACGCGTTTCGGCAACGCCTTCCTCAGGGGGATTACAACTTGAACAAACATTAAAACAAAAATAAGAACAATTAAAAACAAATAAAAACAATAGGCATGATGTTAAATATATATACAAAACTTCAAAATTAACAACCACATAAAATGCTCTGTATAATAAGACAGTTAAAGCAACACGGACAAACGTAGGGCTGAAGAACACAACATAAATGAATAAAAATATAAATGAATTAAAATATACTAATCATCACTATAATTGAACAATTGTAGCTTAAAAACGGAAAAAACGGAAAAAACAAGTGAGAAACAAAAATTATTATATATAAATATAATAGTAATAAATAATAAATATATACTACCATGTCTAAAATATAGCAGATAACGTAGAAATAATACACCATATAAACTCATGACAGTTGAAGAGATTAATGTGTGACAAATAGAGGAATATTAATGTATGAAGTGGATAAAACAAAATGGTATACTATTGTATAATTAAATACACTAAAATACCCACTGATGGAATTTGACACATATTTGGCCACATATAAATAAGGTTAAAAAAGGAGGGAATTAAAAAAAGGAGGGAATTAAAAAATGTTCTAAGGACCAGACTTTTTAAAAATAATGTAGAACACACAGAAGCATGAGCATGAGATTTATATTTTAGATTTTATATTTTACACCATTTTGGTTCAAAATATATTTTTATCTCTCTTTTTTAAGTTTTATTATAATATATTATTTTATTTTATTTCATTATCATAGTTCATTATCATAGTTCATATATTAAATTTTATCCATTTATTGATTTTTTAATTATGTTTCTGATTTGTTTCCTTCAATGTTTATAATAATTTTTTTATATTTACTTTTCCATATGTTGTTACACATGATGTAGTGCTATGGAACAAGTCTTAGTAAAGTATCTTTAAAGCACCTTTTAAGGTTGTAAATATAAATTTAATTACTTCATATTCTTTGTACTTCATAACATGGTTCTATTTAATTTATTATTTATTTTTTAATTGTTTCTGTTAAAAGCCCTACTCTAACTTGGAAAACACATTTAAAGATCGTTCAAAATCGATCCACCGGTTGGTGCAAAGTTCTCTTCCACAATCACATCTAGAACCTTTTTGTTCTTGTCATTCTGTTTCCAAACTCAGGTGAGCTTAATTTTGGCGCCAAAAGTGGCGTTCTTAAGTCAGCCCGGTTGAATGTTTTCCTTTCAATGCTTTGCGATCCGCATGAAGAGTTCCTGTGACTTGCACTTCACGTTATTTTGAGTGACCGGTTTGTGAGTGTACCATGAAGTTCTCTATTCATTTTATATAATCTTCTTTCTCTAGTGATTATCTTCACACATGCATTCTGTTTTTATAATATAGTTGTAGAACAAACGTGTTTGTTCCTACCGACTCGAACAACAAGAACGAGAGATAGACATCTATAACACACATTCCCGTAGTTGAGCATTTGAACGGTATTTAAATTTATACGTATTCATTTATCTGTTTATGTATAATCATGAAGTTCTCACATAAAAGGGCAGGTAACACTTATGGACCGTTTATAATTAGTATTTTCTTATCCTTATAGTTTTAAAACACAACGGGTTCGTTGACAACTGCTGTTCTCATTCAATAGATGAACACGATGAACGGTGCTAGAGTCTAGTGCTCATGCTTCTGTGTGTTCTACATTATTTTTAAAAAGTCTGGTCCTTAGAACATTTTTTAATTCCCTCCTTTTTTAAATTCCCTCCTTTTTTAACCTTATTTATATGTGGCCAAATATGTGTCAAATTCCATCAGTGGGTATTTTAGTGTATTTAATTATACAATAGTATACCATTTTGTTTTATCCACTTCATACATTAATATTCCTCTATTTGTCACACATTAATCTCTTCAACTGTCATGAGTTTATATGGTGTATTATTTCTACGTTATCTGCTATATTTTAGACATGGTAGTATATATTTATTTATTTATTACTATTATATTTATATATAATAATTTTTGTTTCTCACTTGTTTTTTCCGTTTTTAAGCTACAATTGTTCAATTATAGTGATGATTAGTATATTTTAATTCATTTATATTTTTATTCATTTATGTTGTGTTCTTCAGCCCTACGTTTGTCCGTGTTGCTTTAACTGTCTTATTATACAGAGCATTTTATGTGGTTGTTAATTTTGAAGTTTTGTATATATATTTAACATCATGCCTATTGTTTTTATTTGTTTTTATTTGTTTTTAATTGTTCTTATTTTTGTTTTAATGTTTGTTCAAGTTGTAATCCCCCTGAGGAAGGCGTTGCCGAAACGCGTTGGGGTCCCTATCAAATAAAGACTCAACTGTTCATCCAACGTCTCCTGCTCCTTGTGTCGTCTAATGGGAGACAGCCAACATGGCTTTAGACAAGGAAGATCTTGTCTTACTAATCTGTTATGTTTTTTTGAAGGTGTGAATAAACAGGTGGACAAAGATGAGTCGGTTGATATAGTGTATCTGGACTTTCAGAAAGCCTTTGACAAGGTCCCTCATCAGAGACTTTTGGCAAAACTAAAGAGTCATGGGATAGGAGGCAGTGTACTACTGTGGATCAGGAACTGGTTAAAAGATAGAAAGCAGCTGATCACGTGAGCGCATGAGCGGGTGAGGACGTGTCCTTGCCGAGCTCTCAGGCCTCCCTCAGAACCGGCAGTTAAATCGGCAACAAACTAAAGCAATTGGGCAGGCAGCCAATTCTCCTGCATCTACGAACGCTAGAGAGCCGAACTGGTGCCCTATCTTCGGTGTTAACGTGAATTGGGGCATGAAATCTGCAACGAGACGGGAGAAGGCTGCCGGAGTGCGGGACACAAAAATGGCGACGGCGGCGAAATCCACAGCGGGGCCCGAATCGCCAGGCAAAGAGAGTACAGACTCGGGGCCAGAAGAGCTTGCCTACGAGGTTGCTAAGCTGTTGGAGCCCAAATTTGCAGCGGTGCTGCAAAAACTCGCAGAGATGACTGACATGTTTGGAGAGATTACCAAACGAGTGGAGGAAGTAGAGCAGAGGGTGGCCAGCCTGGAAGAAGGAGAATCCACGACACAGCGGGCCCAACACAGGCAACAGAAACAGATTGACGCTTTACTTCTTAAAGTGGATGACTTAGAGAATCGCTCCCGCCGAAATAACTTACGGCTGATTGGGATCCCGGAGTCCTGGACAGGGGAGCAGCTCTTCTCCTTGTTTAGCACGTGGCTGCCGAAGGAACTGGGCCTGACAGACCTACAAGGCCAGGTACGCGTGGAGAGGGCGCACAGGCTGGGGCAATGGCAGGAGGGCCGTGCGAGACCCCGACCGGTGTTAGCACGCCTATTAGACTTTCACCAGAAGACCCTGATCCTTCAGGCATACCGGAAAAAGAGAGGCCTCAAGTTGGATAATGTACCAGTTTATCTGTTTCAGGATTACTCGGCATCGCTGGCTGCCAAAAGGAAGGAGTTTTCGCCCATCTGTACGGACCTCATCCAGGGAGGCATCCGGTTTGCCCTGAGCTACCCGGCCATCCTGAGGGTTTTTCACAAGGGTGCAACACACACCTTTGAACAGGCTCCTGCTGCGAGAAAGTTCTTGGCCGCATTGACGGCCACCCCTGCCCTGGCAGAGGGTCAACCTGATGGCCTAGGCCAGTGACACTATGTTGAACATTGATTTGGGCCATGCACTCTTAGAGTGATCGCACTTTGGTTGATTTCACATTGGATGATGCAGTTGTACAATCTGTTGCCATCAGTAAGCTCAGCAGTGGGGGAGACCTGGAAGCGCAGGGAAGGTGGACGGTGATCTTGCCCCGAGCAGTGGGGTGTGTAGGGGTCCGGATTAGGAAGTAGAAGAGTAAGTAGGTAGGGGGAGATGTTCTGGGGGAGTCGGGGATGGGGAGTGGGTGGGAGTGATTGTGAGAATGAATGTGGGACCGTCTGTGTGTGTGTTTGGGAGGGTGGATTAGGCTCATGGGCAGATGATTGCGGGTGGCAACAGGAGGGGGGGAATGGGGACAGTACGATGGGGGGTAGGGTGGGGGGAACCTGGGGGGGGAAAGGGTGGGAGGGGGTTGGCTCTTTTTGGTCCTTTGCGATGGGGGGTGGTGGGGCGCCAGGGAGAGGGTCCGTTGTGCTAACTAACTGGGTATCTGCTCTGGGAGTCGAAGCTGGGCGCCTCCCAGAGTCTGTAATTCTGATACTGTTGCATTGTGAACTCTATTCAGTTGGGCATGTCTAACTTGAAAATTGCTTCTTGGAATGTAGGGGGCATTGGCTCGCCTGTAAAACGTACTAAAATACTGCAATTTCTTAAGCGGAAAGGGGCACATATAGCTATGTTGCAAGAAACGCACCTCAGCGATCTGGAGCACCAGAAGTTGGCTCGGGATTGGGTGGGGAGTGTATATGGGGCATCATCCGGAACCCGGAAAGCGGGGATGGCAGTCCTGGTGAAGCGAGGTATACCCTTTGAAATGAAACAAATGACCACAGATCCTGGGGGGAGATACCTTATGCTGCATGCCAAGGTCTACAACGAGGAAATTTGGTTAATTAATGTGTATGCCCCCAACACCTATGATCATGTTTTTTTTCGTACACTTTTGGGTTTTGTCCAAAGGGCGAAAATTAATTGTTTGTTTTTAGCAGGGGACTTTAATTGTCCACATGAACCGACCCTGGACAAATCAGTATCGGGCGATGCAAGGGCGTGGCGAAATAGAGGGGTGGGATACCTGTGCCGGATGGGGGACTTGGTAGATGTCTGGCGCCTCCTCAATCCTGGATCTCGTGAATATACCCATCAGTCCAGAGCACACCATTCCTGGTCGCGTATTGACTATATTTTGGTGGGTGAAGGGGCCGTGTCCAAGGTAGTACAGGCTGGCATTGAGCCGATTGTAATCTCCGATCATGGCCTAGTGTGGGTGACTTGGGAATGTGCGGGACCTTCACGCGCGGGATGGCGTTTTCCCACATATTTGTGGGAAGATTTGGAGTTTAGGAAATTCCTGGAGGTACAATGGGATGAGTTTCTCGCCTTTAACGATACACCGGACTGCTCGCCTGTTTTGCTCTGGGAAACCAGTAAGGCGGTTTCTGCGCGGGGTGATCATCGCTTATTGTGTAAAGCGGCGTAAGCATATGGACCGTAGTCTTTTGGTCTTAGAACGCAAAGTGCGCGACCTACAACGCAAGGCTGGTAGAGTGGGAGGGGAAGCAGCACGGCTTGAATATGCTGGGGCGCAGGCGGCCTTACATGAGCTCCTCCATCGTAGAGCACAATATTCTTTGCAGTGCCACAAACACCAGTTTTTCCGTTATGGGAATCGATCGGGCAAATTGCTGGCCAAACTGGTCAAGGCCCCAGGAGGCACGCGCTTCATACCGGTGTTGCGAGATGCTGGAGGAGCGTTGCACCACCAACCTCCGCAACTAGCTGAACTTTTTCGCCAGTTTTATGCACAGCTGTACACTGAGGAAGAACAGGACTATGAGAGTGGGAAACGATTTCTGCGCGATTTGGCCTTACCCCGTTTGTCAGAACTGGACTTACAACGGATTAATGCCCCTTTAACAGTGGGGGAAATACAGGCAGCGATCCGAGCCGGGAGTAACCACAAAGCTCCGGGCCCCGACAGGTTTACTTATGAATACTATAAAATTTTATCCCAGCGCCTTGCCCCCACTATGGTGATTTTATATGATGAGGCTTGCCGTATGGGTCAATTTCCTCGGGATATGCGGTGCGCTAACATAACTGTGCTCCCGAAGCCGGGAAAAGATTTGTTGGATCCGGCCTCGTATAGACCTATTTCTCTTATTAACTGTGACATGAAGATTTTGGCCTCAGTATTAGCAAAACGATTAAACCCCATTTTACTATCACTCATTGACCCCCCGCCAGGTGGGCTTTGTGCAGGGTCGGGAGGCCTCTAAGAATCTGGCTAAATTGCTTTTGGGGATGGAATTCTCGTTACGCCACGAAGCACCTCTGCTGATGGTGAGCCTGGATGCCGAAAAGGCGTTCGACCGGGTGGCGTGGACCTTTCTGTGGGATGTTTTGGGTGCCATGGGGTTTGAGGGGATCTATGTGACTTGGCTACGACTTTTATATACTCACCCTATGGCTCGAGTGGGTGTTAATGGTACATACTCTGAACCTTTTACTCTTGAGAGAGGTACCCGACAGGGATGCCCACTGTCCCCCCTACTATTTGTTCTATCTCTCGAACCCCTGTTGCACACTATACAACAGGACTCGCAGGTGCGAGGGGTGGTGTTGGGAGAAGAGGAAACTAAAATCAGTGCGTTTGCAGATGACATGCTTTTGTGTCTTACGCATCCCACACAGTCTTTGCCACGGGCCCTGCAACTAATAGAGCACTATGGTAGTTTCTCGGGCCTCAAGATTAATGCCTCCAAGTCAATGGTGTTGGACGTGGGTGGTAGGGTTCGGCCAATGTGGGGTGGGTCCTTCCCCTTGGTCTGGGCTGGGAACTCGTTAAAATACTTGGACGTTAATCTTCCAGAACGTCCGGAACGCTTATACCAGGCTAATATTCCCGGCCTGCTGGCAAAAACCAGGACCGTACTCTCTGGCTGGAAGGGGCTGCCACTGTCTCTGAAGGGGCGGGTAGCATTGTTCACGATGGTGGAGCTTCCTCGTTGGCTCTATGTTTTGCGTCTGTTGCCTCTCTGGGTCCTGGCGAGAGATTGGAAGACGTTGGATGGCATCATCCGGGGTTTTATCTGGGGTGGACGACGCTCCCGGATCCCCTTGAGGGCCCTGATGCAGAGGGTGGAGGAAGGGGGTCTGGGTTTACCCTCTTTGCGGTTCTATAATATCCGCTATATGGCACGTCATCTCTGGGGACTATTGGGGGACGGGGAGGGCTGTGCCCCAGTGCTTCAGTTGAATGGGATATGTGCCCCCTACCATAGTCTCTATGTTTTGCACATGGAGCGGCCCTCTTTAGGGACGGTAGGAGGTGGGGGTGTTTACATGGGAGCGCTTCGGGCAGCTTGGCGCGTGCTGAGTGCTAGACTAGGTTGGAACCCCCGGTTCTCCTTATTGCTCCCTTTAGTAGGTAACCCGGCGTTTCCTCCTGGGATGCCCCCCCGGAATGTATTCCGCTCCTGGTTAGACTGTGGCTTGGTGTGCCTAGGGGACCTCCATTTGCCGAAAGGGGTGGGTCTTGAGACTTATCAAACTTTGGCTACCCATTACCATCTCCCCCCACGCCAGTTTTATGGTTACCTACAGATTCGCCACTACATAGAGGGCTTGCGGAGGCGGCTCTTCTCGGGGGAGGGAGGGGAGCAGTCCGCCTTGGGGACTCCCCGAGAAACATTGCAAGTATTGGTGGAAAGGGACCGAGGGAACCCGCTCTATCGCCAACTTCTGAGCTCCCTTATAGCTGGGCCTCCCCTCGCTGCGTTGGTGGCTCGGTGGCGTAGGGATGGGGTGGAGGGGATGACAGTGGAGTCCCTGCTCGCTGCGTTTAACCGTATCCCGAAGGGCCCTTCCTGGGTGTACCTACAGGAATTGCAGTATAAGTTTTTATGGAGAGCATATGCTACTGATCATTGGGCCTTCCAGGCCGGTTTGCGGCCCACACCTGCCTGCACTTGGTGCTCTCAACAAGTGGGCTCCTTGCTGCATCGCTTTTGGGACTGTTCTGCAGTGCAGGGAGTGTGGCTCCAGACCTGTGCTAAACTAGCGGGATGGCTTGAGATGGGAGATATATACCACCGGGATACGTGTCTCTTTCATGATTGGACCGCCATGGAACCTGTCCCGGCCGTATCGCACAGGGAACTCCTGGAGCGGGGCTTCTTGCTGGTCAAGAAAGTTCTTTTGACTGGATGGCTGGACGCCACGCCCCCAGGGGTGTTCATGTGGGAAAAGGCCTTACGTGAGCTGCTGTATATGGAAAAACGTACAGCTAAACAACAGGGAGGGAAGCAATGGGACATATTTTTGGCCCGCTGGCTTCCCGTTATCCAGACCCTCACCCCCCAAGAACGGAGTGTGATCTTGAATATATGAGGCAAGACTGAATGTCTGTGTATAGGAGGTCTGAGGTGGCCTATGCTTGGTTGCTTCTGTGAGCCCATACTTACCTTTGGGTCTGCACTCGTCGCTTGAGTGTAGACTACTCTCTGATGGCTATTAAGTAATTGGCTCCCCCTTTGGATAATTGGATGGGCTCTTTGAGTTTCTTACCTGGCACTACCCTACTTAATTGATCGCTTAAATGACCACTGTAAGCCTCCCCAGTAACTTTGTTAAGAGAAACTGACCTCATGGGGTAAGGGGGGGGGAGGGGGGAGGGGGGGGCGAGGGGAGGGGGGATTGGCGGGGGGTTTACCAGTGGGAGAGGTAGAGTACCACAGGATTGGCAGCCTCCTGCTGTTTTTCGAATATTTGCATTGTGCTACATAGTGTACTCTCCCGTATGCTGCATACCCTCATATGGATGTTTTTTTTCCCTTTGTACCTTGGTGGGCGTGGGAGCTATTGGGGGAGTTTGAGACCCTATACTGTGATATTTAGCAATGATAAGTGTGCTATGCATGTCATATCACTTATGTCAGTCGGTTGTATTTCCTCTATAATTGCTGTTACAGGTTGTATGTGTGTTTCTACAGTTATAAAATTAATAAACATGATTTGAACTAAAAAGATAGAAAGCAGAAAGTAGGGCTAAATGGCCAATTTTCCCAATGGAGAAAGGTGAATAGTGGTGTACCCCAGGGATCTGTGCTGGGTCCGCTGCTTTTTGACATATTCATAAACAACCTGGAAAGTGGAAGAACAAGTGAGATTATCAAATTTGCAGATGACACAAAACTATTTAAAGTTGTTAAAAACCAAGAGGATTGTGGATACCATGTTAAAACCCTCTGCCCAGTGTGCAGCAGCGGCCAAGAAAGCAAACAGAATGCTAGGTATCATAAGGAAAGGAATGGAAAATAAAACAAAAGATATTATAATGCCTCTATATCGTTCCATGGTGAGACCGCACCTTGAATATTGTGTGCAATTCTGGTCGCCATATCTTAAAAAGGATATAGCGATATTAGAAAAGGTTCAGAGAAGAGCCACCAAAATGGTAAAGGGGATGGAAGGATACTCCTATGAAGAAAGGCTAAAAAGGTTAGGGCTCTTTAACCTGGAAAAGAGACGGCTGAGGGGAGATACGATAGAGGTCTATAAATTAATGACTGGAGTGGAACGGGTAAACGTAGATCGATTGTTTACATCATCAGAATATAGAAAGACTAGGGGACATGCAGTGAAGCTACAGGGTAACCTATTTAAGACTAATAAGAGAAAATAATTTTTCATTCAACGTGTAATCAAACTCTGGAATTTGTTACTGGAGGATGTAGTAAAATCTGTTAGTGTGGCTGGGTTTAAAAAAGGTTTGGACAAGTTCCTGGAGGAAATATCTATAAATCTCCTTTCTCCTAATTATTTTCCTTGTAATTCTTCCCACATATCCTAAAGACCCTCTACTCCAACAACCAAAATTAATACCAATCTTATGTAACCAAGGCCAGAGATGGCAAGGTATTCCATATTCTGATACAACACATCACACAACCTACTATAAGCATCTGAGCCAAATTATATGTCAACCTCCAGTAAAAAGGCATGGTCTTAAACTCTCTGATAAACACCACCTAACATGTATGCCAATAAACACGCATTCCATCCATAACAAATGGCCTGTAATCTTAGACTATGCTGAAACCTATAAATTAGATAAGTTATTTGTGACCGAATCATGGTTAACTGACATGGATACAGTCATCACTAACCGTATAAAGCTCCCAAGCTATGTCCTCTTCAACTGCCCAAGAGCTAATAAAGAGGAGGCAGAGTCCTAATCATAGCTAAAGATAATCTGAATTCTGTACGTTGTGGCACTGAAGTTGGAAACACTCTTGATGCTATTCTGATCTCCAATCAACACCTTTCAACAGCTCTCTTCTACCGTGCCCCCTCTACATCTGCTGATGACCTATCAATCGTCCTCGACATAGGTTTTTTCTTCATAGAGGAGTTGCGTGCTATCTGGATACTAGGAGACTTCAATCTCCCTGTGCTTTCATCGAAGTACAACTCTGCATTTCTTGATGTTATAGCCTCCTTAGGCTATAATCAAATAATACACAAAAATACCCATATTGGAGGTAATACCCTAGACCTCATCTCTCCTTTAACTACTCAACCGGTCAACAATCTACATCAGCTACAAACCATTCCAGTACCTTGGTCGGACCACAAGGCCATCTTCTTCCACATCCCACAGCCAACAACTGATCATGAGCCTCACTCAAATCATACTCCGACTCCCCCTCGCCGTTTTCGACCATTCATCAAAGAGGAATTTCTAGAGGCAACCCTACACAGGCTCAAAACAGACAGCTCTGACTTACCTGAATTAACACACATCTGGAACTCTACCTTAAGTAATGCGGCACTCCTAACATCTGAAAAAAGAACTGCTAAACGAAACAAAGCTCCAGTCTGGTACACTGCTGACCTAAAGGAATCCCTTTGACAACTCAGGAAGTTAGAACGCAAATGAAGAATCTCTAGGCTCCAAACCAACAAGACCATTTATATGAAGACATTACAAGAACATCGTGATGCAATGAACTTGAGAAGAAAAGAACACCATACCAACCTCCTTATGCGCTCTATCAGCAGACCCCGTGAGCTTTTCAGCATCACCCAATCATTAATCAAAGATAACACAAGGCAATACATTGAAATCACACCACACACACAGGTCTTCGCTAACTACTTCAAGAGCAAAGTCAATATGGTTAATCCTTGCAATACTCCTGCTACTCCGCCAACCGTCCCTCCTGCAGTGACCTCAGCTGCACAAAACAACGATCCCACCATTCCTGCACTAGGAGCTTTCCACCCTTACTCAACATATCAAATAGAATGCATAATAAGAGGTCTTAACACTATGACCTCCCCAACAGATCCATGTCCATCTTTTTGGATCAAATCAGCATGCTCTTATCTAAGAACATATATCCACCACCTCATAAAGATTTCATTCTCCATGGGTGTGTTTCCAGCCCCTCTAAAAGCTGCATCCATCAGACCCCTACTCAAAAACCCTAAACTTGATCCGGCAGATGTAAAATCCTACAGGCCTATTTCAAGCCTACCCTTCCCGGCCAAGGTAATGGAGAAAATTGTTCAGCAACAAATTCAGGATCACATCGACGCCCCCATTATCCACTTGATGACAACCAAAACAGATTTTGCCTACATCATGGTGTAGAGACACTGCTTGTCACACTAATGAACAACCTAAACTTAGGCATGAACAAATCCAAACAATCCAAACAATCTTTGATGAATGGTTGAAAACGGCGAGGGGGAATGCCAGTTAATGGTCGAAAACGGCGAGGGGGAATGCCAGTTAACTACAAGAAATCCGAGGCTCTCTTCATCACTAAGGATCCTTCATTCATACCTCCTCCCACCTTACGAGTAAGAGATACTGAGATAAACACCAAACAAGAAGTACGTTACTTAGGAATCACCCTAGCCTAGACCAATGTCTCACAATGGAGCAACACAAACAATACCACCATACCTGAAATTACAGACCCTCCGACAGCTCCATCCCATACTTGAAGCCGTAGACTTCCGAACAATTTTCCAAGCATTGATTACCCCGCATTTTGACTTTGCAAACATCATTTTCTATGGTATTCCACATTATGCAATTCATCCCCTTCAAATGACAATGAATACAGCAGCACGAACCCTCGTTGCAGTCTCAAGATATGAACACATCACCCCGATCCTGAAACAGCTCCATTGGCTCCCCGTCTCTGTTTGTCTCAAGTACAAGGCTCTCATTATAGCATTCAAAACACTACACAACCTCTCAGCGAATGTCCTTAATGAGACTCTACAATGGACAGTTGACAACAGATTAAGAAGATCTAGCATGTCAAATACTCTTATGGTCCCTTCTATAGTAAGAAAGAGTTCCCAATTCGTTAATGGGCAAGCATTCAATTTATATGCACTATCCCTCTGGAACTCTACCCCCCCCTCCCCCAATTCGTACCATCTCTGACCTTTCTAACTTCAGAAAACATCTAAAAACGCATCTCTTTCAAACTATACTATGAACAGGTAACCTAAATTACTGCATACCTCAAAACCCCTTCTACCAAAAACCTCAAACCTTCTACAGTGCTCGTTATATTATACAGCTACATTGTATATAATTCCATTGTATATAGTTCTTCTGTTATAGCCCAAGCTATACCCACCTAAGTTTTATAGTCTTACTGCACCAAACCTGTTCGATTTATTGTTTGAATGCTCAGAAATTGTTCCATGTAAGTTAATATAGTAATGTTATCTAACTTGTTATATGTAAGTTCTGTTCTGTTCCCTGTAAACCGCACTGAATAAAGATAATATAAAAAAAAGCAGCCCTTTCTTGGCAGAGGTTGGGCCAGGGGGACTATGCCCTCGAAGCCTGCCTTCTTGTAGCAACTGAAGAATCTCCACAACCTTGGCAATGGCCCAGGTCATCATCAGATCTATCTCAGGATGACCCCATCTGTCCAGAATCTTTTGGCTCAATTCCCATTCCCTGGGATCAAGGGAGTGGCGATTAAGATAGTCCACTTCCACAATGTGCTGTACTGAGAGGGCTAGTAGATTCTGCTCTGCAGAAGAAAACAAGAGGGCCATTTCCAGAGCAACCCTGGCACTCTTAGAACCCCCTTGCCTGTTCACATATGCCACTGTCGCACCATTGTCTGAGAGTATCCAGACCGCTCTGTCCCAGACTGAGGGACAAAAGGGCAAGAGAGCTAAGTGAATGGCCCTCGCCGCACGTTATTTGATGGGCCACGTCACCACTTGATTATTCCAATAGCGCCAAGACATCTTCCCCTCGCATTGGGTCCCCAGCAAAACAGGCTGGAGTCCAACCATAGGAAAAGCCACAGGGGATCATCCAGGGACATGACCCTCATCAGATGGCTGGGTTGACCCCACCAGTGCAGGCTGGCTGACACCAACAGGGTAGGGAAGGCGAGAAGCCTGATCTCGAAGTCCTGTAAGCAGGGTGACCAACGCGACAGCAAAGACCTTGCAGCAGCCTCAAAAGAACGTGCACCCAAGGGTCCAGCTTAATTGTTGTCACCATTGAGAAGAGGAGCTGAAGGTAGTCCAAAACCTTGGTAGACCGCTATTTCCAGAAGGCTGACAACAGCTTTCTAACTTCCTCTTTGGGTAAGAAAACCCTGCTTGCGCAAGTGATGAACAAAGCCCCAAGATACTCCAACAATGACGAAGGGCTCTAGATGGTTTCTTAATCACAAAGCGCAGACTCTCCAAAAACTGCATTCCTTGGGCCAACACCCAAGAGGCTTCCGCCTGCAACTAGTCATGCAGGTATGGATGAACACAGATCCTTTCGTGCTGCAACAGCAGCAGCCACCACCACCATGATCTTGGAAAATGTCCTTGGGGTGGTAGAGAGACCAAATGGGAGAGCAGAGAACTGAGGTGAGAGCCAAAAACAGTGACGCACAGAAAACTCTGCTGATCCTTGCAAATGGGAATGTGGAAATAAGGTTCAGAAATAGGGTGGTGAGAAACTCCCCACCGAACTGCCCATAACTGACTTCAGTGCCTCCATGTGGGACTGAAAGACCATCAGGTTTGCAATGTAGCCCCCAAGATTGAGGATCAGTTGGAAGGATCCATCCTTCTTCAGCATCACAAAGTAAAGGAATACTGGCCCTTGCCCCATTTGATGGAAGACACAGGAACAATGACCTGGAGACTAAGCAGCCTTACTAGGGTATTGTTTATTGTTAATAACTTGATGTACCGCCCTTCATAACATCACAGCGGTTTACAATAAAAATACAATAAAATCCTAAAGCGGAAAAGAAACGGCAATTAACAGATAGGAAGGCAGCGTTCATACTAGATGGCAGAACTGAGTCATGAGGGAAGGATAAGAGGAAGAAAGAGGGAAGGATGAGGGAAATGCAGAGGTGCAGGCTACACAGCCAAAAGGTTAATTGATGGACTGTGACTTGCCCAAGGCCACAAGGAGTGCCAGTGGGACCTGAACCCTGGTCAAAATAATAGTAAAAAGCCAAGCCTTACTTACAATGCTTGTGGAACATTACAGTATCATCAAGCGTTTTTAGGTCTTATGGAAACCGGTTTCACAATGTTGGTTCAAAACAAGAGAAGGCCACATGATTAGTTGTCATCAGACACCTCCTGGAACCATCAATAAAACCTGGTTGGCTGAATGCAGGGTTCGACTAATACATATCTCTGAACAGTAAAGCATAAACAATGGGATACCATAGCTCGGACCAGCACTGTGAGGTAACTTAGGCCCACTCCTGGTAAAAGAGGTGGAGCTAGTTGCCCAATGAAGGTAACCTGGAATGGGCCCCCAACCCATCACTGCGCCAAATGGCAGGGGGTTACTTATGGAGGAGGGAGCATCCCAGGGCTCACAGGCCCTGCTAGGAGCAATAGCTGGCCGAGAAGGAGGGCAGCTTCCCCAAACAAAACCACCTGGAGTCCCAGAACCATGGGAATCCTGGTATTGGAAACAAGGATAACTAGAGAGTACAGAGAAAGAAGCCAGGACTGACTGTTTCCCGGACTCCTTGGGCTTATCATCTGGAAAGAGATAAGGCTTGAATTTTCCCAACTCCTTAACCAGACTCTCCAGGTCTTCCCCAAACAATAGCTTCCTCTTGAAGGTAAGCTTAGACAACCGGGACTTGGAGACTGTATCCGCTGCCCAGTGGCAAAGCCAAAGCCAGCGTTGTGCAACCATCATGAATGCAATATATTTGGTCGCCAAATAGACCAAATCATACATAGCATCTGACAGGAAAGCTGCTGCTGGTGCTGTCCTGAGGGAGCAACTGTATCCAGTGGAGGAGGGGCCAAGCCATTAACCTTCCACAGATCGCTGCCTGGAGAATAAGGAAGGAGACCTAAAACAGGTTCTCAAGGAGAGCCTCCACCTGGTAATCCAAATGGTCACGAACAGCAGCACCCTTTACAGGGATGGTGGTATGCACGGTGATTGCGACCACATGTGCCTCCACCTGAAGTAAGCATAGCCACGTGTCGAAATCCTCCTGAGGGAAGGTGTAAGGCTTGCTCAAAACCCTGGTGCCTCACCAGGGAGAAATCGGGCAGGTTCCATTCCATGCGGAACATGCTTTTACAAACCTCCGGGAAGGGAACACCTGTGAACCCCCTGCAAGAGGGGGTGCACTTGTGGCTTTACCTCCACAGCTGGAGCCTGAATCAATTGCCAGGAGGAAAACATTTGAACTCATCCCTCTGGAACAAACAGATGATGAGGGAATCCACTTGGTCCTCTGGTGACAAAATCTTGCCTTCCTCAAATCTGGAGTCTTCATCAGAGCTCCAGAACCCCAACTCAGGATCCTGGGCAGAAGGGAGACAATCCGAGTCCCCTGATGCCATTCTCCACCAAGACCATTTCTGTGGAGGAACACTAGCAAGGCTCTGGTCACCCTTCATAAAGGTCCCTATTCTGAATGGAGATCGGAGATCACAAGGACCAGTGAGAAAGGGAAAGAACTTCAAAGACAAATCGAGGACTGATGACTCCCTGTTGGCCCTTGCCGCCCCACCCATGGGGGAGCACAGGCGGGCTCACCTCTAAAGGTCCCAGCTGAAAAGCACAAAGTAGTAGCAGGGAATGCTCAACAGAGCGAAAGCAGAAATCCAACATCAAGGTGCTGTCTTTCTCCACAGCAGCTCCCACAAGGGTGATGAAGGAGGAGTGTCCTTGCTTGCCAGATCCAAGGGGGGCTACCCCCTGAAGCATTACCAAGAACCTCCATGCATGAACCACAGAGGAAATCCAAAGAAGTGACTTGGCATTTGCCACAGATCAGGCAGTGTTCTTCAGCTCTGACATGTTCCTGTCTCAGGTTGAGTGCCTCTGCAGCATGAAAGCAACCCCTATCCATGTACCCAGTAGAAGCACACTAACAACTGATGCTCTCCAAGCACACGTACCAGAGATGCAGGCACGCAGCTGCACACTACTATTATTATTATTAATCACTTATATAGCGGTACAAGGTGTTCACAGTGCTTTACACACACATAAAGACAGTCCCTGCTCATCAAAGCTTACAATCTAATCAAGACAGACAGTACAACAGATGAGAACAAGGGTACAAGTAGGGAACGGTAATGAGACAGAAGGATTAAGACCCAAAAGCGGCCTGAAAGAGGTGAGTCTTTATCATGGATCTGAAAAAGGGGAGAGATGAAACATGTAAAGATACAGGTAGTCTGTTCCAGGCATAAGGAGCAACAAGATGAAAGGATCGAAGTCTGTAATTAGCTGTTGAAGAGAAGGGCATACAGAGAAGCAAGCCAGAGGAAGATCAGAGTTCACGAGGAGGAGTGTAGGGAGAGAGGAGAGAGGAAAGATGAGGAGCAATAGAATGAATGCACTTCTAGGTCAGAAGGAGAAGTCTATATTGCATACAGAAATGGAAGGAAAGCCAATGAAGCGTTGTGAGAAGAGGGATTATACTAGTATATTGGGGCTGGCAGAAGATTAGCCACGCATCAGAGTTTTGAACAGATTGAAGGGGAGAAAACAACTCGGAAGGAGACCAGCAAGGAGGCTGCAATAGTCCATGCGAGAAGTGACTAAAGAGTGGATAAGTGTTTCAGTAGTGTGTTCAGAAAGGAAGGGGTGAATTTTTGTTAATGTTGTAGAGAAAGAAACAGGTTTTGCTATCTGTTGGATATGTGTGGAGGAGGAGAGGAAGGAGTCAAAGATGACTCCAAGGTTGCGGGCTGAGGAAACAGGAAGTTTAGGGGGGAAAATAAGAAGCTTGGTTTTGGCTATGTTCAATTTCAAAATGGTAGTGAGACATCCAGGCAGCGATGTAAGGTAGGCAAGCAGATATACAGACCTGGATTGTAAGAGAAATATCAGGTGTAGATAGATAGATCTGAGAGTCATTAGCATAAAAAATGATAATGAAAGCCATAGGAGGAGATGAGAGAACCAAGGGACTGGGTATAGAGAGAGAAAAGGTGAAGGCTGAGAACAGACCCTTGGGGTACACCTACTGAAAGAGGAATAGCAAGAGGAGGAAATGCCAGAACACACTGCAAGCACACCCAGAATTTGCTGCGTGTAAAAAGCATGCACAGCTCACTGCACATACAGCATCAGGCATGGATTTAAGGTGCAGCTCAAGCACCACTAACACACATAGATAGCACAAACACTTGGCGGAATCAGCATGTGAAAGGCCATGCTCAATTAATGACTCACATCAAAACAGTCCCAGACCCGACTGCTGAGCTGCCCCATGGACAAGGTCAGGTCGCTCCCAAAATAGAGCCTGTGGCTAAACACAATTAAACAAGGTATTCACCTCCTGAGGAGCCCAGTACTGGCAACCATGTTGGGCTCAATGCTACTCCCCCTCCTGCAGAGTCCTGCAAGCATGTACTTTTGTCCAAATCTTCGGGAGGAGAGCTGGGAGAGGAGAAGGGGATGGGGCACTGAGACTGTGCAAGGCAAGGGGTCTTGATCCAAATCCTGGCTGCTCAAGCAGCCCTTAACCTGTTAAGGACTGGAAACTAAACAAATGTTCCCTCCTCCATGCAGGAAACTCCAGCAGGGCACCATAGGATACCCCTTGGAGACCTCCGCTGTTAAGCTCCAATGATGAAAACACCTTAGAGAGCAGTTGCTCAAAAAAGGTTTTCAACAGAGCTGCATCAGATTGCATTCACCATCTGCTAGAGATGGAGAAATACTGAAGTATGCCCCTAACTGCATCAGCCATAACTGATGGCATAAGAAGCTTCTGGATTCTGTCTCCACTTCTGTTGGGAGGGAGACACAGCCCATTTGTCTGAACTAGTCTAGCAGGGCGATATGGAAACTATTTTTCTTGACAACAGGCCTTTTCAGTGTTTTTATCTTTTTTTTTTTTTAAAGCAGTCTGAACAGAGAAGATAGGGCTTAGGATGGAATGGAGTTGGATTCTAAACCTTGAACAGATTCCAAAGGATGGATTGACTGAATCTGCTATTGCCATCAGGAGTTCCTTTCCAAACAGTAATGAGATGTTAATGCATGACCGTGATTTAGGTCAAAGCCCTGCAGATCTCTTCCATGGAGGCTAACCTTAAGTGGGTCACCAACACAGCCGTGGCTCAGACATTATGAGCCATGACATGGCACTCAAGTGTCAGAACTGCCTAGTCATAAGTGAAAGAGATGCAGTCTGCTAGCCAAATTGAAAGTGTATATTTATTCACGGCAGCCCCCACTCTGTTGGAGACAAAAAACAAAAATCTGTATAGAAGGCCAAGGTTCTCTTGCAGTCCAACGTATGCAACGCTCTCTCATTGTGGACATGGGTTCCTGGGAAAAATATTGGTAAGACGATTGACTAGTTAAGGTGGAAGTCCAACACCATCCAGAAGAAATTTAGGATGAGTACGCAGCATTATTATCTACAGTAAAAAAACAAAAAAAACAGTGTAGAGTGGTTCAGCTGTTCGAGCCCAAAGCTTGCTGTGTGTGCTGAAGTAACCTCCACCAAAAATTGGACCTTACAGGTCAGAAACCTCATTCCACGGGTATCTAGCAGCTCAAGGGGAGCTTTCATCAACTGAATTAAAAATCACATTGAGACCACAAGAGACTGCAAGCAACTTTAGGGGAGGCTTCAATAGAAGCAAGCCACACATGAGACAAACAACTAAAGGCTGTAGAAAGTTGGGCTTCCCTTCTACATAGAGGTAGTAAGTGCCAATCGCACTGAAGCAGACTCTTAATGGAGTTAGTCTTGAGACCAGACTGCAAGAGGTGTAGAAGGTATGCAAGCAGTTTTTGTGTGGAACATGAGAAAGTATCTAGGGCCTGCCTCTCACACCGAATGGCAAACCTCTGCCATTTAAAGTCATAAAACCACACAGAGGAATCTCTGCTGGAAGCCAAGAGATCAGCAGCTACTTCAACTGACAGGTTCAAAGAGTTGAATTCCAGCCTCTCAACATCAAGTTGTGAGAGCTAGGGACTTGACAATGGGGCACAGTCGTCTTCTCTAATCCAGCAAAATCAGGGTTGGAGAATCACTCTGACATATGGGTTTCTGGATTGGCAAGTTTTAGAGAAGGGGAAAACAAGGAAGTCTGAACCAAGCAGGTACTCTGAAAATCATGATGCCTCTGTTTTGGGGCATCAGGAGAGTTCTTGCTATCAGCAAGTTGCTCCTGCAGACTGGGCTGTAAATTTGAGGTCCAGAGTGATGAAAGTCTCCAGGCACCAACACTAATTGTGGATTCTCAATGCCATATCAAAAATATCACAGGTCGCTCAGACCATGTATTTTCCACACTTCTTCACTTGTCTCAATAGGGAGCAGAATTGCGATACCTTCTCTGAAGGGAGAAATTCTGCAAACTTCTCTAGGCTGCGTATGGTGTTCCACAAGTGCATACCTATGAAGAGCTAGTAGAATGCCTCGCAGAACGTAGACACTGCATTCTGATAAAATTTCCTTCCAAAAGAATCCAGGGTCCTAGCCTCTTTCCTCAGGGGCACCGAAAATTACCACTTCGAACTTTAGGCCCTTTTGAGAGCAGATTTGATGTCCATAGTGTGGTGCGGATGCTGAAGCCAAAATGCATGACTGAAGAAACGCTGATAATTGCCCAAAAGCGCAGAGAAGCTATGGCCAGAGGAGAAAGAGAGGCAATCGCAGAACTCGGATCTTTCCAACTTGCAGCAAGACAAGACAAGACAAGGAGAGGTACTACAATGATGCATGCAAGGAAAGAGAAGCAGAAGCTATTAGAGGAAGAACAAGATCAACTTTCCTAAAGCTACGAGACTTAAAGAAAAAAATTCCAGCCTCAAATGGGAATGTTATATGATGCTCAAGGATCCATGTTGAATGATGCTGAGAAGATCAAGAAAGGTGGAAAGAGTATACAGAGTCATTATACCATAAAGATTAAGTGGACCAACAGCTGTTTCAACCTGTACCTTATGATCAGGAACCATTGGTGATGAAAGAAGAAATCAAAGCAGCATTGAAGGCCTTATCAAAGAACAAAGCACAGGGCATTGATGCTATTCCCATTGAAGTGTTAAAGTAATTGGATGCAGCCGTTATCATACTTACAAGGCTCTGCCAGGAAGTTTGGAATACAGCATCATGGCCAACTGACTGGAAAAGATCTGTGCTTATACCAATAATGAATAAAGGTGATCTGACTGTGTAAATTATCACAAAATCGCTCTGATCCCATATGCAAGCAAAATTCTACTCAAGATCATTCAGCAGAGACTACAACCATACCTGGAACGAGAACTGCCTGAAGTGCTAGCAGGGCTCAGGAAAGGGCAAGGAACAAGAGACATAATTGCGGACGTGAGATGGATCTTTGAAAAGACAAAAGAATTCCAAAAGGATATCATAGTAACATAGTAAGTGACAGCAGATAAAGACCAGCATGGTCCATCTAGTTTGCCCAGCAAGATGGCAAGAGTAGGTGCACCTGTCGCTCTGTGCAGGCCACCCCTCCCCATGTTTTTGTTTCTGTTTAGGGGTAGGACACCCTTATTTGTTCAGACGCTAGATAGTTCCGAAGTTAGATGGTACCGTTTATTTTGCTTTTATCCTGTTGCTGTAAAGGGATCCACTGTGTTTGTCCCATGCCGTTTTGAATTCCATCACCGTGTTTGCCCCCACCACTTCCATCGGGAGGACATTCCAAGCATCCACCACCCTTTCAGTGAAGAAATATTTCCTAACATTGCCTTTCAATTTACCACCTTGCAGCTTCATGTTATGCCCTCTAGTTTTACAGCTTCCCCGTCTTTGGAAGAGGTTTGTTTGTTCTTCATTTCTCTTTAAGTATTTAAAGGTCTGAATCATATCTCCCCTGTCCCTCCTCTCCTCCAAAAAGTGTACATATTTAGGTCTTCAAGTCTCTTCTTATAAGGCTTCTGACGCAGGCTCCAAATCATTTTGGTCGCCTTTCTCTGAACAGTTTCCAGTCTTTTTACATCTTTTGCAAGATATGGCCTCCAAAACTGAACACAGTATTCCAAGTGAGGCCTCACCAGTGACTTGTACAGTGGCATAAGTACCTCTTCCTTTCTGCTGGTAATCCCTCTTTGTATGCAGCCCAACATCCTCCTGGCTTTTGCCACCACCTTGTCACACTGTTTTGCCACCTTGAGATCATCAGAGATAATCACACCAAGGTCTTTCTCCTGAACCGTGCATACCAACCTCTCACCCCCTATTGTGTACTTTTCCCTTGGATTTCTGCTACCCAAGTGCATGACACTGCACTTTTTCACATTAAATCGTAGTTGCCAAGCATTAGACCAGTCTTCCAGCTTTTGTAGATCTTTCCTCATGTTATCCACTCCCTCGGGGGAGTCCACTCTGTTGCAAATTTTTGTGTCATCTGCAAAAAGACAGACTTTTCCATTCAGTCCTTCAGCAATATCACTCACAAATATATTGAACAGTGCCGGGCCCAGGACCGAACCCTGAGGCACCCCGCTAATCACCTTCCTCTCATCCGAGTGAGCTCCATGTACCATCACCCTCTGTTGTCTGTCAGTCAACCAATTTCTAATCCAGTTTACTATCTTGGGACCCATCCCCAAGCTACTGAGTTTATTGACAAGCCTCCTGTGAGGAACAGTATCAAAGGCTTTGCTGAAATCCAGATAGATGACATCCATTGCATGCCCCAGATCTAGTTCCTTGGTCACCCAATCAAAGAACTCAATCAGATTTGTTTGGCAAGACCGTCCTTCGGTAAAACCATGTTGCCTTGGATCTTGCAACCTGTTGGTTTTGAGAAAGTTCACTATTCGCTCTTTCAGGAGCGCCTCCATTACTTTTCCTGCCACCGAGGTAAGGCTCACGGGCCTGTAATTTGACACTTCTTCCCTGTCACCACTTTTGTGTAGAGGTACAACAACATTAGCCATTCTCCAGTCCTGAGGAACCACTCCTGTTTCCAAGGATCTGTTGAAGACATCCTTTAATGGTCCTGCAAGAACCTCTCTGAGCTCTTTCAGTATCCTGGGATTGTCCACTTTCAGTTTATTTTTATTTATTTATTTTTATTGGTTTCAAAAAAAAGCATTTACACAGTACAATCAAAGGAAAATCTGAATAAAACACCAAATCGGATGCAACAACATCATACAGGAAAACACAAATTTGATATAGCCCACATCAAGGAACTTAGCTGGGTATTAGAATAAAGGCCATATTCAAGAAAATAAGACACAAGGCCCACAAAAGGAGGCAACAACTTATTCCTGGACACTTTGCACTTCACCTAGTGCTTTCCGCTTCTCAATCAAAAAACTTTCCAATTGGGTGACATCAGTAAAAATATAAGAAACATCCTTCCAAGTAATTACACACTTACAAGGGAAACGAAGGAAGAAAGAGGCTTCACCTAAGGACAATACCTGTGGTTTTAATGCCAGAAACTGTCTACGCCTAAGCTGGGTGCTACGAGCAACATCCGGGAAAACGTTTACAAGATGGCCACAAAACTTGACTGTCTTGTGTTTAAAAAAAGCTCAGAGCACACTTTGCTTAACCTCCTTAGTCAAAAATGTCACCAACAAAGTGGAACGAGAATCAATTGTATCCAGGGAGTCCTCTAGAAAGGCTGTGAGGTTGGTAATGGTAGGTTCAATTACATCAAACTCCCCCTCAATCGGATTAACTCTCTTAGAACTAGGGAAAATATAGTACAGCTGGGAAACTGCAACAGATTCCGTAATCAGTAAGACTTCCCTAAGGTACTTGTCTAACAACAACTTAGGAGCGAGGAGTCTAGAAATGGGAAAATTTAGAAAGCGTAAATTACAAGAATGAGCCAAATTCTCCATCGCTTCAATTTTATTATGGAGAGTCAGTGAGTTCTTAATACCAGCTGCCTGAGCAGCATGTACGGCCCCCATATGACCCTCCAATTTTGAAATAGCGGTATTAAGTAAAACCGTCTTACCATCTAACTGCCGTAAAGAGACAACAGTCTCTTGAGAAAATTTTGCCAAAGAATCAAAAGTACCAGTAATCTTACTATCTATAGATTGTAAAACTCCCCAAACATCTTTTAAGGTAATCTCGGCATCAGCAGATATAGTCGGGAGTGCAGCAGCACCACCCGACTCAACAGAGAGAACCGGTATAGGTAGGGAGAAAGAATCAGTTATACCTCTTACCTTATCGAGGGACTCCCCAGTAGAAGCGGGAAGCTGCATAGCGAAGGGGCACGGTGGAGGAGATCTTCCCCCTGAACTCAGGGAGGCACCCTCAGGGAATGAATGGGCAATTGGAAGCAAGGAAAAATGCTTATCCAAGGGACCCGTCAGTGCAGCGTGCTGTGTGGGCGCTTGGACCTTCCCCGGACTACCGGACAGGCAGGGGAGAGAGAACCCGCAGCTGTGAGAGGACCCCCCTGCGTGTATAAAAGCTGCCAGCTTATCTTTGTTACCTGAGCTCGGCTGGGAAGTGTGCTGGAGGCATCTGGGGTCATTTCGTTGGCCTCAGGGACTGCTGCTGAGTGCAGCGTGCTGTGTGGGCGCTTGGACCTTCCCCGGACTACCGGACAGGCAGGGGAGAGAGAACTCGCAGCTGTGAGAGGACCCCCCTGCGTGTATAAAAGCTGCCAGCTTATCTTTGTTACCTGAGCTCGGCTGGGAAGTGTGCTGGAGGCATCTGGGGTCATTTCGTTGGCCTCAGGGACTGCTGCTGAGTGCAGCGTGCTGTGTGGGCGCTTGGACCTTCCCCGGACTACCGGACAGGCAGGGGAGAGAGAACCCGAAGCTGTGAGAGGACCCCCCTGCTTTTGTCCTTGTTTATAGTCAGCCTTCTCTTTCCGCGGAGCGTGGTTCGAAGGGGCGTGTTCAAAGGGGCAGGTTCTGCCCCTTTGAAGCCACTGCGACGCTATTGTGACGTCACGACAGTATCTAGTGACTACATGCTTCTTGGTTGTGGAAGGAAGGCAGGTTTTGTTGTGTTTAATTGTAGTTCTTTTAAGTTTGCTTAATTTAGCATTCGTTCCCCTATGCTATGGGGAAACGGAAGGCTAAAGGTGGTGGTGGTGCTTCTGAGGGTGACCCGGTCGGAGTTGTCAAACCGACGGGTCACTTTCAGTTTAGCAAGTTGTTCTAACACCTCATCTTCTGTGAATGGTGTGGTATCTACTTCTATATCTATGTGTGTTTTATCGACTAAAGCAAGGCTTTTGACTCTGTAAACCATGAGAAAGCGTAGTTACTCATCTGTAACAGGTGATCTCCGGGAACAATAGGAATTGAGTCTTCACATATGAGTGACGTTGGCAACCTGGTCCTCTGTCCACACCTTTGCGGCTCATTACTGCTTGGACAAGGACTCCCGCCGGGATGCCTCATTTGGCCAGGCTGTTCTCCAGCATCTCTTTCAGACTTAGATCAACTCCTACCCCCCGTCCCGAGTTTCGATACCAGACATCCTTGGAGGATACATGACCCACTTAGGCCTGTGCTTCACGGCTCTCTCTGTGGTCATCTCCCTGGCATCTCCAAGATAGGAAGTCCCATATGTGAAGACTACATTCCTGCTTGTTCCTGGAGATAGTGTAGTTACTCACCTGTAACAGGTGATCTCCGGGAACAGCAGGAATTGAGTCTTCACAATCCACCCTCCTCCCCTAGGAGTTGTATTTCTCTCTCTCTCTCTCTCTTTCCTTTTATGTCAGCTACCAACCCAACTGAGGAGGGAGAGTTTGGAAAGGCGGGAATGCAGCAACGCAGGCGCAGTGGGATGCTCCCAAAAACTTTCCTATAGGACACTGGGGAGCGTTCCTGCGCGGGCTCCATCGGTGCCAATGTCACCCATATGTGAAGACTACATTCCTGCTTGTTCCTGGAGATACTCTGGGCTACATTAACAAGCATTAACAAGTGGAACATTTCCCCAGCTTTCAAAGAAAGCCTCTGGGACATGCTATCACGCATGCGTGGTCCCTTCCCGCCCAAGGGTGCCATCTTTCTCACTCAGATGACATAGCTAGGATGGTAATAAAAAAATAAAACATGGTAGGGAGGTAACTCCCAGGGAGGAGGGAGGGTTGTGAGGACCAATTCCTGCAATTGAGTAACTACACTTTCTCCAGGAACAAACAGGAAGTCTGTCCTCACTTATGGGACTCCCTAACTCCAGGCTGCCGAGGACCGAACCACAACAGCTCCAACAGCAACCAAATTGGGTAGCCGTGAGTTGCAGAAGGTAAGTCCCCAATGAGAGACTCTGCAAGACCCTAGCATCCAGCGGCACTATCACTCCGGTAGTCATCCCAAGAATATTACAGAGTACTGCTTGGCCAAATGCACTGTCCCTGTGGGACTCGTTCTCCAGGCAGCAGCGAGCTGCGAACATATGAATTGAAGACCATGTGGTGGCTTTGCAGATCTCCATCACCGGCACTGAGCGGAGGTTGGCCACAGATGATTAAATTAGACTTACCTGCTAATTGTAGTTCCTGGAGGAACTCCAGTCTAGTCCCGGAATCTCTGGTGTTGTCATCCTCTTCCAGCAGCTTGGAGACGGAGAACTGTCATTCTTGTGACATCACTGGTATATAAGCCCTGGAACCGCCTCCTTTCACCAGTTACCTATTGACAAAGCAGACTCACCGGAGCAACCAGTAAGTAGTAAACCAAATCATAATCAAAAACCTAACCGTCAAATTGGCCCTTGAAGGACGCCATGCCAACTATGTACATTAGCTTTGAAATGTGCCATGCTCACTGAGGTCCACCTTCCCTACCCTGCAAGGGACGCTGACCCCCCCCCCCCCCAAAGCATCCCCCAAACTACCATTTTACCATAGTACTTAGAATGCAGCACAGGCACCTGCGATGCTTACCTGTCACCTTAGTTCTGCTTCAGGCCGTAGTCCACTCACAGATCCGGGCGGGATACAGGACTAGACTGGAGTTCCTCCAGGAACTACAATTAGCAGGTAAGTCTAATTTAATCTTCCTGATCGTCCCTCCAGTCTAGTCCCGGAATCTCTGGGGATGTAACAGAGCAGTGAATAGATTCAACGGGAGGGCCCTGCTAGACCAGCCTGAAGCACCGCCGATCTAAAACAGGTGTCCTTCTTCGCCTGAACATCCAGACGGTAATGCCTCACAAAAGAATGTAAAGACGACCAGGTCGCTGCCCTACATATTTCCACCACTGGCACCAGACTGCACTCCACCCAAGAGGCTGCCTGTGCCCTAGTGGAATGAGCTTTCAGCCCATCCGGAACCACCCGGCCTTTCAACGATTGTCTCCTTCAACCATCGTGCTATTGAAGCTTGATGCCGCCTCACCCTTTCTTGCTCCTTCATATAATACAAACAGCCTATCCGACCGAAAGAAAGTGGCCGTCCTGTGGATATACTTCTTCAACGCTCGTCGAATATCCAAGAGATGTAACTGTCCCGCAGTCTGTCCTTCGCGCTGTGCCACAAACACCGGCAACGACACTGCCTGATTCACATGAAAAACTGAAACCACTTTTGGCAAAAATGAGGGCACTGTCCTCAACACCACCTTATTATCAAGGAAAAGCAGAAAAGGCTCTCTGCAGGATAGCGCTTGCAATTCTGAGATTCATCTCACTGAAGCCATCGCCACCAAGAACACCACCTTCAGAGTGAGATCCTTTAGAGTCGCTTTCGCCAATGGTTCAAAAGGCGCTCTCCCTAATGCCTCTAACACCAAAGGGAGATCCCAAGTCGGAACTATTTACTTCCTCGGCGGCCGCAACAGGGTTACCGCTCATAAAAAGCGTTTAACATCTGCATGTACCCCGAGTGATTCGCCCTGCACTTTGCCCCGAAAACAGGACAATGCCGCCAGCTGCACCCTTAATGAAGCGGCCGCCAAGCCCTTCTGAAACCCATCCTGCAGGAACGATAGGACTTACGGAACCGACGCCTTTAAGGGAACGAAACCTTTATCCTCACACCAAGCCTCAAACACATGCCAGACTCTTACATAAGCCAATGAAGTAGACCGTCGCCGAGCTTTCAGCAAAATGGAAATTACTCCCGCCGAATAACCCCTCGCCTTCAGCCGAGCCCTCTCAAGAGCCAAGCCGTAAGCGAGAATCGATCTACCTGAGGCATGCACAGGGGCCCTTGCGTTAGAAGATCCCTTCGAGTCAGAAGCTTCCACGGTTTCTCTACCAACAGCCTCACCAGGTCCACGTACCACGGCCTTCTGGGCCAATCCGGCGCTATTAAAATCACCAGACCCCTGTGGAGCTCTATGCGCTGTAGCACCCGACCGATCAACACCCAAGGAGGAGCTGTTCCTCCAGCCACTCCTGTATAAGAGCATCCAATCCTTCGGCCATTCTCTCCCTTCTTCTGCTAAAGAAGTGTTCCATCTTTGCCGACCGGAAAGTCACCATGAGATCCATCACCGGAGTCCCCCATCGACGCACTAGCATCGCGAATACGTCGGGATGTAGAACCCACTCCCCCAGGTCTACTCTTACTCGACTTAAGAAGTCGGCCTCCACACTGTCTACCCCTGCCACATGTGCGGCCGACAAGGCTACCAGATTGTTCTCGGCCCATTTCAGCAAGCTCTCGGCCTTGGCTTCCAGTGCCACGCTGCTGGTGCCTCCCTGACGGTTGATGTAAGCCACTGCAGTCTCATTGTCTGAAAACACCCGAATGGCCTTCCCTCAAAGTGCAAGCCGAAACTCTCGCAACACCAGCGCCACTGCTCTCAACTCCAGCCTGTTGATCGACCAACTCTTCTCCAGTTCGGACCACTGCCCCTGCGCAAATTGTCCCTGAAATTGAGCTCCCCAGCCCACAAGGCTGGCATCTGTCATCAGAGACATCCATGCAGGCGAGTCCAAGGGCATCCCTTTCTCCAGAACCCCTGGCCACAACCACCACTGAAGCGCCTCGCAAGTCAGCGGCGGACACGGAAGCCGCTGTGACAGTTGATCCTTCTGATGCGACCACCTTCTCAACAGCGCCCTCTGCAACGGTCTCATGTGGGCTCTCGCCCATGGCACCAACTCGAGCGTCGCCGCCATGGTCCTTAGCAACTGTAAATAATCCCAGGCCGAGGGGCCCTGCTTGTCGAGAAACTGCGTGACCAACTTCCTGAGTCCCAGCACCCGCTGCTGCAGAAGAAAAGTCCGTCCCGCTCTCGTATCGAACCACGCCCCCAGGTACTCTAGAGTCTGCGACGGTTCCAACCTGCTCTTCGACATGTTGATTACCCAACTGAAACTCTGCAAAAACACTACCACCTTGGCTGTAGCCAACACACTCTCTTCTCGGGACTTCGCTCTGATCAACCAATCGTCCAGATAAGGGTGTACCAACACTCCTTCCTTTCGCAAGGCCGCTGCCACTACTACCATCACCTTGGTGAACGTATGTGGCGCCATAGCCAGGCCAAAGGGAAGAGCCTGAAACTGGAAATGGCCCATCGGTACGGCAAACCTGAGAAACTTCTGATGCTCCTGTCGAATCGGAATATGAAAATACGCCTCCGAAAGGTCTAAAGACGTTAGAAATTCTCCCTAACTGCTGCTATAACAGATCTGAGGGTCTCCTTGCGAAAATGAGACACCCTGAGACACCGATTCACTCGCTTGAGATCCAAAATAGGCCGAAACGTTCCTTCCTTTTTTGGGACTATGAAATAAATGGAGTATCGACTACACCCTAACTGGGTGTGCGAAACCGGCACGATTGCCTTGAGGGAGAGCAGCCTCTGCACTGTCCCCCCTACTACTTTGCACTTTGCGTCCGATTTGCACGGGGACAGAACAAATGAGTCGGTTACCGGACGCTGAAATTCTAACGCATAACCTTCTCGGACCACCTCAACACCCACTGATCCGACGTGACTTGGGCCCAGGCAGGGTAAAACTCCCATAATCGATCCTCCATGGGAACCAACCCCAACTGGGCCCCCCTTACTTCATAGCGCCTTTTTGAAATTTGAGGAAGCGGAAGGGGTCGCAAACCCCCTGCCTGCTCCCCTAAATCCCCGAAACCCCTGGTTCATACCGGGAAACCGGCCCCATTGATTTGGGGGAAACCTTGGGGAACGGAAACACCGAAAGTCCCGTTGCTGGTCTCGCAACATGGGAGTGGACCGTCCCTGCTTCTGCTTGTCCTCCGGCAACCTCCCGCTTTTGGACTCTCCCAAGTCCTTCACCAATTTATCTAAATCTTCACCAAACAACAGTTTTCCCCTGAAGGGAAGCTTACTTAACCGCGCCTTAGAGGGACCGTCAGCTGCCCAATTACGCAGCCAAAGACATCGCCGCCCCGCTATCACCAAAGCCATACTCTTTGCTAATCCCCTAATAAGGTCATAATGAATGTCAGCCAGATAAGCTGCCCCGGATTCTAGTCTGGAGGCCTCCTTGTCAGCACCCTCCGAGTGACCCACCTGAATCCGCTGCGCCCAGCGTAGGGGCAAGCCCATGCCACCCAGGCAAAGTGTGGAAGTGCAATCATCAATGCCATGGTTATACACGAGGAAAAGGGGGATGCTGGGGAGAGGAGAGAAGAGAAGGGAAGGGGGTGACATGTGTCTCTCAAGGGGTTTGAGGGAAACAGCAACAGCCTATAATTTGAAAAAATAAAAATCATTTAAACATAAGTGCTGCTTGGACTCTCCTTTCCTTCAGCCAAGACCCCTTCAACACCCTCAACCCTCCTGAACCACCTCCCCTACCCCAGAAGAAGAGCCCCACCCCAAAACACTCGTTTTCCTTAAACCCTCAACTACCACTGAGGGTCACCTGGCACCATATGAACCCTGAGCAAGATGGGGCAGGAGCAACTGTGACTTGCTTCTGTCCCATACTTCTAGATACCAGGGATTACAGAGGTAAAGCCAGAAGAGCCTATGGAAGAAGGCTTTGGGGGATTGCAGGGGTCGTCTTCCCCTAGAAGGGAAGGGAAGAGTGTGACGGGGGAAGTCTTGGAGGATGAGGAGTATTGGCTGAGGGGGGTGGGTAGCATCTTTAGAGGAGGTGAGGAGTTTTGGCTTGGGGAAGGGTATCTGCTCAGCACTTCTTAACCAGTGGCTGCTTTTAAGATGGCACCCTGGCATCCAGTACTAGGCTGGGCCATGGGGGCATTTGCTGCATATTTTCTTTTTTTCTCTTTTAATTTGTATTGTGTACTTCAATGCTGTTCACAAACTAAGAATAATAAATCAAATGCTAAAGTAATGAGTCCGAGAGCATCAGGCCACGCATTAGCAGTTGGATGCTCCTGGGAGGAAAATCACCAGATAAAGGTCACAAATAACACAGCTTACAACGTTAAACACAAGCTGCATTATTTTATTTGCATAATAATGAGGTGCTTTGCATCACATTATGATGTAATGCATGTAATGGTAAACTAACATGTATTATGGTAAAATAAAATAATTTTAGCATTTAATCCACATTAAGGGGCAAATATCATGTACCATTCCCTTGACGCACATTAGTAAATGCCCCCTAAATATCAAAGTCTTTGTTAACCTTTTTAATTCAAACCTAGTGGCTCTAGTAGCTGGAATAAGGTCTATTTGGTTCAAGAAATTTACCTAATTTGATTCTTCTTTGCATTGTTCATGTCCTAGTAAATTTTCTTCCTCCTACTACCTTCTAGGACCAGAACTTAGAGGGTGATATATTAAATTTGTGACTTTTTTTGCAAAAGTGGCCATTCACAAAAATACCCCACAATGCTTGACTTTTTGGATTTGAGCATTTTATTGTATGAAGCCTACTTGTGAATAAATCTGAAAGCTTACAGCTTTGTACAGTAACATTTTGTACATATAGTTTGATATGTGCACATTTTATTTAAACTCAAACTTAATTAGTTACTGCAAACTAAGGTCATGCAAAGCAACTTGGTTGTGAACTTTATGAAAACCAGCATGTGAAAAAGTTCAACAGGCCAATTTTCATAAAAATGAAAAACTACAACTTAATAAAGTGCAATTAACTATTTCTGTCAACTTCTCCATGGCAAAATTACATGTAAAATGTTTCTACAAAACGCATCTCTTCACAGCAAACCTCTGCATGCATAAGCTGCAAAGACACAGAAAATCTCATGAATTAACATACTGGCCTCAGGTCTGTTGCAGCAGGCATGGCTGGTGCAAACATTAGGCACAACCAGGCAGTCACCAAGAAGCACAGCTTTTTTTTATGGGGGGATAGTAAGGGGCAACAAAGAGCAGCAGTATGCAAAACAATAGATTCTGACAGCCACTCAAACTCAAAAAAAACATCAGCACATCCTTTTACCTGCAGGACGAGCAGGCATACATACACAGATGTTGAGGCTTTAATGGAAGAGGCCGACTTGGATTTAGTGGCAATCATGGACAACCATGACCGGGATATACTTTATTCAGGAAGGACAGGGTAGGAAGAAGGGAAGGAGGAGTGGCACTATATGTCAAATATAATATTAAAAGCTACATAATTACAGGGCTTATGAAGGAAGGAGGAGGCACTCTGAGTTAAACTGGGGCATCTATTTGCATTGCTGCATATGCAGATCTCCTTCAAAGGCAGGTGGACAGAGATTTAATTGAAGACATTCACATTATTGCCATGAAAGGAGAAGTGCTACTGATAGGGGATTTCAATATGTGGCATGTTGACTGGCACATCCCTGCTGTGGTATCATCTAGAAGTAAGGAGATCCTGGATTCTCTAGAAGACCTATTCCAGAAACTGGTAAAAGAACTCACACGTGAAGGGGCCATACTGGACCTGGTGCTTACCAATGGGGAAAGTGTTTCTGATGTTATACTGGGTGATAATCTTGCACACTAGATGGTGTGGTTCAGTATTAGGACTAGGAATGATAGTCCATTCAAATGTGAGAGTCCTAGACTTTAGGAAAACTAACTTTGCCAAGATGAGACAATACCTCAAAGAGTCTAGCAGGATGGGAACAGCTGGGAGATGTAGAAAAGCAATGGGCAAAACTGAAAGGGGATATTTCAAGGGCAACAAACCTTTTTGTTTGGAAGGAAACAAATCTAAAAGGAAAACGAGGCCACTATGGTTCTCAAAAGTAGCTGAAAAAGGTGAAGAAAAAGAGGATGGCCTTCATAACATACAAGAGATCATAGAAAGAAGAAAACAAGCATCAATATTTGGAAAAGCTAAGAGAAGCAAGGAAAGTAGTCAAGAAAGCAAAGATAAAAATGGAAGAAACAATAGCCAATGCAGTAAAATTTATTTATTTACTTACATTCTCTTATATACTGTGCTATTCTGCATCAGTGCAGTTTACATTGAACAAACTGAAATTACATTGAACACGGCATTATAACTTGGAGATAACTATTTTACAGGGAACATGGGCTATGGAGGGTTAAGTGGCTTGCTCAAGACCACAAGGAGCACCTGTGGGACTAGAAACCCCAGTCCTTCTGGCCCAAGGTTGCTGTCCTCTAGTGGGATTTGAACCCCCGACCTTCCGGCCTGAAGTACCTTGCCCCAACCACTAGGCCACTCCTCCAAAATGAGGGGAAAATATATATTTCAGATATGTTAGTGAGAGGACGAAGTGCAGAAGTGGTATTGTTAGACTCAAAGGTGATGGGGGAAAAATATGTAGAAGCTGATAAGGATAAAGAGGAATTGCTTAAACAGATATTTTTGTTCTGTGTTCACAGATGAAGCGCCAGAAGCAGGACCTCAAAAAGCACCCACACATAGGAACAGAAGTGAAGGGGATCTTGGACGATTCTCAGAAGACTTTGTTCATGAGTAACTAGCTAAACTAAAGTAAACAAAATGATGGGACCAGATGGGATACAAGTAGTATAATGGGTACACTACTCATCTCACCTGTCAGTCAATTTGACAAGGATGGCATTAGCCAATCAGCATTCACTTTTGGTTTATGTCCTGCCACCCCTGGCCCCACCTATAGAAATGAATGGGGGATAGCTCCTCCCAGCCACACCCACACCCCACCCCAAGGATGACATAAGATAATCAGCACTTACTTCCAGGGTTATGCCCCACCCATGCCCCCCCAGCCTACATCATCAGAAATGACATCACTGGAAACAGAGAGTCGTTGGAAATGGACAGTCACTTTTCAATGACATCTCTGGAAACAGGGGGTCTGACCCCAGAAATGTGTTTTGCTTCCGGTTTATGCTGACAGCTGCAGAAGCAGGAAACTGGAAATCACAAAACAATTTTTTTTTCCACACAAAGCAGTGCAATGCTTTTGTGTGTACTGTTAACTATTTAGAACTGACTGTTAAAAATAGCCCTTTGATAGCAACAGAAACAAACCTGAATCTGTAATGTGATGAAGGCACACAGCATTTGGTAAACAGGTTTTTCTTTCCACATGTTAAATGCAATTAACACATTTTGTTAGAGAAACCAGTGCTGTCCATGTGATAGAGAGAAGTATTCCGATAGAGTGGTTCAAGCTGAAACACAGAGAGACCAACCCGAGTTCAAATCCCACTTCAGAAATTTTTTGTAGTGGCGTTGAAATAAAACCAACACAGAAAAACAAGTCTGGGTATGCTTCTAGTCACTGTAGGAAAGGAAATGACATGGCAACGTGTGATTGGCAGAAACAAGAGACTTGTTCTGAGCATGCTCCTGGTGCTTGTAGAAAATAACAGTATGTAAGACTGTGCACTCTATGCGGGAAGGGAAAAATTCGAACACAGAGATTCAAAAAGAAAAAATGGTTCTTTTTTTTGAACACCAAGTAGGATTTCCAACAGGGTGCATAACATCAATTACTTAACAATCGTGATGCAGCGGTTGAGGGTTATCCACCAATAGAAAACCATTTGAACAACAGGAGAGTCTGAACATGAATTAACAGAGATTGAAGATTTTCCAGATGTACAAAAATTGTTTGAGTCAGAAGAACTTTGTGATTCAGACACTGAAATTAGCCTGCTGTATGACAATGTTATGGATCCAACGGACATAGAATTATATTACAAAGCAGCAGAAGCAACCTGTTTGCTGAAAGAACTAGGATCCACAGAGGTAAGAGGTCTTTTTATTGTAAAAGGTATTATAGAAGAGGTAGTCCATTTCACATTGACACTGGTGTTTTGTTTTGTTTTTTGTAAGGAAGTGATGGATCTTCACTCCTACAAGAGCTAGAGGACATAACGGCAATCAATCTACGCTGCTTGTGCTTTCTCTGTCCATATCAAAGGGAAGTGTTTGGAGTCGTAGTTAACCAAAAGGACAACTCAAAACCTGAAGAAACAAACACATTTAAATCTGTTATTTGGGCAACGGTATACTGTATTATCAAGAAATGCTTGCGGGGGGGGGGGGGGGGTTTATGCATAGAGACTATGCCACTTGTCTAATACATGCTCCAGGGCAAAGACATCATGATTGCCTGAGATGAGGGCACAAGAAAATACAACAGAAAATCCATAAAACTTGTAACAGGTTGTGCCTAGAACCTATTGTAAATGTCACCATGATTGTTGGTCATAAAATGAAAGCAATCAACCTAGGTTATGAAAATTTGAATTTTTTGTTTGATCTCAAAGATTTTAATACCAGTAGAAATCCAGGACATCTACTCAATATTTTGTTTAGATCTGTGACAGACAGCGATATGGAGAGATTATAGATCATTCTTCAAAAAAACATGAAGTGCTGTAAAAAATGACTTATGAAAATGTTTGTATTGTCAGAATCTATTAAATGAACATACAGATGAACAAAAATTAAATATATGCCTTTATATAAATAAAAAAAAGCTTGTAATGTCCAAACAAATCAGTTCATAAGATGAAAACATTTTATTTGAAATAAAACATTTTAAACATACAACTGTGTGTGGTGTGTTTTAGGAATTCCTAGTTAATAAATTATCTCATACAATGTACTGTCTGGGGAAAAAGTGGACAGCAAATACAACACATAAGATTATGAGAAGCAGAGCTCTACTGTAAAGCTAAATTCACTAAGGTGTCTAGGAATGGGGCAATGTGGATTACCCATCTAGGTCCACACACACACTATAAAATCATCTCCTACAATGTACTGTCTGGGAAAAAATGGCATAATATGGATTAGTTGGGGTGGGACAACACATACACATTATAAAACAATAGGCCATATGATAAGACTGTGATGAACAGAGCTATTTCAGTTAAAGAGTTTGGGAATGTAAATCCCATCAAAGAATTTTATTTAAAGGCACAGTACATTTCAGCAGACAGAAAAGATCATAGTCTCTATAGATTGTAAGAAGGTGACATCAGGACCTTTTCAGACATCAACATGGTGAGCAGATATGATCTTACTCTTTAAAAAAATATTGGTTATGTAACGTTTCTGTCTTTGAATTTATGACTGTCTTTAAAAACAGGCATAGAAACCAGGTTTTACAAATAAACTTTCTCTTACAAAACGAAGACAGCAAAGAAAGTTAAAAAAGTGTCTTTCTTTTTAATTTTCCAGCAGCTATGCTTTTTATAATGTGTCTTATCCTTTATTCTTTTTATTATAGACCAAGAAGCTGCTACAAAACAAGATGCCCAGTCTAACATATAAGAGACAATCCCTGCTCAATAGAGCTTACAATCTATTCAAGACAGACAAAACAAACCTGAGTAAAACTAAGGGGAAATGGTTACAGCACACATGGGTGGTAAATGGAAGAATAGGGGGCACCAAAAGCAGCCTCAAAGAGGTGAGTCTTCAGACTGGCTTTGAATAGGGCCAGAAAGGGAGCCAGACATACCGACCCGGGTAGTCTGTCCCAGGCATACAGTGCAGTGACCTGGACTGGCCACTGTTGGAGGCAGGATGCTGTGCTCGATGGACCTTGGTCTGACCCAGTGGGGCATTTATCATCTTCTTATGTTCTTATGATTGCACTGTTGAGCCTTGCAGTAACAGAGGCTGAATTTGACCCTTCTGAAACACCCCCTTCCCTGCAAGATATGTGTCTGTCCATCAGTCTGAGAAATGGCACCAACATGACCCTGCCTAAGTACACCGCTGTAAGTCAAAAAGTGCAAAGGATGAAAAGGGAGACTGAGTGTCTTGCTGAAAGTTATACAAAGATTGTGATAGGTGACTCCATATAATGAAGTCTCTGTCACAGGGTGATTAATATTGGTCAAGCTAACCGAGAGAAATATTTCCATTTTTATAAGCAAAGGCAAGGAGGCAAAAGGCCAATGGAACCTGCTTTCTCTGCCTGGAGTGAAAGGGTAAAGTTTTCTCACATGCTTTTTTCTTTCACATGTAGGAGGGGAATGCTTTTATTTCCATAAGCTTTCACAAACTGCATTGGGAATAGGTGGCAAAGATTCCCTTTGGCTGTGCCAAGACATTCTATACAAAAGGTCACCAGCATGCTAAACAAAGACATGGGGAGGGGTGACCTGCACGGAGTAGCAGGTGCACCTACTGTTCCCATCTTACTGGGCAGACTAGACAGACCAAACTGAGCAGCACAAGCTAACCGCACGCACGATCGACAAAGACCGACACCGGACAGCCCTTGAACACTACAACATTGAGCTCATGCTGCCGCAATCGGAAGCATGCGCATGCTCCCAAGCCACGCACAACCAGAATCTCCTACGCTGACCGACCACCAACACACACACAGCTCTGCGATCGCCACGCCTCTCTAAAAACCTACCTCCATGTGCCAGTAGCAATACGACCAGAGCTCCCTGCCCCGCTGCTAGAGAGAGCACAAGACTAGAGGAGGGAAGAGAAGAACTGCACCGGGGCTCCCAGGCAGCTTCCCACTAGGCAGCCAAGCACCCCAGAGGATCCATAGAAACTGCATTAGGCTCCACCTCTGCAGCCCCTGCAATCAGCCTTCAGGTAGACAAAACCTGTGCACTCTGGAATTACAGCCTTGCTAAGGCAAACCAGAACCCTCCTTTTTAACAGTAAGCTCTTTTTGCACTTTTAAATTTATTCTTCTTTGTCTCTAACAGTGAGTCTGGTAAAAGACAATCCTACTCAGCTGCTGAGGACTGAAAGACTGAGCCTAGGACACCAGAGGGAGCTGTATAGGGTGTCAGCAAAACTTGGAGTGTTTCAGCCCTCAGCTGCTGGAAGGGATTGACTACCCTATGGTGCCTGGACTGGCCTGGAGAGACAAAGAGGAAACCAGTTTTACCCCTCCTAAATTTTAAGGCCATTGTAAAAGAAAAAAAAAGTATTAGCCCCTATATTTTTTTTTTCAGATTGAGAAAATGTTAGAAAATCAGTGAATCTGAGAGAAAAGTCTAACAGGAAAAGATCATACAGCGGACGTTTTTCTGACAGCGAATCTACACACACCGGTACAGAATACAGAGAGTGTAGTGAAAGCCTTGTCTTTGATAACAATGTTTCAGAGGACAGAACAAATAATTTTGTATTAGACCCCTCTGAAGAATCAGAACCAGTTAGCTATGTTCAGTTTGTGAAAAGGTGGGATCATAAATTGGACAAGTTTAATGGTGTAATTTATTCAGAAGAATTTTGGTTTATTAATTTAGACAGGGTAACCTCATTATCTAGGCTCAAAACACCATTCGACAAGGTATTCAACATATTCTGGATGAGATCAGCAGCAGAGTTTCACCTGGTAATTATGTACAGGTACATCTACATTCATCTCTTTTTCACAATTCCTTGTATTCTGGAAAGTTAAACCCAGAAGCATTGGATGCTGATGATTTCTTAGACCAGATCACTCAACTCCTTCAGAGTCGCAGAGAAATCCATGTTTATGATATATTCTGTGGTGTTGTACTTGTCACAAAAAAATCAGGGTGGTGGGGCTCATAGGATCTTAAAGACTATACCATTTAGCCAACTCATTCATAAAGAAAGGATGTATTTGATAAGACTTGAATAAACACAGATAATAACCTGGATTTTGAAGGTAGCCTCACAGCACTCATGTCTCTGGTAAAACTGACCGATGCCGAGCTGTTAGAAGGTGCTAAAAAACTACATAATGAGTTGGGATGGCCAGTACATAGAAAAGCCATGCTCAATGATGTAGCAATATTGGAACAGCATTTAAAGATAAACATACACGTTGTGCTTTACACAAATTCATGGGTTTGTTTTAAGACATCAGACAGACCCATGTTCCCTAAAACTGTTTTCTTGTTGCTACACAATGACCATGTCTATGGGATAACCGATGTCAAAAAATTCTACAGGGAGCGTAACTTCTGTAGTCAGTGTCAGAAACCATACAGTTATGATCATAATTGTACATTATGGTGTCATCTTTGTTTGACACCAACATGTGTGGATAAGGGTAGTGTACAACAGAGATGTCCTAAATGCAAACTCTGTTGTCATTCTAAAGATTGTCTAGATAAACACTCCACTTCTTTTTTTTCAGTGCCAAATATGTGGGTCTATCTAAGATACTATGCTAGAAATGCAAGTCTTATGTGGACAAGAAACATAAGTGCAAGGGTAGGCATTGTAAACTATGCAGTGACCCCTTAACCGGGGACAACGACCACTTATGTTTTATGACCCCTAATGCTAAAACTGAAGCATCTAAAAAGTATATTTTTTATGATTGTGAATGTATGCAAGAAACAGGCTGGCATGTCCCTACTTACATACAGTCAAACCTCGGTTTTCATATGCCCTAGTTTTTGTATGATTCGGTTTTCGTTGACTTTTTTCATCAAGATTTTGTCCCAGTTTTCATACACTGTCTCGGTTTTCGTACAGTTGAAAATGGAACACCATCTTAGGGCCAGAAGTGGGATTTTCTTTATTTTGATTATCTTGCTGACAACAAGAGTCTTCAATAAAAGTAAAAGTGATGTTAAATGTTCATTTATCATTAGTCATTTATATTTATTTCTCATTGTTTTCTGTATGTAAAAATATAGTTATCTATCAAATGTATTTTTTTGTTAATATTTTTGGGTGTCTGGAACAGATTAATTGGATTTACATTATTTCTTATGGGAAATATTGCTTCAGTTTTCATACATTCGGTTTTAGTCAGACTTTTTCAAACAGATTAATCACAAAAACCGAGGTTAAACTGTATATGCAGCAGACTTAAATGATGAAAGAAAATGGGAAGTCAAGGGTCTTGAATGTATTTCTGCCTTTATACAGATCTTTTTGGGACAAAAAAATTTAAAGGCTATACCTTCATAGCTCATAATTCCAAAAATTATGACTGATATTCAGTTCTTAAACAACTGTTAAAGAAAAAGATGAGTACAGGTCTGCTGGTTCAAGGTGGTAAACGTTCACAAATTACTGTCAAACCTTTGACTATCCATTTTATAGACTCTCTAAATTTCCTGCCTATGAAACTTAGCAAACTTCAACAAGCCATGGGTTTTACAGGCTGCAAGGAGTACTTTCTACACTTTTTTTAATACTCTGGAAAATCAAAATTACATGGGCCCTATGCCGGATGTTGAGCATGACGTGGGAAACATGTTGCCTGAAGAAAAAGAGGAATTTTTACAATGGTACAAGGACAATCAGCATAAAACTTTAAATTTGCAAAAAGAGTTGGCTTATTACTGCCAACAGGATGTATCTATTTTGCTGAAATCATGAAAATGACAGAGAAAGAAGTGGTTGTAGAGCAGGATGATGTATCAAACATGCTAACAAGTTGTTAGACACTTTCCAATATATAACCCTTTCATCTGTTTGTATGACTATGTTCTGATTAATGTTTTTAGAAATCAAGACTGTGGTACTCATTCCACTGGATAACTATCACCGGCAGACAAAGATATTCATCCCCCTCTATTCAATGGCGGATGTATGTAGAGGCCAAAGAAAATATACAGATCACACATGCTCTGAAAGGGGGTGGACAAAAAGGTGGTGGTCTTATTTCCTTGATGGTTATGCAATGATCAATGGGGTATAAATAGCTTTTGAATTTAATGGTTGTTTTCATCACAGCTGTCCGAGTTGTTATAATGATAAAGACCATAATCCTGTAACAGCTACAAACCTTTGGTTTTCTTTATTACAAAACACAGCTAAAAGCTGCATTCCTGGAAAGCCAGTGGTTCAAGGTCATAAGTCTATGGAAGCACGAGTGGAAGCAGATGGTAAAAGAAAATGACAGGGGCTGTGCCAATTTCCTGGCTAGCTCAGCATTACCACAACCTCTGATTCCACAAGGTGCCCTGGTTGGGGATAGAACAAATGGCATTTGTCTGTACTACAAAACAAAACCTGGGGGAAAAAATACACTACTGCAATTTTACTAGTCTATACCCCTTTGTCAATAAAACAAAGGAATCGCCAATAGGCCATCCACAAATATGACAAAATTTGGTCCCCCCACAAATTACTTTGGTTTTATAAAAGCAAAAAGCATATCCTCCCTGAAAGTTCTTTTTCCCCAGTGTTACCAATACGGTTGGGCGGTAAGCTTATGTTTCCTCTGTGTCATATGTGCACCAACACACAGCAACAGGAAATGTGTGCCCACAGAAATGAGGAGAGTGCTTTTGTGGGGACTTGGTATACAGTGAAGATGAATGTAACCATTGCAAAAGGGGATGTGGTTGTTGAAATCTATGAAATCTGGCATGTCGAGCTAAGTGTCTCTTTTCTGAATACATCAAAATGCACCTCCGCCAAAAACAAGAGGCTTTTGGCTACCCTCGGTGGTACAATGATACTGAGAAACAAAATATGTACATAACAGATTTCTACAGAAAAGAGGGAGCGTGTTTGCATATAGACCAGATTAATGTAAACCCCGCTAAGCATCAAATAGCAAAAAACCCTTTCTTAAATTCTCTGTGAGGTACATTTGGTCAAAGAACAAACCTGCCTACCACAAGCATTGTAAGAGAACCCAATGATCTCTTTAAATATCTATTTTCTCATGAATTTGAGGTTTCATCATGCAATTTTATTGATGAAACAGCCTGTGTGTCTTGGAGACATTCAAAAGACCGCTGCATATTGTCGGGTAGCATCAATGTTTTCATTGCCTGCTTTACAACGGCTTATGCACATCTAGAGTTGTACAATCTTCTAGATAGTTTGCAAGAGTGCTGCCTGTACCATGATACCGATTCTGTGATATTTCTAAGTTGAGAGGGAGATTGGAACCCATCTTTGGATGATTATTTAAGTGAGTTCACAAGCGAGATACCAGCAGATGAACATATCACAGAGTTTGTATCAGCAGGGCCTAAAATATATGGTTACAAGCTGTTATGCAGAAAGACCTCTATGAAAGTGAAAGGGATTATGCTAAACATAGAAAACTATCAGAAAATCAATTCCATTTGTTTGAAAGATCTAATTTTTGACCACAAGCCTGGGGCAGCAAATTTACCCCAAAAAAAGATAGGAGTACAACCTGGTATTATAAGAAACAAAATGAGTTGGACAATAGAGACTGGTATGATTTAAAAAAAAAAAAGAAACACAAAAGGTTGTGTATGACAAAAGGGTGAAGGTGGATGGCGGCTTTAGTATACTACCCTATGGAAACTAGCATGGTAGATATGCGCTTTCTTGTATTTTAGCTGGGCCATCCAATTCAGGCAAGAGCTTCTTTGTTAAAAAGCTATGTGCATTGACTGTCATGTCTAACAATAGTGTATGGTGTTACACTTGCTGGCAACCTTTGTATAAAGAAATATTAAATAAATATCCTTTTATTACATTTATGGACACTTTGCTTGATACTTTTAAATGATGACCAAATGTTTCCAACCAATAAAATAAACTTGGTAAATTGTAGATGATCTAATGGATTCTGCCTGTAAAAGTAATGAAATAGAGAAAGCCTTTACCAAGTATGTGCACCACAGAAACCTGATCATTCATATCTCTATCTCTATCTCTATCTCTATATATATATATATATATATATATATATATATAGTGCAGAATGTTTTCGCCAAGGCAAAGCAAGCTGAACTATAACTTTAAACATCAAATATCTCTAGGATTCTTAAGAGTACGATGTAAGTTACAGATTGCTATTCTAGCCAGGCAGATATACCCTGGAAAATCAAAATTCTTTTTAGGTCTTCGAGGATGCCACCAGAAAACCGTATGGTTATCTCGTTGTGGATTTAAACACCACAGCACCTGAGTCTTACAGACCAAGGACAGATATCTTCTAGCCAGATTGGATTACGGTATACCGTGAAAAAACACAACCCCACCCCCCCCCTAAAAAGAAGTGAATATATAACCAGCCCGTCAGACAACATGTCTCACCGTGTAGAGAGAAACTTGCCCCTTTTAAAACTTTTGATTCAAGCCTCTCCACAGCACAGAAAAGTCATCCTGAACAGTTTCTAATGATTTGGTAGCTGCTATAGCTGAAATCGCTCTCAACACCCTAAAAGGTAACATTCCTCTTTCACAATACCAGATAAAGGTTTTAAAGGGGAAGCTTCACACCATAAAGAGTCTGTGCAATAAAAGCTTACCCATTAAAGAAGCAATTGGTAAGACAAATTGGTCCCCTGTTAAGTTTTGCATTACCATTGATAACAAGGCTTCTGACAAACCGCTAATGCAGCACACTGAAAAACTGTACCTAATCCCTAGTCAATAACTTGAGCACTTGAGAAACCCACCAGATCAGGAAGAAAATATTAGAACCACAACCATTCATAAGCTAGATGAAGAAATGAAAAACATCCTATAAAAGCGTTGGTATGTTGAACATGAAAAGGCTAAATATTACTCAGAAGTGTTAAAGCGCTATCTCATGCTTAACAGACAAAGGGATATGGAAAAAGAAAAAAAGACTTGTATATACAGGCACAAGATGAAACATCAACAGGTTCATCTCTAGAAAATATTATACCTCCAGACCCTGTAATACAAGAAGTGTTAAACAGCATCAATATACACTAAAGGAAAAATGCTGAGGTGCTGCTTAATAAACTTTTAAAAAACCCAAGGATGTGGCATCCTGGGAGGGAAATGGAACATTTGTATACCAGGGAAAACCTGTCAATGGTTCTAACCTACTTGATCTTGTTTGTGAGGCTACGCAGCCCCAAGCTCTTTCACAGTGAAGAATACCCAAAGGCTGGGAGGAGTTCATGCAAATCCTAGCCAAATTAAAATATGCCCTCCACGGTGATAGGTAATGCAGTCAACAGAGATGTGCTGCCACACCTCAAGGAGAATCCCTCTGTGAAGGTTACTAAAATGTACATGAAGCCAATAAAGAGCAAAGAACCACTCTCTCATAAAAAACAAATTCTCTCATAGCCACCGGTGGTTGAGTGCATAACAAAAAAAATTTTTTTCAATAAAATGTTTAAACACAAAAATAAAAAAGACTAAAGAAACTATTTTCTACAACCCCCCCCCCCCCCCATCACCACAACCTCCTTAGGTGGTTACTCTTTATTTAGAAACAGCATAACATTCATAATAGGAAACACACCTGCTGGTTATGAAACTGATTTCTAAAAGATCTACACAAAGTTTGTTTTCTTTGTTTGTTGCTTTTTACAAAATGTAACACCATATCATCATTTTGCATTAAATCTTCAGAATATATTTCTAAAATATTTTCAAAAGGCAACCCTTTACAGCAGTGGTGCAAGAAAAACACACAATGATGTTCACAAGCCATGGACTTTGGGTGCTGTAATTGCCTGCTGTGGTGTAAAACAGCTTTACAATGCTTATTGAAAAAGCTCATAATACTGGTACGAAAGAATAAGCTATATGGGGGTTGTCCATAAGAATCAAAAATTCCCCTGTTCCATCTCCACACACAGAGGGCTAACCAGTGTTTTCCAGGTAGGTTGTGAGGATGTGTATTTACCACTAAACACACAGGCTTCCTTGATATTTGTACATCAGTTAATCAGTCGCTGGGCAGCACTTCTAAAGAAATCTGCAACACAGGGGTCCTTCTTTAAAATACAGAAGATCCGTATGGTGTTAGTTTTCAAGAATGATCAAAAAGAACATTCCTTCTATCACATTATCAAAAACCCCATAGACAATCATAACAACTGTATGGGGTAAGGCGCAGGCAAAACATATTTCAGCCCGAAGGTTACCAGTTTTAATCAGCGAGTAATGGTCTACACTCATGATCAGGTGAAAGGTCAAAGGCCAACAGGGTATAACCTTTGTAAAACTCCTGATGGTCAAACACCGCACTGTTTCAGATGTTTGCCAATTGCTTGCACCAGTTGCATATATTGTCACGCACAACATCCATTTTGAAAGTCAGGTTGAAGAGGTTTCCCGGGTACTTGTTCACCATCCACAAAATTAATATCATAATATTTAAAATTGAAGGGGTTTTTTAGCTTAATTACCACTGAAAGCATCATTATCCACAAATCCCAGCACAAGGCGTTTTGTTAACTGTCCCAAAAAGAGATTTTCCTGGTTAGTCACACGTGCTCTAGCTGGTATGCTAAACACCTATAGCCCCCCCAGTCAATAGCATACTTGGCATTAGCTTTCAGCAGAGCTTCCGCATGTCCCAAGCGCACTCCAGGGGAAACTAATGCTTTACAAAGAGGGCAGTGTTTAGGATAAGGAGTTTATAAACTTTCTTCTGCATCACCGCTCATTCAACAGAAAGCATTTTTTGTTGAGAGTCAATTTAATTTTGAGATGCACGACATTAAATCAGTAGCTTTTCTTGAAAAAACAGATCACTATGTGGTTAGAGGCAGTAAATTGGGTACTTTCAGTAAAACAGAAGTTACGAGATCCTCTCACTCACTTCGTGCTGCCCGGCTATGTCTTTGTAAAACAAGCTAGTTGTAAACTGACTCGAGAGGTCCTTCACCATAATTGAGAAGCAGCTCTATGAGGGCTCTGTAGGGACAGTAGTTCTTGCTCTGGCTAATGAGTTGGTCTCCCAGGGTGACAGCCAGCTGGCTAAACAGAGATGCGATTGGGTAGTTCATTGGTACTACTTTGACTCCTGGATCAATGTTGGAGCCATCTTCTTCCACAATTTTGCAGGTCAGGTGCAACAGAGTACTATTTAAATCAATCAATGTAGTCTTCACCATGACCTGCGATATAGAAGTCCAAAGGGGCTATTTCCGACAAGCCGATATTGGTGGAACTTCAACAAATACTTTTTTCGATACTGGTTTGGGTCGGGGCTAATTGAAACAGGTCCAGTTCCTATTTAAACACACACTTCAGAGCCGTGGGGTACAAAAGCCATGGTGCTTTTTAGAATAGATCTCGCTTCCTAGAGCAGGTGCTTCTCTTTTTTAGACTGGTGATTAAGCTTCCGAGACTCATCACTCTCGGGTTTCTTTCTTTCAACAGACTTGGGAGGTCCTTGCAGTAACCGAGGCTTGGTTCTCTTTCTTTTAACAGCTCTTCTAAACACAGTCAGTCTTGATCGTGCCTGCTCTGTAGAATGGTTCATTTTTATTTAGAACGGCCGTTGTGACATGACTCATGACATCCTTGGCTATGTTTTTTGCAGCACCTTTCACGTGTGGTTTAATAATTTCAAAACCCCTTCTCAAAAGCAGAATAGCTTTTCTAAAGAGATTACAAAACACCCCAACACCAGCACCATACATGACTGGGGCTCCATATCATCCTGAAAGTCCATAGCCAGCTTGTACTGTATAATAATGCTTGTATACTTTGGGGTCTCCGTAGTCTTTAGCCACAAACATTTAAAAAAAACACCACCCTCCAGGGGCACAGATGAAACTTAAGGATCACCTTCCCGTAATGAAATGAGACGTTATCTGTTCTGATCCATCTATTTTAAATATGATGGTGTCGATATGCTGTTTGTTCACAAGGACATAGTGTAGCTTATCATAAGTTAATGTGATAAACTCATCCCTAAACCCCTTAGTATGAACAGCACAGCAGTGGCACAAAATGGTCACCTACTAACTAATGCTCTACAATATCTGTGTACAGGTAGAGGGTATTAAAGCCACCTATGATATCTGCTGGAAAATGGGAACACTGTGTATTAACATTAGCTTCTATTCCCAAAATGGTTGCCAAGTCACCCTCCTCAGAAATAACAGCCGTACCTTCTGATTTAGAGTAGTTACTCACCTGTAACAGGTGTTCTCCAGGAGCAGCAGGAATCAGTCCCCCCATATGGGTGACGTCAGCACCGATGGAGCCCCCGTGCAGAGCATTAGCCAGCTTTCGAGGAAAGCCTTTGGGAATGCAGCACGCATGCACGGCCCCCTTCCCACCCAAGGGTGCCATCTTGCTCAGTCTGATGACATAGCTAAGAGACAGCAAAAAACAAAATGAAGTATATGACTGCAACTCCAGGGGAGGAGGGAGGGAGGGAGGGAGGGGTCATGAGGACCGATTCCTGCTGCTCCTGGAGAACACCTGTTACAGGTGAGTAACTACTCTTTCTCCAGGACCAAGCAGGAAGTCAGTCCTCACATATGGGACTCCCCAGCTCTAGGCTACCGGGAACCCTAAGCTGAAAAATGGCTCCCTCTCAAGAGCCTCAGCATTCATGATAAGAATATCCTCTAAGAACGCCCCCGTATGGTAGCCCAACCCAAGAGCCGGAGGGTAGGAGTTGCCTAAACCTCAAAGAGATTACAGAGTACCGCCTATCCAAAAGCACTGTCCCTTTGGGACTCTGTCAAGGCAGTAGTGGGCTGCAAATGTCTGGCTTGAAGACCAAGTAGCGGCCCGGCAGATATCTGCCAACAGAACAAAGCAGAGATGAGCTACTGACACGGCTTTTGCCGTGACACGGTGGGCCATGACTCAACCCTGCAAGGGGAGATCAGCTGCCTTGTACACCCAGGCGATACAATCTGCAACCCAAGTGGACAACATACGCTTGGAGACAGGTAACCCCAGTTTATTAGGGTCAAAGGAGACAAAGAGCTGAGTAGCCCTTTAATGCCCCCACGTACATTCTATGTAAAAAGACAATACCCTCTTACAGTCCAGGGTATGCAAGACTGTTTCAACCCGGCTGGTATGCAGCCTAGGAAAAAAGGTCAGAACCACCACCTCCTGGTTGAGGTGGAAAGAGGAGACAACTTTTGAAAGGAACTTAGGGTGGGTCCGTAGGACCACCCTGTTTCTATAGAACCGTGTGCACAGTCTATCAGAAACCAGAGCTTATAGTTCACTCACACATCTGGCCGAGGTAAGAGCTACCAAGAGCGCTTTCCAAGAAAGGAAGCACAAATGGCAAGTAGCCATCGGCTCAAACGGTGGGCAAGTAAGTTGCTGCAAGACCACGTTTAAATCCCACTCAGCCGCTGGTGGACGAAGCAGAGGCTTGAGAAGAAGCAGACCTCTAAGGAAGCGGGACAACCAAGGGGTGAACCGACAGACTGTCCCTCCACCAGTGAGTGGTGCACTGATAAGAGCACTGAGGTGGACCCGAACAGAGTTAGACTTAAGGCCTAGGTCTGACAGGTGAAGTAGATACTGCAGTACTACTGGCACAAGGCAGGAGAAAGGATCTTCATTGCGCTGAGCACACCATATTGTGAACCTATGCCACTTGGGGGCATAGGACTTCCTGGTGGACTGCCTCCTAGAGGCCAAAACCACCTCTTCAACCTCCTTAGGTAGAAGCAAGGGAGCTAGCACTGTCCTTTCAGCAGCCAGGCCATCAGATTGAGGGACCAGAGATTGGGGTGCAGAAGGGAACCCTGATCTTGAGACAGGAGATCGTGTTGCAACCCCAGAGGGAAAGGAGTTTCCACCGCCAACTGTAGCAGAAGTGGAAACCACAGTTGCCTCGGCCATCTCAGGGCTACCAGAATCACCGAGGCCTTGTCCCAGAGAATCCTGAACAGGAGTTCAGGCCACCAGGGGCGTGGGAGGAAATGCATACTGGAGGCCCGTAGACCAAGAGATCAGAAAAGCATCCGATGTCATTCTCAGGGGATGTGGCTTTCTAGAGTAAAACCTGGGCAGCTGACGGTTCAGTGGAGTTGCAAAGAGATCAATGGATGGAAGTCCCCATCGTAGAAAGATCTACTGGACCACCAATGGATTCAACTGCCATTCGGGGGGCTGGAGAATCCTGCTTAGCTTGTCTGCTAAGAAGTTCTCCTGACCAGGTAAAATAAACTGCTTTGAGAAACATGCCTTGTTTGACTGCAAAGGAGCAAAGGGCTTGCGCCTCCTGACATAGGAGCCTGGACACTGTGCCCTCTTGCTTGTTCACATAGAACATTGCTACCTGATTGTCTGTCTGAACTAAGACAGACTGGTGAGAGAGGGCATGAGAAAAAGTCTGTAGAGCCAAGCAGATTGCTCGCAGCTCCAAAAGATTAATCTGCTGTGTGGCCTCCCGAGGAGACCAAAGCCCCTGAGTGCACGTGCCCTGGCCCTGGCCATGTGAAGGTACCCCCCTGAGAAGGTTTGGGAGATGTAGCCACCACTGCAAGGAGTCCAAAAGTGGTTTGGACACCTTTACTCTGTCTCAGAAGTTGCCTGTGCCCACTGAGCTCTGAGGCACCACTGAGCAGCCCGCATGTGAAGATGGGCATTCGGAGTCACATGTACCATGGATGCCACGTGGCCCAGGAGCTGCAGGAAGTGCCTGACAGAGACCTGAGAACTGCTTTGGAACTGGTTGGCAAAGTCCATCAGTCTGTGGGCCCTGTCCTCGGGCAAGTAAGCTCTTGCCTGCAGGGTGTCTAATCTTGCCCCTATAAACTCTAGGTTCTGTGAGGGGAGCAAAGTGGACTTTGTGTAGTTTATGACAAAGCCCAGATGCTGAAGAGGAGAAACAGTGTGAAAAGTGGCTTGTCTGGCCTCCTGGAGAGATTGGCCCCTGATGAGCCAGTCGTCCAGGTATGGGAAGACAAAAATCCCCCGATTCCTGAGATAGGCCGCCACCACCTCCAGGCATTTGGTGAAAACCCTGGGGGCGGAAGTTAGGCCAAAGAGAAGTACTCTGTACTGAAAATGGTTTCCTCCCACCACAAATCTGAGATATTGTCTGTGGTCTGGGTGAATGAGGATGTGAGTATAAACATCCTTTAGGTCTAAAGGAGCATAGCCAGTCTCCCTGCTGGAGGTAGAGCAGCAGTATCCCAAGGGTAAGCATCTTGAACTTTTCCCTCTACAGAAACTTGTTTAGGTTTTGCAAGTCTAGGATAGGCCGGAGGCCTCCTGTCCTTTTTGGTACCAGGAAGTACCTGGAGTAGAAGCCTTGCCCTTTCAGGTGGTAAGGCACCAGTTCCACCGCCTGTTCCTTTAGAAGACTTGCCAACTCCTGAAGGAGGAGGTTTCTGTGCAGAGGGAGTCTTGGAGGGTCCCCTGGAAAGTAGGAGGGGGGTAGTAGTTGGTGGAAGTGGAGCATGTAGCCCTTTTGGACTATGCTGAGGACCCAGGTATCCCCTTTGATGGCTGGCCACCTGTAGGCGTACAGGATCAGCCAGCCTCCTGTGCTGAGTGGAGCCAGCTGTGGAGAAGAGGCTATGCTGTGGGAGTCAAAACCCCGCTTCCTGCTGTGCAGGAGCCGAAGCTGGCGGCTTGGGGGTCTTCCGTCTACAGGACCCATGCCCCTGCCCCTTGGCCTGCTGGGGAGCTGGAGAGGCCTGATATTGAGGGTAGGATTTGTAGACAGCACCCTTCCTCGGGAAAAAGGGCTTCTTTCCAGAGCTCTTCTTTTTCTGAGAAGGGGCAGAAGTCTTCCTGGGACAGCCTTCCTTGTCCTGGTGAGAGTCTCTCGATTTCCACAGCCTTTTCAGCCATGGGCTTAATGAAAAGGTTTTCACCTCGTCAGGGGACATCGACCAACTTGTCCTGCACCCATGACGCCAGATCTGATGACTTCAGCCAGGCCTGACGGCGTGCACTGATGCCGGCTGCAGTTACCCGGGCCGAAGCCTCAAAGCCATCATAGGCTGCTTGAGAGAAACTTCGAGCACTCTCGGATCCCTGTTGACAAAGCCTTGAACCTCTGCAAAGGTTCCTCAGAAAGGCCAGCTGAGAACCCAGCAATCTCCTTTGCCGGGTCTCGTAGGTACATACCCATGTACAGCTGGAAGGTCTGGACACAGCAAGAGAGCATAGAGCCCTGGAAACACTTTCTACTGAGGGCATCCAGGTTCCGGGCCTCCAGACCGGGGGGGGCACCAAGGAGTGCATCTTCTGACTCTTCAGGCGGTGCATGGCTGATTCCACAACCATGGAGTGGTGCGGTAGCTGCACCTTTTGGAACCCAGGGCTCTTACGGACTCGATAAACGGAATCGACCCATTTGCAAAGAAACGGTGCTGAGGCAGGTGCCTCCCACATACGGAAGAGCAGCCGTTCCAGCATCAGAGGAACCGGTACAGTAAAGGCTTCCTTCGGAGAAAATTCATACTGGAGGGCATCGAGCTCTTCGGCTCAAGGCTCCTCCTCAGCATCCGCAGGGAAGGCCAAGGTTTTGGCCATGTCCCTCACGAAGTCCGAGAACTGGGTATCCTCTGGGGGGGGGGGGGACATCTCCGAGGCTCGGACTCCAGTGAGTCCGAAGGGACGCACCAGGTCCGGAAGGTGTCTGGGGACTCCTCGTCCTCCATCTCCCACACCGACTCCCTCCAAGGAGGACTAGAGCGGCTCCGGCCGTGTGGGCCTCGGTGCCACCCACCCGGACGCTGAGGGTATCGGCATCAACGACCTCGACCCCGCACGGGAGGTCGAGGGGGACCTTGATCAAGGATCGACTCGAGACTTCATTGACTCTAGGATCGGCTTGGTCTCCAGGGTCAACTTGGACGTCAAGGTCCCGGTGGTCGGGGCAGATGCACCGGTCAGACCGGCGATCAGCACCCGCTGCTGTTCCATGAAGGCAGCCAAGCTGCTCTCCAAGGCCATCAACCTGAGTCCAAGCTCAGGAGACTCAGCAGCCCCCAACTCGGGCCCCGACAGCGTCGGGCCAGACGTCGGCTCCCCCGGAGGAGAGTCCACGAGGACAACGGCACTTACTCGACTCGGGGACTCCGGCTCCACGCGAGGTAACTTGGATGACCTCTCCGACTCCAAGAGTCCGGGGCGGTGGTCAGGGGTACGTGACCTGGCCCTCGAGGATCCAGGAGCCTCCACCAACACCACCCTCGCTTCTTCTTTTGTACTCCCGGGTGGGTGACTCCCTCTCAGAGGAACCCCGACAGCACTCGGGGTCAGACTCCCGAGATGTCGAGGACTCTGATGAAGTCCGGGCCCGGCCAGACACGGACTCTGAGAAAATTCTCTCACGTTGATGCCGACGGCTCCGAAGTGCCTTCGACGACATTTTGCCGCACAGGCCACAGGCTAGCGGGTCATGGTCGGGCCCGAGGCAACGGAGGCAGCAGTCATTTGTGTCAGTGAGAGACATAAGTTTCTTGCACCGATCACACTTTTTGAACCCATTGGCAGCCATCGGGGGAAAAAGGGCCCCTGCAAGGTCAAAAGACCGGGCTGCCAGTGAAAACACAAAGAGCGCAAATGCTAGTCACAAAGGACAAAAAACGAAAATCAAAACTCCGGACTAGATACCGGTGTACCAAGCCCAGGCGGGAAAGGGAACCGGCGTCAAACCGGAACAGAAAAAGTCAAAATAGCCAAAAAAAAATCTACTTTTCCCAGGTGACACGAACTCACATCAGTTGGGCTCTGCGGAAAAAGAAAGACCGAGCAAGCTGGCACCCTTGGACGGGAAGGGGACTGCGCATGCGCGCTGCATTCCCAAAGGCTTTCCTTAAAAGCTGGGGAAATGCTCCGCACAGGGGCTCCGTCGGCGCCAATGTCACCCGTATGTGAGGACTGACTTTCTGCTTGGTCCTGAAGAATATTTGGCTTCTTCATGCGTTGGGGTCAAATGATTTGTGATGGTGTAGGTTTATAGACGCTGCTAATGACCTGATTCATGGATTCCACTAAAATTTGCATGGTCGCATAATGTCCTCTACTGATTGTAATGTGGTATTGTATATTTCCTACTCCAGAGGTGCCAACATACTTTTGGTCTTCCTTAATATTCTCCCAAGTGTTGGGATATTTTATTTCTACTAGTCCTACTTCCCACAGTCGTTGTAAGTCCAACAGCCTTGCTAGTTGTATGGTAAAATTAGAGCTGGCATTTTGGGGAAACACAAATGCTGAGGCATTGCTAGGCAGTGTGATATAAAAGCCCCCATCATTTTTTTTAATGTTGCTTCAAAAGAAAGAAATCAAATGTCTTGAATCTCTGATGCCTTAACCCAGCTGAAAAATTTAACAGGCCATCTTCTCCATTTGAAGAGGTAGAATCTGTTCCTACCACGTCCTTTTACCTTTAGAACCTTATCAATATGGTCTATTCTGTCCTGTTGTGGGGTGACTTAGCAATTCAAGATAAGAACCACCTTGTATGGCTTTGCCATCATAATCATGTATCTTGTATGTCGCTTTTTGCCCCCTGTTTAAAATGTCCATTATAAATATTTCATCTGTCCACATTTGCTCGTAACCTTTTTCAAATTTTCCTTTAGTTTTTGAAAGTCTTACATGATCTCCTTTCTTTAAGGGTTCCTTGGCATAGACTCTCTTCCAGATCTGCAGAGAGTTTATAGATGTCACATCTACAGGTCTCACCTTTATTGTTCTGTGAAAACTATGATTATAGCTGTGTACAAAAGCTTACATTACATCTTGATACCTAAAGGTGTTGTGCGCTGTAAAATAATGCCACATTTTGGATTTCAAAGTCCTGTCAAACCTTTCTACCACTGCTGCTTTAACATCGTTATTGGTTACAAAATGATGAACCCCTCTTTGTTTTAATAAATTCTTCAGAGACCTATTTAAAAATGTTTTACCCTTGCCTGTCTGTATTTTTTCAGGTGTACGACCTAGATTAAATATTTTTTCAAAGGCTTTAGCAACTTCATGACCAGTGTTTGATTTTACACTTACAGCCCAAGCATATTTTGACAGGATGTCTACTACTGTTAAGATGTATTTATAAACAATATTATAATGGGACAAGGCAGACATATCAACTAAATCAGCCTGCCATCAAGTATCCACATCTGACATGATAGTCTTATTTCTTTTAAAACAGACCCTAGCAGGTCTGTGTAAAATATAAGCATCTTGTCCTGTAGCCCATCTGACTACATCTTTTCTGTTGACTGTTTTTATCATGCCTTTTAGCAGCTTGAAGTAGAGGATTTATGCCCCCAAAGCTCCCTATCACTTTTGGGTCATAGTAAATGCTCTTCGATAAGGTTTCCTTCATGACTGCCGTGTTTTGACTATTCTTTTTATTTTGCTAACATCTTCAGAATGGATTTATTCCATAAATCCTGTGTGTTTTAAAATACAACCTATTCTTTCTACAGTGACTAAAAGCATGCCCAATATGCCTCTTGTTTCTGCCAATCACATGTTGCCACATAATTTCCTTTCCTACAGTGACTAGAAGCATGCCCAGACTTGTTTTTTCCATGTTGGCTTTTTTCAAAGCCACTAAAAAATAGCTGAAGTGGGATTTGAACTCAGGTCTCTCTCTCTCTGTGTTTCAGCCTGAACCACTCTATCATCAGAATATCTCTCCACAACAGTGAGGTCCTTTCCAGGCCGAGCCCAAAACTCTTGGGATCCAAAATTCTGTCTAAATATTCCTATCAAATGGTATATAATACATGACCATAGGAGAAGGAAAATCACTATTAGAACATATTGAATAAGATGGGTAAAATTTTCCTGAAATATGCAAAAATTAACCCGGCTGCAGAATGTGGATTAAAATTTTAAAGTAGGCTTTCAAAGGGTTAAAAGCAAAATTCTATCACATGGACAGCACTGGTTTCTCTAACAAAGATGTGCTAATTGCATTTAACAATCAATTCTAAATAGTTTGCAATACACACAAAAGCATTGCACTGCTTTGTGAGAAAAATAGAACTCAGGCAGGGAGGAAAAAAAAGCATTTGTTGTTTTGTGGATTTCCAGGTTCCTGCTTCTGCTGATGTCCGCATAAACCAGAAGAAAAAGACATTTCTGGGGTCAGACACCCTGTTTCTGGTGATGTCATTGAAAAGAGACACTGTCCATTTTCAATGACATAGGCTGAGGGGCATGGTTGAGGGTAGGAGGGGTGGCAAAACCCCAGAAGTGAGTGCTGATTAGCTGATGTCATACTGGGGGGGGGGGGGGGGGGGGGTCAGGGTGGGGGGGTGGCCATGTCAGGAGGCAGGTATGGGGACATGGCTGGGAGGAGCTATCCCCCATTCATTTCTATGGGAGGGGTGGTTCATGGGCAGGGCCAGGAGTGGGACATAAACCAAAAGTGAAAGCTGATTGACAAGTGAGATAAGGATGATATCAGCCAGTTTGACAAGTAGTGTACCCATTATACTACTGATTCATCTGAGTATTGAAGGAACCTGGGGAGGTTCTAGAAACTTCATTGTCTGACCTTTTTAATGCTTCTTTAGAGGTGATCATGGTCCCAGAGGACTGGAGAAGGGTACATGTGGGCCCTTTACACAAAAAGCAGAAGTAAGGATGAGGTTGGGAACTACAGGCTGGTTAGTCCGACATATGTCGGTAATAAATTAATGAAAAACGCTGCTATAATAGAGAACAGTGAGCCTTCCGAGTCCAATGGCTTGCAGGATCCAAGGCAGCATGGTTTTACTAGAGGCAGGTTTTGTCAGACATCTAATTAATTTCCTTGACTGGGTAACCAGAGAGTTGGACAGAGGGAGAGCACTGGATGTGGTATGCTTAGATTTTAGTAAAACGTGTGACAGCATTCCACACAGGCAACTTATAAATAAGTTGATCATTCTAGGGATGGACCCAAAAGTGACTGAGAGGGTTAGAGATCAGTTGAGTGGGAGGTGACATAGTTCAGGTAAAATGAAGCTCACTCTGAAGAGAAGGATGTTACCAGTACTTTACCACAGGGATGTGTCCTTCGTCCAACTCTTTACCATTTTTGTTATTGGTATTTTGAAGGGGCTGTCTGCTAAGGTTTGCCTCTTTGCAAATGAAATGAAATCTGCAATAGAGTAGATACCCAGAAAGGCCTAGACAACATGAGGAGGGATATAGCCAAGCTTGAAAAATGGTTGAAAATTTGGCAGCTGAGATTTAGCAATAAAAAAATGCAAGATCATGCATTTAGACTGCAAAAATCCAAGGGAGCGATACAGTATAAGATATGAAGTACTTCTATCCATGAAAGAAGAGTCCTGGGCATGACCGTTTCTGATGATCTTAAGGTAGAAAAGGTGATGGGTGAAAGCCAGAAGGATGCTTAAGTGCATAGGGAGAGGAATGGCCAGCAGAAAGGAAGAGGTGATAGTTCCTCTGTATAAATCTTTGGCAAGACCTCATTTGGAGTACTGTATGCAATTCTAAAGACCACACCTTCAAAAGGATATAAACAGGATGGAGTCTTCAGAGGGTGGCTACCAAAATGGTCACTAGCTTCGTAAAAAGGCATATGAAAACCATGCATATTTTAATTGTAAACTGCTTTGACTTAAATAGGTAGGTAGGCAAGTAAATAAATATGGAAACAGAATTAAAGATCGCAATGCATACACTTTGGAGGAAAGGCAGGAGAAAGAAGATATGATAGACATATTTAAATACCTCCAGAGCAAAACACATAGAAGGAGAACCTCTTTCAATTGAAAGAAAGCTCAGCAACAAGGAAGCACAGGATGAAGGTGAAAGGGGATAGACTCAGGAATAATATGCAGAAATATTTCTTTATGGAAAGAGTGATAGATGTATGGAATAGTCTCCCAGTAGAGGTAGTAGAGATGGAGACTATCTGAATTCAGGAAAGCATGGGATAAACATAAAAGATCTCAAAAGAAGAAAGAAAAAAAAGTAGGACTATAGTAGTTGGTATGGAAGAGCAGACTGGATAGGCCATATGGTCTCCTTCTGCCGTCATGTTTCAATATTTCTAATAAATTTACATAACATAAGCCATTCTGGGTCAGATCAGAAGTCAATCGAGCCCCGAATACTTTTTCCCCAACAGTGGCCAATCCAGTTCACAAGTACCTGGTAGGATCCCAAAAAGGTAGACATTCTATGATGCTTATCACAGGGAAAAGCAGTGGATGTCCCAGTCCACTTTGATAATGGTTTATAGATTTCTCCTCTAGGAATTTGTTCAAACTTCTTTAAAAACCAATTATACTAACAGCTTTTACTACATCCTCCAGCAATGAATATGGAGGACTGCTTGCCCGAAGGCTAGTTCTCTTCCTATCAAGCGATCCAAGCAAAAGTATGAGTGGAGGAGTGGCCTAGTGGTTGGGGCAAGGTACTTCAGGCCAGAAGGTCGGGGGTTCAAATCCCACTAGAGGACAGCAACCTTGGGCCGGAAGGACTGGGGTTTCTAGTCCCACAGGTGCTCCTTGTGGTCTTGGGCAAACCACTTAACCCTCCATAGCCCATGTTCCCTGTAAAATAGTTATTTCCAAGTTATAATGGCCTGTTCAATGTAATTTCAGTTTGTTCAATGTAAACCGCACTGATGCAGAATAGTGCAGTATATAAGAGAATGTAAATAAAATAAAAATAAATAAATGTATGGAAGTCCAAGTAGCTGCTCCACAGATATCCTGGGCAGAGACTGCAGATAAACTCGCTACAGTGGTCATAGTTGTTCATAACTGATGTGGCCCAACATAACCTGTGGTTGGTAAGTAAGCTTGGGCATAACAGAAAGAAATGCAGTCTGAAAGAAAGGACAAAATTGTTTATTTTTTTTTTTAAAGCTGGGCATCCAGGGTTGTTCTGATTAAAAGTGACAGAGTTGCGGGAGGATCTCAAATCATCTTTGGTTGCATGCAGGTAATAAAGAGCTTGTTTGCAATCGAACGTGTGGAGGGATTGTTCAGGCGAGTCTGCCTTGAAATCATGGAAAAAGGTAGGAAGTACAATGGACTCGTTCAAGTGAAACTCCGACAACCTTTGAAAGAAACTTGTGTTCTTAAAAAGAACTTTATGGAGAAACAGTATATGGAGAGTAGTGAACGAGTGCTTGAAGCTCATCGATTCTCCATGCAGAAGTTATAGCTACAAGAAAAACTTTTTTCCTGGTAAAGTGCTTTAGAGAAGCTGATCCGAGGGGTTCGAAGGAAGCTTTCATAAGTTCTGCTAAGACCACATTTGGGACCCAGGCAAGAAGAGGTGGTTTGATGGGAAGTTTGGAATTCATGAGACCTTTCATAAACCTTGAAGTAAGCAGATGAACCGAGATAGGCTTGCCATCCACCGGGGCATGGGGAGCCACTATGGCCGTGAGGTGATAATGGACGGATGTGTTTTCAGGCTAAAATTAGAAAGATGCACAGCGGGTAGGTAAGGACCTTTCCCAGAGGACAGGACAGTGAACGAGGTCCTGATGATGTTCCTTAGCCCAGTGCACAAAGTAGGACCATTTACATTGGTAGGACAGCCAAGTAGTCCGTTTCCTCGAGGCAGTAATCACTTCTAACACCTATGTGGGGAAGGAGGTACAGTTGTGGTCATTATTGGCACCCTTGCATTTTGGTTATGTTGTGTACAATATCTTCAGGAATAATTGGAAATATTCCAGTTGTAGGTCATCATAATATTTTAATAGTATGTTCAAAGGTGTGCAACAAAAAGAAAGATGTCAATGCAACTTAGACCCAATCATTTCCGAGGGAAAAAACCCCACCCCCACAAGATATGATCTGGACAGGATTAATAGCACCCTTCATTAATATTTGCTTGCACAACCCTTGGTAGTGATGGCTATAAGAAATGTTTGGAGGCGGTCATCTATAAGTTTTGTACATTTGTCTGCTGGTAGTTTCTCCAACTCTTCAACTGCGATTTGTTCCAGCTCATGAAGGTTTCTAGGATTCCTTTTACCAATGGCAGATTTCAGTTCTTTCCAAAGGTTCTTGATTGTATTGAGATCAGGACTCATTGCTGGTCAATTTAAACACAGTCCATTTGTTCCTTTTTAACCAATCTTTTGTAATTTTGGGATGCATGTTTTGGGTTGACATTCGAGCCAGCCCTAGCTTTCTGACACTAGCTAGCATATTTTGTTCCAAAATACCTCCGACTTCATGATTCCTGCAATACATTCCAAGTCTCTAGTTCCTGAGGCAGCAAAAACAGCCCCACATTATGGAACCTCTACCATATTTAACTGTAGGCAGGGTGATTTCTTTCCTTATAAAGCTTCATTTCTTCATCTGTAAATGTATGGCTGGTCCGCATTGCCAAAGAGTTCAAGTTTGGTTTCATCTATCCACAGAACTTTTTCCCCAGGAGGACTGTGGTTTCTCAAGGTGGGTTTGGGCAAAGATCAGGCGTGCCTTTATATGTCAGTCTTTGAGCAGTGTGTTCCTCCTTGGCTTTTGCCCATGAAGTCCTTTCTTTGTTTAGTGCGTGGCATATGGTGTGGGTTGAAACTACTACTCCAGATTGCTCCAAGTCAGCCTTAAGCTCTTTGGGTGTTTTTCGTCATTTGATAACTACTGTGTGTAATCATACTGGGAGCCATACATAATTAAAAGCACAAAAAATAAAGTTGTTTTTCAAAATTTTACTAAATTACATGCCCTGACCTAAGACACCTACACCAGAAATTTTAAGGCTGGTTAATTCTAAAACAGCACTTCTTAAGAATTTAAGCAGAGCAAATCCTTCCCAATAGATTCTAGCTCTCTCTCATTATGCTATGGCACCAAAGACCTTGAAAACATACAGAAAAATGGGACACAAACAGATAAGTAAAAAATACTTTATTCTGATTTTTTGCCAGAGTCTCATCCAACTGACTAGGACAAACTCCAACACACATTGCACTAAGTTTTCAGTGACGTAAGAAGCAACATTTATAGACAAAAGCTAACAAATTTCAGAACTACCTGGTTAACATTTTACTGCATGAATATCATGAAATTTAATAGATTTAACTGAATTTATTGTAATCTTATTATGATATTTATACATTTGAAAAAAAACATTTGCTATCAACTGATATTCAATTTTGTACATGACTGATGTACTGAATTACTAATGTTGGCATTAAAAAAAGCTATTACATGTTGGCTGCATTTCATGAATGTCCTATTATGTAGTTTGTCTAATCATCATGCTCGAGAGAAAGACACTGTTTATTTATTACAATCTCTTATATACCGCACTATTCAACACCAGCGCAGTGGCTGTGGCTTAAGATAAGCTAAAATGAAAATTAAGAGTTTTAACCTCAGTTTGCTTTTTTCAGGAATATAAACTTCTTTAAAAGAGATTACAGGTTACTTGCATTTTACACTGGACATGCAGTCTTTTTACTATTTTTTTTTTAGGGTTTTTTGTATTAGCATAAAATAGTGGCTCAAAATTATTAGTGGAGTTTTTTGCATGTTTTGACATTAGGTAAATCATTCAGGTCAATTTCCAAAGAAACAGTTTTAACAATATCAAATGACTCTAAAAAATATATATATGGCAAAATTAGAGCCTATCTGCTAATTGCCTTTCCTGGAGTTCCTCCAGGCCAGTCCAGGCCATGCTTGGATAGTCGCCATTCACCAGCAGCTGCTGAGAACTGAGCATGTTCAAACTTTGAACTTCTCCAGGAAGAGCTCCCCCTTGAGCCTTAACCACCAGTCTTAATCTTCCAAAGCAGCCCACCGAAGAGCCACCTTCCCTACTTTCCTTATTCTGTTCTGTAGCTTCAGATGCTACCTCCCCCCCCCCCCTTTTGAGACCAGGCCGAGAGACAGGGGAAGGACCCGTGCCGCTAGGACATCCACCTCCCCCCATCAGACCCCTCTGACCTACATCTTACGCCTTCTTACCAGCTCACTGGTCTCACCCCTTAGTGGGCAACACTGACTGAACCCCCAGAGTGGGAAATGGACTGGCCTGGAGGGACATCAGGAAAGACAATTAGCAAGTAAGCTCTAATTCTGCCTTCCTTATCGTCCGTCCAGGCCAGGCCATGCTTGGGATGTACAAAAGCAGAATTCACCTATGGGAGGAACCCGTGTGACCTGTCTGCAACAGTGTCGCTCCGAATCTCACGTCCTCTGTCACCTGAACATCCAACTGATAATGTCTGGCAAAAGTGTGCGACGAAGACCAAGCTGCCACTCTGCAGAGCTCTGCTGGCGGAACCAGCCCTACTTCCATCCAAGAAACCGCTCGACCCTGGGTCGAATGCGCCCGAAGCACCACTGGCAGGGGCCGCCCCTGCTTCTCATAGACAGAGGCTATGGCCCGCTTCACCCACCAAGCAATCGTAGCCTTTGAGGCCGCCTCCCCTGCTCGGGAGTCTCCGACCACCACAAAAACTGTCTGACTTACGGAATACCGCCATCCTTCGCAAGTACCAATGCAGGACTCTGCACACATCCAGGAGATGCAATTGCCTCTCCTCCGAATCTCCTAGATTAGGATAAGGCCAGAAGTGAGCCACCAGAAATACAGTCTTTGGCATCAAATCGTTCAGAGACATGCCCGACAAGGATTCAAATGGCCCCTCTACCAACCCTGACATCAGGTTCAAGTCCCAAGCCGGAACAGACCACCTCACGGGGACCTTACTCTCCTCTCATACCCTCCTGGATCCCTTACAGTCTGGCTTTCGTCCTTTACACTCTACTGAAATGGCTCTTGCCAAAAAGTCTCCAGTGACTTGTTCCTGGCAAAATCCAAGGGCCTTTACTCTGTCCTCATTATTCTTGACCTCTCTGCTGCTTTTGACACTGTTGACCACAACCTTCTCCTCGATACCCTATCCTCGCTTGGTTTTAGGGGCTCTGTACTATCCTGGTTCTCCTCCTCTCTCTCCCATCGCTCTTTCAGTGTGTGTTCTAGTGAATCCTCCTCCTCTGCTACCCCGCTCCCAGTTGGTGTACCCCAAGGATCTGTCTTGGGTCTGCTCCTTTTCTCTAATCCAGTCCCTTGGTGCACTTATCTCTTCCCATGGTTTTCAATACCATCTGTATGCCGACTCCCCCCAGATCTACCTCTCTATGGCAATCCAGACCCGGATCTCTGCCTGCCTTTCTGACATTGCTGCCTGGATGTCTCACCGCCGCTTGAAACTGAACATGGCCAAAACTGAACTTCTTATCTTTCCCCCTAAAACCTCCCCTCCTCTTCCTCCTTTCTCAGTCTCTGTGGATAACTCTGTACTCCTTCCTGTTTCCTCAGCCCGCAATCTGGAGGTCGTCTTTGACTCCTCTCTTTCTCCACACATATCCATCTGATAGAAACGGCATGTCTTAGCTTTCTCTATAACATCAGCAAAACCCGCCCTTTCCTTTCTGAACACACTACTAAAATGCTTATCCACTCCTTAATCACCTCCCGTCTTGACTACTGCAACCTATTCCTTGCTGGTCTCCCTTTGAATCATCTTTCTCCCCTTCAATCTGTTCAACACTCTGCTGCACAGCTAATCTTCCACCAGCCTCGTCATGCCCATATAACTCCTCTTCTCAAGTCACTTCATTGGCTCCCTATCCGTTTCCGCATCCAGTTCAAACTTCTCCTGCCGACCTATAAATGCACTCACTCTGCAGCTCCTCACTACCTTTTTTTCTCTTATCTCTCCTTACAACCCCCCCTCGGGAACTCCGCTCTTCTAGCAAACTGCTTCTATCTGTGCCCTTCTCTTCTACTGCTAACTCCAGACCACTCCTTTCACCTTGCTGCACCATACGCCTGGAACAAACTACCTGTGTCTGTACACCAGGCGCCTTCTCTAACCCTCTTCAAATCCAGGCTGAAAACCCACCTCTTTGCTGCTGCTTTTGGATCTTGACTCGCCTGATCTCCTTTTTCTTTCCTCTTGCTTTATCCCTACCTACACCTTCTGTGTTTGTCTTGACTAGATTGTAAGCTTTGATGAGCAGGGACCGTCTCTTACATGTCTGTGCAGCGCTACGTACGACTTGTAGCCCCATACAAATGCTCAGTGGTAGTAGTAGGACCACAACCACTTAACCACTTTCAGGAACTGCAGGACATCCAGGTGTGTCGCCAGGGAACAGCCCTTCACCCTGCCACAATAGCAAGATAGTGCTGCGAGCTGGACCTTCAGGGAATTGAGCGCCAATTCCTTCTCCAGTCCCCCCTGCAAGAACAAACAAAACGTCCGGCTCCAACACAGAGCACATGAACCCGATGCCCTTCACACGATTCCTCGAACACTCTCCAGACCTGAACATAGGCTAGGTTGGTGGTACACTTCCATGCCTTCAGCATAATTGCCACCACCCTTTCTTTGGAAAATGCAAGAAAAGGAGGGTGGCAGGACAAAGCCTGCAACTCTGAGACATGCCAGTCCTGGGTGAGCCTCTATCTGTTGAATGATCCTGCCTATATGAGCGCCCACAGAGGAAACCCATACAAGAGACCAGTCAGCCACCTTTGAACTAGGGCATCCAAGCCTTCCGACATCCTCTCCTTTCTTTGGCTGAAGAACCGGCATGCCTTGGCCGACTCCCAAGTCGCCATCAGATCCATGATGGGAGGCCCCCCATTTGTGCATAATCCTCTGGTACACCTCCTGAGAGAGCTGCCACTCTCCGTGATCCACTCTGTGACAGCTTAAGTAATCTGCCGTTACGTTTTCTACTTCTGCCATGTGTTGCGCCAACAAGGCCACTAGATGGGCTTTGGCCCATAGCATCAGCATCTCTGCTTCCTCTTCCAGGGAAGAGCTGCTCGTTCCACCCCGACGACTGATGTATGCTACCGTAGTCATGTTGTCGGAAAGCACCCGGACCGCCCTCCGACACATCCAGTTTCCAAATGCTCTGAAGACAAGAAAAACCGCCCTCAATTCTAACCTGTTGATAAACCACTGTGCCTCCTGCATGTCCCACAGGCCTTGGGCAATCCATCCTTCGCAATGGGCCCCCCAACCGGAGAGACTGGCATTTGTCGTCAGTTGCAACCAATCCGGCGACTCAAGGGGCATGCCGCGCTCCAGAGGACATTGACGGAACCACCACTGTAAGGACTCTTTGACCACCTCCAGACAGGGAAGAGTCACTGACATGGGCTGCCGTTGGTGTGACAAAACGGCGGAGCAGGGACAGCTGAAGAGGCCGCATGTGGGCCCTGGCCCACAGAACCAGTTCTATGGTCGCCACCATGGTCCCCAGTATCTGAAGATAGTGCCACGCTGAGGGCGCCTTCATGTCCAGGAACTGGCGCAGCAAGTCCTGAAGCACCCTTGCCCTCCAATCCAACAGGAATACTCTACCTCTGTCAGTGTTGAACCATGCCCCCAGATACTCTCTCTCCAGGAAGGGAACCAACTTGCTTTCTGTTAAATTGATAACCCATCCTAGGCTCCTCAGCAATCCAACCACCTTGGACGCGGCCTCCCAACTCTCCCGTTCAGACTTCACCTGAATCAGCCAATCGTCAAGATAAGGATGGACCAAAATCCCTTCCTTGCGGAGCGGTGCCGTCGCCAAGCCGAATGGCATCACCAGAAATTGGAAGTGTCTCTGCGGAACCGCAAAACGCAGGAACTGTTGATGGACTCGCGGATGGGAATATGCAAATACGCCTGAGAGGTCGAGGGAAGTCAAAAAACTCCCCTTGCCGCACCGCTACCACCACTGACCTCAACGTTTCCATTTGAAAATGAGGAACCTGGAGGCAACAGTTGACCCCTTTCAGATCGAGAATCAGACGGAATGACCCTTCCCTTTTTGGGCACCACAAAATATATGGAGTATCGACCGTTTCCGCGTTGGTCTGAGGGAATGGGAACGACTGCCCCCAGTGACCGCAGCCTCTCGAGCGTCTCTTCCACCGCTGCCAGCTTGGAAGGTGACCGGCACAGAGACTGAACGAAGGAAGTTAAGACGGGCTTTGCAAATTCGAGAGCATAATCTTCTCGTACCACCTCCAAAACCCATTGGTCTGTTGTGACCCGGGCCCAGGCGGAGAGGAACTGCCGAAGACGGCCTCCCACCGGCAGCTCTCCTCCCCGGGCCCCCGTGGCTTCATTGGGGTTTTCTAGCGCCCGAGATGGAAGAAGAGGCACCAAAACCTTTTCCCGCAACTCAAAACCCCCGGAAGCCTTGTCCCCTAGAGAGGAATCGACCTCTCTGAAAGAACGAAGACCAGTTAGTCCGGAACCTCCGCACCTCCCGCGGTTGAGTCCACCTGGAAGCGGAGCCCCAAATCTGTTTCAGCCTATCTTCCAGGAGTCTACCTCCCTTAGACTCCCCCAGGTCCTTTACCAGCTTATCCAGGTCTTCCCCAAAGAGCAGCTTACCCTTAAAGGGGAGCCTGCCGAGCTGGGCCTTAGAAGAACTCTTGGCCGCCCAATTGCGGAGCCAGAGGTAACGACGGGCCACCACCACAGAAGCCATATTTTTTGCTAGACTTCTGATGAGATTTATTTACATTCTCTTATATACTGCGCTATTCTGCATCAGTGCGGTTTACACTGAACAAACTGAAATTACATTGAACAGGGCATTATAACTTGGAGATAACTATCTTACAGAGAACATGGGCTATGGAGGGTTAAGTGGCTTGCCCAAGACCACAAGGAGCACCTTTGGGACTAGAAACCCCAGTCCTTCCAGCCCAAGTTTGAACCCCTCGACCTTCCAGCCTGAAGTACCTTGCCCCAACCACTAGGCCACTCCTCCACTCCACTGACTGTCAGCTAGGTACGCTACGCCCGACTCAATTCTTGCTGCCTCCCCAAGTCCTTCACTGGAGGGTTCCCCTGCCAGCTGAATCTGTTGGGACCAGTGCAAACAGGCTCGAGCCACCCAAGCCCCACAGACCAAGGCCTGTAGGGCCAAGGCACTAACATCAAAAGGCCTGCTTCAACAGGGTGTCCAACTTCCTATCATGGGAGTCCTTAAGAGTGGCGCTGCCTTCCACCGGAATAACAGTCTTTTCTTTTTATTTCTAATTTTAAACAATACATCAAACAACAACAACAACATACTTAAAAGAAATGGAAAGGTGCAAAATAAGAAATATTTTACATAGGAAAATCAACATACCAATTACAAAAGTGTACTAACACTCCAAGCCCAAAATTAAGAGAGGGAGAATCCTAGAAAGGAGGCCATGACTACAAACATAACATCAAAGAAATATAATTCCTAGGAAAAAGCAACCATGTGACACAAATCTAAATAAGTGTCCAAGATAAGTCAATCTAAGAGGGCTCCACTGTGACGGAAACAGTTCCAGGTACAGCTCTGGCATCTAAAAACATACGTAAATGTTTTGGATCGTAAAAGATAAATCTGGATGAAGCAGACTTAACACATTTACAAGGAAATCTTACTACATAGGAAAAACCTAATAGGATTACCTCAGTGCACACAGACAAAAATAATCTCCTTTTTTCTTGAGTTACATAGGATACATCCAGGAAAACCCAGACTTTTTTTTTTTTTTTTACACCAACACACAATTTTATCAGCATTCCTGAAAAACATTTAAAAGTCCAAGCCCGATCCGGCTCCAACACAAAAAACACCAGAGTTGCTCTCCTCGTTATTTCTTCAGTAGAGGCCTCCAATACTTGAGACAAATTCAGGATGTCAAAACTATCCCTCTGAACACCCACTTCATTAGGAGCAATACTACTTTAGCTAAAGCATTTTTTCATAGGCAAATAATAAACCTCAGAAGTAGGTGGCAGGGCATTCTCTGGCATCCCTAAAACTTCCAACAAATACTTTTTAAATAACTCAACAGGAGAAATAGAGGATACAGGAAAATTAACAAAACGTAAATTTAACCTCTTGGAAAAGTTCTCCAACTTTTCCATCTTAACATGGAGTACAGCGCTATCCTTAATAAAGGTGGAGCACTGTGTTTGTAAAGTAGTCACTTGAGCGGACAATAATTCTACGGTTTGGGCAGAGTCTCTACTGACTTGGTCTTGTCGATCCAATCTTGTCTGAAGGTCTTGAGTAGTCCGTTCCACTAAGTTCAAATGATTAGAGACAGAACGCTCCAATGAGACTATAGCAGTCCAGATAGAATCCAAAGTTACCACCGCTGGTTTCACCAGGGTACTACTGCTGGCTGGAGCTCCAGGGCTCCCTGCAGCCCCTGGGCAAGATGGAATCACCGCAGTGGACGTCGAGGGAACCACCACTCCAGCCCAGACCAATCAGGGTAGCTTCCCCGGCTCCTCCAGGACCATTCAGCAGTGACCCCGTGCTCGGCATTACCCCCGAAGACAGCAGAACAGCAACCGCCTCATCTGGGTGTGACTGCAGCTGGGAAGCCTGTCCAGTGGAAAGCAAAAGAGGCTCATCAGGTGGAACACACTGCTCGGGGCTCAGACTCATGTCTCAAAAAGCAGCGCCGACGCTGCCAGGCAGTCTCTTCGTCCTCCCACCCGCACGCTCAGCTGCCTTAAGGGCTTCGGCGGCAAGGCAGGAAGGACGGAACAGCTTCCTCTTCTTGGCTCCGCCAGCGGCGGAAAAGCAGATGCGCCTTCTACTTTTCCCTGGGCAATCCCTGGCTGTAAGCCTCCTTCCCGCAACACCCCAGAACCGAACAACCAGGGGGGGGAAGGCGGGGGGGGGGGAGTCTCCAAAAGGCCAAGCAGCAAAAGAAAGTTAAATAACTAAATTAGCTAACTAAATTAACTAAAGAAAAGAAAAAAAACAGGAACCCCCCAAAGCCCTGCACTAATCCTAGTCTCTCCAGATCCCTGGCTTGCGGCACCCCTTCCAGCTGCTAGAAGCCTGAGCACAAAACCGGAGCTGGTGGGAGGTGCCAGGTCTACTTATACCCCAGGGTCATCAAAAAGATGATGTGCTCAGTCTACATGCTGCTGGAAGGGGGGGGGGGGGCACAACCCAGTGGAGAGGGACCGGAATGGAGAGACGCTAAGGAAGAAGACAGACTGTCTGCAGCCAGAGTTGTTGGAATGCCTTGAAAATAACTCAGATTTCACCAAAATGATTATTACTAGTGATGAATTATGGGTTTATGGTTATGATCGGAAACAAGCTCCAAACTCTCCCAAACACAAGACCGACCATCAAATGAGGTGCAATGTCAAGACCATGCTCACAGTTTTCTTTGATTACCAGGATATTGTTCATCATGAGTTTGCTCCAAAAGGCCAAACCATCAATAAGGAGTATTACGTCCAATTTCTGACTCATTTGAGAGATGCAGTTCATCATAAGAGGCCACAATTGCAGAGGAATGGTGAGTGACTGCTTCATCACGATAGCGCCCCAACTCACCCATCACATCTTGCCCAGCAGTTCTTGGCCAAAACACCAAATCAAGCAAGTCAGTCAGCCTCCGTACTCGCCTGACTTTGCATCCTGTGACACCGTTTCCAAAACTGAAATTACCACTGAAAGGAAGGACATTCAACAATTTGGAGAACATTAAGCAAATTTTGACACAGCAGCTTCACAGCATAACGAAAGAGGCATTTCAAAATCATTTCCAGCAGCAGCAGGAATGCTGGTGGAAGTTTTATCATCGGAAGGGGAGTACTTTGAAGGAGACAAGAGTGCAATAACTGTCAGTGTTATACTTCTTGTGTTATCGTACAAGTCTCGATACTTTTTGATCACACCTCGTACACCTTTTGGATTTATGTTTTCTTTGCAAATTTGAATTGATGTCTTGTTCTGATCATTTCTAATGCCTCTGATGTAATCTGCTCAGAATAGCAACTGTAGCAGAATATAAATGTTATAAATATTTGTTGAGTACTTGCGAATTCACAGATATATATTATCAGTCAAAAAATATATATAATCATCATGATTCTTCTAATAGAATCCCCATACCTTCTTGCTCTACTTCGTGACCTCGATCTCTGAGACTTGTGGGATTTTCCTTGCTCTCTTGACTTGCTGTGACTGCGCTTTCTCCTGGACCCATACGAAGAACTGCTGCTAGATCGGTGCCTGCGTCTGAAATGTTCAGAGTATTTCACAATTATTTAGCTGGATAATGCCAATAAAATATACTTAGATTGTTTATATATCAGCTGCTTTCTTGTAGCTTATAAGTGAGTAACCACGCTTTCACTGTAACAGGCGTTGGGCCTTGGCGTCTGTCCTATAGGGAGCATTGGAGATGTGGTCTGGATTGTCATATGCATATGTTATGGTAACTTGCTGTTCCCTTTCTTTACCTATCCTTTTGACTGTTTGTCCTCTACTCTATCCTATCTTACAAATGGCGTTCTTTTCACATTTCCTCAAATGATATATTATTGTAAACCGCTCTAATGCTTCGGCCTGAGCGGTATATCAAATTCAAATAAAAACAGGTATTCTCCAGGGACAGCAGGAATTAGTCTTCACATATGGGTGATGTCGGTACCAAACGGAGCCCACTTGGAAGCTTCTCCCAAGCTTTCAAAGAAAGCCTTTGGGAGATGAAACACGCATGCGTAGTCCCCTTCCTGCCTAAGGATGCCATCTTGCCTCAGTCAAATGACGTAGCTAAAGATGGCAAAAAATGACAAAGAAGAAACTCCATGGGGACGTCAGGAAGCGAGATGGCAGCTTTGAGCGATCTCCAGGGCATTCGGAGAGGGAGCTAAAAACGAACGACCCTACCCCAGTGATTGAAGGGATGGACGGAGCAGGCAGATGTCCAAGGTGTCGGAAAGCATGTCGGCGAAGCAGCGCCTCGCGGAATACCGCTCCTCCAACGCAAAGCTGGGGGATGCTGAGAGCGGAGACCATGTGGACAAGATGGCGGTGCAGGGAGTGGAGCGCTCTGATTCCGAGGATGAGCAGGGCCTGGGCCCCGCTTCTATAGGGGACCTAAAGGAATGGCTGACCGACTTCAAGGAGGAGTTGAAGGCTGAAATGAGCCGGTACCAGAAGGAGCTGAAGGAGACTCTGGGTACGTTACGGCAGGAGGTGAAGGACCCGGGAGCCAGAGTGGAAGGAGTGGAAGAGCTGCTGGACCATCAAGCGGACACGGTGGGAGATCTGCGAGCAGGATGGGCGGAACTGGCTCAAGCGCAGGAACTCCTGAAGGTGAAGACCGAAGATCTGGAGGACAGATCGCAGCGGAGTAATGTGCGGGTGCGAGGAGTGCCGGAGGAGCAAAGATTTAAGAACTGTGAGGACACGTTAGTAAAGCTGTTTGGAGCAATTCTGAAAGAGGCGGACCCCACGGGAGAGGGCGAGTGTGTGCAGCTGACCATAGAAAGGGCGCACCGAAGCCTCGGCCCTGCGCGAGACAATAAACCCAGGGACATAATTGCATGTTTGAGCTCCTTTAAAGGGAAGGAAAAGCTGTTGGCTGCGGCGAGGAAGATTGGGCCCTTTAAGTGGGAGGGCGCCACGGTTGAACTGTACCAGGACTTATCTGCCGGTACGCTGCAGCGGAGGTGGGAGCTGAGAGGAGTAACAGCGTTGCTCCGCAGGGAGGGATGGCGGTACAAATGGCTGTATCCCTTTGGACTTTTGGTGACAGTGCAGGGTGTCTCGCGCAAAATACAGAAGGCAGAGGGGGCTTGGCAGGTGCTGAAAGAGCTGGGGGTGAAGAATATCCCGGAGAGCCAGCTGAGAGGACAGCCGCAGGAGCAGCCCAGAAGTGTGGGGACGAAGTGGCAACGTGTGGAGAATAAGAGCAGGCGGCTCACTAGACTGTCCAGAGAACAGGACCAGCAGCGACCTGTGGAGGGGGCAGCTGGAGACTGAGGGGGGAGGGGGCCTGATGGTGCAGCTTAATGTGGTAGGAGGGCTCTGTGTTAAGCTTCTCGGTACTTTGTATTAATCTGATTACTTGCTAACTGATGGAAGATGTTTTGGAAGAGGGGGGATAAGTTTGCATGTTTGGGGGGAGTTTAATGTTTGGGGGGGGGGATTGCTGCTCTGGAGGGAGGGAGGGGAAGGGTATTGGAAATGTATTTGAAGAATGAGGGCAGGGGTGCGCAACGCTTATACAGGTTAAAGAGGGCTAGGCTGGGAGGGGGGTGTGGGGAGGGAGAGGGCAGAGAGGTAGTAAGGGTGAGGAGCTAGGAGCAAACGCCACGGGGAGTCACCGGGGCAAAGGTGAAGGCTCCGGAGGGAGTGGTCATGATGGGGGGTTGGGGGGGGGGGCAGAGGGGGTCCAGCACATTGAAGATAGGGAAGAGATTGGGGGACGGCGACTTCCATGGGGGGTAGGGGGAGGGTAGGATCCATTAATGCAAAAGGGTTGAATGATCCACGCAAGAGGCACCAGCTGTTTCGGGAGGTTACCAGATTGGGTTGGGAAATAGTACTGGTGCAGGAGACTCATTTGCGGAGGAAAAATGAGGGGTTGCTGCGCAATGTGCTCTATCCGCGTCAGTATTTTGGGGGTATAAGGGGGGCAGAGGCGAGTAAGAAGGGTGGAGTGGCCATACTGCTACGGCAGGGAAGCACCTTCAGGGTGAGAGTTGAAGCACGGGATCAGGATGGTAGGGTGCTGTTATTTGGGGGGGGGAGTGGCAGGGGGAGCTAGTTACTTTAGTCAATGTATATGCGCCTAATGAGAGGCAGGCCCAGTTCTGGAGTGGGGTGAGCGCACTATTGGCCCAATATGCCCAAGGGAGGCTCATTTTAGGCAGGGGGGGGGGACTTCAACCTAGCCCTCGATCCACAGTGGGATAGACAAGCTAAGGGGGGAGATGGAAGGAACAAGGCCCGAGGGGCATTGAAGCACATAATGAGGAGATATCATTTGAGGGATGTGTGGCGGCAACACCATGAGGGGAGTAGGGAGTATACTTTTTACTCATCACCCCACGATAGCTTCAGTAGAATTGATTACCTCCTGATAGATGGCCGGTGGGGCAACCTGGTACAGGAGGTAGAGATCGGGATCACCACCTGGTCCGATCACGCACCAACGTGGGTGACCATTGGTCAAAGCTTGGGGGAGGGGGGAGTGTGTTTTTGGAGGCTCAACGAGAGACTATTGAAGAGGGAGGAGGTGGTGAAGGATGTTAAGCTTTGCCTTCAAGAATATTGGCAGATTAACGACAATGGGGAAGTGAGGAGAGTAGGCCTGTGGGAGGGGATGAAGGCAGTGGTGAGGGGGCGGTTGGTGATGTGGGCGGCCAGATATAAGAAACAGAGATTGGCACGGGAGGAGGCCTTGCACCGGGAGATAAAACAGGTGGCGGAGCGGTATAAGGCCCGGGGCAAACATCAGGACCTTAAGCAGCTAAATCAGCTCCGGATGGAGCTAAATAAATTACAGGTGGAGGAGACTGGGTTTCAGCTAGATAGGGTAAAGCAGTGCTACTATGAGTGGGGGGATCGGGCAGGACGAATGCTGGCCAAAAAATTACAGAAAAGAGAGGTGCAGACGGGCATAGAAGGGATAAAGGGGGATAAGGGGAGATACTACGGTCCAAGAAGGAGATTGGGGAGCAATTTTGTAAATTCTACCGGGCGCTATATAGGAGGAAGGAGGGAGGGGGGACAGGGAGGGGGGAGGCCTATTTGGAAGGGATCGAGTTGGCCCAGTTGGGGGGGCCAGAAATCCAGGGGTTGGAGGGAGACATCACTAGGGCAGAGGTGGAGCAGGCCTTGGGGAAGTTGCCGCAGGGGAAGGCCCCGGGGTTAGATGGCCTAACGGGAGCTTTTTACAAAACATTTCGGGAGGAGGTGCTGGATGGGTTGGTGAATGTAGCTAATGGGATACAGCAGGAAGGGGGGGCATTTGTCCTCGGAAATGCTTACGGCAGGGATCACAGTCCTATTGAAGGGGGGGGCGAGACCCGTTGCAGTGTGGGTCCTACCGCCCTATTTCATTGCTGAATGTCGATGTGAAAATTATAGCTAAGGTGTTGGCCAAGAGATTGGCCGGGCTGCTGCCGGGACTGATAGGGCTGGATCAGACTGGGTTTATCATGGGGAGGCAGGCCTCGGACAATATAAAACGGGTGTTGGAGGCAATTTGGGGGGCCAGGGCGCAGGGAGAGCAGGCCATGTTGCTATCTTTCAACGCTGAGAAGGCGTTTGATAGAGTGGATTGGGAGTTTTTATTCATGGTGATGAGGAAGATGGGGGTGGGCCCCAAGTATATGAGATGGGTGCAAGCCCTATATCGGGGACCACAAGCGAGGGTGAAGATTAATGGGAGGTACACGGCGGCCCTTGAGCTAGAGAGGGGGACGCGGCAGGGGTGCCCACTGTCACCGTTATTGTTCGCTATAGCGATCGAGCCACTAGCCCAGGCCATTCGTTGTAATGGGAAGGTATGGGAGTTACAAGGGGGGGGGGGGGCACCACCATAAGATTTCATTGTTTGCGGATGATGTCTTACTGGTGGTGACGAGGCCGGAGGAGTCACTACCGGAGCTAATGGAACAGCTGGGGCAGTATGGAGATGTATCTGGGTTCAAAATTAACCCAGACAAAACAGAGGCCCTGGATATTAAATTTGCCTAAGCCGATGGTGGAGAGGCTGCGGGCAGAGTACCCCTTTAAATGGGCGGGGTAAGCTATTAGATATCTGGGGGTTAACATCACAGCCGGGCCACGGGGATTGTTTGAGGCAAACTATTGTGCTCTATGGAGGGAGATTGGACGGGACCTGCAACGCTGGGAGCGATCAGAGATTTCATGGTTGGGCAGAACAGCAGCGATTAAAATGAATGTGCTCCCGAGAATATTGTATTATTTTCAGGCACTGCCGGTGCCCATCCCGGGGGGCACATTTAAGAGGCATACAGAGGAAGGTCAATCAGTATATCTGGAGGAAGAGGCCACCCCGGATAGCACGAGAGGTGATGTATAGGCGAAGGGAGGATGGAGGGCTGGGGGTACCAAATCTACAGGGGGTACTATTGGGTGGCGCAGGCTCGCCATGTGATGGATTGGCAGGAAGGGAGGGAGAAGAAGAATTATGTGGAGATGGAAAAGGGGTGTGGCAAAGGGCGACCGTTGGCCTGTTTCCCTTGGATGGGGAAGGGGGAGCGGGGGGGGGGTAAAGGAGGGGGATAATCCTTATGTCTTGCATGTCTTACGAGAATGGGACAAAATTAGGAGTCAGGAGGGGACGAGGGGGGGGCCTCGGTTCTCGCTGATGAGGGAGTTGTGCCATACGGAGGAGTTTTACCCAGGCTGGGGGGGGGGGGGGGAGATTTACAGTAGGTGGGTGCAGGGGAGGTTGAAGTATTTCTATCAGTTTGTGGATGGGGGGAATGGGTCCCATTTGAAGAGTTGAGGGAGACGTTTGGACTGTGGGAAGTGGATAGGTTTTACTATGGGCAGGTGGTGCATTTTCTTCAGAAGAAAATAGGGCGGGTAGGCCTGGAACAAGATTATACACCACTGGAGATAGTGTGGTATGGGAAAATACTTTCGGCGGGCCTCACCTCGGCGCTATATAAAGCGATACAGGGGCCACGGGTTAGTAAGCATAGGTATATGTGCGAATGGGAAAGGGACCTAGGGAGGGAGCTGGAGGAGGAGCAGTGGAGAACTATCCTGGATCAGGTGCGATACTTGCCAATGTCCGTAGCTATCCGGGAGAACTGGTATAAGGTGGTGATGCGATGGTATTACACGCCCGCACGCCTGCATAAGATGTTTCCCAGAGTGTCCAATCGGTGTTGGAGGGACTGAGTGGGAGGGAACCTTCTTTCACATATGGTGGCTGTGCCCTAAGATACAGGGTTTCTGGAGGGAGATTCAAAAATGGATTAAGGAGGTGGTTGGAGGGAGGAAGAGAGGTGGCACTTGACCCCAGCGGGTACTTGATGGGGTGGCGGAGTGAGGGGGGCCCGGAGCAAGACAAGAGGCAGATAATGGCATGCCTCAGTGCAGCTCGTTGTGAGTTGGCCTATAGATGGAAGCAGAAGGAAGCCCCGTAGGTGGAACATTGTGTGGAAAGACTTAGACAGGTATATTTAATGGAAAAATTAACAGCTGTAAGGTGGCAAAAGATAGACCGATTTGAGAAGCAATGGAGCAAGGTGCTGGGGTATCTGCGAACAGACACGAAGGGGTAAGGGGGGGAGGGGTCGGCGGAGGGGGGAGAAGGTGGTTGAGGAGGGGGAAGGGGGATGAAGGAGGAGAGAGAGGGGTAGGGGAGAAGGGGGTTGGCAGTGAGGGGGGAATAGTTAACACAAGGATGAGTAGAGCAGTATAATCAGAGCATGTTGGTTTGTGATGGTCGAAATTATATACGGTATTGTATGACATTGGATGTTGAGGGCAATGTGCCTCTGAGCTGTTGGATTTGTTTACAAATATAAATAAAAAATAAATTAATTTAAAAAAAAAAAAAAAAGAGAGAAGAAACTCCATGGGGAGGAGAGAGGGTTGTGAGAACAGATTCCTGCTGTCCCTGAAGAACACTTGTTACAGGTGAGTAACTACTTTCTTCAGGAACAAGCAGAAGTCAATCCTCACATATGGAACTCCCTAGCTACAGCTACCGAAAACCTGTAAAAGCTATGGGTGACCAGAAAAAAAAAAAGTGAGCCATGAGCAGCAGCAACGGAGTCCTAAGTAACAGACTCTTGAGACCCCCAAGTGTCCAGTGAAGAACCAGCACTCTGGTAGCCTGAACACAGAAGGGTCGGAGGGCAGGAGTTACCTACACCCTGAACAGATGACAGTATGGCCTGGCCAAAGCCTCCCTCTCCAGGCAGTAATAAGCTGCAAATTTATGGACTGAAGACCAGATGGCAGCCCAGGAGATTCCCGTCATGGGGATGGAACATAGGTTTGCCACAGAGGCCGCCATGGCCCTGACGCTGTGCACCGTGACCCAGTGCTCCAGCGAGAGCCCAGTCTGCTTGTAGGCGAGGGCAATGTGGACAGAATATGTTTAGTCACCACCTCCCCCAGCCGGCTGGGGTCAAAGGAGACTAAAAGCTCTGAGGCTTTGCAGTGGCCCTGGGTATGCTGGAGATAGAAGCATAAAGGTCCTCTTACAGTCCAGGGTATGAAAGACTATCTCCGTCCTGCTGGCGTGAGGCTGCGGAAAAAAGGTGGGGAGCATCACCTCCTGATTGAGGTAGAATGAGGACACCACCTTGGGAAGGAACTTAGGGTGCGTGCAGAGCACAACCTTCTTCTTATAGAACCTTGTGTAAGGTGGATCTGCCACCAAAGCCTGAAGCTCACTGACACCGAGAGCAGATGTGAGCGCCACCAACAAAACAAACCTTCCATGAGAAGTAATGTAGGTGGCAGATAGCCAGGGGCTCGAACGGTGGGTCAGTGAGTTGTGACAGCACTACACCGAGGTCCCACTCTGCTGCTGGTGGGCAGACAGGGTTTTGGACAACAGGAAACCCCACAGGAAGCGGATTACAAGGTGCTGGACAGAGAGAGGCTTGCTTTCAATGAAGGGGTGTTGCGTCACGAGAGCATTCAGGTGGACCCTGACCAAAGTTGGACTTCAGTCCTGCCTGAGACAGGTGAAAGAAATACTGCAGCATGGAGCTGCACAGAGCACGAGAACAGGTTAACACATCGCTCTGCATACCACACAGAGAATCTGCGCCATTTAAAGGCGTAAGCCCATCTCATGGAGGTCTTGCAGGAGGCCAGGAAGATATCCTCAACCTTCCCTGAAAAGCTGAAAGGAAAGGAGACAAAGCTACCCTTTCAGCAACCAAGCCATTAGTGCCAGAGACCCCAGATTGGGGTGTAGGATGGAGCCCCCCTCCTGCAACAGTAGTCCCAGGGGGCGCTATGGACATGCAAAGGAGCAGTGGGAACTACAGTTGCCTGGGCTGAGGGCCCACCAATATCAGCAACGCCCCATCCCGCTGAGCCTTGGAGACGGCTATCAACAGCAAGGCGGGGAGGCATAAAGATCCTCTGCCCATGGAATAAGGAAAGCATCTGTTGCCACGTGGGACAGGTCTGGCTGTCAGAAGCAAAAAACGGGGCAACAGTCGACCAGGCTGACAAACGTCCAGCCATGGAGTTCACCAGAGCTGGAAGAGCCAAGAGGCCACTCTGGGGTCCAGCTGCAGAACCCTGCTCAGCCTGTCTACCAGGGCACTGTCCTGGCCCATCAGATATACCGCCCGCAGAAGCATCTCATTGCGGTTTGCATACAAGCAAAGGGCTACTGCCTCCCGGAAAAGGGTATACAACCCTGTGCCCCCCTGCTTGTTGACATAGAACATTGTGACCTGGTTGCTTGTTTGCAGCACCAATCAGTGATGATCCAGACAGTTGTGAAAGGCTTGGAAAGACAGGGATATGGCCCAAAGCTCCAGGAGATTGATCTGCTTTTGGCTTTCTGCCTGCAACCAACTGTCCTGAGTGCAGAGGTCCTCACAATGAGTCACCCAGCCCAGAAGGGAGGAGTCTATGGTGAGGACTCTGAGGGGCGGGGGCCTGAAAAAGCATCCCTGTCTGAAGATGCTGAGACACTTGCCACAAGCCAAGGGGTTCTGCCAGCTGGCAGGTCACCATCACCCTGTCTCATAGCAAGCCTGTGGCCTGGGTCCACTGGAAGGAGAGGCACCACTGGACCACCCTCATGTGAGCACAGGCATCCAGGGTGACATGAACTGTGGATGCCATGTGGCCCAGAAATTGGAGCAAAAGGCGAGCTGACACAGAGCATCTGTGCTGCATGTCTGCAGTCAACACCCTGAGGTGGTCGGCTCTGTCTAGGGGCAGGAAGGCTCTGGCCTGAACAGTGTCCAGCCATGCCTCTATGAACTCCAGACACTACTGGGAGGAGATGGGATTTGGGACGGTTTATGACAAATCCCAGATACTGGAGGATGTGGATAGTGCAGACAGTGGCCTGCTGCACCTCGACAGCCAAGCCCCATTTTAAAAAGAGCCAGTTGTCAAAGTAGGGGAAGACAAAGGCCCCTTGGAGATGGTGGGCCATGACCACCGCTAGGCACTTGGTGAAGACTCTGGGGGCAGAGGCTAGACCAAACTGTAGTACCCTGTACTGGTAGTGGCTGCCCCCCACCATGAACCTGAGGTACTGCTTGTAGCTGGGATGGATGAGGATGTGGGTACACGCATCCTTTAGGTCCAAAGAGCATAGCTAGTCTCCCTGCTGGAGGTATGGCAGCAGTGTTCGAAGGGAGAGCCATCTTGAACCTCTCCCTCATCAGGAACCCATTTAGGTCCCACAGGTCTAGGATGGGCCATAGCGAGCCCCCCCCCCCCCCCATTCCTTTGGAGTACCAGGAGTAGAAACCTCTGCCCCAAAGATGTGGAGGCATTGGCTCCACTGCCCTGTCCTCTAGAAGATCTGTGAGTTCCTGCAGTAGCAGGATCTGGTGGAAGGAGTCCTAGGGGGCTCTCCCGGAAAAAATGGAGGGGGAATCTGCAGCAGGTGGTGGGAATCTGCAGCAGGTGGAGGTAACCCTCTGACCACCTTCAGTGCCCACGTGTCGGTTGTGATGCATGGCCACCTGTGGGCAAACAAGACTAAACATCCCCCTGTAGGCTGCTGGGGTGGGCCTCCTGGGGGGGGAGAGGCTATGCCCAAGGAGTCAAAAGCTCCCCCACTGGGGTGGACAGGAGCCAATGCCTGTGTTTTGGGAGCCTTGGGCTTATGAGGGCCATTGTCTTTGTACCCTGGCCTGCTGCCCTGTTGGGGAGCTAGGAAGGTCTGATACCGAGGGTAGTTTCTGTAAGCTTTGCCCTTCCTTGAGTAAGGGGGCTTTTTACCAGAGGGCTTCCATTGAGGAAGGGTAGCAGTCTTCTTGGAGAACATGGTCCTCATCAGGAACTCAGTCTCCAATTCTACAGCCTTACTGGTCATGAATTTGCTGAAAAGATTCTCTCCCTGGCAAGGGACATTGACCAATTTGTCCTGAACCCATTGCTCCAAGTCGGAAGACTGTAGTCAGGTGTGGTGCCTGGCACTAATGCCCACTGCAGTTAGTCTAGCCACCGACTTGAAGTCGCCATAGGCTGCCCGAGTCATAAATTTGGAGCACACTCTGATACCAGAAGGCAGGGTTCGGAACCGTTGGACGGGTTCTTTGGAGAGACCAGCAGAGAACTGGCGAGCTCCTTTGCCAGGCTCTCAGGTACATGCCCATGTACAGCTGGTATGCCTGGATCCAGTCAATAAGCATTGAGCCCTGGTAGCACTTTCTGCCCATGGCATCTGTAGCATGGGCCTCCCTCCCTCCCTGGGGGGATCCAGGAATGCATTGTCTGGCTCTTGAGCCAATGCATGGCTGACTCCACCACCATGGAGTTATGTGGCAGCTGTGCCTTCTGGAACCCAGGACTACTGCGGACTCTAGAGTCCAGCCGTCTGCTCACGATAGGTACTGATGCGGGTGTTGCCCACATGCGGAGGAGTAGCAGTTCCAGGATTTGGAGGATGGGCACTATGAGTGCCTCCTTTGGTGGGGCCTCGTACTGGAGGAGCTTGAGTTCCTTTGTGCGAGGATCCTCCTCCGACTCTTTTGAACACCAGTGCCTTCACCATGTCCCGCAAGAAGTTGAGGAAGGCCATATCCTCGGGCAGGGACCGGCACCAGGTCTTAGTGGGAGACTGATCCAAAAAGGCACATCGCAGTGAAGTTAGGTTCCAGTCTCCCAGTCCTAATTGTAGTCTATGAAGATATCAAGAGCAGTCCAGGTCTGGAGGTCAAGTCATGTGCCAGAGGCCCCAAGTCCCTTAGAAGCCCTGCAGTCGGAGCCATGGGCACTCACCACAGAGATCTCAGCCCCAAGGATCAGGACCGGGACCAAAGCAGGGGGGCATCTCGAGGTAGATAGCATTCGAGGAACGGCTCAACACCAGGGAAGTCCTCGAGGTCGAGGGCCCGGTGGCTGGGACACCAGACATGAATGGCCCACTGCTCCCAGGCCGCCATTCTGATTTCAAGTCCAGACGGCTCTGCGGTCTTTGGCACAGGCACCAAGGATTTCGGGCCCAGTGCCAGTTCCGACGAGGGAGGATTCTCAAGAAGGATGGTCTCAGGTGTCCGATAATTTTTGCTCCTGCTCCATCCCCTCAGACTCACAGTGTGGGCTGCAGGGCCGGGAGTGGGACTTACCCACCTTCCCTGACATGTCCGCCAAGACGGTCCGAAGGTTTCTTCTTATGTTCCACCTCCGGGATGCTCCATTCAGAGGACCTGTGGCCTCTGGATCCCATGGCATCAAGGTCACCCCAGGGTTCTGGAGGAGGCCTTGGAGTGCGGTGTAATTGGTGACTCTGGGGCAGAGCCATATCTGTGGAAAATCTTTTTCTGCTGCTGCTGCTGCTGACTCTTGATGGTCTTGGAAGACATCTTTTTACAGAGGCCACAATCCAAGGGGTCGTGGTTCCCCGATGCAACAGAGGCAGCAGTCATGGGGATCAGTGAGGGACATGGTACGAACACACCGATCACACTGCTTAAAGCCACTGGCAGAGGCCATGGGGAAAAGGGCCCCAACAAAGTCAAAGATCTTGGGCCTAGCCAGAGGAAAAAAAAAAAAAAAAAAAAAAAAGGGTACAAAGACGTCCCTGCTAAGAAACTCAAAAAAAAAAAAAAAGAATGAACCTGAGACATGACGCCAAGGCAGGAGGCTTGGGGGTGGGAAAGGGAATCAGTACATGACCAGAGAAAGAATTTAAGAGAAAAAAAAATGGAAATTGCACTTGCCTGGTAATGTGGTTCCTTGAGTAACTCCAGTTTAGTCCTCCACCTCTGGGTTATGCACCTCCTCCTGCAGCTTGGAGACTGGGCATGTCAAAGTCGTGACATCACTGGATATAGCCTGCTGGTATCTCCCATCAGCCCCAGTGTACTATTGACAAAGCAAACTCAAAGGAACAACTAAGTAGAATAACTAACTGAACTATCCAACCCTCAACCTGAGGGAGCTTCACAACCTTATTATTAATTTTTATTTTTTTTTACATTCACGTTTCTCTTATTCTTTCACTTTCCCTGTGCCACCCCTCACTTAAATAAGAGAGAAGGAACAGCCAGCTCAGAGAGGAATACTCACTGCAATCCAGAGTCTGAAAGGTTTTCTCATTCCTTGAAATTGATGCTCCACTCCATCTGAAAATAATCTCTGAAAAAAAATCACCCCCCGGGCAGGAAGGAGGGCTAAACTGGAGTTACTCAAGGAACCACAATTACCAGGTAAGTGTAATTTCCATTTCCTTATCATTCTCTCCAGTTTAGTCCTCCACCTCTGGGATGTATCAAAGCAGTAATTATTGGGAGGGACCTTTCCACCCGGATTGCTACTCCGCCAAGCCGAAATAGGCAGCGCTCTCCACCAGAACATCCAGGCGGTGAAGGCCACCGAAAGTAACAAAAAGAAAAAACAGGACGACCAGGTGACCGGTCCACAAAACGTTACCAGTGTAACCAAACTATATTCTGCTCAGAATGTTGTGTGCACTCCAGTAGAGTGAACCCTTAAGCCCAATGGTCCTGGAAAAACTAGCAAAATATAGGCCGACGCACTCGCCTCTTCCATTCTCCTGGCGATGGACGCCATCGCCGTCGCTTCCCCTTTGCGTGAACTCCCGACTAGGACCAATAGACTGTCATACTTGTGGAGACTGTGAAACCCTTAAATGCTGCCGTAGCATTTAAAGGGTTTCACAGTCCAAGTGGTGCAAACTACGGTCCAAGACGCTCCCCTCCGCTGAACCTAGAGCTAGAAGAGAAACCGTTTGATTTAGGAGAAACGGAAAAAAAACCACACCTTCGGCCAAAATGACTGAACTAGTTGTAATGTCAGCCCTTTCTCCGGAAAGGACAGAAAGGGTTCTCTACCCAACAGACTGCAATTCCAAAATTTACCTCACCGAGCAGATGTCTACCAAAAACACTGTCTTTAAACCTAAACTCTTACCAGACGCCTGGTGTAACGGCTCAAAAGGTTTCCTGAACTAATGCCCCAAAAACCATGTTAATATCCCACGGCGGAGCCAAAATTATGCACCATGGCCACAGCCTGGAGACCGCTTTGAGAAACGCAGCTCATCTGCGTGTGAGACCGTAGGGCCACCCCCTGAACTTTGCCTCCATGCAAGACAGAGCTACTAACGGAATAATTAAAGAACTGGCTGCCAACCCCTTATCAAATCCGTCATGCAGGAAACGCAACCCTAAGGGCCGGCAAACTGCATCCGTGCATCTTTGCCGCTGGGGACACAGTCCTCAAAATACGCCCTATGCACACATATGCGAGAGCCGTGTACTTATTCCTCGCTTAACGAAAAAGACGCAATTGACCACACCCGAATAACCTTATCTCCTTAACCTTGCCCTTCTCATGGCCAAACCATAAGCAAGATCCGAGCCAACTGGGGCATTCGAAGAGTACTCTGCTGCAACAGAGCCAGAAATACCGATAACCTCTAAGGATTCTCATCAAGCTGTCAAACTAGAGTGGCATACCAAAGGCACGTCGACCAGCTTGAAACCCCCGATAGCGCTCTTCTCCAATGTGAGCTCCTATGCACGGAATCACTTGCGCCCTGATCGCCCATGGGGAGAAGACCTAAAAGAGCCCTGACGTTGTCCACTGTTGTATCAGGACGTCGATCCCCTCCAACCTCAACTGGAAGGTAGCCATGAGAGCCATCCGCAATGGCCCCCCACCTGCGGGCAATTTTATTTATTTATTTTCTTTTTTTTTTTCTATATCAAAAACACATACGGTCGTAGCTTCCATTCCACTGGCAGCCATCTGGGCCCTGCTGAAAAGGTCTGCCATCACATTGTCCTTTCTTGCAATGTGCGCCGCCCAGATTGCGTGTAGTCGAGGCTCTAAACAAGCGAACAGCATCTTGCTTCCTCTCCGTGACCATGCTGCCCGTTCCGCCTTGCCGATCGATGTATACCACTGTCGTGGAGTAATATAAAAAACAAGATTCACCATGAAAACCCATCCCCGAAATTTAAATATTTTTTGTTGAAGCGCACCGGAGGAGGAATGGAACTGTAATCCACCCACACCAGGCGGTAAGCTGCTTTTATTCAAAGAGGTTCTCCACCACACAAATCTTTAAAAACGTAACTTAACTGAACTGAAAGTGTCCATGTTCCACCAGGATATTATCACACCGTTGCCAAAGAAGTGTTGTAGGTTTTTGTGGTCATTAGAAGCATCATCCAATCACAGTAGGGATTCCTCTTTGACGATGGGGAACTCCCTCTCCTGATTGGAGGGTTCTCTGTTTAAAAACTAGTCCTGTTGGCCTTGCTAAAGTAGTCCTGAGCCACGGTGATGGCGTTTTTTCAACCATAGTTGCTGGTGAACGCGACCAAGGCACTTGATACAGGGTTTATCCCGAAACGTGCACGTCGTGCAAATACTCTTCTTTGGCAACGGTGTGATAATATCCTGGTGGAACATGGACACTTTCAGTTCAGTTAAGTTACGTTTTTAAAGATTTGTGTGGTGGAGAACCTCTTTGAACAAAAGCAGCTTACTGCCTGGTGTGGGTGGATTACAGTTCCATTCCTCCTCCGGTGCGCTTCGACAAAAAATATTTAAATTTCGGGGATGGGTTTTCATGGTGAATCTTGCTTTTTATTATACTTTTTATTCACTATATTGGTTTTTTGTAGTTACTGTCGTGGAGTAGGCCGATAGTACCCGCACCGCTCAGGCAGTCACTGTAGCACCGGACCTCTGAAACGCAAGCAACACTGCTCTGAGTTCTAGTCCGCCGACTGACCATCTGCTCTCACGTCCAGTCCAAGAGCGTTGAGCGTAGAGATCTCTGCAATGCACTCCGCGAGACTTGCAGCTGTGACCAAGGGAATCCACTCCGGTTGTTCTTGAAGTATGCCCGATTTCCAAGATTCCAGAACCAGCCACCACCGAAGCGACTGTCTGGACCGGGAAGGACCAGAAAGACGTCTGTTTAGAGAGGCGGACTGGTACGAGCAACGGCGAAGCAGTGCTCTCTGAAATGGCCCCATAAAAAAATTGGCCATTGGCACTACCCCCAGGGTCGCCGCCTTCTGCCCCCTCACCCGCAGGTAACTCCATTCTGAGGGCGCCGGAGCAGACATGAACTGATGCACCAGCTGTCGAAAGACTTGAACTGGATAGCCCAGCGGCTACCCTGCTCCTCTGAGTGTCGAAACGCCCCCCCCAGAAATTTGAGGTCCTGGGATGCATCCAGGCTCCTGTCCATATTGACTACCCAACCGAGACTTTGCCAGAACTACACCACTCTGTCTGTGACCTGCAATTTCGCTGGACTCACCAAACAAGATAGATATGAACTAGAATGCCATCCCTTCGCTGCGCTGCCGATACCACTATCATCATCTTGGTAAACATGCCCAACGCCATCGTCAGACCAAAGGGCAATGCTTGGAACTGATATTGTTCCCAGGAAAAATGAATCCCTGGAACTTTTGAAGATCTGCTTGGCTTGGAACATGTAACCCTGCTTCTGTGAGATCGCGGAAAGTCAAGAAGCCTTCTTGTCAAACCTCCAGAATGACAGACCGCCAGGCTTCCCACTGGAACTGTCTAACCGAAAGCCACGATTCACTTCGTTTTGGCCAAAAGTGGACAAAGAGATCCATCTTTCTGTGGCCTCCCGAAACAAACAACGAACGACCGATGCCGTAACCTGATAGCAGCCCCGGCACCACCGCTATCAACTGCAGTAGGAAATCCAATGACCAACACACCACCAGCGACTTCTGCTGACCGTTGCAAACTGCCAGATCACGAAGAGATAGAACACGGTCTGCAGCCGCCTGAATCGGAGCCTGCCGCAGTGCAGGCAAACCCCCGCACCACGTATTAGGTGCGGTTCTACCCCCTCAGGTCCGTATCGGTTTAACCCCCCTCTGTCTTGGGTGCCTAAAGGAAGCAGCCACCAGAGAATAAAAGCAGGTCAGAGCAAACTCTGTCAATGTAAAGCAGCCTCCCCCAAGAGGGCTAGATGCAGATTTCTTCCCCCAATCCAGTTATCAGCTATTATATTTTCAGTCCTCTAGAGCACCGAGTAAATCTGTGCCCCAGATAGAGACAATCATCTTTGAAAGCCTCCCAATAACCGGATAAGAAAGGGCTGCACGACATAATTCAATGGCATTCCAGCTTCACCAACTGACCGATTTATCAGAGTTGTGCTGATTTTCCTGTATTCTACTTCCTCAAATAGTGTTTTTTTTTGGGGGGGGGGGGGGTCTGAAATTTGAATTTGGCATTAAAGCTCCTGCAGGACTGCAAGACTGACTGGTGACATCAGGGGGAGTGGCTTCGCTTCTCAAGAAAGCTTGAAGTCAGCAGTCCTCAGTTGCTAAGGAGGATTGACAACCCTAACATTCCCTGGACTGGCCCGGAGAAGCGATAAGGAATACTGCCATATCCACACCCTGTGTGAATTACTAAGTATTTATACTCTATTTACAGTGTGTACTACAGAATTGCCAAGCTATTCTAGGCCATTATTTGAGCCAAGCAAATTCATAATGTAGTTTACCGAGGATTCCTGGGCTTCTGCTCTTAAGAATCAGATCCTAGTGTTTAGAACTTGCAAACTAAAAAGGACTCCAGCTCTCCCTGCATGGCTGAAGTTCGACAGTTTGCAGGCCTGAGCTTAGCCAAGCCAAAATTGCTTGTAAGCTTAACTATTACCTATGTTTTTCACCCCTTGCTTCTACATCAACTTAACAGCTACAGACAAATATTTGGGGGGGGGGGGAGGGCATAGCTATTTAACCCCCCACATGCACTTGTAAATCTCTTGTGATATTCAGTGCTCCTCTGTGTCGGTGTGGCAACACATACAATCCAATCTCAAGCAAGGGATCACACAGATTTAAAATTCAAATTGCCATTATTTGCAAAACAGGGGAAGGGAGACCCATTATATAAATGAAGCACAGCATTTAACTGCTGCAGATCTGCAGTCCAATGACAAGCAGACCCCTTCAACAACTCCATACAATAAAGAAAAAGGAGCAGATAAACCTATCGTTAATTCCTGTCTCTGGTGGAGGACTTCTCCATTGGGTTTTTTTTTTTTTTTTTTTTTTTTTTTTAAATCTCCTCTAAGGGTCCACAAACCAAATGAAAGAAACCCCAAAGGTCCAGAACTGCCCTGCCTTAAATCAAATTAATGAAATAGCTTGCCTTCAGTCCCTGGAACAAAAAAGTGCCTTCCATGCTGGGCCCGTGCGATTCAGCACGCCATGGCTGGCACAGCGTGTTTTACTATCCCCCCCTCCCCCAGCGCATGCCGAGACACAGAAACGCCACGTGGTAGCACCGTGCAGGGAAAATGGCTGCCCGTGCAGCCAGGACCGTTTTGGCGCCAAATGTTCTGCCAGGTCTTAGTACGCCATGCACAGCCCCAACGCTCCTCGCAGCACCGACCCAAAAAAGAATGCCAACAACCTCTACGCTCACCGGCTCGATGATCTGCCCTGCAAGCCACGACGACACTCAGCCAGGGGCAAGCAAAGTCGGCGACAAGAGCTGCCTGTCCGGGCTCATGCGCCTGAGCTAACATCTCCCAGCAAACTGAGGATCAGACAGTCGAAGGATATGCGCCTTGCAGAGCTCTCCCCTGTACAGTCCAGGGGGAGAGAGACGCTGAAGTAAGTGACCCGGCTAGAGTGACAGGCCGAGGAAGAGCCTTCTTTTAAAGAGACAGATACCAAGGCAAAATAAAGAAAGTATAGGGACCAAAATAAAGTTAACCCCTGAAATATAACTAAAAATTGTTCCTTAACCGTTCCTCAAGTGAGCCCAGCACCTAGGCTCATTAAGTCCTCCTGCTGCATGGAGACAGGACACACTGGGGCTGATTGGAGATACCAGCAGGCTATATTCAGTGATGTCACGACTCGGACGTGCCCAGTCTCCAAGCTGCAGGAGGTGATGCACAACCCAGAGGTGGAGGACTAAACTGGAGGAACGATAAGGAATTAGCACTTTTTCCAGGGAAAACAGAGAGATGTCTGATGGGCTCTGCGGAAAAAAGGAGACTGAGGCAAGATGGCAACCTTGGGCAGGAAGGGTACCATGGATACGTAGTGCATCTCCCAAAGGCTTTCTTTGAAAACTGGAGAGAAGCTTCTGCGCAGGCTCCATTGGCACCATTACCACCCATATGTGAGGCATGATTTCCTGCTTGTTCCTGGAGAAAGCCTGTATCAAATTGCTCCAACCTATTTTGGCCAAGTACCAAAAAGAGGCAACATCTACATTAGTGATGCTGCTGTGCAATTGGAGTGGAAAGTCTCCCTCCCCCATTAAAATTAAGCCTCGTCCCTGGGAAAGAGAGGAGAGCCCCTCCTCCACAGTGAAATCAAGTCAAAATCCAACCTCTACAATAGCCCTCTGGCCAAGTGCCCAGCATACTGCTAATTCAGAAACAGAACTACAGGTATTTTCAAAACCTACAGGTCAGCTGAGCTTATTTCATCCATCATAAGAATAATACAGCAAGCCCAGAAATGTTGAAACAATCTTACTGTGACATGCCAGAAATACTGGTACTGGTGGTATGGGTTATCAACCTCTCATCTATAAACTCTTTATGTATTAGCTTCACACGACTCTGGCTCTAACACAAAAAGAATATGGTTCCTAAAAAAAAAGAAAGTCTACCTTAGAAGCAGATCTGACAATGGTAGTGAAAGTTTGGGATTGGTGTGAAAAAAAGCTAGCTACAGTCCAGTGCTCATTAATTGTACTACTGGGAAAGTAACAATAGATAAATACTTGCCCAACTTAGAGGCCAATGCAGTAAAGTGCACTCGGCTTTGCACATGATTTTGTGTGTTACCAATGCAGAAAGGAATGGAGTATGAGCTGTGCCCAAAGCCTTGTGAAAAACAACAGTGCACAGCACATTTAAATCCATAGTAATGAAGCAGTTAACTATTGAGCACAAATACAGAGATGTGCAAAAGACAGAAGGCCGACTTCAAATGTTGGGGATTTTAACACAAGGACCAAGGAGCCAAAAAGGGTTGGCTCATAGGTCTGCAGTGAGCACTGGTGAGAAATTTATGCCAATTTCTTGTGTCTCGAGTGTACAGCACCCACAAATTTATATTATAGCTTTGCTGAAGGGGAGTAGTGAAAAAAAAAAAACACACACACAGGAGAGATGTGCTGGAAAATGTTGTTATGCATGTATGCTATCTGGCGAATAAACAACAGTATTATTCTGCACAGAATATCAGTGTTTATGAATACCAATATTATTTTAAGCAGAACTTCTGCACAGAATAATATTTCTGATTATATACTAAACAGCATTCCAGCACATGGGCACAAGTGTCACAGGTTTCTTGTGCACAAGATATAGGAGCTGCTAATGCAGAACCATGTATACATGCATCTGGCTTGCTCTCCTCATTTTGTGTAGACTTTTTGCACACGACTTATTTATATGCTGTTTGCTTACAGCATGAGAGCGCAAAACTTCTGCATTAGACTTGCATTAGGAAACCGTACACTGAGCTTTAACGCAGGGTTTCTACATTGGCCCTCTACTGTTAAATCACTAGTAATGGTAACGTACCAAAGATTGCATTCAAGAAACACACAAAAACAGGAATGGATCTATTGTGACCTACCAGGTTCAAGAGTTCAATACGAAGCACTCAAGAGTAGATACGACAGTGGGCAGCATCCTTACAGCGAACACTACAGCACTGCAGTGCTTTCTATCTGGAGTAGACTAGTGAGCGAGTGTTGAGTTTAGGCAAGCTCTCATTTCTGGTCCAATAGCTGAGTAATACTCTAGTTTCTTTCAAACATTAGACCAATTTTTGAACAATTATACCACTTTCAAAAAAAACAAACAAAAAAAACCCACACCAAGCACACACTTTTCATTCTTATATTAATGCCAAAAACAAAATATTAGCAGAACAAATAATCTGTAAATTTTCGAGTGCAGTCTATATTACCACAGCAATAGTGTCCATGGCACCAGACTTTATTATCAGATTATTGCCCACTTTGAAAATTGCACTGAGCCAAAAGCAAGGGCAGCAAACAAAGGGACCAAGAGCAAAATATTTAATAAAAACGCAAGACCAGCAAATTCATGACAAATTACAAAATGGTATTCTAACAAAAGAAACAAATATTAGATTGAGTGATCTCGTTTTAACTTCCTGGCCAATACACAAGACACAAAAGTCTTTATAAATGTTTATGTACATTAAAAGAGCAAATAAAATTCACTAATGAAATTATGCTTTTTAAACACACACGATTATAAACACTATATTGGGTGTTAGCAAATGACTTTATCCTACACACTACACAGAACCACTTACAACTCTGTCCCCTGATGCTTTTTACTTTGCACAGATTATCCTGAACAGTTATCGTGTTTCAAAGTGTCTTATAGTTTTACATTGTACAGTTTACTATGTTCAAAGTATGTCAGAGTTTATATTATACAGTTTATTTTCATCAAAGTGTTCCATGTAGAGTTCAAGTGCTTCGTTCCAATTAGTTCTATGCAAACTGCCGTGACCAGTAGACACGGCAGTATAAAAGAGATGTTAAATAAATAAGCAAGCTAAATGGCTAATCAGTTGAAAAATCATGCAAATCAGCTCACTGGCAATTTAGAAAAAGCAAAGTTGGGTGTGAAACAAACTGAGTGATGCTGCAAATATTTATAATTTAGTTGAAGACATTTACCAAGCTGGTCTATCAGTTAGCATGGGCAATATATAACTAGGCCCCAATTTTATTCAATGGGACCTAATTACAAATAGCCTGCACTGTTAGCCCAGCTTAACAAACATGCTCCCCTGAATCTGACTATTGAATATCTTATTGAAATGTTTACTTTTCTAATTAGCGAACTGTTGAGCATATTAAAATATTAAATCATAATAAAATGTTATATTGGCAGTTAAAAAAAAAACCACACCACACATTATTATCAATAGTGAAAAAACAGTACATCTAACCCCATCAACAAAATGTCATGTACTGTGTTTGCATATCAATGTTTGGAATGCCATGCATATCTGTGATGGACTACTAGACACCAGCTCTTGCCCCCAACTCTTACCAACAGCGCCATGTCCTCTTCCTCCCTCTATTGCTATGCTCCTACCACTGCCTCCTCTAGCCCATACAGGTTGGTGGATCCAGAAGACAGCTGGATTGCAGCAGGGAAGAAAATAAATGCTGGGACACTCCACCTGTTTTGTGGTGTCTACAGGCTCCTCTCAATCCTGGTTTCATAGGGCAAACATGAGTATTCCCACCATTTGTCGACAGACACCGCTTCCAACTATGTTCATTATATATGTAGATGTAAGCAAAGACTACAAGCAACAGATACCTCAAATACAATGGAAACCTATGGGAACTTGCATTTAGAGAATGTGCATTTTAACGCAGGAAACTGCATCTGATTTATTATTAAAATACAGGCCTTGGCAAATTTTCTTGAAATCTAAGAACCTACCCAAAAATCTAGGAGCTGGCCACAAAACCTAGGTCACAACAGATGCTCCTTCCCCCCAAAAAAGGTGCATCTCAGGTCCAGTTTTAGGGCTTGATTCACTAAGACTGTTTTCTGTGAAAAAGCTTAATAAAATCAGGCTCTGAATGGGCCACTGCACAGTGCCAAAGAAAGGAGTAGCCCTACTCCTCTTCCTCCCTCCCCCACCACCCCAAATGACCCTTTAAGCTACACCTAATATGGTGCTGGAGTGGGGTGCCTGCATGTGTGTGATGAGAGAAGGGTGCACCTTTTGTACATAACACATTGTGCCCTTTACTTTCCACGCATTCATCTCTTCACCCTCCAACCCCCTGTGCTCTTCCCTCCCTCAGGGCCAGCCCAACCATTACACAAACTAGGCAGACACCTAGAGTGGCAGCTTCTTGAGGGCATAAGGAATAGGGCATACAAAGCTAAAACAATAGATTCTGACAAGCAGGGGGGACAAAGGCTTAAGGTCTGCCCAGGGTGCTAATACCTTGAACCAACTCTGAGGCCAACCCTGCCCTCCCCCTCTCTCTCCCTTCCCAGACTCTGTCCCCTTCTCCCTGCCCACCTTGCATGCACCCCTGCCTCCATTCTTTATTTAACCTACTGCCCCTTTAAATTTCTTAAGCCATCTGTGCAGCAAACTCTCCCTGCCTATATATCCTTTTTTTTTTTTGCAGGAAATCCCACTCAGGCAGCGTTCTTCTGCATGTGGGAGATGAGATCCCCACAGGTTGACGGTGCCAGACTTGGCCACAATCACAGCCTTTTGCAGCCATCTGTCTGAGCCCGAGGTGTCAGGTTCAGTTTTTTAATTCAGCATGCAACCTGATACCTGGGGTTTGTTGAGTCCTGCTAAAACAAATGATATCCACCATCTCCTAATCATGTTCTACCATCTTGGTGTACTCAGCACTGTATAAGATTATTCATATGGTTACAATCACTCTGCTCCAATGCATTTACAATTAAAGTTTGAACTCAGGAAGGCAAATTTGACTTTCTCCAAGTTACACAGATGGTAGCAGATAGCAGAAGAGAAATTTCAAGTTTACAGCTCCGTAGTCTAATGAAGTGTTTTTAATCTACTTTTCAGGATATCCATAATGAAAAACGTTGAGATTTACATGCACTGCCTCCACTGCATGCAGATTTACCTCATTCATATTCACTGTGGATATCCTGGAAACTGGACAAACTTGAGAAATACTGTTCTAATTCTTACATTCCACTGCCAACCAACGAAAGGAGATAAAGAAGCAGACTGCTCACCGAAACATAGCTTTAAAGGCTAAAAGATAAGATCTCTTCTTAACACAGACCAGCAACTAAAGAAAGTCAAGCTTTTCTTTAAAATAATTTCTATAGAAGGCTCTTTTACATAAAGGAAAGGGATTGTTTCAATACTGTCATTTCACTATATGAATTTCAAATTGTATAAGACAGTTGACATCATAGGAGGGATTATAGTAAAGGAGAGCTTTCTTTATGGTGGGGTTTGATAGCTCTTAGTGCTGTTTTCCGTGTATAGTTCTCTTTTACATAAACCTGATAACACGCTTGCTATCCAAATTGAAGAGAGAAACTGTGCTCTTGATTACAGCATTAGACTACAAGTGCCCAACACATAGTGGCATTGCTCTTGAAAGGTATTATATCAATTTCAATATATTTTTTGAATGAAAAATGATTTTATCCATTACTTGTGACTTAGCATGTACTAAAAGATCACGTCTCTATGGATAAATAAATATATCAGGTTTTTTTATACCGCTTTATCATTTCAGTTAAAGTGGTTTACATTGTAACTTAAAAAAAAAAAAAAATTAGATAATGTACATTAAACACGGACACGGATAACCCTTCTTTGCCTCAGAAAAATCCAAGTTATGTATATATATGAAGGCAGATAAAGACCATAACAGCCCATCTAGACAGCCCAGCAAGATGGCAAGGGTAGGTACATCTGCTGCTCCGTGCAGGTTCTCCCCTCCCCATGCCTTTGTTTAAAGGGTGAACCCAATGTCCTTGGTTAGGTCTTTAAGTCTCTTCTCATATGTCTTCTGGCGCAGGCTCCAAATCATTTTGGTTACCTTCCTCTGAACAGTTTCCATTCTTTTTATATCCTTTGAGAGATATGATCTCCAAAACTGAACACAATACTCCAAGTGAGGCCTCACCAGCGACTTGTACAGTGGCATTAGCACCTCCTCCTTTCTGTTGGTAATTCCTCTCTGTATGCAACCCAGCATCCTTCTGGCTTTGGCCTCCACCTTGTCACACTGTTTCACCACCTTGAGATACTCAGAAACAGCTACTTCGAGGTCCTTCTCCTGGTCTATGCACACCAGCCTCCCGCCCCCTATTGCATACAATTCCTTTGGGTTTCTGCATCTCAAGTGTATGATACTGCACTTCTTCACATTAAATCTTAACCGCCAAGCATTAGACCATTCTTCCAGCTTTTGTAGATCTTTCCTCATGTCATCCACTCCCTCAGGGAAGTCCACTCAGTTGCAAATTTTCATGTCATCTGCAAAAAAGACAGACTTTTCTATTCAGTCCCTCAGCAATATCACTCACAAATACATTGAACAGTACCGGTACCAGGACCAATCCCTGGGGCACGCCACTAATCATCCGAGTGAGTTTGGTTTACCATCACCTTCTGTCATCTGTCAGTCATCCATTTTCTGATCCAGTTCACTGCCCTGGGACTCCATCCTCAGGCTGTTCAGTTTATTGATAAGCTTCCTATGAGGAACAGTAGCAAAGACTTTGCTGAAATCTAGGTAGATCACATCCATCGCAGGCCCTTGATCTAGGTCTTTGGTCACCCAGTCAAAGAACTCAAATCAGATTTGATTGTCATAATTGCCCTTTGGTAAAAACCATGTTGCCTCAGATCATGCAATCTATTGGTTTTGAGAAAGTCCACTATTCTCTTTCAAGTGTGCCTCCATTACTTTTCCCGCCACAGAGGTAAGGCTTACTGGCCCGTAATTTGCCACATCAGCCCTTCCCCAGTCCTGTGGAAATTCTCCTGTCTCCAAGGATCTGTTAAAAACATCCTTTAAAAACCCTGCAAGAACATCTGAGCTCTTTCAGCATCCTGGGATGTATCCCATCTGGTCCCATGGCCTTGCCCACTTTCAGTTTTGCAAACTGTTCAAAACATATCATCTTCTGTGAATGGTGTAGTATCTGCTCCATTCCAGTTTGTATATTTGTCAACCACATGTGGTCCTTCTCCAGTATTTTCTTTAGTAAAAAACAGAAGTATTTGTTTAGCATTTTTCGCTTTTTCAATGTCACTTTCCACGAATCCATTCGACACTTGAGTCTTGCAATTCCACCTCTGATCGTCCTCTTCTCCCGAATATACCTGAAAAAAGTTTTGTCATAACACTTTAGATCTTTAGCCATCTTTTCTTCTGTCTTTGATTTTGCTATCCTTATTTCTCTTTTAGCTTTATCCTGTATTCTTTTCTGTGCTCCCCTGTGTGAGCTTCTGAATTTTGTGAAAGCTGTGTTTTTTGCCTTTGTGCAGCCACTTCTTTGGAGAACCAAATAGGTTTCCTTTTCCTCTTGTTTTGATTTACTTTCCTTACATGTGTATATCTGTTGCCCGTTTATTGCCTCCTTAATTTAGCCCACTGCAATTCCACTTCCCTTACACCTCCTCCCATCCTGCCAACTCCTTCAGGCACCTGGCCATTTTACTGAAGTCAGCGTTTTTGAAGTATAGTACTTGGAGCTTGCTGGGATTGGACTCTGCCTTGGCTTTTATCTGAAACCACACTGTGTGATGATCACTGCTGCTCACATGGGCACCCACCCGGACATTCGACACGCTATCTCCATTGGCGAGTACTAAATCCAGCATTGAACTTTCCCTGGTTGTTTCCAACACCATTTAAGCAACGCATCTTGGAAGGCATCCACGTTTTTTTTTAATTTTCTTTCCAGATATGCAGAAGGAATACTCCAATCCACATTGGGTAGATTAAAATCACCCAATATGGTCACTTCCCCCTTCATGGCTACCTTTTGACTTGCCCAAGGCCACAAGGAGTGCTAGTGGGAATATATATTCCTTTAAAGGTACAAGACAGGATTACTAGACCTTTGATAGTAGTCAGAGGTAAGGAATAAAATAAAAAAAATAAAAAATCTATAACTACAGGTTAAATTTACAATGAAAAACCTTGAATGTCTCTTTTTAAGAAGGTATGGATACTATATTTTTGTCCCATATATCCTAGGAAATCTTCATTCTAGATGTCTTTTTGAGTTAGATTGAAGTGTCTTTAAAAGACTCTATTCTGCTATCTTTGATAACTTTCTGCCATGTATGAGGAATAAAAATAGGGAGAAATACCAACCACCATATATGTTAACTTTCCCATAGGAAACAGAGAGATAAAGGAGCAGAATGACCTTACTGAGAAAAACATGTTGCAGATTCAGACCATAAACATTACAACCTTCAAACAGGCTTTTCTATGAGCATAACAATCTTAATAAAATGACATTCACCTTTTGTCATATGAATGGGAACGAGAGTAGTGACCTCTGGACCTGGACCTCGATTTCTTCCTTGGTTTTCTACGACTGAATGTACGACTGTCTGAAGAACTACTTGAAGATGAACGCCTGCGATGCCTTTTTCTCCTCCTGCTCCTATATTCTTCCTCAGTGTCTGATGAGTGACGCCCCATTCTTGTAATCTAACATTAAGAAATGTGTGCATATACACCATTACCTTTTACATATAGATACACATTTATATATAAACAAACTATATGTGACCTAAAGCTCATGTAAGATGGCTCTGCATAGCTTTTCAAAGATTTATCTGTGAGGTGATATGTACACCCCAGTATTTTGACTGATAAACACAGTAAGGCTTAGTTAAAGTAGGACATCTGCTTCAGGTGGCAAAAGTTATTTCTCTATAGCACACTAAGAAGATATTGCAGTAAATATTTTTAAAATACATATATGACAAAACATTGTATTAATTCTCAGATATAGTCTGAATATAGATATATATACATGTGAAGGCATATTTTCAATAGAAGTGGAGACATTTACATTTGTGCCGGTATTTTAGAAAGCAGCTCTGCTGAAGGTAGAAATAGTGAAAAAGCAACAGGGAAGTTCCAGCAACCAATGTGTTTCAGTACCACCATTTCAGAATACGGACATGTAAAATATCAGTACAAACGCACGTTACAGACAATTTTGCAAATATATACATGCAAATGCTCTTAATTGGAGAAGTCAAACGTTTACTCTATTTACAATTACGAAGAGGGAAATAAATATCAAGAGATTAAGGAGGATATCTACCTTAATCCCTCCTGTAAAGCAATGGCCAAACCAAGCTTTTTTTTTTTTTTTTAGGACTTGCTTATGATGGGGAGCAGATATAAATCTAGATGTAAGCAATTGTGGCCACAAATGTGCATCCATCATATGAAGTGGGCCCGAAGCAGCCCTGGGAACAACTCCACCCAAAGCATTTACAGGTATGTTTACTATAGCGCGCTGGCTAATGCAGCAATAATGTGGGAAAAGCATGTTGCAATAGCAGCTAATGCAGGCAGCACAGGAATTTCTTGCTGTGTAAGTATTTTGTACCGTAGCTGCAGGCTTGGATGGGATTATGAGAATTAGCATGCCTGCAAACACACAGTTACCAGAGATGTCAACATTGCACGATAATCAAAGCTAAAGACATCGCGGGTGCACTCAACACTATCGCAATGGGTGGCGATACTTGACCATGATCCCTGCAGTATCTGTGGGGGAAATGGTGTGCACACTCCCAACTGATACCGTGGGGCTTTTGCAGCTAACGCGGCACTACCTGCAATAAACGCCCAACGTTAGCTGCAAAAGCTGATTGCATTTTTAGTAGACATACCCCTTAGAGAAACAGGTCCCCACTGCGGAAACATGTAAACCATGTTTTTTTTTTAATTCGTGTTTCAGAAGCTGGTGTGCCAGGCATGTTTTTCTGATGCCACTTCCATGTTTGAAAATGCGAATACGGCTTACAAAATAACCCCCTTAACAAATAATTCATTAGTGCAAGAAAAGCTAAATTTAAATGAAAATTAAAAAAAAATCATGATATTCAAGACAACAAATAAAGAGTCCAAGTTTTATTTCAAGATTAAAACAGTCTTCTGTATTGTGTCTACAAAATATTTGTAAGAAAAACTGCATACATGTTTGAAGCTTTCATAGAAAAAAAACTTACAATAACAAATATTAGCTAGCCAGATTTGTTTTTATGCTGATATTTTGCTGCTATCAAATTTAATTTTAAATTACAAGTATCCATGATTTTGTCACAGCAAGGTTCAATTCTTTGTCAAAAAAAAGCATAACAGAAGCTCAATTTCTCTCTCTTTCTTGGACTTAAGAATAAATGTCTTTTCAATACTACAAGAACAGGGGTGTAAACTCGCTGCTATTCAGCAAGCTCAAAACAGTACAATACATTTCTGGTTTATAATATCAAACAAGATGTGAAGGCACATTTTAGAAAGGTCATGTAGGTGAAATCTGGGAAATCCAAGTCAAAACATCTCAAATACTGTGAAAATAGCAGCAGTGAATGCGGACTTGTGTACATGCCTTCCAAAACAAATTCTGTCTCTACCCCTGAAAGACACATGTCTTCACAACCATGAAAATACTAAGCTTGTGCACATCAATAACGCAGGTACATCCACGATGTGGGCCAATTTTAGAATGGATAGTAGTGGTGCCCTAAACATACCTGGATGGTATTCCAAGATGGGCATATCTATGTGGGGAGACTCGCATGTGCTGGCCAGCCATTTTGCAAGAATAAATGTGCAGCCGTGCAGCAGCCACAAAACAAGTGTCTTCATTTTACTATGTTTCTTTACATTTGCGAATACCGTTGTAGGGGGGAGAGAAGGCGGCACTCTCATATACTCAAGTGTTTGGTTGCCAAAACAAGCACTTTTCTGATGCCTATCTGTGCCTTGGAGCAAGTATAGGTATGAATGTCAACACCCATGGGCAGAGACCTGCAGATTGTTTCTAAAATCAATTGTACATGTGTCTCTTTTCAGGGCTACCTTGGACATGCCTCCATCATGCCCCCATGTGACAGATGTGATCATACCAGACATGTAAATTCAGCGCTTCCAAAAATTCTTGGGATGTTTTTGTGATCGACACAACTGAAATGCCATTTTCAGATACATGAATGCAGCTTCTAAAATGACCCCTTAGTCTTCACATCATTGAATGCCTCCAATAACGTCTTCTATAAATTCAATAGTTTATCTATAATGGTACTACATAGAGTTATCAGACAATTACCAGGTGACTCGGGACCTAAATTTTCTATTAGCACTGCTTTTGAAAAGTCAATTAGCTTTCTTTTCTAGACAGTTCTTTGTCCTATCAGCTTCACTGCTTTCCTTGAAAACTGTAATGAACATTTATGTAAAACTATATTTGTGGAGAATGCCCTATATCCTAGAAAACACTTCTCAAAAGGGTAACTACACAGAGATGTGTTTCCAACTTCTGCAGGAATGGGCAGCATTAATATGTACTTCAAATTGTGCAGCGATTAGCACACTAATATTTGCCATTCTACTATTCTCAACTCCAGGGCTGGAAGACCAAAAACTGTGCCTGGTTTGCATATTTTGGTTACTCTGAAAACTAGACTTGTTTACAAACCAGAGCTAGAGTTGAATTCCTCTTCACCCTCCCTTGGTATAGTGTAATATTCCATCAAAACATGAAATCACAACTGAATCTTAAAATCTTGCCGTCATTTTACATGTCTTTTCTTGTAGACAAAGAAAAAAATAGCTGTCACAATTAGAATAGCTGATAACCTGATACCACTTAGGAAAAGAGACACAAATGATGAACGGAAGAGTGGCTGTCAAATGATGATGCCATTGCCTCATATGATGGCAAACTAGAGCATCAGGCTAAATTGCTTTTCCAATGATGACAAAATAAAAATCAGTACAAAATCTTGAAGGATCTTATGCAAAATGAGTGGCCTGGAGGTGTAACAATGTTAGAGCAATGGGCTGAGAACCAGGGGAGCCAGGTTGAATCACACTGCTTCTCCTTCTGATCTTTGGAAGGAAACTTAACCCTCCATTGCCTCAGGTATAAAATTAGATTTTAAGCCCTCTGGGGATAGTACCTGAATTTCTGAGAAAAGGCTTGAACTAATGCTGACTTCTGTCTTTTTGACATAAATCAGAATCTAGCAATCAATATTTAAGGAGGAAATTTCTGTTAAAATGATACTCAGAAACATAATTTAGCTTTCATTAAATAGGGCACTAAAAGGCACATCTACAAATTTCAGCAGTGTTCACTGCAGGGCAATTTAACTCTAGGTCTGACATGAAGCACAAATCTTACCAACAGAAGTTTTTCCAATCCAGAACAAGGTTGTTATTCTCAACGTAATTTATGTACTATGCCATAACAGAAGAGTGATTTTAATGCTATAAATAGTATCTGCATCAGACCCAACTGTGAAAATTAGAGCTATTTTCCACACAGAACATTCAGCTAACTCCCAATTTGGACAACTGTTATACATATACCACTGAACTTTGAAATATTAATATACATTTTTCAAATCAAAGGCATATTTTAAACCAATTATCAAATGTGCCCTTTCCTTTCAGCAGTAGTAAATTTGAGGGAAAGGAATTAGTACGACGGAATACAAGTATAAAAACTCACTGAATGGGGAAAAATTAAATTCATTTTCTCGCTACTACATTACTTCCATGTGGAAAGGACAGCAAATAGATTTAACAGGTAAAAGCACAACTATTAGCCTTCGAACAAGCAAGTGCACATTTTAGCCTTGCTTTGCAACCAATGATAACCGTGTTATCGCAGGAACTAAGTTCTTATAACTGAAGATAACGTTTTATAAAAGATTCCCTCAAACCCTTTTGGAAATTCAAATAACAGATCAATTCACGAAGCCGTTTAGAGATTCCATGTAAGTAAGACAGGCCACGCCATCAACAATGTCCAAATGTAACATATAAACAAACGTAACAAAATGATCCAAAACAAAGCCCTACAACTATTAAATTATAAGTCTCGTCTCCTCCTGAACCAATAGACAGTCTGGTCAGAAAACAAAATCTAATACAGCCACAGCTCCAGCAAAATTTCAGTCTGAAGAGATCGGGGCGAACTTGATCCGTCCCTCGAGCTCTCCAGTCCCTTCTTCACAATACAGAAGGCCGGGATTTGTTCGGCCTCGCTAGATGCTTCCTAGAGGCCGAAAGAGCAGCCTCTACACCGGACACATGCGAAATGCCAGCAACCGGTACGGAAGCAGTGCACCAGCTAAAGAAGGATTTTTCCCTCTGCACGGTCGGGCGAAAACTTCTCTAACCGGCATCGCAACAGGCCGCGTGGCGCACACAAGTAAAAGAAGCCTTCACACCAGGGGACGCGTGGGAAAGGAACATACCTGCCCTAATCCTGCCTAAGAAATATTACCGTGAGTGCCCACCGCCGCCCGAATCTCCCAGGCCCTGGCGCTCACGGTGCAAAATGGCGACTCCCTTGGCCGACTTAATTTGAGATCAGCGCCGCGCCGGTAGAACGCGGAACGCATCGATGGTCAACAGGGAGCAAAATCGAGCATCGAGAAGTCGTACTAAACCACTGCTGCGCTGCTCCTCCTCCTCCTCCAAAGGTGGCAAACGAGCCAGCCTTACAGCTTTCAAATTTAAAAGCATGCAGAGAACATCAAATGCTGCTCACTTCACTACACTTTCTGAACTAATGCCACTATTAAAAGAATCATCTATTACAGTATGCGACTGTATGAGCGCAATGTTGTGGCCCTTAGTCGGGAACTGCAGTCTGTTCTAGAGAAGCGGTGCTGGCCATGCCATCGGTGATAGGTTAAAAGAGGATTTGGAAGCAAACGCGAGATAATGTGGAACGAAAAGAAGGCTTCGTTTCGGCTAAAAGTCTGAAAAGACTGTGATACTGATTTTCTAGAATGCATTAATATTTTGTTGCAAGAAATGCATTGTCCCTTAGGCGCCTGTGAAGAAGGCCAGTGCAGCTTGGGGAAATGGGAGAAGAAGCTGCAGTTTTGCTTCTCGTTAAGTCGAGTTTGGTTCAATTCGGTTCTGTTTACTTATGGGTGGTAGGAAACTGTAACTCTTTCATGATACAGGTGTGATTAATCTCAAGTAGTTTGGTATTTAATAAAGCATATGCACGCATACACTTAAAATGTCATGAATTATCTGTTTATAGGGCTAACTTGTTGGAATGGTACATTACTTCATATTAACTCAAATATTGCTTGCTAATAAACTGACGAAAACATCAAACTTTCAGACCATGGTGCTACTTTTTATTTTGTTTTCACAAATAACTACTTCCGGATGTATTAGAAACACTCCATCTTATAAGTAAAGGAATGGCATTGTTATGTGTTTTATTTACAGAGAGCTGTAAACCCATTAACTGTTTAGAGGGGAGTGTCTTGAAGTTCCATACAAATACTTTAAACCAAAATGTCTTGTGTGCTCTGTCCATATAATAACCTATTGTGTGTAAATCGCAAAACTTTGCTTTAACTTGCATATTAATTTTTAAATGTTTTATATTTGTGTTTAATTTCACTCTCATTTGCATGTAAAACACATGTATGCAGTTCCAATATTAGAATGGCCTCTGATACCATTCAAGCAACAGAAATACGGTATCGGGTCATCTATCCCACAGCTAGTTCTCTATGTTCCGAAAGTATTTAGGAGTAGTATTAAATTTGCTTCAAATGCATTGTGTGCGTGGATAGATAGATAGATAGATCGGTCGATCGATCTGTTTTTATTATTTAAATATCTTATTACTATAAATATTAAAGGCAGAACATCTTTCCTGAGTTTATACTGTATTGCGGTATTTTTTTTAATCCTCTCAGTTTTATATAATAACTCGAATGTTCTAATTTCATTTAGCTAGACTCTGAATAACATCACTCTTGTCGAAATTGTTTAAATATTCTATGCAAAATCAGGTAAATTACACCTCACAGCATTTCCCCACATAATATATCGTTTGAATATCTGTAGAAAAGTTAAACAAAAACATCCAGCATTTGTACGGAAACAATTATAGGGATTAAGTAGTTTTATGTCAGGCATAATGAGAAAAAAACCAAGAACTGTATCATTCCAGTTAGAGTTCATATAATGATATTGGAGAAAAACACAATAATGTGGAGTTATATAAATAATCGATTACATTATGATCAGATTTAAACCATTTTAATAATTTATTAGAGTTCTATCAAAGGTGTAAAATAATAGAATCCTTAATAGCCCCTGGAAGATATTCAATAAAATACATCATAGGGAAAGTATTCCAAAAAGGAATGCTGAATCCTTCGTTACCTGGCCTTCAATTTGCTACTGTTGGAGAACGTGTTTAACTGCAAAGTTGCTATCGCTAAACATTTTTTATTCGTTACTGCAAGGCAGATTGTTTTTGGAGTTTAAATATTCAGTAACATATACAGTATAACACATTTCAAACCAGCATGTTAATATTTGCATCGTATCTTTCATAAAGGCAAAGGTAATTAAATATTAGCATGTTTGGTGATTGTGGGAGAAGAAATAACTACTATCGGTTTCTCATATCATATATTAAGATCTATTTTCGGTAATGAACCCACCATAAGCAGCTGGCAACAATGCAAGGTTCACCAAAATGTGTATGAATTTACTTGATCGGATTAACATGTTCAGAGTGTTTCATGTATTTTTTACGATCAGATAAGATCTCAAAATACAAATACTTATATTGGTACAGTGGAGGAATTTTTATGCAAAATCATATTGATTGCAAATTGCATAAACCTCTATAGGTTTAAAGGAAGCTGAAATATTTCACTACGGAAATAATGAACGCCTGGTTTTGGGACGGAGAGGTATGAACGATACAACAAGACGAACCGTAAACCAAAATAAACTTTTCCGCTTTCTTGTGTGCTGAAAAAACACGATGGGTATCAACATTAAACACCTGAAATGAAGACACAATATGTCAAGAAGCATCTGTTGTGGAAACCGTTCCACAAAATAATGGTATAGATTAGCACGCCTTCAATTAACTTCTGTTTCCGTGGCGTGCATTACCTGAAGGACCACAGCACGAGCACTGTGTAAGTGAGACACTGGCTGGAAAGAAGCCCCTTGTTTTGATTGTCCTCTCCGAGCACAGTTGTCAGTTTCAGTTTGGCCACTCCCATGCAGATCCTGCCCAACTCCCTAGTGTTTCCCTAACTCGGGACACTAGCGCAGATCTACGTCTAATTAAATTAATTAGAGATTCTTGTCAATCCGGGATTAATGGCCAATAGCAACCTGACCACAAGGATCTGGAAAGCGAAGAAGCAGTGATCCTTTTCTAGTGATGTTAGGAGGATGCTCAAGAAGGGGGTTCATTCAAAGATCCGAGGGGAGGTAATTTGCTCAGAACAAGGGGCAGGCTTTGCAAAGTATAAATAGTGCGACTTCTATACCACACCACTATCAGATCTGAACAGTTAGCAAGAAGAATTGTCAAAGATCTTGGCACTAAACGAGGGAGTGCCCGTTGAAAAACATCAGTTTGGGTCTCTTTCCAGTCCCATAACACTATTGATGTGTTGTTACTACTGACGGCGTGGAGCGAAGGATCTGCAGCACCGTACCAGCAGCTGCTATGGAAGAACTTACAGCTTTTGTGTCCAAGTCCTTTGATCAGAAAGTGAAAGAAAAGAAGGAGATGATTAGTTACCGGGAGGTTCTAGAGAGCGGACCCGCCCGAGGGAAAGAGTCGGGCTGCGGAGAAGGAATCCGGGAGGACGGGAACTCTGCGGCCCGGGGAAATGGAGGGGGAGGCGGCGGCGGTGGCGGTGGAGGAGGAGCGCGATCCCCGACCCTGGAGTTGGATCTGACTGCTGAGAGAGCCGGGGAAACAGGCACGCCGAAACTCACCGAGGGTAACTACCAAGCAACCGCACATATAGACACACATTACAAATATGCAGCTCCAAGACTCCACTCACTACAAGTATGCAGCCCGTCTCAAATTAGAAGCAGCACAAACCCAGAATCCATAACCTCAGTTAAGCTTCATAACCTGATTACGTGTTCCAACCGAGGAAACAGAGAATAGGCAGCTCCATTTCTGCTTCTGTCCTAGCAGTGTATAGACAGTGCAAGACCGAGGAAAGTCCGGGAAATCAATGTATCTCTATCTATCTTGGCTAAAGTTTAGGAGAATCCATTCATTTATATGTAGCTGTGTACTATGTGTGTATACATGCATACAAAATAATTATACATATACACAGAATATAAGACTAAACTTGTGGAGGAATCGGTGTAATTTAGATATAATTATATGTTACACATGTACACATGCCCAAATTATTGAATAATAGCTAAAATGTTTAATATTATTCAGTTTGCAAACTACATGGTTACATAAGCGAACTTAATTATTTTTTATACAAATGTTTGCAGCACTTTGCTGTTTAGAAAGCCTTTTTCCTGTTTTATTGCTCTTCAATCGATTCTTCAGGCTCTTCCCCATGATGGTGTTGACTACTGTATATCAGCTTGATTTGTCTCTGAACTTTAAAGTTGGTGCATGTAGAATCAGTGTAGGCAAATCCCCCTAATTAAATGTACATATTTCCATTATCTTTATTTCCTAGCACTTTTTCGCTTTAGCCAGTAGCATTTGAAGTTTAGTATAGCCTATCAGCGAATGATGTAACGAGGCAATCTTTTATTTACAGCCAGGTTCTAGAATATCACTGAGTCATTCATCTCTTCTGCTACTTCGGCTATATTTTTCATGAGCATATTTTAACATATTTTCAGTACAGCTCTAAAGCTGAGATTTTAAATATAGCAGTGAACTGTTATCTTTAATTTAGTGTTATTACCATGCCTCCAAATAATCTTCAACCAAAAGCTGAAAATGTACGAATATTTTTTTTATTCGGAAAACGGGAAGATGTGATTCTTTCATACACCAGTTTTGTCAGATGTGATATATTTCCATTGAGCGAATATATGAAAAGTACAAACTATTTACACTAGTGGTTCTCTGATAGGTCCATGCATCTAATTCAGGCATCTAATAAATATTTCCCGTGAAATTAGTTATCCAGAAATAAAATTGTATGATCTCAAAATGAAAAGTCAAGGGATGAATGCAAATTAAATGCTTTTATGATATATAAAAGATACCTTATAATACTCGTACAATTGTGGATTAATGTAGAATATTGTTAGGCAAATTTATATTGTTAAATGATGCTCTCAGTACAAATTAGGTGAATAGATATAACAAATGACTGCACATAAAATCTAGGCAAATGTTTGCTTAGTCAAATAAAGGTGTTTGTCATTTATTTGAATGTCTGGTATAAAACGCAGATGCAATCTCGTAGTTGTTTACTTTAAACCTCTCTTCAAATAATAACGCTTTACTAGATCGGAAATCAATTGAGAACATCTTCCGGAAATCATTTTATAAACAAAATGCGATATCGGACATGCTAAAATGCTTTAAGCATAATAATAAAGCAATAAAACAAACTGTGGACTTCAAAGACGCTAATAAAAAAACACCCTACAGCATTCAAACATGAGACGTGAATTTAGTGTACATGCGTTGTGGTATAAAGCAGTGATTACCTGATAGCAGCACATTCTGATCTGTCTGAACTGACTGCTTTAAAAAAAATGAACTGCAATGCCACGAAGCAGCTGAGTAATCAGACCACTGAGAAAGTGCTGTTTTAAAACCTGCAGGCTGAACAAAATAATGCATTAAAATGAATTAAAAATAAGCACATGTTTTATTGAAAGATTCTGAACTGCAAAAAGCAGGAAAGAATGCTCAAGACAAAATAAAGATGACAGATTTGCTAACGTAATCTATCCATGCGGTTTTGAGGTTTTCAACTCTAACACTGAACAGATTGTAAATTTCTCTCTCATCTACATGGCTTTATTGATAAACCTAAACCTTGTCTGGTGTACACCAGCCTTTTCATTGAACGCAAACAATGGCGTGTGCCCTATTCCCTGTCCGATAATAGGATAGTGTAGAGTCCCTCAAAAGCTCCCACTGAGATACTGTACTGGATACAAATGACAAAGTCCCTGAGGAAATCATTAGCCTGGCAAATTGTAATGTTGCTTGGTTGAAGTGTTTGGGGGATGTCTCCTGTCATTTTAACAGCATCCCTTTGTACTCCCAAGCAAACAGCAATATAGGAACAGCATAAGATAATAGATAGCATTAGCAGAACTATATAGCTTGTTTACTGAATCTTTGATTATGCTATTATTATATTGCAGAGAAAGAATTTATTTAAAACTTTTTTCTTTGTTATTTCGAACTAAGAAGTGACCTGCTATGTTCACCATTTAAAAAGTTTCCATCTAAAACTGCTCCAGGACTGAGAAAATTAGGTATGCAAGTATAAAAAATGAATGCCTGTATATGTTTTTAAATTAAAGCTTTCAAAAACAAATATTCTGCCATCGAAAGAGTTAGACATATTAAATGTATCCCATCTCAAGACTTAGAAAATGCGGTTTTGACGCTGAGTTGCGTAAACTGTATGCAGAATGTACCTCTGTATATTTGCTATTTTGCTTTCCCAGCCCATAGACATTTTTCTAGGAAGGGGATGTTACGCAATGATAGAAGAACCCACGTTTTTTTCCTCTTGATTTCCCTCCTAGTCTCTCCCGAGTTGAAAGATAGAAAAGAGGATTTGAAAGTGCTGGAAGACGAAGGGCAGACGAAAATCAAGCAGCGGAGAAGTCGAACTAATTTCACTTTGGAACAGTTGAACGAGTTGGAGAGGCTCTTTGATGAGACACATTATCCAGATGCCTTCATGAGAGAGGAGCTGAGTCAGAGACTGGGGCTCTCTGAGGCCAGAGTGCAGGTACTGGCATATGGCAGGGTAGGACGAACCAAAGCTCCATTTCTCAAAGTCACTTTTATCTCTGTTTACATTGCCATACACCAACCTTTCTCACCTCTACCTCAGTCTTATTTTTTTCTACTCGTCTGTTTTTCATCCTCTAGTCTTCCATATCGGAGACTTTGTAATTCATATTTTCTTTCGACCATCCTTTCAGTACATCTCAATCTCTATTTTTGAACTTTTGCATCTCTCTGACATCTTCTCCATTATCCCTCTTTATTCATCTTTCTGTTGTACTTTCTTCACTTTTCGTGCTCGTTAACTCCCAGTACCACCATCTCCAGTCAAGTCGTTATGTATTCTGTTACTGGATATTGCAAATATTACAAAACTTGGAGATGGAAATATTGCTCACTAAATGGCATTGTAGTCGATTTATAATGGGATTGCTTATTTTAATTAAGGAGGCCCGTTTTCTGACTTCAGTGTTTGTTTTTAAATAAACTCGCGAGCAAAGAAGACCATCTTGAAATTTAGTGCAAACACATCGGAAACAATTGCATTCTTTAGCTTGTACTCATTACAATACAGCCTTATGCACAATACATTCAACTGTTAGATGCAGTCATTAATCTCAATTCAAAACACTTTTTCTAAACATTTACTGAATGATTCTAGGTCTTGCCTATTTTGAAACGCATATGAACGGGTAAATAAGTAGATTCAGAAACTTAGTGCTTCTCTTTGTTGTGCTCGTTTTCCAAATTGAAAATAACTGAAATGAACTTAAGATAAACTTCTTTTTGAGTATGGATTGATAAAATGTAATAGAGGAAATGTTCTACATATACACTGTCTATGTACTTTTAAAGAAGAGGTCATCTAAATGTTGATTTAATTTATATATGTTAATTCAAACTGAAAATAAGACCACTATTTGTTAGGACACCACGGAACTGTTTTAGGACTCAAACATCTGCAGCGGTTATAAAGTATTTCTGTAATAGATACACTCCATCTTTGTGTGTAAGACCACCATCTGCACCAAACTATGCTCGCAATTCATATGGGGTTTCCCTGAATCTTGTAATAGGATAAGAATATAAACAGAGCAGTCAAGTTGAACCAAAAAATAATAATGAAACAGCCTCTGTCATCCTTCACAAAAAGACCCCCTCCAACATTCCATTTTCAGTTTTCCACTGAGACACCGGTCTACTTTGGTCGGGTGAATCGTAACACACCACTTACATTGCTAGGTCTTTCTGCTTATCAGTGTTCGTTCCTCCAAGCTGCACAAAATCATTGTGATTTAAAATTAAACATCATTATTTAATCAATAAGAACAACAAGATGAAATATTAAGTATCGAAAAAATTAATTATGCAGCTTAAGAGATGTTTAAAGCATTCCTTATCTTTAAGTTCTTTGCTTAAACTAGTAACCTTATTGTATGAGTCATAAATATATACACTATCTCTTTTTCGCTCTTTATTTTTCTTTTACAACAGTTTAAATGAGAGGAAGTGGTATTTGATTCCTGAAATATTATTTTCCAATTTTTATCAATGGAATGTGCATTACGGAGCAGCATAATAATGAAACAATTATTCCAGCTTCTGTGTTACCTTCTAAAGCACAGAGGAACAGAGAAATCCTAAACTTCTTTGTAGTGATGCTTTTCATGTCAATAATGATCCCAAAACAGTGAGTCATTAAATGCTTTGGCGTTTAGATTTTCTGAGGATCAAGCTAATTAATATTACAGGCTATTAATGAGCACATCCTTCTAAGGCCTTGCTGCACACGCATCTAAACCCATTATCAGAAGTTAGTATTAGATATCAGGGACTGATGCAAATCTCTCGGGACTCTGTAATGTGGAAAGATGAAACCAAGGTTAAGAAAGTAATTTACCAAGAAACAGTTTATGCAGCAAATTTCAAAAATATGCTTTTATTTTTATATTTTCGGTTAGTCTCCTTAACTATGGAGAAAGTGTAGTTTGATTTTAATAAAAGATGCGCTTTAATATACCAATAGTCTAATAGTGTGAATCTTATTTTCTTTTCTTCAGGTTTGGTTTCAAAATAGAAGAGCAAAATGCAGAAAACAAGAAAATCAACTTCATAAAGGTATGTTTTATCTTAACCACATCCCACTTTTTCCGAAAATGATTGGAAAATATTATAGCTTCAATAGCATAAAATCGAGACCTCGATTATCGGGAAAAAAGTAATCGTACGTTTATCCCGGATACTTCCTTAAACTTCTTAAATAACGAGATTGCTTGAAATTCAGAGATTCATATTTGATTTCATATAACTAAAAATACCATTCAAGCATTCCGTGGAAAAGACTCTAGTTGTAATATGGAAGTTGGATAGAAGAAACTGGGGCTATTTGACTTTCCAGCAGAGGGAAGTCCTTCTTGGTACCTCTTGCTATTTGTTGCAGGGGTCCTCATTGGAGCAGCTGGACAGTTTGAAGCTTGCCGAGTTGCACCATATGTCAACGTAGGAGCTCTGAGGATGCCATTTCAGCAGGCAAGTATATTTAATCTTTATTGTAATGATCAAACCGTCCTAGAGCTCTGGTAAATGGGCAAATTGCTTTTTCTGCTGGAGCAATTTTAGGACAGAATAGATGTCTCCTCTCCTGAGATCTAATGATTGTGACAGTGTCTACTATCATAGTCCTACTGAGCTTGTGTAATGTAGCTATTTGATGCAGCTTTGAAACACTGTAAATATAATTTGCTGCTACCGTAGTATTGAAAACAATTTTTATAGGAAAGGATCGTTTCACCTATAGCCTTCAAATATTTCATTCTGCTTTACACTGTAATTTCATCTATGTACATCGGTAAATGATTTAATTACTCATGTTATCAGTTTGCGTTCCACAATACGTAGTCGATGAGAAACGCATTAGTTATTCTGTGAGCAGACCAAACAATACTTTTGAGAACTTAGTAAAACGTTCGGTAATCGAGACCATTCTAATTCCACTTTTGCAAGTATCTACTCATCAGTATTGGGTCTATCCACATTTATGTAACTTTTGCCCGTATTAGAATGAAACCAACCTTTAGGGTATCTATTGATCTACACTGTCTTCACAAACAAAAGTTTTTAAATGAGGAAGAAACATGACCTTTCGATTAGATTGCTTTATTCACTTACTGATGGGTTTCCAATTGCACGTTCTTAAATGGATGAAAACAGCATAAAAAGCAGCAGCTCTACAGCTTTGCTCTAGCATTTCCTCTTTCATCTTTCCCTATTCCTCCCTCCCCTGACCCACTCAGACCTCTGCTTCCGCTCACCTACCTTATCCCACCAGAAGTTGGTGTTAATGCTTTCTTTCGGTTTTTGTTTCCTTATTGCACGTCTTTTAGGATAGTCATTGCAACGTGCCGCCCTTGTCCTTTCAGGTTCAGGCACAGCTGCAGTTGGACAGCGCCGTGGCTCACGCGCACCACCACCTGCACCCTCACCTGGCCGCCCACGCTCCGTATATGATGTTCCCGGCGCCGCCGTTCGGACTGCCATTGGCCACGCTGGCTGCGGAGACTGCGTCGGCTGCGTCAGTGGTGGCCGCAGCTGCGGCTGCCAAGACCACGAGCAAAAACTCCAGCATCGCGGACCTCAGACTGAAAGCAAAGAAGCACGCGGCTGCGCTGGGTCTGTGACCTGCACGGAGCCGCAGCTCGGGAGCCAGAGAAAGCGGAGTCCACGACAGCAAAGAGCTGCGTTTCTATCGCTGTAACTTTGGTTTGCGGTTTTGAGCAAACAAATCAAGAACAAAACAGCAAAAAAATCTGAAAAAAACCCCCAACAAAAACTAAAAGAACCGCCAAACATGCAAAAAGACTGGACAGAGTATATTTCTATGAGATATTTAAGATAAAGCTGAATAAATAAACAAGGACACAAATTTAAAGAGTTAGGTATTTTCCTTGTTATAAAGTATGAATAATTATGAAAAAAACAGAGATCAGAGAAAAAGTAAGAACTTTTATGATTATGGAATCGAATAAAAGGAAAAAGGAAGGACGAGTGTATGTTACAGAATAAATTAAAAGGAAATGTTGGTAAGGAATCCACAGATTTTGGAAACTGACCTTTTGTGCAAAGTTCACTTTACTTTGAGACCTTTGATAAGCGAGGCGGGCCTCCTTTTACTTATCATGAATTGGATCTTCGATTTTCTTAATCACTTCTGGAAGAACACCATAAAATACTTTTTTTTTCTCTGTGAATTGCTAACGGAAAAAGAAATTGTAGGCGGAGTAGCAGAATTCTGGTTTGCATGTATTGTGTTTCATTGATGGCGTCCCTTCCATTTCATGGTCTTTAGTAGTGAAAATGTTGCTGAAAAATATTTTCTCTATTTTGGAGGACAAGAAAAAACAAATCATCACTGGTTTTCTACAGGGAAAAAATTCTACTTTGGATGTTTTTGCTGATGTATCAGCTTCCAAAACCATCTAAGATCCAGGAGGGCGTCTTCTCTCTTCTAGGCTCACATAGAAGACAAACTATTTCATTCCGTTTTAAACGAGGCACATCCCAAGACATATGATACATGTAAATATGTTAATATACATGAACAAAGTTTATTTTGGCTAAAGTGGGAATTGAAAGTTGACCGTCAGCAGTTTTTTTGTTAAAAGATGTGTTTATTCATGTATTCTGTGGTGTTTTTTCTTTATTTTAAATACGTTGGCCGTTATTTTAAGTGGGATATCTTGGAGATGACAATTTATCCCAGTTTGCAATCAAGTTTTACTTGTAAGGTATTGGACAAAAGAGAGACATTTTTAAAAAGCTCTTCTATGAGCTATGGCAGATGAGCTTTTATAATTGTTCTCCATGAAAACAAATTATTTATATTTCCATATTTTTTCTAGTGTATTTTAAGTTATTTTAAAATAAGAAAATGCTGTTGTTGCATTGCATTTGTTGTCCGTACAATATATTTTGTTTCACTTACTTTGTTTCACTTTTGTTAATCCTTTCTAATCGCACAGATCTCCAAAACAAGTGTAAATTTATGAATTAAGAGACTTCAAAAATCTTTAAATGGGAAAAGTAAAGGTTTATTATATGGTTTTTATTTCTTATGACACTATTCATATTAAATAGTCAGTAGTAGTTTTAATATTCTCGTGTTTACGTTTATAGAACCAGACGTTTGCTTTACATAGATCAATAAATCAATAATAGGTCTGGATGGTAAATTCCATTTCACCCCTTTACATCACGTGAGCAGAGGAGGAAGCAGTTCACGGATGTATCAGTTTTGTTTACGCTTGGTTGGCACACTGACATAAGAAATAATCATAATAAAAAGAAGTGGTGTTTACCGACGGAAAGTGCGATAGAATAACTGTTTCTTTTTCAGAAATGAGAATTTTTTTGTCCTTAATAAATCTTATTTTAATCTTTTTTCCTATCAGTGCATGGGTTCCCGATATATTGACTTTGCATTCCGAAAAAAAGGCCAAATGCAGTGTGTTATTTCAAGATCAGTAACTCCGATTTACTCACCATCTAATAGTTGTTCAATCAAAATCCTCAAACTCGAACATGGGAAAGCTGCGGATTCTAGGGTCCAGGAAGATTCAGTTGTCCCATGCCCCGTTGTCTTCGAACCGTTATATTTCTTATTTATTGCTTTCAATTGGATTTTAGCCCTGCACATGCCAGGGTACAGGTTACAACATCAGAGCAAGAATGCGATGGTGCTGAAATAAAAATCAACGATACACATGATCAGATGGATAAACATATATGCTAATATACCACTCTATTAGCTGTATGGCTGTTAATGTCACCTGTTAAACATTGTAAGTCTAATTATTTTTATAGGTCTCTACCCTAGTGTACTTAATGGACTTTTCGTCCATAACAGAAAGTCACATTCTAGTTGGCACTACTGATAACTTTGGTTTAGTTTTCCTTGGTTGAAAACAGCAAATCACATGTTTCTAAATAAGATTACTAAACATGCAATTAGTTGGCAGTCCCTAAATCAAACCATAGCTCAAGTGCCAGAATACCCAGGATACTAAAACCGAGATGATTCTTTACCCCATGTTGTCAAAACCCCCACCAAAATCCATTATTCAAAATGATCGTAATATCTAAAAAGAATGATCATGATTTCATGTCTTCCGTATTTATGATGTTCTTGAAGGTTTGATGCCATGAAGGGTTGTGTGTAAGCATCATATTCGTGGGGTCGAGAAATTGTTTTAAAAACGTATTTAATTTCCTGACACGTTCACCTCTTTAATGCATACGAAAAAGGGGACCCTTAAACTCTAGGCAACAGAAATAATATCCTTTCTGTTTCTCAGGGTCTTTGAGCTTGTGCTGCTCAACAGGTAGCTTGCATGTTGCACGTGCTAGGAAAGTGGATGAGGCGGTGCCTCAAACGTCACTGAAGCTACTTCCGCTGCTCTGCGAGACCGGAAGTTGTGCTGCTTGCATTCGTGTTGCGCTGATTATTAGCTAAAAAGGCAGAACACCAAAAATGACCGATTTAGTAGTGTTTATAGTTCTGGAAGGCTGAGTACAGAAAATGTGGAGGGAGAATGGCTCTGTATATTGGGTGGGCCAACCCGCTGTAGCTGATACACGTTTTGGGAGTGATTCTAGTTTTTATCAGGCTGCTGAAGCTTTGTTGCAGTTCTCTTGTGTTTCGTAACTTTGTCATGTTTGATGCGTGGCCTTTCTAGACCCATATGTCGGCAGTGAGTAGTAGTGCCAGGAGTCTAACATCTTGAGGTCCAGTTAGAGTTGTCTCATTGCCAAGGATGCGGTATTATTTTATTAAATCAAGATTATGCCATTAGTTGGATTGTCACAACATGTAATATTTCCTAGCACTTACAACATTTTGCCAGAATTTTGGCATATTAAAACATTGGCAGTGCTTGACATTGATTGCGACTGTGGCATGTTGTCAGCAGACTTATGGTGACGGATGATATTTACCAAGATTGTAGCACTATATGATATTTCTAGAGTTGTGGTAGATATTACCAGGATGTGGAAATGTATGTCATTTTGCTTGGTAGTGTAGTATTGTATGATATTGTCATATTTGTGGTACTGCCAAGCTTGTGCTTTGCATCACATTGGCTAGGTTGTTGCTTTACAAAGTTGTAGTATTGTATGTATGAAGTTGCCAAAGATGTACCATTGCTAGGCTTTGAGATTATATTATATTATGCCATTTTGGAGATCTGCAAGTTTTGTGCTATTGCTGGATGGTATCACTGTAAAGATTAAGAGTGGTGAGGGATAAAGCGGTTTCAGAGTTGTAACATGGATGTAGCTTTAACATGAACGTGGTGGTGGTACGGTCCTAATGTGACAATAGCTTTAGGCTGGTGGCATTGCCAGAACTTACACTCAGTTTGCCACAGTGCAAAACAAGGTTAGATCAAAGCAATTGCACTTTGGACTAGAAAATGAAAGGAACATATTTAAATATTGATATTGGGAAGTGATGGGGAAAGTCCGGGAAAGATAATGATTGGTAGTATTCGGTAGTATTTAGCTCACGCCTTTCCAGTAGTAGTTCAAAGTGAGTTATATTCAGGCAGAGTAGGCATTTCCTAGTCTTCAGGGCAAATTTTGTACCCGAGGCAATGGAGGGTTAAGTGACATGCCTAAGGCCACAAGGAGCACTAGTGGGATTCAAACCCTGGTCTCTTTGGATGAGGACTGAAAATTGCAGTTGCACATTATTAACCTGAGGGCCCAGTTTTCCAAGGATATTTTCCCATTCTTTGCCTGTTGGCAACGTCTTTGAGGATGCGGTAACCTGAAGGATGGAAGAGTCACTCATCCCTAAAGAGTGGGGAAAGAAAGCAACACATCTAAGAGACCAGCACTTCAAAGGTAGGATCTACTGTTGACTATTAGAATTTTCTGATGATATTTCTGATAATGAGCATAGCTCAGTGCATTAATCATGTTTCTCTTTACAAACCTTGCTTCTCCAAGTCGGTAAAATTTAATTTTGAAATAAGTGTGGACAATTGATATCCCAAAAATCAGTTCAGTTCATTCAAACAAAGTGTCGTATGAGTACAACCTGTTCCCTTTATTTTGAGAAAATCTCACATTTGTAGCCATGGACATGTCAATACAACCTGTGCCATAACTGATTTAACGGCAGATTTTAGATAGAAAGTGGAGATCATAATTGAGATATCAAGGTCAGGATGTACTTAATTCTGGTGGCACTGTAGGAACAGCTCTGCTAAATTTGGAGCCATTTCTAAAATACACAGATATGTACAGCAGGAGGAGCTATTTCAGAAATATACACGTGGGAAAAATCGACAGGTAAAACCCAACAACTTACAGGTGTAAGTGCCAGCATTTCAGAACAAACACATGTAAATGTTGGCACTTATATGTGTATGTCAGCCATTTTGCAAGCCTAGATATGCAGATGCTCTTAAGTAATTACAGAGGACTCTATGTTGACCCTATTTCAATTTGGAGGAGGAAATAAAATATTGCGGCTGGTTGAAACAAGCACTTTTTAAATGTCTTGTCATGTCTTGGAGCAAATGTTCTCTGTAAATTTGCTTTGGCTTAAAGGCGGTATAGAAATTTCTTTAATAAATAGTAAGTGTAAATCTGAACGTGTCCGATTTCAGGCTTGCACATTCATTCCCTATAAAAAAAATGGGATGTCACCTAGGCAAAGTAAAAATCTACATGTATATTCCCCAACACACCCCCATGTACTTTGGATGTGGCATGGCCGTCCACATGTAAATTGAACCCTTTCTAAAATGGTCATTTACACGTGTATAAATTGTGAATAGGGCTTCTTAAAATAACTCTTTTCATAATTCTCTTTTCTGTCCAATAAATGTTGATCCTTTTTAAAATTTCTCTAACATGAGATTTCAGCAAACTTTTACCACTGAAAGTATTGTCAAACCAAATTAGCTGCTTAAGGTTAAGGTTTGTGAAAATGTACAGGCAATGTGAAACACAGCAGTTGGCTTCTGTTGTCTTTGTTTTCAGTGGCTGAGTACTAATCTACTTTTTGCTGTAATCTGTCAGATGAAAATGCTTTCAAGTTTTAGTTTACAGATTTTGAAGAGAGAATGCTCTGTGTTCTCGATTTCGTTGACATTTAAATCTATTATTTCTTCCTAAATAAGTCTACCACAAACTGCAAACATTTTGTGTCAGTGAAGTTAATGTGCGTCAAGTGCCGCTGCGCCAATAGAAATAAAAGGCATGTGAGCACTTAACTTGCATTAACTTTATTAATGCGTGCTAAAACCTTTAGCAGACGTGCCCCTTAGGCTGCGCTGTATACCAGCACAAAAGGTAAGTTGGCATCCATTTGATGAGCTTGGAAGAATGAAAGGATAGCTCCCCTCCCTCCTGGATGGTACACCACACATCCTTCAGCACTTTATATAGTATGTTTCATAAACTACATTTTGGTTACTTTTTGCACATATTGTTTGTTGCCAGCATTTGCTCACAAAAAATTAATCTGTCATTAAAAAAAATATAATGTATGCTTCTGGTATGGGCAAGTGTTTATTTGATGTGTCTTTAAATTTCACATATTTTGACTTCTAGATACATTTTTTGAATTAGTTTAGACAATGGAAACTTGTGAATATCCCAGTTGATTACTTTTTTTTATAAAATCTTGCACTAGTTCTTCTAGAGGTGATGATAGGATTCTCGGATCCATACGGACTACATGTCCATCTTGCATCAGCCACCATTACAGCCACCATACTGACCCTTTTTTGTGTTTTGCTGACTGTATCTTCTTTTTTCTTAAAAAAAACAAATTTTTTTGCAAAACTGTGCTTTTTAACTTTTTCCACTTGTGTGTAGTGCTGTAAGAAGGACCCTAAGTAAGGGCCTACATAGATGGGATACATTTTGCTATTAATATGTAGATATTTTTATTTATATATTTAAAAGGATTTATATACCGCTTTGTCCTGAAATCAAAGCGGTTTACACTTCAAATAATAAAAAAAATCAGTGTCAGTAGTGGTAGGCATGCTGTGTTAACACTGAGTGGAGGTGATGATTTCTTGGTGTGCTATTTACAGGATGAACTATGTTTTATATACAGGGAGGGTAGGGGGTACATTGGGGTTTTTCAAACAATGACTTAATATTAACTTGTAATATTAACTTATGTATTGGGGGTTCTTAATATTAACTTATACATTGGGGGTCTTTCAGACAATAACTTAATATTAACCTGTACATGGATATCAGTTTTACACAATAACAATAGCTTCTACAGAGAACTTTCAGTTGTACACCTTAAAATCATATGTTAACAGTTTAAGCATGTTTGTGACTTCATACTCCTTTCACTAGGAGTGTTTGATTGTAAATTGTGATCTTGCATTTCAAACGTAGACTGTCTCGTAACTTTCCATATTAATATTGAGATTGGTGTGATTGTTGGGATATGGGATATTTAGAGTAATGAGATATTTAGAGTAATTAATGAATGCATTCATAAGCGATTAGTATTTCCCCCTAGACAACATTAAGCAGGAGAATGCTGAGATGAATAGAGCTTTAAGTTGATGCACAATATATAGAGCAGGGATCTCCAACTCCACTTCTGGAGGGCACCAAACCATTCAGGTTTTCAGGCTATCCCAAATATGCATGAGATAAATTTGAATACAATGGGGGCAGTGCATGAAAATATCTCATGCATATTCATTAGGGATAGCCTGAAAACCTGAATGGTTTGTGCCCTCCAGGACTGGAGTTGGAGACTCCTAATACAGAGGTAAACTATGTATTTGCATATGAAACTAATTGCTGATGTGTTGAATACTGAGGACCAGGACTGCATAGAACTTCACTAGTTCAGTCTCCTTAGCCCATATAAGTATTATGTTATGTTATCTGCAAAGAGCTAAAAGCTGAAATTGCTGCAAGATAGGTATTTGGTGCTGGTCTGTGGAGATATAATCAATCCTATGCAAAAATGTATGCATAGGATTGATTATCTCTTGGAATGTCACAGAATTGAGGCCAGTATAAGTAGCAGTGTTCAGCCCCCCCCCAACCTTGAGGGCAGTGTACTAAGGAGAGAAAAACTTCACAAACTGAGATTTGTGCCAAAATGGGAAAATAGGGTACATTATTTTTAACAGTATGCACTATATCTTGTTGTAGCACATCAAGCGCAATTACAAAGAATAACGTCACATGTATAAAATTTTAGTTAAATCAGTAGTTAATGAGCTGCTAGGATGCAAAATCATACAAAATTTATATTATATTTTAAAAACTTTGTAATACCTTTCACACCCTATTTTGTACGGAACTCATTTTCATGTAAACCCTTTAAAAAAATAACGTGTGGAGAAAAACTTGATAACTGTGTGCTAAATAGTCTCGCAGTATAAAATACGCTGTATGTGTTCCTTTTATGCATATTCAAATGACCAGTGAAAAATATTCTGACGAGTTCATACAATCTGACAGAGTAACTGACATAATGGATATGCTCTTTTTTTCATGTGGACGGGGTGTAGGCAGAGTGTGGGCATGCCTGCTGTGAGCGGTTACTGCGTGCATTGTCATCACGCGGTGACTGCATGTTTTGCAGACATTGTGGGTGGAGCTAATGTCACCTTAGTGGTTGGCATTAGCTGCATCTGCGATGCTGCTGCACCATGATCTCAGCATTTTTGCTGCTTTATCTGCTGAGGAAATGCTGTGTGCGCCCTCACCAGATAACACATGACTTTTGCTCCTGATGCGGTACTATTTGAACTAATACCCAGCGTTAGATGCAAAAGCCTAATACCATTTAGTAGACATACTCCTTATTGTGTTATACTGTAGATGGCTGAGAGTGGATTTGAGCTGACTATGGTAAGCAGGCTAAGTAAATTTAACCTTAAGTGTTATACAGAATGATAGGCATACAAAATTCCAAACTGAAGATTAAAATTTCACCCGTGCTCCCACATGGCCTAAAAACAATCTGTATCAAGATAAGTGTGCCTTTCTTTTTATCTCCCTTGATGAGGGCAAATGCCAAAACATCGACCGCTGTTGAGGTTTTGTGACATAAAGGCACATTTTACAAAGGACATCTTAGTGCAATCTTGAAAAAAAAAGCAGACATGTCCAAGTTCAGGCACGATTTAACAAATGTAGATGTGCCTAATATGGATGTCTACAAGGATGTCTAAATACACATCTCTGAAATGGAATTTGAGAACCCGGATGTCTAATAGCCTAATGATTAGAGTGGTGGACTAGAACCAGGGAAGCCAGGGTTCAAATCCCACCACTGCTCCTTGTGACCTTGGGCAGGTCAATTAACCCTCTATCTTCTTTACACACTCTGGATGTTTTAAGGCCAAAACAAGCACTTTACTAATGCCTATTCATGCCTAGAGCAGATCTGAACGTGGACAAAGTCCATTTCATGGCCCCAGACACGCCTCCCCCCCCTGCCTACCTGGACATTCCCCCACAGGAGGTGTTTTTAAAAGCCATATGTAAAATGGCTCTGGGGGCGTCTCCATGATTTGGATGTTCATGTGCACATTTTCAGACATCCAACTCACAATTAAGGCTTTTAAAATGACCCTCATAGTATATCAGCGTTATGTTTTCCCCTGATGCAGCCTCAGACCGTGAGATTATCTCTATATCAGCGTTATGTTTTCCCCTGATGCAGCCTCAGACCGTGAGATTATCTGTTTGCCACAATTGTACCATTTAGCTATAAAGCTGTATACTTGCTGTACCAAAGAGAGGAGTACATGATGGATGCACATCGACATTGCTAGCTTCAGCATGTTTTTAGTATCTGACTTCCCCTCTTTATTTTTAAATGCATGAGTAGATGTATTTCTGTGCCTGAAGGCTTTATTTCTTTATTTAGATACTACTCTTTGCTTTACATATTGGTTTCATGCACAAAGCACAATTTGCAGAGTTTTTCTCCCTCACAAATAGTAGCATTTTCCGCATAGTTTTGCATAAGTGCAAAATTTTGTTTAAATCACTAATTAATGAGGTGCTGTGTTGCACAATTATGCACACAATTTAGTTCACAAAACTTTTTTTGTGCAAAACTGTAATAAAATGTTGCTTGTTTTTTACTTTGCTTTTTCTTCTTCTTTCTCTTTATTAAAAGGTTCATTTTATTCATCTGGATTGCATACCGTTCTGTGCTCCTTCATTTTCTATTATATATTTCAGTTTTGAAGTATTTTGACATATGGTACACTTAAATAAGGGTAAACGTTCAATCTAAGAATAGAAATATGTAACATTCTAGAACGAATTCCACCAAAATCAAAAACGCACATAGCACTCAATTTACTATGTAAGTAAATTCTTTTCAACACATTTTGCTATCTGTCTAAGGTTAATTTAATCACTGGCTACAAATAATTTGTGTTGTAAAGACAGTTTTTGTGGCAAATGATTTCTTTATAAACTGTGCTGTGCTGGATTCTCAATATACCTCTGCAGGTTTTATTTCTCTAGTACAATGAGTATTATATTTTTACCATTTGGAACCTAGTTAACATGCGTTTTTCTGCATGTCACTAGCGCCTATTTTATAAAAACAAGTACACACATACCCCTATTTTATAAAGTACAAGTGGATAAAAACATGCTCTAAGTGAGGTGTGAGCACTTATTATGCCTGTCCTAGGGCTGGTGTATAATTTAGGTGCATAAATGTGCACTCTGCTCACATTCCACCCAAACTCTGCCCATATGCACGCCCACAGTGAAAGTATGTCAGTTGCCCCAACATGTTCTTTCAAAATAGTGAATGCTTAACGTGCGTAAGTACATAAAGGTCCATTTACACACATGAGCCACTGAAAATACATGATTTCTGCACATAAAGGGTGCATACCTTTCCACGGCTTCTTATAAAATTAGCCCCTATGTGTATGTAATTGTAGAAATGTGTTAAGTACTTGCAGAGGAATAATTTAAAAAAATCTAGAAAGAGAAACATATATATGGAGTGGAGGAGTGGCCTAGTGGTTGGGGCAAGGTACTTCAGGCCTGAAGGTCAGGGGTTCAAATCCCACTAGAGGACAGCAACCTTGGGCTGGAAGGACTGGGGTTTCTAGTCCCACAGGTGCTCCTTGTGGTCTTGGGCAAGCCACTTAACCCTCCATAGCCCATGTTCCCTGTAAAATAGTTATCTCCAAGTTATAATGCCCTGTTCAATGTAATTTCAGTTTGTTCAATGTAAACCACACTGATGCAGAATAGCACGGTATATAAGAGAATGTAAATAAAAATAAAATATATTTTGGGACCAATGAAAAAAGCCTGTCAATAGTATATAGTAAAAAAAACGAAACCCTTTTTCTGCTGTAACAGATATATTGTTTTGTGCCCTTACTAAAACTTCAATCAACTATGTTTACCAGGAAAAAAACTCTCTTGACTGCTAGTAACCAATGTTAGAAGACTTTTAACAGTACACCGGGAAAATATATGTATTTCTATTTGTGATAAAAATTCCTATGGTACCTATTCAAAATATGAGCTACTTTGTGAATAACAGTTTGGTTTTAGCTTGGTAGTGAAGCTCTGTCTAGTAGGTGTAACACTGTGATATGATGTTAAAAGGTTCACAGTCAATGTACTGTATAATCAAACTGGTGCGACGCTGTTCGACTAGAAGCTTCCGAGTTCTCAGTTGTTGTTTTGTCTGTCTTGACTAGACTGTAAATTCTGATGAGCAGGGACTGTCTCTTACACGTCTCTGTACAGTGCTGCATATATCTTGTAGCGCTATAGAAATGATTATTATTAGTAGAAGGACTGTCATATAAATGCACATTTTGCAGAGCATTCCGATGTGCTATATCTATTATGTCCTCAGGAATAAGACTAATGTTCAGCTCCCTGTCTAAAAAGACTGATGAATTCAATGACTCGTGAACAGGCTAACTGGGCAGAATAAGGACAGAACTAATGACTTGGCTCCTCTCACTTATGCTCCCTCTGTCCCTCCCCAAATATGGAATTACAGATGTAATTTGACTTATTAATGCTCATTTATGTTACAGAACTGCTGATACAACAGGATAGGCAAGGAAGGGAGTATTTGCATATAATAGTGGTAGACTGGATATAATAAGCATCGAAGGAGGAAGTAATATGGACTCTGAGAAACTGATTATTTTAAACTTATACTTTATTTAGCATGTCGAATCCAGAACATGTGAATAAAGCCATTGTAACTAACAGAAATTGCAAGCCACAATAGCTCCTTGGCAGGACAAGAATGCAGCGACACAATTAAAAATTGCATTGAGAAATTATATAATCATAACATGTCGCTGTTTCAACCAAAGCCTAAAGTGACTTGGTTAGAAGACCAACTTGCTGCCCTTCAATCCAAGCTTTTCTTTCTAAATTCAAAATATGCTGAAATACTAAACAAGCTGCTGCCACAGTTCAAAAAGGCAGAATCGGATTTGAAACTCAAAGATCCTGCAACAAAAAGCTGCTGCTGTGGGGTTTATTCAATATATTTTTCCATTTTCTTTGAGGAGCTAAGGGGAATGAGGCTGGTAGCTTCCTTCATCTCCTTTTGGGCTCCCAGCAAAATTGGAAATAGGGTCTGAACTGGCATCATGAGTCTTCATTATAACTATCTGGGCCTTTTTCCACTTATTTTATTTTCCCTCCCATCTCACATAACTTAGTCATCACAGCAGCAAGTTGGCATAAGTAACCTCAAGCCCCATGGGCACCAATCCATTTGGGTTTCAATGTTTTTGTTGTTGCAATTTTTCATGCATATTCATTAGGGATATTCTGAAAACCTAAACAGATTGGTGTCATGAGGTTGCCTACCTCAGCCAGTCGTCCTTGTCGGGGACCATGAACCATGGCTCTTTCTGGAACCCTGCAGTCCTGGGACCTAAATCCAGTTACCAGTTCTCATTTTTGCATGATGGGTTGGGACTGACTCCCTGCAGAAAATCTGGATATTGTCTCCTCAGCATCCCCAGTCTTGACAGGCCCAAAGAGTAGAGGAACTGATCTGGGTATTGAGCAGAGGCCTCTTCATGGCAGTGCACTAGTTACTGGACTAGTCCTGCAAAAGCTGTCTTTGAACAAACTTTGCCTGCTGCATTGCTATATATCATATAGTATCTTTGAAATTGCTTTCAGTTTTGCTTATGTTACATCTCTGACTAAACAAAAATTACAATGACATCAAAAATGGTCAGAATTGCCCCCCTCTGAAGACAATTGATAGTCTGGTTTATTTACATTGACTGATTGAGCCATGAGAAGTGATTTGTTAGTCACTAAGCAGATGGCAAATGTTCATTTAGTTCCCAGTGATTCGCTGGACAGATGATAATGGAAGAGTTCTAGAAAACAATTATATTCTTTGTGGTAATACAAGGTTAACGGAGAACCAGAACAGAAGGCAGCTATTCTAAGTGACCCTTCTAAAAAAACGCATTTCTTATATGTCCTGATTCTTTTTTGTATGACTGATCTGAAATACTTTAATGATTTTTAATGATATTAAGATTGCATTTATTTGCTAGTGTTTTATGAAAAACATAGATGATTCCGTCAACTGTGACATAGAATATACAATGCAGAAATATTTGTGTAGTGAAGAAAAACCCCTATAGGAATGAACTAGCTGCTGATACTGCATAGCAGAAGGAACTTTGGCCCTGATTTATCAGGTGCTTTTTATCCCCTTAGCACAGCCTTTTATCCCCTTAGTTTAGTAATTTAGAATTTTTAGGAGGCCAAAATTCAAAATATTTGTCTGGGTAACTTTGGGAGTAACTCTGGTAACCCGGAGGCCCTCCTCGCCTCCATCACCAGTCTTAGCATCCCACAATAATATTCCCCCACAAATTCACAAACAACTGTAGTTTGGTACAAACATTTGGTCGCAGCTTTATTTACACCTGTAACAACCGGCCCAACACGGGCCTGAATATAAAACCATCCAACATAACCCAGCCCCCACACCCCCATTGCCGGAGGATGCCCCCCCACCCGCCATCTTAGTAGCAAGGCGGAGCATCCTCCTCCCCCCCAAACCCCTCCGCCTGCCTCGCCCTACTAGTAGCAAAGGCCGGCTCCCACCCCCCCGCTACCGGGCCGAGACCCCCAACCGGGCTGTCTCGCCCCACCCCGAGGAGCACTTCGCCCCCACTGCTCGTAAACCAGTTCAAGCCCGCGCCGCTCCTGCGAGCGCTGGCTCTGTACCCCGCCCCCGCCAGCTGCAACATTTCGAAACCACCTCCATAATGGGTGGGAGGGCGGGAACGCGTCCGTTTCCCGAGGAGCCGCGGCCAGAAGGAGACGGCCACGCGGCTCCTCGCAGACACTGCACCGCCCCCCCTCTTCAGCCCGCGGCCAATGAAATCGCTCCGCCATCATGACGGAGCGATTTCGGATGCCGCGAGCATGGCCTCCTCTCACTCACCCCCCCCCCCCGCTCCCCGTCACATGCTGGAGGCCGAGGCCGGGCCCGGGCCCAGGTTACTGACGGCCGCGGGACCCGGCCCGCGGCCTCGAGCATTAACTCTGGTAACCCGGAGGCCCTCCTCGCCTCCATCACCAGTCTTAGCATCCCACAATAATATTCCCCCACAAATTCACAAACAACTGTAGTTTGGTACAAACATTTGGTCGCAGCTTTATTTACACCTGTAACAACCGGCCCAACACGGGCCTGAATATAAAACCATCCAACATAACCCAGCCCCCACACCCCCATTGCCGGAGGATGCCCCCCCACCCGCCATCTTAGTAGCAAGGCGGAGCATCCTCCTCCCCCCCAAACCCCTCCGCCTGCCTCGCCCTACTAGTAGCAAAGGCCGGCTCCCACCCCCCCGCTACCGGGCCGAGACCCCCAACCGGGCTGTCTCGCCCCACCCCGAGGAGCACTTCGCCCCCACTGCTCGTAAACCAGTTCAAGCCCGCGCCGCTCCTGCGAGCGCTGGCTCTGTACCCCGCCACTGGTGCGAGGTATTCACTATCCTCGCACCGCCCCCCCCATAAAGCTGCGACCAATCAATTCCAATGCTTCCTGCCCATCATTAAGCAATAAGTCCTGTCCAACCGGGGACAAGTGTACCCCGTCAGCACGGTACAGTCCAGCACACAGGGGGTCCGCCCCGGGACGCCGGACCTGCCCCCCCCCCCCCTCCGGCCTGCTGCAACCAACAGCCAAGCCCTGTCGATCTGCGCTAGCCCTCTCAACCACCGTCGCTGAGGCAGGCAGTCCGACCGCGTGATGATGTCCGACCAGACGATTGCACGTCTGGCCACTGCTCCTGCAGCACACCAAGGACCCCAGGCACCGCTCGAATGAGCTGCTGGCACGTCCCACCGGAGAGATCGTGCCCACCCAGATGTCTCAAAAAACAAATCCCACGGGCCGCTGTCGCCGCTCCGCACGCTCCCGAATCCCTGGAAGGAGCTGCCACTGACGCTTGTCCCACTCGCCCAGCCAAACCGACTGGGAATTGCCGGACACCATGCCCAGGTGCGGACCCAGCAGTCGATTCCAGGCTCTGCGCTCCGCCCAGATGATCGGCGGGCCCGTGCCTTACCCCCTGTAGACCGGCCCCGCAGTCCACCTGAAAAAGGAAACACAGCATTAGCACCCCCCCACCACCCCCCCACCCCCACACACAACTTGTCCATGCCCCTGTAGGCCCCCCCTGCAGTACCTGAAAAGAAACACAGCATTAGCACCCCCCCCACCCCCCCCAGCGCCCCAACTCACAACTGGTCCAGGCGCACATAGCCTGCATAGGCCCCCGGATCGCCAACGCCCGGTCCGAGAACCCACCTCACCCCCGACCAGCTGCAGCCGCGCACGTCGCCGCCCCTATCCGGAAGGAATGGAGACGCATACTCTCGTCCATCCAAGCCCAGCCGCCGCCAGGCCAGGCGGAGCACCACCGAGAATGGAAACTGGAGAACCACACCACCAGTCCGGGTGACAGAAGAAACCTCCAGCCAGATCCGGTCGCTGACGCCCATGAGACGCCAAGTTCCGCGCCGGACAGGATCCCAGACCCGGTATTGCCCACCGCAGCACACACCGCCCCCGGCCCTACGGGTCGGTCTTCGCATGGGACACAAATATCCGCACTCGTGCCTCCCGTAGGCCTCATGAATCACAGGACGGCGCCAATCCGGGACCATTGGCTGCGCTCGCGCTCACCCAGCCAATAGCCGCCTCACCACATAAGGGCACCCGGACTGCCCCAGCCCGCCGCCCTGCCGAAACAAGGAGGAACCGGCCACCGCCGCCTGCACCGCCGACCGGGACCGCCAGACTCTCTGGCCCACGCTATAAAGGAAAACCGCCGGAACATCCCCCACTCAACCGCCTCTCCAGCCCATTCCCCACAGGACCGCAACAAGAAGAGCATTGCACACGATACAGCTCAACAGCAATAGCATTCAGATCACCCCGCACAGAGCGAGCCCGAGCCGGAATAATGAGACGAAGACGGGCCAGCACCACACGCATCAACGCCGCTACCCGCGGGCACTTGGACGGATGCCGATGGATGACTTGCACCACCGCGGCGGCGTTGCACCAGAAAACCACCCGCCTGTCCCGCACCGTTTAGGCCATACCCAGAAGACCACCATAATGGGGAACAATGCCAGGAACGCCACGGTACGCGTCAAACCCCTTTGCCGTCCAGGATGCCGGCCACGGCGCCGCCCCCATAAACCCGGGCAGTACCATCACATACCCAACCTACAGGCCGCCGCCGCCAACAATTCCAAGTCACGGTGGGATAATACCACAGGCCGCAACCCCGCGCAGCCCATATACCTCCCCAAACAGCAACCCACCCCCGCCAGTAGGCTCGCATCCCCAACGTCACCCGGATACAATGATGCCCCTCGCACACACTGGCCGCCGCGAAGGATAGCCGCCACGCCAACGGCCTCCCCTTGGCAATGACTCGACCAGCAAAATTCGAGTGGCCGACCAGCCTCCGAAGATCGTTAGCGTCACCTCCGAGGTGGAGCCGACCTCTGCCACCAACCGCCGCCGCCGCTCTACTCCACTGAGTCGATCTCGATCCCCAAGAACGAACGACATGTCACCGGCCCCAATGTCTTCCCACTGCCAAAGGGATGCCCACCCCTCTGCTAGGCCCCAGGACACGCCCCAGCAGCAAGGACCCGCCCGCTGCGGACCGCGCGGGCCCCACGAACAACAGTGTCGAGATACTGCACGGTACCCGGCACCCCGACCTCCGCACCAATATCCAGTGCAAAACGAGCTGATGGCCACGAAGTAAGCACGTGAGATCGCCCCAACCCCTAGCAATAATACTGAGCCCGAAACGAACTCCCAGCCAGAGGAAGGCAGGAGGTTGAACCGGCCAAAGCCGAGTGGCGAATCCAATGTCCGACTCCCCAGCCAAGCCCATTTCTACCTTGGCGCACCAGCTCCTAGGCCGCATCGGAGGAGGAATAGCGCACTGAGCACAGTTCCCGCGGGATGGGGCCGTTCACCGAGGCCCCAAGGGGCAAGACAGATCGGGTATCCGCCGATACGCCCCGGCTCCTCCTTCAGGAGAACCCACAGCGGAGAAACCATAGCCAGCGCACCGGGCAGCCAGTCAAATGACCCTGCGACCCAGCCCAGCGAGCCCTCCTCCGCGATCATCGCGTGGGCCACCTCCGCCATCAGCCTCACTGAGCTAGCCTTCCCCCCCCCCCCCGCCACATCCCGGACTTCCTCCTGAACTGGGATAGGAAAGCCTCGGAAAACCCCCCGCCCCCAACATATTCCCCGCCGCACCGTGCCTGATACCCTAACACCGAAGGGGGGGTGGGCGCCAGCCCCCCCCGCTACCCGCTACACCTACCCGCCGCCGGCGCCCCCTGTACTGTCCGTCGACTACCCTTAACGGCCACGCGACCGGCACCGCCAAGCAAGCAGGCGCGCCGAAAATTGCAGCCCGGAAATGGGCAGCTCGAATCGGGCCCCGGGCCCGCTGGCTAACAGGACTGAAAGGCCCGCAAAGCTGCATCACCCGATGCCCTAACCTGACCGGCCCCCCCCCCACCCAACCCACCCCACCATTCCTGGCCGACCTTGGCAGCCGACGCTTAACCTCCTACATTCCCCTCGACAATTGCCGAATTCCCCATCCAATCCCGAAACTCCCCATCGTAAGTCGGCTCCAGCCTGCAGCTCACCGTACCGACTCGGGTCCACAGGCACCCTACGCGCGCCATTCATGAAAAAGGCCCCAGGTTCAGTTTTTGAAGGCGTTCCAGGACACCTTACGCACCCCCCGCCTACTCATCCTCCTTCCGTTCCTCGCGACCCTCCCCCGAGCGTCACCCCCTTCGAGGCGCCGGAAAATATCGTCGTGATGCCGCTCTACGATCCGCCACCACAACTTGCGCAGGAGCCCCTCCCACAACGCCGCATACCACACCGCCGAGGACCCCCTCACCTGCCCGCGGCCCGACCGCGGAGGCCGCCGAGGAAGTAGCCGATGACCACGACGACGAAGACGACGCACTCCGCCTAAGATGCTGCCGGTGCAGCCACGACGCTTAGGCTTTACGTACCCGCGGCGCACCCTCACCCGATGACAACACCCCCCAACCAGATTCCCGGTACACTCACCTAGCGCCGTCGGCGCCGCTGTTCCCTGCACTACCGAGGTGGACCCCGCCAGCTCCACAGTGGTCAGATCGGTCCGGCACCAGCTCCGCGACATCTCCATCGAGCCGACTCCCACACCGCCTGCTGCCGCCCTTGCACTCCAGGGAACCTGCAGAGGGAGAGAAGAACCAACACACGGGGAAGGAGGAGAACCAACACACGGGGAAGGAGGTGCACCAACCCCCGGAGAAGCCATCCCCTGAGGCCCCCCACCCCCCCCCCCGAGGACCCCAACCCCCCGGCTGCCCAGCCCGCCGCTCCCTAGGGAAGCAGCCCTCCGCCTCCCTGGAAACCGGCCCCCCACCCCTCCCCCCCCCCATGGGCCCACACCCATCGACTGCCCCGACACCGGGGACCAGGCCGCCCATTCCCCACCATGCAAACCCGGCCTCCCCATCCCCTGCGACACGGGCCCCTAGGCTCCCGTGCCGCCCAACGCACAGGCCAGCCCCCCGCAGGGCAAACGCCCGTGACCGGAACCCCCCCCCACCCATCCGTTCCCCCCCCCAGCCCATCAAATCCCCCCCTCCAGCCCCTCCAGCACCCCCCCTGCAGCCCATCCGCTCCCCCCGTCCCCTACCAGCCCCCGGCACCACGATCCCGAATGCAATGCCCCCGTCCGCAACACCCCCTCACCCCACCCCCCCCCTCCGCCCATCAGTCTCCCCCACCCCCAGCCAGGAGGCCCACCGCCCCCCCGGACCCCGCAACCTGGCTGCTGAAGCAGGTAGAGACCCCCGCTTCCCCAGCCCCTGTCCCATGCTTCCCCGCCCCCTACCTGCCCCCCCCTCCGCAAACTCCCACTGCCTGCTCCGGCCCCCAATGCGGAACCCACACCCCGTGACCCCCTTGAGCTCCCCCCCAGCCCGTCCAGCCGAAACCCCCTTTCTTTTGGCTCCTTCTGGCCGTGCCCTGATCCCCCCTCCGGTAGGCAGAGTGCTCCTGCCCCGATCGATCCCTGCATAGCAGCTGCCCGCCAAGCTGCCGGACGCCGCCACCAACCCCCGGCGAGAAAAGAAAATTGCTCCCGCCGGAAACGCCCGCCGCACAGAGCGCCCCCCGACCAAATCGCCCCCCGAGCACCCCCCGAGCAGAACAACCCCCCCCGATTACCCCACTCACCGGACCCGCCGCAACGCGTCCGTTTCCCGAGGAGCCGCGGCCAGAAGGAGACGGCCACGCGGCTCCTCGCAGACACTGCACCGCCCCCCCTCTTCAGCCCGCGGCCAATGAAATCGCTCCGCCATCATGACGGAGCGTTTTCGTATGCCGCGACCTTGGCCCCCACTCACGCACCCCCCCCCCCCCGCTCCCCGTCACATGCTGGAGGCCGAGGCCGGGCCCGGGCCCAGGTTACTGACGGCCGCGGGACCCGGCCTGCGGCCTCGAGCATTTATCCAGATAAATCTTGATGTCTTAAAATCCCACCTTTCACCCCTTGTTGACTGCATAAATGCTGTCTGGCCAACTGTAGCTGGATAAAATTTTATGCAGTTAGGTTGAGGCAGTTAGAAGCATTAAAAGGGTGTGGTTTTAGTTTAGTTCAGCACTGTCTGGTTAAACCTAACTGAGTAAGTTGAGCTGCACAACAATTTATTCACACAACTTTAAACAATTTTATTCAGTGGTTTATCTGGGTAAGCTTTCGTGGACAGTGGCCTGCTGAATATTGGCATCATTGTGCCCTGTCTTCTTCTTTTAGTGCATACAAAAACATCCAATTGGGAGCCACAAACAATGCAGAAACAGAATGATCCCTTAATTAAGAATAAAAGATGAAAGGGGATTGACTCAGGAGTAATATGTGGAAATATTTCTTTATGGAAAGAGTGGTAGATGCATGGAATTGTCTCCCAGTGGAGGTAGTAGAGAACAGGACCGTAGCTGAATTCAAGAAAGCATGGGACCAATACAGAAGATCTCTAAAGGAAAAAAAGGTACAATAATAGTTGGTATGGAAGGGCAGACTGGATAGACCATATGGTCTTTTTCTGCTGTCATGTTTCTATGTTTTGATATCAAACCAACAAAGCTATCAGCATAGAAATAATGTGGGTTTTTTAAAAATAGAACCTCAGAATATTGGGCAATGAGATATAGAAGCCTCTTAGTATGAGGCTTATCTCAATTATTAGCACCATCCAGGGCCCAACAATTTCACTGGTTCAAGTTTTAAATTTTTTTTTTTAATAAACACAATAGTTCAATAGATAATCTTCTTAATTGAAAATAGCTTATCTTCTTAAATATCTGAAGTATCAAAACTTATCTTCAAGCCATAATTTCCCGACCTGAATTTGTTTTGATCAGTCTCTGCATCAGGGGAAGATCAAGATGACCACATAACTTGCTCACTTCTGATATTTAAGAAGATAAGCTATTTGCTATTAAGAAGATTATCTATTGAACTCTTTTATTTATTTAAAAAAACATCTTTGACTTGCTATAAGTTTTTTGTTTTTAACTAAGGGACCATTATATTTCCTCTTTTAGAGTAACATTTAAAAACATACACCAGGTCAGTGATATGCTGTTAGTGCGTTGGAACCACACAGCACTGCACCAAACTACACACTGTGCATTTAATGCCATCCATTGAGGTAGTGTAAGCACACCCATGCTAATGGGAACAGCTTCGGTTAGCACACATCAAAGACGCCTGTGCTAACTGAGCTGCGCCATCACTTCCTATATTCTGTTCCTAACCTGCTCGGTTCCTGCCCAATCGCATGTTAACTGGTTAGTGCAGGGTCCCACGCTGTTGGTGCAGCATGCTTATCATGCGCTAAACCCTACACTAACTATGCCACTAAAACATGTCCCTAAATTACAAAAGGTTCTAAGCTGTTTACATAAAACATAAATAATATTTAAACAACACACAAAACACAAACATAAAATACAGTCCATAACATTCATGGCTCAGGAGAATAGTCACAGCCTTACAGGTCACTGCTTCAAATTCCAGCTCGGGTAACCCATGGGAAATGATCTGATGCAGTCAGTTGGGTTCCAGGGGATTTAGCAGAAGTACTTTCCTTGTGAATCCTATCAGAGTCCTATGAATCCTTTAAATTCTTCTGTTCACTTAATAATGGGATTGTGACAAGAGCATGAAAAAAGGAAGTATCCTTGGGGTACACATATTCTGCAATTTCTTACTTTATGCATTTCTTTTTAAACAAAGATTTGTAGTAACCCGGTAACCCGGAGGCCCTTCACGCCTCCGTCACCTCCCCCCCCCCACCCCATGACCTTTACCCGTACAAAACACACTGACAACAAATCTTGGTGTAAATAACTGTTATTTGGTCGCAGCTTTATATTACAACTGTAACAAACCGGCCCAATTTGGCCAACATATCAACACTCCAAATGAACCCCCCGTTTACCCCCCCCCACCCTTGCCGGAGAATGCCCCAACCCGCCGTGTCAGTAGCAAGGCGGAGCATCCTCCTCCCCTGGACCCCGCCGCCGGCCTTGCCATGCTAGTAGCAAAGGCCGGCCTCCACACCCCCAGTACCGGGCCGAGACCCCCCAACCGGGTTGTCTCGACCCCCCCCGGGGAGCCCTTTGCCCCCCACTGCTCGTAAATCAGTTAGAGCCCCCGCCGCCTCGGCGAGCGCTGGGTCTCTACCCCGCCCCCACCAGCTGCGACAACCCCCAAGCCATACCCAACCGAGGGGGGGGGGGTGGGCGGGAACGCCTCTTCCCCCGCCGAGGAGCTGCACCAAAAGACTGACCATGCGGCTCCTCGGCGGACCCAAACCCCGCCCCCCATCCCTCCAAGCCAATGAAATCGCTCCGACCACGACCGGAGCGATTTCAAAAGTCGCCCTTCATGCTCCTCCTCCCCCCCCCTCATCCCCCAGCACGCGGAGGCCGTCAGCAGGGCCCGGGCCCGGGTTACTGACGGCCGCGGGTACCGCGCAGCCTTGGGCATTAACCCGGTAACCCGGAGGCCCTTCACGCCTCCGTCACCTTCCCCCCCCCACCCCATGACCTTTACCCGTACAAAACACACTGACAACAAATCTTGGTGTAAATAACTGTTATTTGGTCGCAGCTTTATATTACAACTGTAACAAACCGGCCCAATTTGGCCAACATATCAACACTCCAAATGAACCCCCCGTTTACCCCCCCCCCACCCTTGCCGGAGAATGCCCCAACCCGCCGTGTCAGTAGCAAGGCGGAGCATCCTCCTCCCCTGGACCCCGCCGCCGGCCTTGCCATGCTAGTAGCAAAGGCCGGCCTCCACACCCCCAGTACCGGGCCGAGACCCCCCCAACCGTGTTGTCTCGACCCCCCCCCAGGGAGCCCTTTGCCCCCCACTGCTCGTAAATCAGTTAGAGCCCCCGCCGCCTCGGCAAGCGCTGGGTCTCTACCCCGCCACAGGTGCGAGGTAATTTCAATTATCCTCGCACCGCCCCCCACCATAAAGCTGCGACCAACTCTCTAAAGCTTCCTGCCAATCATTGAGCAAAAGGTCTTGACCGACCGGAGACAGGTGCACTCCATCATTACGGTAGAGCCCCGCACAGAGCGGATCCGCCCAAGGATGCTGCACCTGACCTCCCCCGACCTGCAGTAACCAGCGTCCAATCTGCCGGTTGACCTTCGCCAACCCCCGCGACCACCGTCGCTGGGAGTGACAAGCAGGCCGAGGAATAATGTCCGACCAGATGAACACCACACCCAGCCACTCCTCCTGCAGCGCCCGTAGGTCCCGCTGCACAGCTCGGATAAGCTGTCGGCATGTCCAGCTGCACAAGTCATTCCCGCCGAGATGTATCAAAACTCCTCGAGGTCGCTGCCAGCGCTCCGCCAGGCGCCGAAGAGTCGGGAGGAACTGCGCCCACCGCATGCCGCGTTCTCCCATCCAATGCAGCCGAACATTGCGGGCAGCCATGCCCAGGTGCTGCCCCAGCGGGCGCGTAATGGCTCTCCGCTCCGCCCAGTACACATAGGAGTGTCCCAGAATCCACCAGACTCCCGCTGGGTGCGCCACGCCAGGCCCGCTCCGTGAGCACCGTCGACTCCCCAAACCTGAAAGAAAAGAAGACAGCAGTAAGCAACCCCCCCCCGCCCCAGCAGTCAGCCCCCCCAACCGCCAGCCAGACCCCCCCACCCGCCCCCCGCCTTTCACAAGGCCTCCTGGCGAATATAGCCGGCATAAGCGCCTGATCGCCATCTTCCAATCCTCTGAATCACCTCACTCCCCAGCCCAGCAGCCGCTGCACTCGTAGCAGCCCCTATCCTGAAGGAGTGGGAGGCGTACTGGCGCGCGTCCAAACCCAAACACCTTAAGACCAGCCGCAGAACCGCAGTGAACTGAAACTGGGTCACAGGGCTCCCGTCCGCATGGCAGAAAAATGCCGAAGCAGTCACCGGCCGCAAGCACCGATAAGAATCCACATTCTGGACCGGACAGGAACTCACCCCCGGAACCGCACTCAGCACCACCCAGCGACCAACACCTTGCTGGTCCGTCTTAGAGCGTGCCAAGTAAATCCGCATGGTGGACCCCTCCCGCTCCACATGGGGCCCTGCCAACCCACCGCTCACACCCGCCCTGTCAGAACGCGGGATCAGTTCACTGACCCGGAACGCCCTGATGAAGGCCGTGACAAACAATGCACGAAAAAGCGTAGCCTCAAACTCAGACAATGCCACTGCTGGCATCGCCTCCCAGATTCGCAACAGCAAGTCATGCGACACGGGACGGCACCGGTCCTGCACCCGAGGCTGTGCCCTCGCCCATCCAGCGAGGAGCCGCTTTACCACAAACGATGAACTAGGGCTGCCCCATCCCCACACCCTGCTAAAGAAAGAGAAACCTGCCAGCGCCGCCCGTACAGTCGACCTGGACCAACCACAGTCTTTGGCCCAGACTACAAACCAACCGAGCTGCCAGGTGACAACCCTACCACCCCGCCAACCGCAACGCCATAAGAAGTCGCGCACCCGCAGATAACCCCGCTTGTATGCTGCCCACGTACCTGGCGCCAAGGAAGACCGCAACAAGTCCATCAGTCCTGCTTCCCAATGCTCCAAAGGTGCGCCGGCACCTGCACTGATGTCTCCTCCGCCCCCGGAGCCAACAACCGGAACTGCGACCACTGAAAACGGGACAAGGCATCAGCAATGGCATTCTGCGAACCCGGCACATGCCGTGCGCGGGCGGTGACGTTAATACGCAAGCACGCGAGGACAAACACCCGTATAAGCGCCGCAACCCGTGGACACTTGGGCGAGTGTCTGTTGATAACTTGCACCACCGCCGCATTGTCGCACCAGAAGACCACCTTTTTGTCCCGCAAGCGCTCCGGCCAGACCCAAAACGCCACCACTATTGGGAATAACTCGAGGAAGGTCACATTGCGCGTCAACCCACTCTCCCTCCACCAAGCCGGCCAAGCCGCCGCGCACCAGGAACCCTGGCAATACAGACCCATACCCGAACTGCCCGCCGCGTCAGAAAACAACTGCAAGTCAACATTGGATAGTTCCATCTCCTGCACCACTGAGCAACCATTAAACTACAGAAATGTATCCCAGACCCGAAGATCCGCACGCATACCCGCCGTCACCCGAATGCGATGATGCCCACAGCGCACACCCGCCATCGCTAAGGAAAGCCGGCGCGCAAATGGTCTCCCCATCGCAAGTACCCGACAAGCGAAATTCAGGTGACCCACCAGCACCTGCAGTTCTGTCAGCGTCACCTTGGTCGCCGACCCCACCCTTGCCACCAAAGTCCACAAACGCTCAATCTTATCACCGGGTAAACGTACGACCATCTCGACCGTATCAATTTCGATCCCCAAAAAGGACAAACACATCACTGGGCCAATTGTCTTACCCGCCACCAACGGGATACCAAATTCTGCTGCCATCCCCTGGAAGGACCCCCGCAAGGAAGCACAGCCCTCGGACTGAGCCGGCCCGACGAAGAGAAAATCGTCTAAGTAATGCACAATAGACCGGCAGCCCGAATGCTGCTGCACGACCCAATGCAAGAAAGTACTGAAGGTCTCGAAGTAGGCGCAAGAGATCACGCAACCCATCGGGAGACACTTGTCGTAATAGAACTGAGCATCAAACTGGAAGCCGAGCAAAGGAAAGGCAGACGGGTGAACCGGTAAGAGCCTAAATGCCGATTCAATGTCGACCTTCGCTAGTAGCGCCCCCTTCCCACACTGACGCACGAGATCCAATACCTCATCAAACGACGCATAGCGCACTGAGCAGAACTCCCTGGGGATTTGATCATTCACCGATCCACCCGGAGGGCAGGACAGGTTGTGGATCAACCGGTAACGCCCCGGTTCCTTCTTAGGAATGACACCAAGCGGTGAGATAATAAAATGCGAAAAGGGGGGATGGTCGAAAGACCCGCCACTCTGCCCAAGGCACACTCTGCTGCAATTTTGTCCCTAGCCACATCTGCAAGAATGCGGACAGATCGAGCATTATGGGCGGCGGAGCGCGCCGCGACACCCCGACAAGGTATACGAAAACCTTCCTTAAATCCCCGCCATAGAAACCCCCCAGCCTGACCGTGCCTATGTCGCCTATAGCGATCCAACCACGGCCGTAGCGCCTGGATTCGCATGGGGGTAGGCGCCAACCCCCAACTCCTTTCCTCACTTCCCTCCCGGCAGCGCTCCGGAGACCCCTTTTCGGCTACACTTGGCAGCCAAGTGGGACGCCCCGCAGAGGGAGCAAGCGTGCCTAAATTTACAGTCCGGGAAGGGACATGCTGCCTTATTAAAGCGCCAACACAGGTCCCCTCCAGGCGCCCCTTTGAGCGTGTCCGACCCGGAACCCGGTGCTCGAAAGGACCGCAAACTCGCACCCGCAGGGGTGTTCCCTGCCTTGCCCTGCCCGCCCCCGCCACCGGCACCACCCCTCCTGGCCGACATTTGTGTCAGCCAGAGGTTGATGTCCTTCATCCCCCAAGATAACTGCCGGTTCTCCTCCATCATATCCTGAAATGCCTCGTTGTAATTAAACCAGGCGAATCCCTCATGCGCCTGCGACACCGCCAAGATGGCATCGGCATAAGCCAACAGCTCCCCATAACAACTCAGGTCCGCATGTCCCCAAACGCTCGCCAAACGCAAGAAGGCCCAAGTCCAATTTACGGTATTACGCGACACCTTCCGCACCCGGCCAGCTTTCTCATCCTCCTTACGCTTACGCCGACTCTCCCCAGACCGCTTACGCCCCTCGAGGAGCCGAAAGACGTCAATATAACGCCTTTTCAAGACACGCCGCCGCAGCTTGCGCGGGACGCTCTCCCACAACTCGGCGCAACGCACCACCGAAGACCCCGCTCCCACCCCGACTTAGTGCCCACCAAGGAGACCTCGGAGGAGCTATCCGTAGATGAAGAAAATGACGAGGAGGACGATGCGCTACGTCGACGACGACGCCGGTGCTTCCGCTTTGCGGTGGCTTTTTGACCCCCCGACACCCCCTCGCCCGCAGGCAAACGCACCTCGCCTGCGCCCGACCCGGGACCAGCATACTCACCCGCCGGGGACCGCTCAGCGAGCGCCGCTGGCGCCGCATTCGAAGAAGACTGCTCCAAGCTCTGCGCCATCTCCAATTGCGGGCCTCCCGAACCCGCGGATGCCGGAACGCCACTCACCGCCTGTAAGGAAGCAGTAGACACAGGAGCACCCGTCCCATAGTGCCCCACCCCCCAACACAGCCCCCCCCCCTGGGGCCACCCCGAAGAGCCCCCCCCCGCAGCCCACCCAGCAGCTCCCCAAGGAGGTGGACAAAAGCCACCCGGGTAACCCGCCCCAGCCCAGTCACCCCATGCACCCCCCAAGGGCCCACACCCGCTGACCGTCCGGCCCCTGGAGACCAACCTGCAAACCCCTCCCCACGCCCCCCAGACCACCCGCGGTCTAAGGAGAAGGCCGCGTTAGCATCTTCACTCCCAGGAGTGCTGAAGCCCAGATCCTGTAACCCCCCAGAGCCAGTAGGCCGAGGCAGATCCTCACCATCTTCCCCCCCAGACCCCCCTGCCATCACTCTAGCCATCCCCAAAACCAACCCGAGCCCCCCTTCCCCCAGCCCCAATGGCTCTGCAGCCCCACTCCCCACCGCACCAGAATGTGCCCCCCCCCTTTCTGCAGGCATCCTCCCAGCCCTGCCATTCACCAGCTGCCTGCCTGCTGGATTTGCGTGCCGCGGGCCCCGACCTTTTGCCGGAACCCGCGCTGCAGTACGGGCCACGTGAGACTGCCCTCCTGATCCTCCCGACTTGGCCGTAGAGCCCCCACCCCTGCGAGGCCCCCGGGGCGCTTTTAGCGAGCTCACCATGCCCGGCGGAACCGCGGCAGTAAAGTCCCTTCGCCCCTGGAAGACAATCCCCCCAACAACGGAGCCCGGCCCCAGTAGGCGCCACTCACCAGATGCTGCTGTCAGGAAGCGTGAGGAGAGAGGAGCCAACGCCGCGAAGCCCCGGAGCCCGCCTGCCAGGAGCAGCCGCGAAAGCCTCGACCGCCCGGACCGCCAAGGTAAAGAAGAGCTGCGAAACGCCTCTTCCCCCGCCGAGGAGCTGTACCAAAAGACTGACCATGCGGCTCCTCGGCGGACCCAAACCCCGCCCCCATCCCTCCAAGCCAATAAAATCGCTCCGACCGCGACCGGAGCGATTTCAAAAGTCGCCCTTCATGCTCCTCCCCCCCCCTCATCCCCCAGCACGCGGAGGCCGTCAGCAGGGCCCGGGCCCGGGTTACTGACGGCCGCAGGTACCGCGCGGCCTTGGGCATATTTCTTATTTTTCTTCAAAACAAAAATCTGTAGCATAACTCACTTTTCTAGACTGGTCTAGCAGGATTCAAGGAAAGAAAATTAGCAGATATGTAAAATTTTTCCTTAATTAAGTTGGAAGAACCAGAATTTTGATGTCTCCTGACATTTGCTCTCACTTATCCTGGGCTACTGCTGCCTCATGTCCTGAAAAATTTAAAAATATCTTTGTGGCTGTGTTGTACTCCTGTTTTTTACTACCACACTCTTCCTCATTTCTCTCAGCAGAGCCACAGATCTTGAGTTTTGTTCCACAGCTGATAATACAGTTTGCTTCTCTTTGCTGATCTTCATAATTAGCAACAAAAATGCCTCCAACTGCCCATTCCTTTCCATTGGAGGTGGTACTCAAGGAGTAAAAAATTATAAAATACACCACATTCTGCAAGATTAGAACACTGCAGGATTAGACAGATGTGCTCTGTGTTGACAAGTAGGATTGACTCAGGAACATAAGTTGATGATGTCATCTGTCGGCGCCAGGATGGAAAAGTTCTCCCTGAGCTCAGAACTAATTTAGGGTTCTGAGCATTCATGGCCTTGTCCTGGATTCAGTAGTCACGTCGGTCTTTTCAGTTTTGTTTATCCACTCTGCCAAACTGACATGAAAACAGTCTCTCCCAGAAAATTTTGAAGAGTTTCTCTTCTTGTCTTACCAATGCTATCTTCAATATTTTCTTTTGTTAATTTATTATTTTTGTCTTTAGTATTTAAAAAAATACTGTATATTCTTTATTTTATTTTTGTGATGTGTGGTCATGGAGCAGCCCTAGCTTCGTTGATATCTGTGAGGCTAATGAAACACTATGAAGAATAAAAGTTTCTGAAGATATGAAGAAATATTTAGCATAGAGGCTGGTCAGATCTGCACAGCCCAGCAGATCCTCCTCTTTCAAAGTGACTTCTATTCCCTCATGCAGTGACTTGAAAAACCCCGACATGATGAAAGGGGGTACCACCTTTCTGAGAAGGTGCAGAGACTTTTCCACCAAAAATGTATAGGCCTTTAATGAAAACCAGGTCTGAGCACAGCAACATCCCAAAGTGCATGGTTTGAAGTCCAGTTCTAAGGGCAGTCATCTAAATTCCAAGAATCATAGCCATCATGCATCACCACAGTGCAGGAAGATTGAGGATGTGTCAGTGCAATCAAATGTGCATAAGAAAACTCATTGTCCTTTGGGTGCAGTAAAGGTTGCTGTGATATCTTTGGTGCCAGGTCCCTCAAGACTCCTATGCCAGATCATTTGTGCAGAAATAAACTTGGTGCAGAGTCTTCTGGTGCAGATTGAATGCAAACCTCTTTCTTCTTTACCTGTGCATGGCACTATGCTTTTTGCCTTTTCCCTCCAGGGACAAGAAAATATCTATGTACCTGAACGTAACTCACCTTGAACTTAAGAGAAAAGGTGTGAACTAAATCCAGTCCTTGATGTGGTATCTCAGCACAGAAGAATTCTACAGTTCAAGCTTCTATTAAGTCTATTACAGTAAATACAAATAAAAAAATAACTTGATACCTTTTTATTGGGCTAACAAAACATTTTTGACTAGCTTTCAGGAGTTAAAACTCCCTTCCTTAAGTCAGAAAAGTATGAACTAGTCACAAAGGGCTGCTATTAATGCCTTCTCTGCCTGTGTCTAACTTCCCCACCGGTTGTGCGCGGAGGTTAGACAGGGCAGCTTGGGGGCGGAGTCTGGGTGGTCGCCAGCCCTGGACATACAGGGCCAATTCTAATAATGGCCCTGTATGTCCATAGTAGATTCTAATATCGGCCCTGTACGGGAAAATGATTCCACCTCTGAGATGCAATAACTTCCCTGGATATGTTATTTTTTCAATGCCGGGGTGTGGATGGGGTAGGGGGCTGAAGGACATTCCCTGCAGCCCGACCCTGGCCTTAGGAGGCCAGAGCGGGGGTCGGGCTGCGGAGTATAAGCTTTTTTTTCCAGCGGCCGGCATTGCGGCTCTTCAATGGAGCTGTGGTGCCATGGCAACATGACGCCATGGCTCCATCGAAGAGCCTTGACTGAGTTAGCCGGGAAGGTCCTGTATGTGCAGGCCAGACTGAAACAGCCCGGCCTGCACGTACAGGACTGTTCGTGATTCTGATCCAGCGGAGCTAGACATGCCCCGCTGGATCAGAATCGCGATCCCCTCTGTACGTCCGACTCAGACTGGACATACAGAAGGGATCTACATCCGGAATGGAATGAGCCCTAAAATGTATTAAGTTAATCTACTAAATAGGTATCACCTTATTTTCTTTTATTGTTTACTTTGTATTTATTAAATTTTAACGTAGGCTAAAACAGCAATCGCTGACTTCAGCTCTAGTTTTGGTTATGGTGGTAGATGAGTCTCCATCTTCAGTATCTTTGCTTTTACCAGAACAGCCAATCCTTTTTACAAAGGATGTTCACAGATTTTTTTAACCCTGAGAGTACCGATGGGGTCAAAAGTGACCCCATTGCAAGTTTCACAACGCGTATCTCGGAAACTAGTTGTTCAAGAATGCAATCTTTTTATGACTTTTCACATGTCAATATTCTCTTTATATTGCGCCATGAGAGGAATAATTTTCATCCGCTAGGTGATGCTAGTGATGAATTGCAGCACAGAGTACCAGTGGGGTCATTTTTTACCCCAGTTGCTTACGTCCGGTTTGGATCGTGATACAATTTGCAGTTTTGAGAATTTTTTGATCTGACAAAAGGTATTTATCATTAATTATGTATCATTTATTTTTTGTACTCTTATTTTATGAAAATTACCCATTTTCTGTAATTGATATCATATGTTCTCTCATTATTTCCGATGAAATCTAAAGGCTTTCAGCTCGTTCATCACGATTACTGTACACCTATAGTAAAACTGCTTTGCGTTTTATTCAACTTTATCTTTGTTTGTTTTAGGTTATTGTTTATGATGTCAAAACAAAAGTATTCAGCTGCCCAAGTAAGAGAAATATTGCAACGAGATGCTGACAGTGACGGCTCTGAGTCGCCTGATGATGCAGCATATTCCGCAAGCGAAGAAGCATATCAGCCAAGTTCGGACAATAAATCTGATGATGACAGTCATGATTCAGATGGCAACCGCAGTTGGTCACCAAGTGAATGTGAGACTGATGCTGAGCCGGTAACATCGCCTGCAGCAAAGAGTCAAGTTACAGGTCGAGGCAAAGGTCGAGGCTGTGCTGGACGGGGAAGAAGGCAGGAGTCCTCGGTGTCAGTATCGTCTGTGAGGAATTTTAGTTGTGGTCATAGAGGAGCTAAGAGGTCATAAACTATAAGCACAAATGTTGCCATTGAAGCCTATGTATCTAAGGATGCCACATCATGGAACAGGAAACCTATAAAGCAAGCTGCTGGAAGATACGCCAGAGCTAATGTCATGCCTGTACAACAAGGTCCTATAAGGTATGCTGTATGAAATGTTGATGGCCCTCTCGCAGCATTCCACTTGTTCATGAGGAAGAACTTATTGAATGAAATCATGATGTGGACGAGTAAATAAGGAAGACGCATTTATAACGACACCTGGAAAGATTTGACAGACGGAGAATTTTAACGTTTTCTTGGACTTCTGATACTCTCAGGCGTGTACAAGTCACAAAATGAATCCATAGTTCAGTTGTGGAACCTTGAAGATGGTCGTTCTGTTTTCGGCAAAAATATGGCCCGTAACCGTTTTTCAGCAAATTTCTTGTGCTCTCAGATTTGATGATGCAACCAACAGACGTGAACAACGAGGCGTGGATAAGCTTGCTCCAGTCAGACACATTTTTGATACCTGGGAAGCAACTCTAAGTGACGCCTTTGTTCCTGGTGAAAATGTTACCGTGGATGAGCAACTGCTTACGTTTCGTGGCCATATTCCGTTCAGACAATATATTCTCAGCAAACCTGGAAAATATGGCATAAAGCTATGGATGTTGTGTGACAGTGCAACATCATATGTTCTGCGTCTTCAAGTATATACAGGAAGGGAACTCGGACAAAACAGGGAACAGAATCAGGGTGAAAGGGTTGTGCTGCAACTCACTGAAGGATTGAAGCGATCTGGCAGAAATGTTACTGTTGACAATTTCTTCTGCAGTTTATCCCTGTCACGGAAATTGCTAGAAAAACAAATGACACTTTTGAGGACAATTCGAAAGAACAGAAAAGAATTACCTCCAGAATTTGTAAGCAAAGGGCCAAGAGGTATTCACTTCACTGTTTGCCTTTCGCAATGACGCCCCTCTGGTTTCCTATTGCCCAAAGAAAGGAAAAGTTGTTGTTGTTCTGAGCAGTTTGCATGATCAAGAAGAAGTAGATAACACACGTCCAGACAAAAAAAAAACACGCATGATCTTGGACTATAATTCTAGTAAAGGTGGAGTAGATACGGCAGATCAAATGTTGCGCATGTATACCACAAAACGAATGACAAGATGCTGGCCAGTGACAATCTTCTACAACATGTTGGTCATCAGTGTTTTGAACGCCTTTATTGTTTGGATGTCACTAAATCCAGAATCACCCAGTCAGTGATACGTGGATAAGATTGGAAGGATACTTTTATTCAATAACTCAACAACCTGAGAGCCCGACACAGGCCGTGTTTCGTTACCACTTCCTCAGGGGATTCAGGCGTGCTGCATATGTTGACATAAATAACATAATACATACAAATAAAAATTGTTAAAAACACGTGTCATATACATTCACCAAAATATATAAAATATCACCATAAATAATGACATTATAAACATAATATAATTACATATAAAGACAACCAATTAAGAATCAACATTAAAAGAAATAAATTAATTAAAATAAAAATTGCATATTCATATAAACAAATTAAGTAAAAATAATTAATTAAGTGAAAATGATTGAAAGGGTGTACCGAAATTTCATGTTAACTAATATGTCCTCATTGGGCTATGCGTAACCGCCAATTGCAACTATCACATTCACGATAGACTAAACACAGCAAGGAGTGAGTATGGGGAAACTGTATAAAAACAAATAAAAACTAAATTAACTCTTGAATAAATAAACCTTTAAAGAATAAAACCATAAAAGGATGAAAATATAAATAACAATAAAACAATAAATAATTAAGATCCTAATAATAATAATAAGAAACACTTGGGAACCTGGGGTATATATGACTATCTATACGCACAATGGATTCAAAACCTGGTATTTTGCCACAGCTTGTGAATACACCTAAAACTATAAGATCATAAATATATAAATATCCTACAACTATATCTTAACCTTTCCTGAGATGTTAAAAATAAAGCTCCGTACCCGTTCCTATGATCAACGTTCTTGGCTCAAAACATTGATTGTTTTGTGAGAGCTGAATAAACGTGTTCGCTCTAATCAAAAACATAAAAGGCACAATGACATCTTGATATATGTAGGAATATCATATTTTCTTAAAACTACTTTGTCAACTTATATGAATTTAATTAAATCGAAAAACGGAGATACGAAAAAAGGGGGGGGGGGGAGGGAGAGAGAGAGAGGGGGAGGGAAGGGAAGGGGGGGGGGAGATAAAGAAGGAAAGAAACGTCTGCATTCTATTCGAAACTGTTGTAAACAAAACCAAGTGATCCTGGCACATTTGAACCATGTTTAAATATTCTGACTACCATACTTGAAACTGCCTTTCACTTTTTAGTCACCTCCTGCCGAATTCAACGCTATGTTCCCATATTGCACACCCCGAAGTTCTCTTATCTCAAGAGTCTATTACTACTACGCTATAATAACCAACTTTTGCCTACACCAAAATCGTGTATATTCATTCGTGACAATGTTATCATAACTAAATAAATTTCCATGCTTCATTGGTTTCAAAGATCTACCCGACTGTACTTCCTATCTCAGATCTTAAATATTTCGATGCATTTCCATATCGTTAGATGCTTAACCTAATGACCGACTCTATTTCCATCGGGGGCTTGCCCCGTATCTTAATAACAGTTGAATCTTTTCAAAACTAAAAGAGCTACTTAAATGACACTTACATTCACCAGTAACAGGAGATCAGCATTCTCCAAAGATACCATCAATTCGCTATAAAAAATGTTGTGAGACGCCCGCACTTGCGCTGTACTTAAGCGTGGGAAAGATGACGTGTCTCTCAAAAAGAAACCTGCAGGCGTCATCCGTTGCTAGGTGAATTTTCACTATTGCTCCGTGGGATTAAAGAGCTTCAAAACGATCTCAGTTCAGTCAGAATCCTTATGCATACCATGCTAATTTATAACACACTTTAAATGAAATCTGTTAACTACAACACCAAACTGTATTATTATCTCATCAAAGTATGCTATTTTTTAATGATATATATCTCCTATTTAAAACCTCTATTTAAACTTACTCACAACAATGAGCCCCATCTGAATAAAAACTTTTCCAACCAGGTGTTTTTAAACAAAATTTTAAACAATTTCTATTGTTATTCTTAACTTAATTATACATTCCAACAGGATATGCTAGATATGTAGTACTTTAAAATACTCTGCACCCACTTCCCCATTCTATAAAATTAACATTATTTCACACAGCAACTAACATGAATATCCTATTTAAAACCATGTAAGACTTACAGGAACACTGACAGGTCCCTCTCCATATTCAATCCATTGGGAGCTAAGGAATCTAATTTGAAAATATACCGTTGTTCTAAATCCAGAATGGCAGTCCAAGTCAAAGCACAGACATCGTCTGTTCCTCTTGGAATTAGGAAAGCAGCTGCTTCAGAGTAATTGCAGCGAGACTTCTTCCAGCATTGAAGAAGCCACTGATGCTGTTTGCAATGTCGGGATCCCAAAGAAAAGGGCAAGGTGTCACTGCTGTTCCAGAGAAAAAGACAAGAAATGCAACATAGTTTGCACCTCCTGCAAGCGCCAAGCGCAATATTTGCAAAGAACATTCAGAAATTGTGTGTGTCTCATGCAAATGACTGTAGTACTTTGCTGTGTTCATCAAGTGCATGCAAAAACTGCTTTCATGGCAACTCTTCTTCATGTAATTTTATGATAAAGCATTCAATTTCAAAACATTTAACCTTCGTATAATAAATAATTAATTCAGAATAATATTTTGTCTGTTTAGTTTAAATTTTTCGTGGTTAACAATTAAAATTCGTCGTGGGGTCATTTATGACCCCAACGGTATTCAGTGTGTGCAAAAAATCTCGGTAATTCCAGGGTTAAAGGGCTACTGCAAGAATATTCTGGCAGTTTCTTATCAAGCTCCATCAAATCCAATGCTCTAGTCTTCTCAGTCCACCGAGATTACTGAAGCACTAAGAGGAACATGATCTTCCCATAATCTGTATAGTACTCTCTTTATCCTTTTCACATTCTGAGTCACAGGAAGATCGTTCTTTGCCTTTTTCTTCTCTCACTACATTCCCAGAGTATTCTACAAGTCTTTCTTCTCTCACTACATTCCCCGAGTATTCTACAAGTCTTTCTTCTCTCACTACATTCCCCGAGTATTCTACAAGTCTTTCTTCTCTCACTACATTCCCAGAGTATTCTACAAGTCTTTCTTCTCTCACTACATTCCCCGAGTATTCTACAAGTCTTTCTGAACATCAGTCCTCGGACCATGACTCCTCCACTGGCTGGGAAGACCAATGCATGGGCATTTCTTCGGTTCATCTCCTCCTCCTATCAAAAACCAATCCTTTTTAAGTCGATTAACAAATGCACATAATATATTATGAATTGTAAAGCATGAGCAATAATAAACATAATTTAAACACATAAGCATCACTTTCAATATAATTTGACCTTTTCTTTCCTTTGGCAGAAATAATGTATTACATTTCAACATTTTTTGTAGCCAGCTAAGTCTTTCTATTCTTGCTTTAGGAGGTTTTCCCCCTTTATCCTTGGAGAATTATTTTTGCTCTGAAATATTTTTAGGTCTCCCTGAATGCATTGCATGTTTGAGATCTCCCCACAGATTTTTAATAATATTAAAGTCTGGGGCTGTGAAGGCCATTCTAAAACCTTAATCTTTTCCCCCTGTGCATTCTTGGTTGATTTGGAGGCATGTTTTGAATTGTTGCCTTGCTGAAACATCCAACCTCTTTTCAACTTCAGTTTCTTCACTGACTATGAGACATTAGCTTCTAGGATATATTGATATTTAATCCTTTTTTCTTTCCACTCACTTAATCTTTTCTTGTGCCAATGGCTGCCACTCAAATCCAAGCATAACATTTTCACCCTCCAGTTGGCAAGATGTTCTACTCTTCAAAAGCATCACCCTTTTTTCTCCAAATGTATCTTGTGTGCTTGTGGCCGAAGAGTTAAATTTTTAATTTCATCAATCCAAAGTACTTTGTTCCAAAAAGTTTCAAGTATATCAAGGTTTTCTTTTTTATATTTTAGAAGATGACTTTTGTAATGAGGTCATAGAAAAGGTTTCCTTTTGACTAAATCATTATTGTTTAAGAAACACTGAACTCTGAACCTGTGGACTAAGCTTTTCAGCAGATCATTTGCAGTGACCCATGGGTTCTGTTTTATAAATCTGTCCAGTTTTCAGGTAATTCTATCAGGGATTTCTCTTTGCCTTGACTTCAGTAGTTCCATGTAATTTCCAAGGCTGCATACTTTCCCCATACCTGTTTAATTTATGCAGAACAAATCATCAGAGAACAGCAAGGCCGCGGGTCCCGTCCGCGTGGCCGCTCCTAACCGGGGGGGTGGCGGGCCGTTCGCCCCGCCCCCTCTCGGTTGCGGCGGCGCGCGGCTGGTTACTGCCCGCGCGGCCGGGCGCCTCATTGGCTCCCCGTGGCGTTTTAAACGCCCGGGAGCCAATGGGAGGCTGGGCCGCGGCAGCAGGGGGGGGGGATAAGTGGCGCGGGGACCCAGCTCTGCATCGGCAGTTGCTGGGTCTAGGCTGGAGGCTCCTGTTGTGTGCGGGCTGGCTGCGCCGGATTCGACTTGCTGTGGAGGGCCTGTGGCTGCAGCTTGAAGCAGCACGTGCTACGGCGCTGTCTTCGGCGCTCCGGGAGGCAGCGATTCAGCGTCGGGGGACTCGGAGGCTCGTGGCTCTCCAGGCAAGTTGTTTTGCACTGTGGGTTGTTCCTCTCTCTCGGCGTAAGGATTGCTTTCATTACTGTTGATTGCTGGGACACACAGAGCGTCCCCTCTCTCCACTAAAAAAAAAAAAAAAAAAATTCTCTTCTCCTTGCCTCCAGCCTATTATTGGCCATGGCTGGCGGGGGCAAAAAGGGGGGTGCCAGTAAGCGCCACGGGACTGGGAAGGCCAAGCCTGCTGGTCCGGGGAGAGGAGAGCCTGTCCCTGCGGGGCGCACGGCTCTTCTTAGCAGAGGGACAAGGGGCAGGGCTCCGAGCCGTGGTCCGACGTCTGACCAGGGGTCTAGCCCGGTCCCCAGGCGGGCAAGTAAGGGGGTTTCGGCTGGTCGGGCAGCTGGGGACCGGCGTGGCCGGTCACCTGCCCCGGCTAGAGGTGCTTTGGGGCGGGGAGCGGCCCCTGAGGGCCCGGGGGGGGCTAATGGTCCCAGGGGGGGGAGCGAAGGGGTGGCTCCTCCGTCGGACACCGTGGGTATGGACGCTGCGAGTCCGGGGGGTCCATCTGCTCCCGCTGGGGCAGCCTATTCCCCTGCGTGGGCGCATTGGCAGGGCGGGGGTCAAGGCCCTTCCCGTGCGGATTGGCTAGGGGCGTGGCAGCCGCCTTGGCCAGGGGTGGGTTCGCCTTCGCCTTTCCCTGTTTTTTCTCCGCAGGTTTCGCCCGGCTGGCACTACTGGGGGCAACCGTGTGGGGTTCCTGCTGGACAGACGGACGGTGGGAGGGCGAGCACCAGTGGAGGCCCCGCGTCTTCGGGAAGTGGAGAAGGAGCGGCAGCCTCAGCGTTGACAACACCGGAGACGGGTGCGTCTTCTGCGGTGGCAGCACCGGCGGCAGGTGAGTTGGCGGCTGGGGAAAGGGCGGGGGAGGGGGGTAAGAAGCGAGCGACCAAGCGCAAGCGGGGTTCCGGTCGCCGGCGGCGGCGTTCGGGGTCCTCCTCTTCTTCATCTTCGGAGTCTTCGTCCGACTCGGTGTCAGACGACTTGGCCGGGAGTCCGGGGGCCACTGGCGGGGAGGTCGGCATGGGACAGGTGGGTTCGGGGGTCGGCGTGGGGCAGGTGGGTTCGGTGCCTTCGGTGGCGTTTTTCTCTGAGTTATGGGAAGGGGTACCGAAGAAGCTGCGGAAAAAGATTGTAAAACGTCGTTACGTAGATATTTTCCGCTTACTCGAAGGTCGTAAACGGTCGGGGGATAGCCGACGGAAGCGTAAGGAGGACGAGAAGGCGGGTAGGGTCAAGAGAGTGGCTCGGAATGTCGTTAATTGGACTCGGTCTTTCTTGAGGTTGGCGAGTGTATGGGGTCATTCCCATCCGGAGCAGTACGGTATGCTGTTGGCTTACGCGGACTCTATACTGGAGGCCTCACAGACTCATGACGGTTGGGCTTGGCTCAACTATGATGAGAAATTCCGTGATAAGATGGAGGAGAATCGCCTATTGTCGTGGGGAACCCAGGATATTAATCTTTGGCTAACGCAGATGGCCATCAGACCGGGCGGGGGAAGTATGGGTGGGTAAAGAGGTGGAGTAGCCACCCCTGCGCGGGCGGATCGGCCCTTTCGATCGGGCGTGCCCCCTGTTTTGCAGAGAACTCCAGGGGGGGGAGGAGCGGGGGACCTGTGCTGGCGCTTCAACAAGTCTTCCTGCCCCTTTCCGGATTGCAAATTCCGGCACGCCTGCTCCGTCTGTAATGGGGGTCATTCAGCTCTCAAGTGTGTCAGGAAGAATGGCGGGAGCGGGTCAGCCCCCGGCCACAAGTAACGGGGACGTCTGGAGCTTGGCCCCCACCCCGGTTGCGATTGCTGTGTTAGGCCCCTGGCTTAAGAAGTATCCGAAGCGACAGGTTAGCAGTCTTTTGGAATTTGGGTTCAAGGAGGGTTTCCCATACCTGTGGTGGGCTGTGTAGGGGTACACAAGGCGAGGAATTCGCCTTCGGTCCGGCGCTTCGCGCAGCTGGTACGTGATAAGTTGGCTACTGAGCTGGCATTAGGTAGGGTGGCGGGTCCTTTCACAGAGCCCCCTTTTGCACAAATCGTGGTTTCTTCTCTCCGCTGGGTATCATTCCGAAGAAGGAGCCGGGGAAGTATCGCCTGATACATAATCTCTCGTTTCCTATTGGTTCCTCAGTGAACGATCACATTCCTAAAGTTTTGTGTGCGGTACGGTACGCATCCTTTGATGAGGCCGTGGAGCTGGTACGAGCCTGTGGGCCGGGGTGCTTGATGTCCAAAGTGGATATTGAATCTGCCTTCCGTTTATTGCCGGTGCACCCTTCTGCTTTCCATTTGTTGGGTTTTAGCTTCGAAGGGCAATTTTACTTCGATAAATGCATGCCTATGGGCTGTTCGATTTCCTGTGCGTATTTCGAACAGTTTAGCTCCTTTTTGCACTGGGCATTCGTGGACTGGGTGGGATGCGGTTCGGTAGTGCATTATTTAGATGACTTCCTCTTTGTGGGGCCAGCGCAGTCGGGGCAGTGCAAGGCTTTGTTGGAGGGTTTTGTCCAGTTGGCCCAAGTGTGGGGTGTTCCATTAGCATCCGAAAAGACGGCGGGTCCGGCGACTACACTTACCTTTCTGGGGGTGGAGTTGGATTCTGTGGCATTGGTGGCTCGCTTGCCGCAAGAGAAAGTTACGAGTCTGCGGGTGTTGGTCGCCAATGCGCTGGGCTCTAGTAAGCTAACGCTGCGGGAGATGCAGTCTTTAGTGGGGTCCCTGAATTTTGCGTGTCGGGTGATCCCGATGGGGCGAGTATTCTTGCGCCGGTTGTCCGCTGCTACTTCGGGCGTCTCTAGGCCGCATCATCGGATCCGGCTGTCCGGCAGCTTGCGGGCAGACCTGCGGATTTGGGACGATTTTCTTCGTGACTTCAATGGTACCACGGTGCTGAGAGACCGGAGGTGACTTCTGCGGATTTGCAGCTGTATACGGATGCAGCGGGGAGTTCGGGTTTGGGGATTTATTTTGGGGGCGCATGGTGTGCGGAAGGCTGGCCTCCATCCTGGCGAGCGGTGGGGCTTACGAAGAATATTACCTTCCTCGAGTTGTTTCCCATTTTGGTGGTACTGTCGTTGTGGCCGGATAGACTCCGCAATCGCAGAGTACGCTGGTGGTGCGACAACGAGGCGGTAGTTTCGGTGATTAATAACTATTCCCCAAGATGTCAGCCGGTAGCTGACCTGATGCGGCAAGTGGTGTTTTCATGCTTGCGGTTGAATTTAGTAATTAAGGCTCGTCATATCCCTGGGAGTCATAACCAGATTGCTGATGCTCTTTCCCGTTTCAAGTGGGCGCTGTTTCGGACCTTGGCCCCAGATGCGGACGACGCGGGATCGGCGGTCCCGGAGCATTTATGGCGGATTGGCCTCCAGGAATGATCGAGCTGTTGCGGAAGTCTGTCTCCTCAGCGACATGGGTCATGTATCAACGTGGCTACTGCAGTGTGGTGTCCTTCTTGCTACTCCATGGATGGCGGCCCGGGCTGGCCTCGGATTTGCTGATGGGTCAGTATGTGGCGGCGGCTAAAGAACAGGGCTTGTCTCGGGCCACTACCCGACGGAACGTAGCAGGGTTCGCCTTTTTCGCAAGGGCTTTCGGGTGGGGGGGGGGGCGGGAGGGGGTTTTCTAACGCGTACGTTGTTGCGGGGTTGGGAGCGGTCCAGTCCCTCGCCCGGGGATTGGCGGCGTCCTATTACGCATGACCTACTGTGTCGGTTGTGCGGGGCTTTGCCGCAGGTGGTGTCCTCCTGCTATGAAGGGGTGCTTTTTCGGGCCGTTTTTTCGTTAGCCTTTTTCGGCGCATTTCGGGTGGGCGAGCTGGTTTCGGAGTCGGGGCGGCTTCACAATGGGAGGGAGGTGCAAGTGCGTCACGTGCACTTGATCGGGAGTAGGGTTCGTATCCGCCTTGCCCGTTCTAAGACGGATCAGGCGGGTAGGGGTATGTGGGTGGACTTGGCAGCGGTTCAGGGTTCCCCCTCGTGTCCGGTCGCGTTACTGCAGGCGTACTTACGCGTTCGTCCGGAGGTGGATGGTAGCCTTTTTATCCATCTGGACGGGCGGGTTCTTACGCGCTTCCAATTTACCGCAGTGCTGCGCCTGGCTTTACGACAGATAGGTGAGGAACCTGGTGCCTTTGCCCCTCATTCCTTCCGGATCGGAGCGGCAACCAGTGCAGCGGTGGCTGGACTGCCCGATCGGGAGATACAGCGCATTGGGCGATGGCGGTCGGGAGCCTTCCAGAGCTACGTGCGTTTGTAGGGGAGTGGGTGGGGGGGGGCATTAACGGGGCTGTCCTTTGTCTTTCAGGTGTGGGGCAGCGATGCTGTTGGATTTTGGGCCACTCCTTTGTCTTCTGGGCGGGTCGGCGAGCAGCGATGCGCCCAGTGGGGCTGAATTTGGGACTTCCTGAGCGGGCGGTGACGATCACATGGCTGGGCGAACGCGGACTCCGGTGGATCCAACTCCTGCCTTTGCTTCGGCACCTCCAGCGTTCCCGAGGCACCCCGGATGTGTTACTGCTCCACTTGGGTGGCAACGATCTCGCTTCATGGACCTGCCGGCAGTTGATTCGAGCAGCTATCAAGGACTTTGGGGTGGTTTTGGGGATGTTTCCGGATGTACTATTGCTATGGTCGGATATCATTCCAAGGCCGTCCTGTAGGGCTCAGCGACGGTGGTCACGGGGTGTGACCAAAATTAACCGTCAAATTGGCCGGTGGGTGGGACAGCAAGGGGGCTGTCAAATTTTTCACCCTTGGGTGGACGTGGACTGCCCGGGCCTCTATAGGCCAGATGGGGTGCACTTGTCCCCGATAGGGCTAGATTTACTGCTGAACGATTGGCAGGAGGCCTTGGAAGGTATGCCTTTGGGGGCGAGGGCTGGTCGCAGCTTACCTTTGGGGGGCGGCTCTGGTCGTGGCTGACCTGAGCCGGTGGCGGGATCCCGGAGGTTTCCGGGGTCCGGAGCCGGTGGCAAGCATGAGGGCGGGGGTGGGGTACCCCCGTCCCGGGGAATCCCTCAGGCTTGTGCTAATAGCATGGCGAAGCCGGACGAGGGAGGGAGGGGTCACTGTCGGGCCTGGGCCCGGGGGAAGCGGATGCGGCGTCACCTTGCTACTAACACGGCGGGTGAGAGCTCGCTCTGCTTGGGGGGGGGGGGGGTTAAAATATGTTGATGTTGGATTATGTGTGTTTAAAAGGTTATTAAAGCTGCGACCAGTTTAAGTCCCAAATTGTTGTCATGTGTTTGTTTTGAATTGCTCTCTCGGGGGAAGGAAAGTGGGGGTGGGGCCTGGGGAGGGGCGAGAGGCGTCGTCCGCCTTACCCGGTTACAGCAAGGCCGCGGGTCCCGTCCGTGTGGCCGCTCCTAACCGGGGGGGTGGCGGGCCGTTCGCCCCGCCCCCTCTCGGTTGCGGCGGCGCGCGGCTGGTTACTGCCCGCGCGGCCGGGCGCCTCATTGGCTCCCCGTGGCGTTTTAAACGCCCGGGAGCCAATGGGAGGCTGGGCCGCGGCAGCAGGGGGGGGGATAAGTGGCGCGGGGACCCAGCTCTGCATCGGCAGTTGCTGGGTCTAGGCTGGAGGCTCCTGTTGTCCCGCCCGCCCACCCAGGCTGGGGGAGGCTTTGGGGGGGGTGTTTGGGTTGTTGCAGCTGGAGGGGGGGCTTTGGCGGGATCCCGGAGGTTTCCGGGGTCCGGAGCCGGTGGCAAGCATGAGGGCGGGGGTGGGGTACCCCCGACCCGGTTAATCCCTCAGGCTTTTGCTAATAGCATGGCGAAGCCGGAAGAGGGAGGGAGTGGAAAATGTCGGGCCTGTGCCCGGGGGAAGCGGATGCGGCGTCACCTTGCTACTAACACGGCGGGTGAGAGCTCGCTCTGCTTGGGGGGGGGGGGGTTAAAATATGTTGATGTTGGATTATGTGAGTTTAAAAGGTTATTAAAGCTGCGACCAGTTTAAGTCCCAAATTGTTGTCATGTGTTTGTTTTGAATTGCTCTCTCGGGGGAAGGAAAGTGGGGGTGGGGCCTGGGGAGGGGCGAGAGGCGTCGTCCGCCTTACCCGGTTAGCAGGACTGTATGAAGACCATCGAGGTTTGAAGATTGGTGGAAGACTCATCAACAATCTTCACTGTGCCAACACTATATTACTGGCTGAAAGTGAACATAAGAACATAAGAACATAAGATATGCCATACTGGGTCAGACCAAGGTCCATCAAGCCCAGTATTCTGTTTCCAACAGTGGCCAATCTAGGTCATATGTACCTAGCAGTTTCCCCAAGGGACACAGGTTCCATAATGCTTGTATTGGTTCAAGCATTGATATCCTGGGTCCCTTCTTAATAATGGCTTATGGACCTTTCCTCCAGGAACTTGTCCAAACCTTTTTTAAACCCAGCTACACTAACAGCCTTTACTACATCCTCCGGTAACAAATTCCAGAGTTTGATTACACGTTGAGTGAAAAAATATTTTCTTTTTTTAGTCTTAAATAGTTTACCCTGTAGCTTCATTGCATGTCCCCTAGTCTTTCTATATTCTGATAAGGTAAACAATCGATCTACGTTTACCCGTTCCACTCCGCTCATTAATTTATAGACTTCTATCATATCTCCCCTCAGCCGTCTCTTTTCCAGGTTAAAGAGCCCTAACCTTTTTAGCCTTTCTTCATAGGAGTATCCTTCCATCCCCTTTACCATTTTGGTGGCTCTTCTCTGAACCTTTTTTAATAACTCTATATCCTTTTTAAGATACGGCGACCAGAATTGCACACAGTGAAGATGATCTGAAACATCTGCTTATCAAGATCAAGGAACATAGTCTTAAAATGGGCCTGCACCTTCACATGAAGAAGACAAATATCCTGACCTCTGGCAAAATCAATTGTCATCCTTGATGAAGAAGAAATAGAAATAGTAAACAACTTTAATCTGCTTGGATCAATATGACAAGCAGTCAAGAAATCTGATGAGGCATTGCTTTTGGCAGAAAGTCTATGAAGGACCTACATAAGATTCTCAAATGCAGAGATGTATCTCTGCATACAAAGATTCGACTTGTCCAAGCCATGGTATTTTCAATAACGTCATATGGTTACGAAAGTTGGACAGTGAAAAAGAAAAACAGGAAGAAAATTGATGCCTTTGAATTATGGTGCTGGTGAAGAATACTGTGTATACCATGGATTTCCGAAAGAACAAATCAATCCTTACTAGAGGAGATCAAACCTAAGCTTTCTTTAGAAGCTCAAATGACAAGACTTCAGTTTTCATTAGAGAAAGACAAAGTTGGGCAAAGTTGAAGTTCAGTGCAAAAGAAGAAGGCCAGCAATGTGATGGATCAATACTGTAACAGCAGCTATCGATACCACTGTATCAGTGATTAGCCACCTGACTGAAGACTGAACACATTTTAGGACAAATATCCAGAAAGTTGCCTTGAATCAACATCAATTTGATGGCACTTAACAACGAACAACAACATTTCTGATGATTGATATTGTTAGCTGGAAGCGGCAACAGAAATGAAAATCTGGGTTATGCCACATAGGCCAGCAGCTGCTGAGGTTAAGCGGGTAGCAGCAATTTTCAATGCTCCCCGTTTAGCCCCAGCGCCTTAAAGATAGGCAAGGGTTTTCCCCTCCTATCTTTAAGGCGCAGAGCGCTAAGTGGGAAGTATCAAAAATCGCTGCTACATGCTTAGTGCCATTTCCCGCTTCTGCTCTGTCCCGGAATGCCTCAATGATGCCCAATGCTATGCGGATAGCATCTGGGCACTTTAGGGACTTAACTGGGATTTTCCAAAGGCACTACCCATGTAGGTGCCTTTGGAAAATCCCGGTTAAGGCATTTACATGGGTAACATGGGCTGTTACTCGTGTAACTGCCTTCGAAAATCGGGCCCCACATGATTAAAAAAAGTACAGGTGTGCTGTAGCCACACTAAACTCTGCACATGCAGTGTACATAACTAGGTCACTGCATGCTTAATAGTATAATGGTGCAACACATTTTTATATAGCTACACAACAAGTCTCGATACTTTTTGATCACACCTCATAAATCAACTGTAAGGGAGGACATTTGGCCAGATCAAGAGCCACCTCTGCTGCCTTGATTGATCTGGGTGTGAACTCCTGTACAACTCATCAAGGGTATATCAGATATTTATGGCCTACTGTATGTCCCACAATCTGGCATTGAGGCAACAATGACCCCTGCCTGAAGAACAGGAGACAACTGAGCTAGACACAGAATATGTGGAAGGCCCAAGGCAGGATAATAGTGGCCAACTGTATTGACTGGGAGTGGCTGCAAGAGACAACTTCATACACAGGCACTTCATGTGAAGGTAAGTGTTTGTTTATTTGTTGAGATAGAATGTATGTACATGGGAGTGCCCCATCCCCTACTACCCACCCTCCACCTCCTTGACCATTCATGCTCTATTCACCATCCCCACCCCCACCCCCAATACCTTCCCTGTGCAATACCCACCACTACCCCCACTACCAGCCGAGTCACACACCCATCAACCCTCTTCCCGCCCCAGTGCCCATTAGCACTACTCCAATCCACCTCCTGAGGCAGCTCATCCTCCTACAGCACCAGCCCACTTCTCCCTGCAAGGGAACAAATATGATAAGAGAGTCACTTATTTCCATGGTACCTTCCTTGTCTCCTTCCTCTCGGCCTCTTATCCCCTTTCCTACCCCTCACCCTGAAGATGTTGGTGCAGTGATATGCTGGATGATGTCAGTACACCATTATCAGTTGTAGGGTGCTGTTGTGAGAATTGCCTGGCTACTGAGATATGGCAGTGTGGATTACTATCTCTGCAGACACTATGTAATATGAAGGGGACATTCCCAGGGCAACCACCTGCCCATTGCAGCATTTGAGCTGCAGGGAGTTAACAGAACATCACAACATGCCAGTAAGACAACATTAGGGGCTGTGGGCCATCTCCCTCCCACTGCACGCACCCCTGGAAAGGCATGGGGCATATATTCCCATAAAGTCTGTGAGGTGAGGCTGATTGATAATCACATTCCTCAACATTAGGCCCAGGTGGCAGAGTATGCAGGGAAAGCTAAAAAAGGGTATAGGCAAGTGTGCTAGAGATATCTGTTGTGTTTTTTGGGATACTCTTGAGGAGTCTAGGTCTCCCATTCCCCTCACTGTCTCCTCATCTTTTATTTTGAGCATTTGTCATTCAAGGTTGTTGAAGGACTGCGGTGGCCCTTCTGGACCAGTCTCCATGGTCTTCTGCTTGGTTTTCTGCTTAATCTAGCTCCACTTTCATTTTAGGTCCTCTGCATTATGTGGTAAGTGGCATTTATGCCCAGCCATCGCTTTTGTTTTAGATAGATGCTCATGCAGAAACATGCATGACTTGGAGAACAAGCTGGTAGTTGAGGACCTCCCACAGCATGAGTTGCTCCTCATCCTGTGTCACAGCCCCTCCTGGTGGCAGCGTGCTGAAGGGTCAGGGCGGACATTTATTGTTTGATGAAGCCAGAAACTCTAACTTAGACCTGGTGCATTATGGTCCTTGTAGTTCCCTTCTTTATAAAGAATAGTTGTGTGAGCCTTGTGCAGGGTTAAATATAAGGTTTTATTCCCTTGATGCGCTAAGGTTCTCCAAGAAGACAACAGAATTCACCTTGATTCAGGGTTTCTACCAAAGTATTTACAAAGTCCAAAACTGTTATAAGAGCTTCACAGTCTTTTCCACTCAAGCAGGATTTTTCAATATCAACAGGTTAAATAAACACAAAAAGCTTCTTCTTTTCAGCTCAACAAAGCAATGGCATTTTTAAAGCATGTCTTATGCTATGACTCTGTGAGAGATTCTATACTCTCAGCTACACAGAGAGTACAGTCCATAGGATATTCAGGTAGCAATGGTTCTGGTTCTACAAGGTCTGTTTGCATATCCTCTTGCTCAGATATGGTGTCTGCTAAGCTTGAGCTTTCCCTAGGCAAAACTAGATGTACTTCAGTAGTTCTCTCCAAGACTTTCCAGCCTGGCTGGACCTGGTCTGGCAAACAATTAATATGGCTTTTATTTAGGACCTTCTGCACAGGTTTCCAAAACTTTCCCCAGCTTTGTTTCTCATATCTATGGCTCTCTGGTTTACAAGCCTTTCTAGGACCTGGCACACATTCAGGAAAGGAGGTGTGAATGTACCTTTGTTCTCTGAGACGTGCGTTTCTGGTATTCCCTCTACCAGGCACTCTCCTGCTTACACTGTCTTCCCTGGAGACTTCTTTCTGGAGCTTTTCAGCATGGGCTTGTCCTTCCTGGAAGTTGTCCCTTCCTTGTAAGGACTGCAAGCTTAACTGCCTTTCCTTCCGTAGTTGGAGCTTTCCCCTTTCTCCCTCCTTAGTAGCAGGAGTTTCTGTTGCTCTCTGTATTTGTGGTCCTCTCTGCTCCTGTGGTCCTCTCTCTATTCGTGGTCCTCCCTCTATTCTCCTGACCGAGCACTGCTTATAAAGCCGTTTCTCTAGTGGGTTTTCTGGCCCTCTACTCAGGTGTGTTTGATTAGCTATTGCCTCATTACAATCTGGGTGTGTCAGCCTACCTTCTGCAGCCTCATGCCTACTCCCTCTAGCTGCACTTCTTGGTAATTGCATTCTCTGTAAATCAGTTTCTTTAAAAGAAACGGAGTTTTCTCCTAACTCCATAGCTTCAGTAGTGTCAGGTTCATCACACCTGACAGAAGTTGTCTTTTCTGGTGAGCTTCTTATGATCAGGCGCCATCCCCTGGTCATATGCAGCACAATTGACAGCATTTCTAAAATGGACTGCTATATATGCATGCTCTGGATTTATAGATGTGTATGGGTGGGTTCTGCATGCGCCGTTTTACATGTGATTCTTTCTGAAATGGGCTGCAGGTGGACACGTGTATGGGTGATTAACATGTGTAATGGCCATTTTACATTCATGAAAAACCCCTTTAGCACATTTACATGTGGCTGATTGTAGAATTGCTGGCTCATGGATGACAAGTGTGTTGAAGCCTTCACTGCCATAGAAATTCAAAGGAATTGCATGCAATAGGGGGCGAGAGGATGGTGTGCACGGACCCGGAGAGGGACCTCAGATTGATAGTGTCTGAGAAGATGGCGAAACAGTGTGACAAGGGGTAGCCAAAGCCAGAAGGATGCTGGGCTGCATACAGAGAGGAATAGCCAGCAAAAAGGAGGCGGTATTAATGCCTCTGTACAAGTCATTGGTGAGGCCTCACTTGGAGTATTGTGTTCAGTTTTTGAGACCATATCTCACAAAGGATATAAAAAGACTTGAAACTGTTCAGAGGAAGGTGACCAAAATGATATGGAGCCTGTGCCAGAAGACGTATGAGGAGAGACTTGAAGACCTAAATATATGTACCCTAGAGGAGAGAAGGGACAGGGGAGATATGATACAGACCTTTAAATACTTAAGGGATAATAATGAACAAACAAACTGTTTTCAAAGAAGGGGATGCTGTAAAACAAGAGGAAGCTGCCTTCACATTGTAGAGAAAGGAAGGAGAGATTTTTGGTGGGACAGCTATGTGTGACCCTATGTTGGAAGGTACATGCTAATTATGGTTTCTCTGCTTCAGCAGATATTGGGCACTGACTGGGAATAGAGGGGTTGGAAATGTCTTACATACTTTTATTTCTGCTGGTATATAGATATGTTCATTAGAGCCCCCACAGCCCATTTGAACCAGTAGAAAGGGGCAGGGGGCCAGGGCTTGTAAATATATTTTACAACTGTGATCAACATTATTGGTACCCTTACAGTTCAACCTCTTAATGTTCAATATTTCCTAAAAAATGACCAGTGAAATGGCTTTGCACTTGATATGCACACATATTTGACACATAAAAGAATCAAATTAAACAAGTCCAATTAAAAAAGAAAATAGTGGGAAATAGTATAAAAACTGGGACATCGCCAGGACATGATTATTGGCACCTTTTATAAACAATTCAAATCAGTTTGAACAGAAGAACCAAATTCCCATTTCCGTAAAATTAGATGCACCTGTGATCAGTTGTCAGTACTCGCATGTCTTGAATCAATCAATGAATGATTGCTATAATGTTTAAAGTGACCACTCACTCCCTGTTCCATTTTCATAATGGTGAAGACAAGAGAGCTGCCTGAGACCATCAGAAAAACCATTATCACCAAACATGAAGAGGCCGCGGGCAGGGTCCCGGCGGCCGACCCTAACCGGGCGCGCGGCCGCGGTTAGTTTAAGTTCATTGGCTCCCGGCGGTGGCAGCCGCGCGGGAGCCAATGAGGGACGATCCTGGCAGTGTGGGGGGTGGGGGGAGTCGGCGAGCAGCCTCCGCGTGATCATTCACGGCGGAGGCTGTTCGGGGGTGCCGGCTTCGGTGTCTCTGGCTATGCCGTTCGGTCGGTGGGGTGTGTGGGAACCAGAATTGAGTGGCAGACACAATTTTTTCAGTCATTTGCTCAATTTGGATCCTAATTCTGCCTGCTAACCTGGTCCGGCTATGGGTTATCAGGAAATTTGAACTTCTTAGAGAAATCAGACCTGGACCGTCTGAGTGTGGAGCCGGCGCTTGGCAGACGTTCTGTCTGCTGGCGCGTTCGGCTTCCGGCGGCAGCGGTTGGGGCCGCGTGGTGATAGCTTCGGCCCCCTTTCCTTTTTTTTTTTTTTTTTCTAACACCGGGAGACCCCCGCGGCAGTCCCATTGTGGCGCCGGGGTGTGGGTGCGGCAGACGGATGCGCCGGAGGCCAGGCACGGTGAGTGAGTTCTTTTGTGGCCCTTTCGGCTCGCGGTCTATTTTGGCGCGCTGTTAGTATTGGAGGCCTACCGCGTGGCCAGGCTTGCGGCGCGGCACGGTTCCGCGTGTGTGCCTTGGGGGGAGTGTTAGGGGGGTGGAGTGCTTCTCTTTGCATCCTTTTGCTAAGTTTTTGGTTGGTGGGGATCGGGTTGGTTGAGTGGTTAAGGGGGAGTCTGTGGGGGCTGGGATGGCGGAGGGGTGGGGGGGGAGTTTGGAGGGGGCATTAGGGGGAGAGCAAGGGGAGCTTTGGCCGGTGGGGGGCTCGCTGCTGGCTTTGTGGCAGTTGGGTGGGGGACACCTGGCCCTTGCTGGCCTGCTCTCCGGTGCAGGGTGTTTAGGTGGGGACTTGGCCTTGGGATGGCTTGGGGGGCGGGCGGAATAGGTCTGGGTTGGTGGGGGGTGGGCGCTGGCCACACGTGTGGTCTCCTGAGGTCCCCCCCCTGCTGTGCTTCTCTTTCCACAGGGGCCGGCGCAGTGGCAGAGGAGCGGACACGAGGAGGCGCGGCTATGGTGGCATCTGGTGCGCGGCGTGGGAGGCGGCGCGGAACAGCACTGCGACCGCTCGCTGGACGCCAGGTCTGCTGTGGTTGCGGAGGGTCCCGAGCCAGGTGAGTGGTTGGGCCCACCGGGCAGGGTACTGGCCAGGTCAAACAGTTGGTGGGCCCTGCCTGGGGAGCCCTAGTGTGGGGGGGGGGCAGACGGGATTTAGTGGGACCGGTTGGGGGGGCACTGGCTGGGTCTCCGGCGGTTCCCCTCTGGCCTTCTCCCCCCCCTTCTCCCCTTCCCTGTTTTGCTTCTGTTTCCGCAGGGGCCGGCGCAGAGGGCGGCGCTACAGACGCGGAGACAGGTGCCGTGGTGGCGGCACTCGGTGTGCGGTGCGGGAGGCAGCGCGGGCCAGTGCTGAGATCAACCAGCTGTACGCCAGGACTGCTGCTGCCGTGGCTGCAGAGGATTACGAGCTGGGTGAGTGATCGGGCCTTCCGGGCGCAGGATTGCCGGTTAGTAATCTTGGGGACGGGGGGAGGTGGGGTTTCGGCGGGGGAGCGGGCGGTGTACTGGCTCGGATTCGGCCCTCCTACATGATGTGTCGTCGGCATCCGGGGGGGCTGCTGGGGGAGGGGTCAGTTAGCCCACGGGTAGCGGGGCCTGGGGGGGGGCCCCTGTCAGTGGCTCCATTCGGAATGGTGGGAAGGGGGGGCTCGGGTGTTTCGGCACCAGTCGGGGAGTCCGCCTCCATTTTCTATTAGGGTGCGTCGTCGTGGGCTTCGGGGGTGGAGCTGCCGTTGAGGGGGACGGATAGCGCAGGGGTGGGGGGGGCCCAGGGCGGGGGGGGGCCCGTCGGGGTTGCGTCCTTGAGCTGTGGGGGGGTGTCGGATCGATTTGACGTAGTGTCTGGCAATGGTGCTCTATAGTTGTCTTGCGCATGTTGGGCGACAGGTAGCGCTCAGGGGAGAGCCTGCGCGGGAGTGGGGCGGATGATATTGTGGGGGTAGGTTTCGGGGGTTGTGTGCAGGGTAGTGCTTTGGCTTGATTCTTCTGCGCATTGCCGGGGTGTAGGGCCTCGCGCCCTACAGCACTCTGGGCTGCTCTTCGGTACGCGGATTCATCCCAGACACGCCGGGGGGGGGGGAGCGTGGTTGTGTGATGTGGGTCTGTTCAGGAAACGGACGGAAGGGACCTTCTGGGTATCTTGGGGCTCGCCGGGTTAACCTCTGGCGATTCTCCAAGGTCCGTGCCGACGTAGGGGTGCGTGGGTCTACTGGCCAGTGTGCAGCGGGAGGCTGGGGCGTGGGGGTGGGGGGTTGGTACCGCGGGTTGGAGACTCAAGATGTCAATCTGCCCAATTCCGGACTGCCCGCTGCTACGGAGCGGTCACGTCGGGGTCACGCTTTGCGGGGGTGACTGCTGCGGTATCCGCGGCTCGGGGTTCGGTTTTAGCTGGCGTCGTTTTACAGTACTGGGCGTGGTGGTGGCGCCTTGCCCTCGTCGTTCGCCTTCGGCGCGGTGTTTTGGAGCCGTGGGTGAGAGTGGTTCCTTGGGGAGTTGAGTGGGGGGCAGCATGGTGGGCCCATTTCCGAATCTGCCTTTCTCGGCCTTGCGGATTTCCCCTGGGGGGATAGTCCTGAAGACGGGGACTGGGCGGGTCTGGATGCTTCAGGTTGGCCTGTCTGTTGGGGAGGCTGGTGCCGCTATGCGTTCCGTGTGCATTGGGTACGGTGCGGTGCGCGTCATCTGATCGGGCACTGGAGATGGTGCAGGTGGCGGGTCGGGTAGCATTGAGGGCCAAGGTTGATCTTGACTCGGCCTTTTTTCGCCGGTTGCCAGTGCCTCCAACTGCGTGTCCCTGGTGGGGTGCCCGTTTCAAGGGGCGTGTTCTTTCCAGTACGCATGCCTTGGGCTGCTCAGTCGCTGGTGCGTCGGTGGTGCTGTCAGTGCAGTGGTTGCTCGTGCAAACCTGGGGCGGGGCGACTGTGGCACGGAGTTTGTCGGTTATTCTGTTTGGGGGCGGTCGTCGGGGATCTGCCGGGCGATATTCAATGGGTTTGTGGAACCCTCGCGGGATTTGGGGGGGGGCCCATGGGGCATTGGGTGGGGCAGAGGGGACTCCGATGCGACTAACATTGTGTATGATGTTGGCCTCGGTGGACGTGGTAGCTCGCATGCAGCGGGATCGGGTTGCCAGAGCGGATGTTTTCCCTGGGCGGGGCGTTGAATCCGCGCCATCGGATGGGGGCCGCAGGGTCGGGTGGGCGGATTCGTGGCTCTTGAGTCGCTTTTGGGCCAATTTGAAGGGACATCGGGTTGATGGGGGGGGGGAGTGGTCCAGTGGGGGGTTGCAGCTCTACACGGCTGCGTCGGGGTGGCGGATGGCTGCAGCGGGGCTGGTGTTGGGTTCAGCTGCTGATACCCCCCTGGGTCGGTTTCTGCTTCGGGTGTTTTGGGATTCTGGCCTGACTTGCCTCGCTTCCATGCGGCGGTATGGTGGGCGGCGCTGTGGCTGTGGGCAGGTGGTACGTAGTTACTCCCGCTGGGGCTTTGCGGGGGCGGGATTGTCACGGGTGGTGGCGTTGGCATCTCTGCACTTGCAAGGGTTGAGGGAGGCTTGGCATGTCCCTGGCTGTGTGACCGGACTTGCCGAGGTTCTTTCGCGTGTCCGGTGGAGCGGTGTCGGGCTCCGCCTGGGAAGCGGTCATATGAAGGATTTGGGGCCCGGAGACCTTCTCAAGGGCTGGCCTCGGCGACATGCGGGGTTTACTGCATAATTCGGTATCACTGGGGCGGGGTCGGGGAGTCCTCGGGGTGGTGCCTAAAGGGTCCATTTTGTGACTAAGGGGTCCACTTTCGGTCAAGCATGGGTGGCAACCGGAAGGATGGATTGCGGGGTCTATAGTGGGGGCTATGGGTGTGGGGGGTGGTTTTCCAGACCAGGATGGATTCGCTGTTGGGACGGTTTCTAGGTGCGGATCGCTGGTTGGGGGATTGGTAACTCGCTGGTTGCCGCGGGGGGCGGGGGGGGGGGCGTGCTCGGCTATCCCTTCGGGGTCCGAGTCGGCTCTCGCGCATGTTGTGCCGGTCTGGGTCCTGTCGGCGAGCCTGTGAATGCCTGCACGGGGGTATGCTGCCGCCATGTCTTGGGCAGTTGGTAAGGCCCGTTGGCGGGGCCTTCCGAATGGGGAGGGTGCGCGCGGTTTCGGTCGTGACCAGGGGCGGGGGAGGGCTGCAGCGGCCCCTCGTGTGGTTCTCGGGGTGGTTTGGGATGTTTGGGCCGGTTTCCGATACTGCTCGGGGGGTGCGGCCGAGTGGGCTGAAGGCTTGGTGTTGCGCCCTGTGGTTGCCATGTGGCGATACCTGAGGGTAGGCGGTGGGCTTATTCTAGGGTGATGGGGTGTTGGTCTGTTTCAGCTGCCCAGGGTGTTCTGGCGCTTGTGGTGGTTGGGATGGCGCTGCGCTTGGTGGGGAGGAGCCTACGTATTTTGCGCTGCACTCTTTGCCCTTCTGGGTAGATACACAGGCCGGTTGGAGCTTCTGGAAGCGCTCCTGGGCGTGTGGGGGGTGAGTGCGGCTGTACCGGCAAAACCAGGGTTGGGGTGTTGGGAAGTTTCATTGTTCATTTATTTTGCAGGTGGGGTCTGGAGCCTTCTGCAGGTTGGGGATCCTTCCCTCCTTTGTCCGATGAGACGGCCGGTTCTTCTGAGGCGGGTGAATGCCCAGCGGGGAGCGGCCCGGTTTTGGTGGCTTTGTTATGGATGGGTGAGCGCGGACCCCGCGGGTCGCAGCGGCTTCCTTTTGCTACAGCGCCACGGGGGGATATCGCGTGGTCGAGCCAGCGGCGTTGATCGCGGGGGCTGGCTGACTGCTGGCGTGGCCGACATAGGAGTACCAGGGGATGCCCTTCTCGGGGGGGTTGAGGCCGGGACGGTATAGGGGTCATGGGGGCAGTTCTCGCCAGTGGGGCTGGCTCTGCTATTTTAGGGCTGGCGGGAGGTCTGGGAAATGTGGGTTGGTTGGTTGCTCACTGGTCGCAGCTTGGCTTTTGGGGGGGCGGCACAGGAACAAGGTTGTTACCTGCGCCGGTGGCGGGATCCCGGAGGTTTCCGGGGTCCGGAGCCTCAGGCTACACTTGGGCGGGGGCGGGGTGCCCCTGACCCGGTCAAACCCTGGTCGACTTTTGCTATGGCATGGCGAAGTCGGGGGAAGGGTTAGGTAACTTGCCGGGGGGGCAAGTTATGGCGTTAGCGGTGGCAAGGCACTTTGCTAAGGTATGGCTGGTGTGGGCCGGGTGCCGCTAATCGCTTAAGGTGTAGCATGTTGGCATATTGTGAAATTGTTAAAGGTTAATAAAGCTGCGACCAGTTGTATCCCATAAATGTGTGTGTGGTGTTTTTGGGGGGTTGGGAGAGTGGGGGTGAAGGGGGGATAGGGGAAACGGGCCCGCAGCACCAGGTCCGCCTCCTCTGCCCCTGAGAGCATTACATTTAAGGCTTCTGTTTTTTCAAGATAAACCTTGAAAACAGATACCCTGCGGAACCGATCCAATTTCTCTTGCAGGCCTGCCAGTGAGGGCTCCGGCTCAGCAATCACCAAGAAAACGTCATCTGCAAACAGCAAAATTTTATCCTGTTCCTCCCCCACCCTTATCCCTTCAATATCATTCCTTGCCCTAATTCTCTCAGCCAGAGGCTCCATGGAGAGCGCAAGTAGTAGTGAGGAAAGTGGACATCCTTGTTGCATGCTGTGCTCCAATCCAAAGAACTCGGAATATTTATTTATTTATTTTATTTATTTATTTAACAGTATTTCTATACCGCCTTATCTTACAATCAAGGCGGTATCACAGCAAAACAATCAAAGGAAGTGATAGTGTTTTTCATGCAGTGAGGGTTATATCGTGCTTTGTGTGTAAGATGTGTTGTGTGTTTGATTAGGTTGAGCTATGTACATTGTGCGCTATGATACATCGTGTGCTATAATACATTCTTCTATACATTGAGTGTTAATATCCCCGGTTCACCTTTACTGCTGCTTGTGGTCTTGCATACATAGTCCGCACCCATTGAATAAAATCTCTCCCACCCCGAATTTCTTCAGTGTTGCCCAGAGAAACTCCCACCCCACAGCTTTTTCCGGGTCTACCACTAAGGCCATAATGCGTAACCTTTCTTCCTGGGCTACCCAAAACAAATTCATAACCCTCTTCACATTGTCCTCTCTGCCATCCCCTTTTAAAACCAGTTCGATCCACATTAATTAGCACCTTTGCTAAAATTTTCCCATCTAAGTTTAACAACGAAATGGGTCGATATGAAGCACAGCCGGTCGCATCCTTAAGAACATAAGGAATGCCTTACTAGGTCAGACCAAGGTCCAGCTTGTGGCCTGGTTGGTCCTGTTTCCAACAGTAGCCAATCCAGGTCACAAGTATCCGGCAGGTTCCCAAAGAGGCACACAGGTTCAAGTGGATTTCCTGGATCCTCTTTAATAATGGTGTATGGACCTTTCCTCTAGGAACTTGTCCAAACCTTTTTTAAACCCAGCTACACTAACAGCTTTTACTACATCCTCCAGTAACGAATTCCAGAGTTGGATTATGCATTGAGTAAAAAAATATTTTCTCTTATTAGTCTTAAATGCGTTGCATTGTAGCTTCATTATGTGTCCCTAGTCTGTCTATTTTTTGATGGTGTAAACAACCAAGCTATGTTTACCTGTTCCACTCCATTCATTAATTTATAGACCTCTATCATATCCCTTCTCAGCTGTTTCTTTTCTAATTTGAAGAGCCCTAATCTTTTAAACCACTCCTCATAGGGGTATCCTTCCATGTCTTTTACCATTTTTGTTGCTCTTCTTTGTACCTTTTCTAATTCAGCTTTTTCCTTTTTAAGATATGGTAACTAGAATTGCACACAATATTCAAGGTGCGATCGCACCATGGAACGATACAGAGGCATTATAACATCCTGTGTTTTATTCTCCATACCTTTCCTTATGATTCCTAGCATTCTATTTGCTTTCTTGGCTGCTGCTGCACACTGGGTGGAAAGTTTCAACGTATTATCCAAGATGACACCTAAATCTTTTTCCTGGGTGGTGGTTTCTAAGGTGCTACCTTGCATCTTGTAACTATAGTTTGGGTTGATCTTTCTTGGTGCATAATTTTGCACATGTCCACATTAAATTTCATCTTTCATTTGGGCATCCAGTTTTTCAAGGTCCTCTTGCAATTTTTCACAATCCTCTTGCGTTTTAACAACTTTGAATAATTTTATGTCATCTGCAAATTGGATCACCTCACTTGTTGTTCCTATTTCCAGGTCATTTATGAATATGTTAAAAAGCAGCAGATCTCTGGGGTACTCCACTATTCATCTTTCTCCATTGAGAAAATTGGCCATTTAGCCCTACTTTCTGCTTTCTATCTTTTAACCAGTTCCTGATCCACAGTACTACACTGCCTCCAGTCCCATGACTTTCTAATTTCACCAAGAGTCTCTCATGAAGGACCTTGACAAAGACTTTCTGAAAATCCAGATACACTATATCAACCGACTCACCTTTATCTACCTGTTTATTCACACCTTCAAAAAAATATAACAGATTAGTAAGACAAGACTTTCCTTGGCTAAATCCATGTTGGCTTTCTCCCATTAAACCATGGCTGTCTACATGTTCAGTAATTTTATTTGTTATAATGGTTTCTACCATTTTGCCTGATACTGACATCAGGCTCACCAGTCTGTAGTTTCCCGGATCACCCCTAGAAACCTTTTTAAAAATTGGAGCTACATTAACCACTCTCCAGTCCTCAAGTGCTACAGGTGATTTTAATGATATTTCACAGATTATTAATAGTAGATATGCAGTCTCATATTTCAGTTCTTTAAAAAACCTTGGATGTATACCATCTGGTCCAGGTGATTTGCTTCTCTTCAGTTTATCAAACAGTTATAATACATCCTAGATTTCAGCAAAGCCTTTGATACTGTTCCTCACAGGAGACTTATCAATATACTGACCAGCCTGGGGATGGGTCCCAAGGTGGTGAACTGGATCAGAAGTTGGTTGACTGACAGACGACAGAAGGTGATGGTAAACGGAACTCACTTGGATGAAAGGAAGGTGATTAGTGGCGTGCCCCAGGCATCGGTCCTGGTGCCGGTACTGTTCAATGTATTTGTGAGTGATATTGCTGAAGGACTGAATGGAAAAGTCTGTCTTTTTGCAGATGACACGAAAATTTGCAACAGTGTGGATTCCCCTGAGGGAATGGATAACATTAGGAAAGATCTGCAAAAGCTGGAAGAATGGTCTAATACTTGGCAGTTAAGATTTAATGTAAAGAAGTACAGTGTCATGTTCTTGGGATGCAGAAAGCCAAGGGAATTGTATGAGATGGGGGCAATAGATTAGTGTGCATGGATCAGGAGAAGGATCTCGGAGTGATTATTTCTGAGAATCTCAAAGTGGCGAAACAGTGTGACAAGGTAGTGACCAAAGCCAGAAGGATGCTGGGTTGCATAGAGAGAGGAATTACCAGCAGAAAGGAGGAGGTACTAATGCCACTGTTCAAGTCACTGGAATATTGTGTTCAGTTTTGGAGACCATATCTCACAAAGGATATAAAAAGACTGGAAACGGTTCAGAGGAAGGTGACCAAAATGATTTGGAGCCTGCGCCAGAAGACGTATGAAGAGAGACTCCAAGACCTAAATATCATACTCTAGAGGAGAGAAGGGACAGGGGAGATATGATACAGACCTTTAAATACTTAAGGAGTATTAATGAACAAACCAACCTTTTCAAAGATGGTGAAGCTGTAATACTAGAGGGCATAATACGAAGCTGCAAGGGGGTAAACTGAAAGGTAACGTCAGGAAATACTTTTTTGCTGAAAGGGTGGTGGATGCTTGGAATGCCCTCTCAGTGGAAGTGGTGGGTGCAAATACAGTGACAGAATTTGTCTCTGGTATCTTAACAAGTTGAGGTGACCGGCACAGAGTGGTGGGCACACCCCTAAGCAAAGGCATGTGGAGGGGCAACCTGTACGGAGCGGCAGGCACACCTACTCTTGCCACTTTGCTGGGCAGACTAGATGGAGAATGCTGGTCTTTATCTGCTGTCATATACTAAGAATCCTCCTGGTTTATTGATATTTCTTTCAATTCTTCTGCTGCATCACTTTTATATACCATTTTGGGTATGGATAGCTTCCCTACATTTTCAGTAAAGACTGAAGCAAAGAATTAATTTAGTCTCTCCGCTATGGCCTTGTCCTCCCTTAGCGCACCTTTTACTCCTCTATCATCCAATGGTCCAACTGACTCTCTTACAGGTTTTTTGCTACGGATGTACTTGAAAAAGTTTTTATTATGTATTTTTGTTTTCATGACAAGCTTCTTTTCAAATTCTCTCTTTGCCTGCCTTTTCAATGCCTTGCATCTATCTTGTCAGTACTTAAGATGTTTACGGTGTTTATTTGGCTCCTTTTTTCCTGAAGGATGCTTTTTTGGCAACAACAGTCTCTCTGACCTTGCCTTTAAACCACACTGGCAATTTTTAGGCCGCCTTTCCACTTTTCCTAAAGCATGTAATACATCTGGTCTGGACTTCCAAGGTAGTACTTTTAAACAAATCCCATGCTTGATGTAAATCTTTAACCTTTGCAGCTGCTCCTTTTAGTTTTTTCTTAACTATTTTCCTCATTTTGAAAGTTAAAAGATGGTAATGTAGATTTCCTTGCTGTCTTTCTTCCCTTTATTAAATCAAATGCTATCATACTGTGATCACTGTTGCCAAGTGGGCCCAAAACCCTTATCTCTTGCACCTATATCCTGTGTTCCACTAAGGACTAGGTCCAAAATAACTTCCCCTCTTGACGATTCATGAACTAGCTGCTCCAAGAAGCAGTCATTTATTTTATCTAGAAACTTTATCTCTCTAGCATGCTCTGCTGTGACATTGACCTAGCCGATACCGGGGTAATTGAAATCACCCATTATTACTGTGTTGTAACTTTTATTAGCTTTCCTGATTTTCTTTTAGCATTTCATCATCCATCTGTTCATTCTGGCCCGGCGGTCTGTAGTACACCCTCACTGCCGTCACCTTCTGCTTTTTACACGGGATTTCTATTCATAGAGATTCTACAGTGTATTTTGTTTCCTGCAAAACTTTAATCTTATGTGACTCATTACCCTCTCTGATAACCCCTCCACCAATTTGATCTACTCTATCATTGCGATATAGCTTGTACCTAGGTATCCGTGTCCCATTGATTGTCCTCCTTCCACCAGGTCTCTGAGATTCCAATCATATCCAATTTTTCATTTAGTTCTATATATTCTAGCTCGCTCATCTTATTTTTTAGACTTCTAACATTTACATACAGGTATTTTAGAGGTTGTATTTTATTCATATTAATCTGGTTATCAGTTGATAGGTGTAATTTGGAATCTTTCAGCTCTGTATTGAAGGACCTCTGGGCTACTTTTTGCTTTGTTGGAATCTCTCAATCGGGATGCCCTAACTCCCCTTTTCTGCTAGTCTCCTTCAAGGATACATCCTTCCAAACCATGCACTCCTGGGTGACTGTCGGCTTCCCCCTCTGCTTTTGGGTCCTGCATGTGGAACAGGAAGCATTTCAGAGAATGCTACACCGACTTAGGGAGGACATTGATTCCCACTTGCCGCAACAATGGAGGCAGTGGCTGCCCTCCACACCACATTAAACACCTCTGCCAATATTTTAAGCTAATTGATCGCTAAACGTCTTGTACACTCTTGCAGTGAAACCATCCAAACCTGGGAATTTATCATTTACCAATCCATGTATAACCCCCTATATCTCCCCGAGCGTTATGGGCTGATCGAGGTTACTCCTGGCTTCCTCTAGTAAGAGCACCCCTTCTAGGTAGCGAGTCACTTTCTCAAAGCTTTCTGCTCCCTCTCGACTGTATAATCCTTGATAGAAATTCTGAAATTGCTCCCGAATTGCTGCATCACCAGCCACACAGCCCCCTTCCGCAGTCGTGCCACTGCCTTTAGGGCTTGTTGGGCTTTGAGACTCTCAGCCAGTAGATGCCCCAGCTTATCCCCATGCTCATAATACTTCTGATGCACACACTGTAGCTTGAAATCCAACTCTTCCAAATGGAGATTTCTCACCCTCATTTGCGCTTCATCTAGCGCTCTCAAAGTTTCTTTGTCCTATGCACACTCTCCAACTCCTTGACCTGTGCATCACCCTTCTCTAAGGCATGCAGATGTGATTTTTTTTCTTTCTAGACCCCCTTTCTAGAGTCTGCCCCAAAGATATATCTTAAAAGCATCCCACACCAGCTGCACTTCTCCCGTACGATTGATCTCAAAATACTCCAAAATGTCCTTTCCAATCGCCTCCACTATCACTTTATCGCTTAGTAGGCTATAAACCATTCTCCAAAAGCTCCCCTCCTCTGGCTCCCCATCCTTCTACCATCATCCATACTGGTCCATTATCTGACCAGGTTATAGGTTTCTGCTCTATACCCTGCATTGCTGTGTGGAAATTTCGATCCACCAGCAGTATGTCAATGTGGGAGTAGGTTTGATGAGCCCGAAAATAGAATGCGTACCTCCTACCCCAGGGGTAATGCTCCCTCCAGCACTCCAGTAGTTGCCATAGTCTCATGAACTCCTTCAAATGCTGCCTGCATTTCCTCGCCGCCTCCCCCCCCCCCGACCTATTGAGTTTTGGGCACAAACCAACATTAAAATCCCCCCTTATTATAATTTGCCCACCACAAATCCAGACAGTTCCAGCCCCAATCTGTCAAAAAAGGCCCCCTGCCCCTGCATACATGTTCACCATGGTCAAAGCCCTTCCCTGCTTGTTCCTCTTGATAGCCCCATATCGGCCTTCCACATCTATGGCCATGTCCCCTTCCTCAAATGCTAGGGAACTCCTAAGCAATATAGCCACCCCCCCAACTTGTCTCATCTCTTTTACATGCATAAAACCCCCACTGGTAATTTCTGTCCCACAATAAGGCCTGATCATGCGCCTGAAGGTGTGTTTCCTTGACACACAGAATGTCTCATTGGAGTCTATTAATTTCCTTAAATAGCAATTACCTTTTCCTGGGCAAATTGAGCCCTTTGGCATTAATTATCCCAATCTTCAATGATCCTATCATTATAACTACCCTGATGCTCCCAGTGCCCCTTTGTCACCCCACAGCCTGACCTTCCCCTTTTACATGTGTCTGTACAGCGCTGCATGCGCCTTATAGCGCAATACAAATAAGCAGTGGTAATAGTAGTAAGGCCAAATGCTCAGTCAGTTGAATCTAGGACATCTGCTTGTCTTTGCCCCTCTGATTGCTGGCAAAGTCATTTGCCCCGCCCCACTCTCTGCCATTTCATCTCTGTCCGCCGCTGGGTAGGGTGTGAATGGGGCAAGTCCTCCACCCCCATGATCCCAAAGTCCGTAAGGCACGCCAGCACCTTTGATCTAGCTTGGACCCAAACAGTTCTTCCATCCTTAGTTATAGCCAGCGCAAACAGAAACTGCCATCGATAGTGCAACCCCAACTTCCGCAGTTTCCACATAATGTTCATTAGGTCATGTCTCCTTCTCAGTGTTTTTGGTGACAGGTCTTCAAAGATTTTGATTTTGTGGGACTCCCATAACAATGAGCCCTTTCTCTGGGCCTTAGTAGGTGCTTGCTCCCTGGTGGCATAATTATGAAAGCACACAACTACATCATGGGGGAGATTTGTGCGTGATTGTCCAAGTGCTCTATGGGCCCAGTCCAGCTGAACGCTTGGACAATCCTCTTCTCCTTCCCAAAGCGCTTTAACTATCTTTTCCACCACTGCATAACAGTCTGAGTAAGCTGCTTCCTCCAGGATGCATCAGAATTGCAAATTATTGTAGTGACTGTGGTTTTCTCAGTCTTCTACTTTTTTCGTGAGCTCCCCATTCGCCTGCTCCTGCTCCTGCTCATGCAGATGTTTTTCCAAATCAATGATGCCCTCATTCTGCTTCTCGAGATGCGCCTCCACACTCTCCATCCTTCTACAAATTTCCAGTAAATTGCTCTGTTGCCAACGCTGCAATGCCTCTGTGTATCAAGACCATTTCAGTCTTCAGCTCCTGGAACCAGCTGTGAAACTCTGCTGGAGTTAATTGCTCTTCTCCCTCAGAGTCAGAGCCACTATCTCTGCAGCACGAGTTGGTGCCCTTGCGGTGCCGTGATGATTCTGCGGGCACCATCTTGCCTTTCTCCTTCCTTGAGACCAGCATGCACTCTTAGGCAAAGTCCTGTAGGTCCACTGACCTCTTTAGCCGTCATGCCCTCCTGCACGATCAGCCTAATAGCTGCTCACTGTCATTCGCTAATTCTGGAGGGAGAGGAGGGAGAAATGCTGCACATTCGCTCTGGGGGCTAGCAGAGCTCAAGCCCTACACTATCATTCGGCACGGTGTTGTCACTTCCTCTCCCCATTTTTTTTTCGGTTGTATATCCTGTGTATTCATATTGACTGGATTGTAAGCTCCAAAGAATAGTGACTGGAAGGCATGCACAGAGGTGGAGTTTGTGCAGTCATGATTTACATGATATTTTATAAAATATGCACCTATGCGCGTAAAGTACTCGCTGGCATGTATACCTGCTCGCGAGCTGGAATAATATCCATGCCTGCAGTGTAGGCACTATTTTGTTATGATTTGCACTAGTATTTTATAAAGTCATATAAATGCCTATGTGCCTTTATAAAATAGGTGCCTTCCTGCCCACTTAATCTATTCACCCTGTTATAAAAATACCTCCTATGTATCTCTGTACCTAGCTACATGGCATATACTATACAAAGCATGATAACAATAACACATCTTTAGGCATGTGTAAGACTTCTGTTTGGTAGTTCTTGAACCGCTTCCCAAAAAATATCAATGGGCACCAGAGAAGCAAGGGTTCAAATCCTGCTTCTGTCACTGACTTCTTATGAACCGGGGCAAGTCATTAAACCCTTCATTGTCTTAGCTTGCAATCTAGGTTTTGTACCTATCAGAAACAGGGAGTATAACTTGCTTTGAATGTAACAGTGTACATGAATATAACTTGCTTTGAGCTAGCACTGAAAAGGTGTGAGCTAAATCCAATAAATAAATAAATGAAGTTTAAGAGCCGTAAACTGAAACCTAGGGTAAAAGTCTCCTGTTTTTAAGCCTTCACTTGTAAAGCCAATTATTCCTTAATGACAGATGAATTAACTGCACATCAGGACTCAAGATTCCATATCATATACTCTTGCCTCGTAATCTGAGACAAATGTGTCGTAAAAAGACAGTTTTGTCTGTAAATCTTTATTTGACTTGAGATATCATCTGAACGTTTCGTAATAGATTGTTCCATGAATTTAGACTGTAATCCATAAGGAATCCACATTTATCATTTGTGGTTTAACCAGGGTACTGCTCTAGCTCGCTAGGTGTTAGCACAGAAGAGTGATCTTAACTTGCTGTATACCAGCACTCATAGTCGGTGGCTCTTCACTCCTCATTCCAGCTAGCTGCTTCATGGTGTTTTTCTGCATCTTTTCCCCAGAAAGCTCCAATGAGACTTTCACTATTACTGGTCAATACAAAACCTCTCAAGGACTGCATGTGGTACTAGTTCACCCTTCACTCTCCACCGCTCCACAGTATATCATCTGAAAGGCCTGCTGCAAGAGTGGAGCTAATAGTTTCAGCCCAAGAACTTATCTTCATTTCAGTATTCCCAAATGACACTGCATTTTTCCTACGAAAAAAAGTGTCTTTACGCGTATGCAGGGCTCTTTCATTAATGCATGAGGAACATGGGTCAATTTTAGCCGGCAATGACATTTTAGCCCCTTGAAAAAAACTCTGTCAAATGGTATTATCAGGGTCTCTGATTTATTTCATTAAAATAAATACAGCAATAACTACAAATAATGTGACTCTAAGGGGAATCTAAGAAGATGGAGGCAGTTAACTATTAGCTTGTGTAAGTTCTAGCTTCCTAGCTTTCTCAGGCAATTTCTTTTTCTGAAATACAGAAAAAGATGGCAGATAATGACCATATGTCCTCTGCAGTCTGCCCATCCATACCAAATATTAAACTCTACAATCCCTTCCTGTTCCTTACAGATTCAATGTGCTTGTCCCTTGATTGCATGAATTTAGATATTGTCCTCACCTCTGCTACCTCTGCTGGGAGGCTATTCCATGCTTAGATTACTCCTGAGTCTATCCTCTTTTACCATCATCCTACGCAGGGTTGGCCAATTGTGCGAGAATGTTGTTGGCACAGAGCCCTGCACTTCAGGGGGCCCCGCGCCAACAACACCCCGCACACACTGTTCGGCTCCTGGCAGAGCCGGCTTCAGAGGGAGCCAGGAAGGCCTGAGGCTCCGGTTCACCTCTGTACAGCTGCCGAAGTGAAGAGTGCCATTTTTCTTCACTTCGGCAGCTGTGTTCTAGTGTAGGCTGCTGGTGCGCGGGAGTTTAAAGGGCATTTCCTTTTTCCCAGCACTCCACGCGTGAGCGGCCTGTACTAGAACATAGCCGCTGAAGTGAAGAAAAACAGCACTCTTCACTTCGGCGGCTGTACAAAGGTGATCTGGGGCCTCTCCGGCTCCCTCTAAAGCCACTTGGACAGCTGCGGGACTCTTCGAGGGATTTGGTTAGGACTGGAAATAACTGATGGGGGAGCTAGGACTGGAAATGTGCTGATTGGGGGGGAGAATGGGACTAGAAGGCAGCGGATGCCATGTGGGGCTGGAACTAGAAGGGAGCTGATGTTGGGGGAGGACTAGGGGATGGGGCTGGGGGAGTGAGGATGGAGAGGGGAAAAGATATTTTGTATGGGAGGGAAGAAAAATCTACGATTGGCCGGGTATTGGTAGAGTAAGTGGGTTCGAGGATGGAAGGGTGAAATTTGAGTTGATGAAAAAGGAAGAATGAAAGAAATAGAGGAAAGAGGAAAGATGAATATGTTAAAGCAGATGTAGAGAGAGAATGGAAAAAAAACTAGAAGAGAGAAGAAAGGACAAATGGACAACAGACAATGGAGAGTTAGCAGAAGACACAAAGAAACCAGAAGAAAGTGACTGGAGCAATTGCATCTGAAAAAAAAAATGCCCAAACTACAGAAGGTAGAAAAATACTTTTTTATTTTGAATTTATTAACTGGCATATGTCAGCTCTGGGAAATGTACATTGTTAACGTCTTTGCGTTTTTTGTTTAGTACAAGAGGGAATTAATTTATAGTTTTATTTCTTCAGTGGTGTTGTACATTCCAAGTTTGGCTTTTAGGGTTCCCAGTTTAATTATTGTCTTCCTATTTCTAAATTGTGATCCCTTGTTCTTCCTTTGGTGACGGTCTGTATTCTGCATGTGTAACCGAGCTGAGATATTCTGTTTTTATAGTTTCTATTTGACAGTGCCACTTGTTCTCTTTCCCCAGTAGGAGATGTATTGGTATTCTCTGAAATGTATTGGTTTAATATTTGCAGTGTTGCGTTTTGATAGATAGGGTATGGTGCTTTGTGAGACCTGGTAGTGCGGGTTTGCTATGGTTTCTAAATGTCAATGAATTACTTGATAACCAAATACCAGAAATACTGTGTAAACCTATAATATGACTTATAATTTTTTGTCGGATCGCTCACCGATGAATGGAAATTTTACCACTCTCGAAGTGAGCCCTCCATTTTATTCAAGTAATATTTAAAATGGCCCATCACAGGTCATTGTATCAGGTGCACAGCACATCCAGCCGTTGCTCCTGCACTGCGAGAACCAAAGTCTATGTAAAGGACGTTTCCAAATGGTTTGTAAAAACCTTCAAACCTTCAAACATGGCTTAAAGCAATGAAAATGACTTTAAAGCCATCGATAGAGGCACTCCATTAGAAAGCTCCAATTAGGAATCATCCCATCAGCTGCATAGAGTGATGGAAACTGTCCAATCTACTATACCAGATCTTCTTAACCAGCGAAGGAGACGTATGATTCAAAACGCGTGATTCATAGCTATGGCGGCTTGAAACACTGATTGGTGTCGCGTTTTGAATCATACAAAAAATTATAAGTCATATTATAGGTTTACACAGTATTTCTGGTATTTGGTTATCAAGTAATTCATTGAGATTTAATTGAGTTGATTCCATAGGGTGTATTGTTAGTTTAGATGGTTTCTAAATGGGCAGTGTTTGTAGAACTTCCTAATGTGCCTGGCGGTTGGCACTGGAGTATAGTAATGTAGAAATCTGGTAGTCTTTCTTTATCCAGATACTCATTAAGAGGCATGTTTATTAAGTTAATGCACGTTAACATTATGCAAATATTTATGCAAATGAGGCTCCGCAATGCATCTCTGCACATGGCCCTGCACCCCCTTGGGCCGCTCCTGATTCTATGCCTTGTCATTCCAGAGCTTTCTTTTGAAAGAGGCTTGCCTTCTGTGCATTTATGCCACTGAGGTATTTAAATGTGTTTATCCTATCTCCCCTCTCCCACCTTTCTTCTAAAGTATACCTAAATTTGAGATCCTTAAGAAAGGCCTGGCAATCTACTTCTAATCACTTCTTGCCATGAAAACCCAGGTGATGAGTCACCGGGAGTTGGCATCAACTCAGTGGCACACAACAACAAAAACAAGTCTATCCCCATATGCTTTGTAATGAAGACCACTGACCATTTTAAAGTCACTGCCCTCTGCACCAACTACATTCTGTTTGTATCTTTCTGAATGTGAGGTATCCAGAATTGCCCACAGCTCTTCAAATGAGTTATCACCAGAGAACTATACAGATGTACTATCACCTCCTTCCTGATGGCCATTCCTCTCCATATTTAGCAAATAAAAATAATAAGTAAACCCCGGTTGAAGTGAAGGATAAACTTGAATGTCAAAAAATCAAACACACCTCCCCACAAAGAAGATAATGCTCTTTATCATAAACTTCATTCAACTGGCACATATAAAAGTTCATGTATATGCAAATTCTTGTTGATAGAAATGAAAAAATAGCGCTACTTAGCTGATGAAAATTATACTTTTTTGTCCAACTCCATTCATTGTGACAATCAATGTGCTGCCAAAATATGTCTTCAGCAGTCCAAAAAACGCCAACTTTCTCCCAATCTGCTTGTAGGTTTGGTAACTGTGCTTCAGGGGCTCGGTGTTTTTCTCAACTTTAGACATGCCACTCAACTGTCTTCTAAAGCAGTCAGACATGAAGACAGTGGGGTGGTGGCTAAAGTTGGGAAAAACGCTGAGCCCGTGAAGTAGAATTACAAAACCTGCAGGTAGCTCAGGAGAAAGTTGGTGTTTCTTTAACCGTTGAAGACATATTTTGGCAGCACATTGATTTTATCAACTAAATAGCACTATTTTTTCATTCTTATCAACAAGAATTTGTATATACATGAACTTTTATATGTGCCAGTTGGATGAAGTTTATGATGAAGAGTTATGATGGTTATAATTAAGGATGAACCCAAACAAGTTTTTCTTGTGATCTCACGGTTTTATTGTACAGCAAAGAAAAAGAAGATAAAAGTATTGCATAAGATAGATAGCATTAACCCTTTCCAGGCCGAGCCCAAAACTCTCAGGATCCAAACTTCTGACTAAATATTCCTATCAAATGGTATATAATACATGACCATAGCAGAAGGAAAATCACTATTAGAACATATTGAATAAGACGGGTACAATTTTCCTGAAATATGCAAAAACTAACCCAGCTGCAGAATGTGGATTAAAATTTTAAAGTAGGCCTTCAAAGGGTTAATAGAAAGCAAACAATAATGAAAGATTTAAACAATAGTTGAGTGAAATAGATCCAATGATTGATAAGGGGAGTAACGCTGAAATACTGCAAGCAAAAAAAAGAGCAGTCTTCTTTAAGCAGTTATCCTCTGGCTCCATTCTGATGGTTCTTTCACTGTTTTATAATAATTTTTGAACAATTGTATATTATCCTATTTGAGGGGCAGGTGTGTTTGATTTTTGACATCCTCTCCATATGCACCCAAGCATTCTTCTGGCTTTCACTGTTGTCTTTTCTACCTGTGTGATCACGTTATGATCATCAGAAACAGTCATCACCAGGTCCTGCTCTTCTTTCATCCACAGAAGTACTTCACCCCCTATGCTGTACTACTTCCTTGGGTTTTTGCAGCCCAATTGCATCACCATGGATTTTTTAGTATTAACTCTTAACTGCCAAATTTTAGCCCATTCTTCAAACTTTGCTAGATCCCTCCTTATATTATCATCTGCAAAGAGGCAAAACGTATCTGACAGCCTTTCTAAAATATCCCTTACAAATATGTAAAAAGAACCAGAACAAGGACCGATCCCCCTGGCATACACTGGTAACGTACTTATCCTTAGAGTGAACTCTATTTATCACTACCCTGGATGTGGGTATTGTTGCACTTTCGTGCACCTTTGACAGGGTATGATTATCCACGTGCAAATCATCCCCTTCCTAAAATGGCCATTTACATATGGGTGTGTTTTAACCTTTATATGACAACTATCCAGAGGGTCACCATGAGTTGACACAGACTTGACGGCACTTAACAACAATGACTGATTATACAGTAAATGTACAGGCTAATAACAAGGCTATGAACAGGGCTAATAACACTAATAAGAGAAAATATTTTTCACTCAACACGTAATCAAACTCTGGACTTTGTTACCGGAGGATGTAGTAAAATCTGTTAATGTAGCTTGGTTTAAAAAAGATTTGGACAAGTTCCCGGAGGAGAGGTCCAGAAACCATTATTAAAGAGGACCCGGGAAATCCACTGCTTACCCCGGGACAAGCATTGTGGCACCTATGTATCTTTTTGGGAACCTGCCAGGTACTTGTGACCTGGATTGGTCACTGTTGGAAATGGGATACTAGGCTTGATGGACATTAGTCTGACCCAGTATGGCATTTCTCATTATGCTTCTGAAATAACCCCCTTTTACGTATATATTTTGGGTGGTTTGAGGAAAAACAGATGAACTGAAAAAAGGTCAATCAACTCTCTATACTCCTTTATCTACATGAGATTTGTAAATATTTTCTATCTTTCATTTTGTTATGCTTGCTCTATTTTTATGCTTTTTAATTGTTTCCTGTGGATATGAAATACAAAACAATTATTTATATTTCTTTTCCAGTGGCTGCATTCAGTGGTAGTTCTAATTTTATTTATCAATATAGGGCTAGACTTTTCCAAATTATTAAAAAAAAATGAAAAAGCAAGAAGGTTCGGAGGTCTTGCATATCTTGTGAAAAATGTGTAAGCCCCTGATATTCAAGCTTTAGGCCAGCACTGTGTGGAACCACACTTCATTTATCACATTGCCTCTATTAGGAGCCCTTTTACTAAAGTGTGCTAAGCAGTTAGCTTGGGTTTTGGTGGGCAGTAACCACATGACGGCGCCCACCATGATTGTTAGTGTGGGTGCATAAGAGTTATTGCACGGTGATTCACGTGTTAACTGCCACTCCTGCATTGGGGTGGAGAAAGGGTGAGTTAGAGATGGAGAGTGGACATGGAGAGGCTTCGGGCTAACCGCAGGGAGCGGGTATATCTATCCCTCTGAGTTTACTGTGCTTCAACGTAGCAAGCCGACCATGGGAGCAGCTTATACCACTCACTGAGATGGCAGTTGAATCCACGTTATTTGTGCTGGACACAGGTAGCTTGGGCTACAGATGCCCATGCTAGCTGTGACACCACAGGAATGCCCCCATCCTGATCAGCTGTTGCCCTGATGCATACTACAATGGTAGAATAGGATTTTTGGCACAGGACCCGTGCTACTTTTAACACCACGCTGAAACCATGCACTAACATCATGTTAACCCCATGCTGCCTTTAAGTAGACATGCCCCTTAGTGCACAGGGCAGACAGATACCGCATGGGCCTGCATTACATACCTCGGCAGATACCGAAGCATGAAATTTGGGCCCCAGCCAATAACAAAAAGCTGCTGCCGCAGTGGCACTACCCTTTCCTACTCCCCTGCACAGAGTTCCTCCCGTGATCTGATTCTCCCCACATATAAATTCCCCTAATTCATTTCCCTCTCTTCATTACCCCCTGCGTGGACAGAAAACCCTTCCAAATACTGTAGATTCTTTGAAGGCCTTTCTGACTGAGAAGCCTCCCCACTGGCAAGATCCCCTCATGATAAACCCCCAGGAACTGATGTCCCCAAACAGGAGGCTCTCCCAGAAACGTAACCCTAACCTCCTGACACCCCCCCCCCCCGAGACCTACCTGGGAGCTCCATGGTGGTGTCCGTGAATAGGGCAGGTGCAGTCCCCTTCTGCTCCTGCTAGGTTGCTGTGGGGTTCCAAAAATGCAGCGATAGTCCTTATTCTTGCCGTACTTCTGCTGGGCTTGGGACTGGGTCTTCTGTTTGTGATGCCGGTTCCTGGGGGGGGAGGGTTATCATGGGGGGGGGGTTGACTATCCATGTAGGATACTTGGGAGGGGTGTTGACTGTCTGTGCATGGAGTGCTGAAGAGGGTGGAACAGATTAGGGGGAGTTACATGTGGGGGGAGATTGGATAGAGGGTCTTGGGGAGGAATTGAATTGGGGGAGGGGCTAAGCGCAGCTGTGTTATTGGTAGTTGTGACAGCTAGTGCACGGTAACATTCCGCATGCTAGCTGTCACCCGCTGCCACACCCATTGTCTGCCCCAAACACATCCTGATCCTACCCTAACCTGCATTAAGAACTTAGCGTGGTTTTCTTTTTTTTTTTTTTTACCATGATAGAGGTCTATAAATTAATGAATGGATTGGCACGGATAAACATGGATCAGTTGTTTACGCCATAAAAAGTAGAAAGACTAGGGAACATGCAATGAAGCTACAATGTAACCCATGTAAGACTAATAAGAAAAAGTATTTTTTCACTCAATGTGTAATCAAACTCTGGAATTCGTTACCAGAGAATGTTGTAAAAGCTGTTAATGTAGCTCCTCGAAAATAGGTCCATAAACCATTATTAAAGAGGACTCAGGATACTTTTGCTTACCTCAGGACAAGCATTGTGGAACCTGTGTACCTTTTTGTGAACCTGCCAAGTACTTGTGACCTGGATTAGCCACTGTTGGCAACAGGATATTGGGTTTGATGGACGTTGGTCTGACCGAGTATGGCATTTCTTATGTTCTTATGTACCATGATTATATAGTTAGCACGTACTAACTGTTAATGTGGGCCTGTGCTACCACACAGTAAAACCTGTGCTAAGTGCTTAATGCATTTTGGTAAACATGCCCCTAAGTAAATGAAATGAGTATGATTGAGAAACACTTTTATATTTATAATCATGTGACAGATTGGGCTACAGAGGTGTGGGAGGATTCCAGAAACAATGTGTACTCTGTAGATAAAAGTATATCTATTAGGGTACACTCAGGTGGTATAAAGGCAAGTGGCATAAAAAGTAACAGTGGCCCTTTAAAGACAGCTTTTGCATGGGAAAATTTAGTTACTTGATAAAATGTGAGGAAAGGTGTTAGAACATTTTGGATGGTGGTATATGTCACACACATAAAAGCATATTTACTACAAGTAACTTCCTTACTTTTCCCCAGTTTCAGAATTGTCAAAATTGCCAAAATCAGAAATAATGGGAATGGTGTGGCTGGGAAAGTGCTGGGCCGTTGGCGCCAGAGTAAGCATACGTAGAATGAAAAAGACATACTGTATGTTAATGGAGCATCTTCCTTTCTACCCCAAATACCTTTTATCAGGCCAATTTAATATCTTATTTTTGTACAGAATATCTGGTGCATACCTCCTTTTATGTTGTTTGACAGCATCTGCATATTTTTAGCTATTGGGCCACTAGAAGCCAAAACGATTTGCGGCGAATCGACTCTTTAGCTTTGAGTATCATTTTCCCAAATGTTTTTCCAGATGCCAGATATAATTACATATCTTAACTCTTTTACACAGATAAACTTAATATTTTTCTAATTAAAATCAACGATGTTTACTAAAGGGTTGTGAAGACAACGTGTAAGGAAAATATTTAAAAGGTAATTTAAAGAAGAATCATTTTCAGAGCTGTAATGAGCACCCTATGCTAGCAAGAATATTGGCATTGTCTTGTTTCCACCCTGATCCCCATCCTTTAGCCCTCTATTCACTCCATGCTCATCCTCCAGTCTTCTTTCTCTCTCCCCCTCCTTCCCCCAAACCCTGGGCCTAGATGGTAGGAACAGAGCTGCACCCTTCACGGCTGAAAGCTGCATTTAAGTAATTTTCCTCCCCAAGGGATTTTCTGCCCTGGTTGGCTGCCCCTTTTGCCCACTCCTAGTTATAGATCTGACCTTTTTGTTGTGTTAGAATGAGAAATTATTAAAAGGAAAGTGTGATGCAACAATGTAAGGAAGAAATTGAGAAGTGAAAGTGTTTGAGAAATATAAAGCTGGAAAGTGAGATCAAAGCTGTGAAATACCATAAATCAGTGATAATATAGTGTATATCGTGGCAAGATGACATCAAAATATAAAAGATACCTTGACATTCTGGGAAATGAGTTGCAATGCAGTTTGAGGGTAATTCCTATAACTGCTGCATGGGTGAAATATACATACATGTTTTTCACTCCATGGACATGTCAGATTTTTGAAGTAAAATAATATTTGTGCTTTGACTGAAAATCATCTCAGGAAAAGTGCTTGCCCATGTTTACACCTACTAACTTGTGCAGATACTATGAGTTAAAATATGCTATAGAAATATTTTTTTAATATATCTTAATCATTAATGTATTTCAATTCATTTATTTTGTGTGCTCTCCCCCCCCCCTTTCTTTTAATAGAAAGGATCATCTGAATGGGAGTATGCACTTTAAAACAAAATACATGGTGCTTTTTCACCCTAAGTTCTTTGGTCCAACACCAATCTATGTAAAGTATTTTAATATCCTGTTAGTGTAAAATGATTGTGCAAAAATGTCATCCATTTCTCGGAATGGTGAGAAAGCATGGTCTCTTAAAAAAGAAAAAAAAGTACATCTTCCCATTCAGATGGTCTTTTTTATTAAAAAAAGAAGGGAGAACGTACAGGAAAAGTGAATTGAAATACATGAATGATTAACATGAGTTAAAATAGGTACATACTTTTGAAAATTCAAAAATATATATGTATTCACAAACTCAGCCCAACTGCTAGCCCCATGAATATCTCCCCGCACAGAAAGTAAAAGTATGCACAAAGTTGTGCTATACATGTACTTCTATCTACGTATTCAGCAGACAATATTATGAAAACCCATGTTCCTAGATAAATGCTCAGTTTTTTACCTTCTCTTCAAACTTCTTTGATCGGGAAAGCTTTTTGCATCAAGCTTTTCACCTGTAGGATGTATGTCCTGTAATTAGACTTCTGTGAACTTAGTTTAACACTTTTGCAACTAGCAGGGAAGCAATTAAGGCAGAAAAGAAAAAAAGCTCTCTCCATAAGAAAGTGTTTGGCAGAAGAAATAATATAATAGAAGTTTCCAAAAAGACTTTACAAAGCATGAGTGTGATTAAACAGAGCTCATAAATAGGGCGCAGAGGAATTATAGCCAACAGTAATCTGTTGACAGTTATGTGTTTATGATTTTTCGTTCTCCAACTACTCATGGTTTAAGTGTTTCTACAGTAATAACTAAATAGTGTTATGCTGAAGTGTCATGCAAGAAAATTAAAAAACAGTGTAGTTGATTAAGTAAAACACAGTATGAATACACATGAATTAATATAATGTTTATGTAGTGCATTGTTGTTAACAATGTTTATGTGGAGCCACAAATCACTGAATAGCAATTTACTGCAAAATTGGAAAAAACATTTACATTACTTAAGAAAGTAAGGAAATATGAACAATTAGTTGTTACACATAGGTTAGCAGATATTACTTTATACTTAAGTGTGGAATAAACAGGGTAGCCAGTACAGGATAAAATGCCTTTGTAATCAAATGTTTTAGACACCTTCATGTATTACCGTGTCAGATTGTGAACTTGGATTTAAAGCAACTTTTTTGAACTTTACAAATCTCCAAAATATGTCTTTTTATTCATTCTGTCAGTTTCTAATAACACCATTAGTATTTCTAAGTACTGAAGAACAAAACAAACTGTATGTATGCACACACACATACACCTTTTGATTCTTTGTTTTGTTTTATTAACTTCTTAGAAAAAGTAAAGATATTAATAGATGAGATCCTTGATAGACTTATACTCTAGTTAAGAAAGGCCAAAACCAAAAAATGTTATCGGTTCTTTAAAAGTATATCCCTATGGCATCATCATGTAAGCATACATATGGGACAGTAAAAATGGAAGACGACACATTAAATGACATTATTATAAAATGCAATACTCTTGGAATGATCCTTTATTAAATTAGGCTCTATGATCTGAGATGAATTTCCCCGATCCCTAATCCATCACAGGAGAAATATTAAAAGATAGGTCTCAACTGGTATTAGAATTGCACTCGGTCTCGACTTTCATTATTTTGAATTAGGGAGCTACTGGGGGAAAGCCTCTTAATGAGAATTACAGTGATTCACTGGCCTTCTTTTGGGTTTTGACAAGTAAAATATTAACTCTTCAGTCACAGCTGTCTGAATTAAAATACTTGGCAGCCACAGATGCACAAATTAAATTGGCCTTTATGTTTCCATATTGCTGACCTCCTTAGAGGCAAAAACATCAGACCCAACAATAACAAAAAAAGTCACGGTGTGTCGTTTCTGGAATGAAAATGTATTTATTGAAGTTCTTATATGTGTTGAGGTGCCACACCATACCTAGCTCTGCTGTTTTATAACATCTCAGAAAAATAGTTTTTATTTCCGTTTAGACTTAAGCAAAACGACATTTTCAAACTGACTGCGAAAGGTCATTAATCAGTTAGCAAACTAACAATGAAGTTATTTCAATGATTATTTACCTGTTAGAGCCACCATTAATCAGATCTACGGCTTGTGTGTTCGTGTAAACATTCTGAAAGAAACTCTTATTAAAATATTTGAAAACTTTGATTCCCCTGATTTCCAGACATCTTCCTTCTCATCATTTGGTGAGTAACTTAATCTATTCTGTTCCTACCTCAGTCTCCCACGGTTTTCATTTTAATACTTCTGTCTCTCCTCCTTTGCCCCTGAACATTCATGTTGCTCTCTGAAATTAGAAATCTCTAAAATCTAAGTGTACTCTAATTTGGACCTTATTTCTGATCACAACATAGATATTCTCTGTCTTACAGAAACATGATTACACGAAGGGGAGAAGCCATACCTCTCTCGCTGACTGCCTCTGGGATATTTCACAGTTTTGGCCCCCTGCCTCTCACATCAGGGTGGCAGTTATTCATAGGAATGATGAGGGGGGGGGGGGATATTTAAAGGTTTTCTGCATGCCCTGATGTTTTGCAGTTAGTATCAAGGTATTCCAGGGCAGAGCAGAGGTGACACCCATTGTAAACCAGGCAGCGCTAGGTACGTACGACCTAGATTGGCCACTGTTGGAAACAGGACACTGGGCTTGATGGACCTTGGTCTGACCCAGTATGGCATATCTTATGTTCTTAGGTGCGGCAAAAGCTGGCCTATCTTTACTCACAGGTTGCTAACTGGGCAGCGGCTCAATATTGCCTCTGCTCAGTTAGCTTCTACCCTATATGGCGCCCCGAATCTTCAATGCTGATGGCCAGATATGACCCCAGCATTGAATATCCGGGGTTAGTATTCAGTGACGACAGCTATGCACTATAGAAGCGCTAGCTGCTGCCGCTGAATATCCCCCAATATTCCTATAACAGATCTGGCAATGGATCACCTGCATTACTCAGAGCTTCTTCTGATAAAACTCAGTATAACCCCCTTCTTTTCATCTACGTTTGCTGTATTGTCCCTCTCCCCTTACAACTCCTGTCTAGGGACTTGCTCCAGCCATCTTTAAGGGAGCTTCTTCTTTCCTATCCATATCCCCTGCTATTGGGAGACTTCAACAGCTACTATGATTCACTCTCTAGATCCCAAGATAAGAGCTTTTGTACTTTCCTTCTGGATCATAGCCTTCTTCAGCATGTCACTTTTCCTATCCGTGTTGCAGTACACACTCTTGATCTTTTAATCACTGCATGCAGCTCCTTTCATTACACTCTTATCTTGTCTCCAAACCTATACTCTGGTCAGATCAATCTATCTAATGCATTTGATCTTCTTGCCCTGGAGAAAATTGTTTTTTCTCAACTTGATAAAGCTTCCTACTGCCCAAAACCTGTTTCCTCTATAGTCTCTCAGTTGTCTTCAGCTCATACTGCTTCTAGCTGCTAGAAAGGGCCATCTTCTAATATACTTGCTATTGATTTTCATTCCAAAATTCCTGATTTAAGATCATGCCTACCACACCACCACCTTTCTCTCCTTCTTCAGCTTCCACAGCTTCATTTGCTGTTCCTATCCATCTTTGGTTTGCTTTCACCCCTCTTGGAGATGTTTCTCTAGGCAAACTTATTAATTCCACCAGTAAAACTACATCTCGCTTGGATTCTAGTCCATCATCATGGCTAGCAGAACAATCGCTTGGCTTGATTCTTACCACCTACAGTATGATTAATCATAGTCTATGCACTGGCTTCATCCCAGATTCTTGGAAAAAACCCTTCTTAAAAAGTCCAACCTAAATCCTCTGGCTCCAGCCATTCAAAGGCCAGTCTCTAATCTTTAATTCATTTCAAAACTTACCAAGCATTGGGTTTTTACCCAACTGTTTGACCATGTTAAGCATACCCATTTACTTCATCCAAGCAAATCAGACTTTCATCCCTTCCATTGTACCAAGACCAGCATTACAGCTTTCCTTAGTGATATCCACAATGCTCTGGATAAAGGGAAAATCGTACTAGTAATTTCTCTTAATCTTTCCTGTGTTCTTGATCTGGTAAATCACGACATTCTTCTCTTTCATCTTTTTCAAAGTGATTTTTGTGATAATATACTTTCCTGGTTCCAGCCTTTTTTGTCAGATTGCATGTTTCAGGTTACCACAGGCTCTTCTTTTTCCTCTGTCTTTCCCTTGTTTTGTGGCGATCCACAAGGCTGTTTCTAATCCCTCTGTTATTCAGTATTTTCATGAGTTCTCTGCTCACTCTCATTCAAGATACAGAAATCGCTCCCTACCTTTATGCAGATGATATTTTCCTTGTTACTTTTAGTAACCTCATCTGCCTTTATCAATTCTTGCCTTACTGAGATTGCCCAATGGCTGCATAACAACTGTCTACAACTTAACTCTCAGAAGACCACTTCAGCACGGCATACTGGATTTTCCTCTTCCCCTACTGTTACTTCTGTTTTAAATTTTTCTCCTATTACTCTTGGCACTTCCTTCAAACACTCAGGTGTTATTCTTTATACCGAGTTTTCCTTTTCCCAACAAATCGATGCTGTGGTCAAGTCATCCTTTTACCACCCTGCGCCATTTCTGGGCAATCTGTCCATATCTCCACTTCCCCACACAAGCTACAATCATCCTGAGTCTTGCAATATCGTAGTTGAACTGCTTAATACTATTTATTCCAGTTTACCTGATTATAGAGTTAAAACATTTTCAGTCAATCCAAAACACTGCTGTCTGTACTTTATCTAATGCCCGGAAGTATGACCACGTCACACCACTTTTGATTCATTACAATTGGCTTCCTATATCAGCTTGCATTCGGTTCAAGATTCCCACTCTTACATTTAAGGCTCCCGATTATCTCTCTTCTCTCATCACCTTATATACATTATCCCATTTATTTTGTTCATACCATGGCAATCTGCTACACATTTCCCCCCCCCCCCCCCCATCTAAAGCAAGACATAAATTCATGACACTCAGTGTTATTTTTTGCTGCTCCCGCTCTCTGGAACAGTTGACCTTCTCATCTCCATCTTGCACAAACTTGCACATTTTTAAAATCTGAGCTTAAAACCTTCCTCTGAACATGCATTTAGAGTTACCACTTGATCCTAACTAGCAGGCGCCCGGTCATACCTTACTTGGAAGTCTCTTTCTCCTGTACCTTATTATCATTAATTAGAGTTCCCTCTTTACTTTTAAATTTTTTTTTTTGCTTCTTTCACTCTTTAATTTGTCATTATTAACCTTCAAATTATTATTATTAGTAGTATTTAGCTCACGCCTTTCCAGGAGAAGATCAAGGCAAGTTATATTCAGGTACAGTGTGCTAATTGTTATTTGAGAACTGCCTTGTGTGCCTAAAAAGGGGATATACCAAAGTTTAATAAATTGAACCAAACTAACAATTTCAGTAACAAAACTGTGATATGAATCCCAAACTTAACTGTCCAAACTTAACTCAGACAAACATAGTGTAGGTGTAGCCTAATGGTTAAAGCAGCAGGCTAAGAACCAACAAAGCCAGGTTCAAAGCCCACTGCTGCTCTTTGTGATCTTGGTCAAGTCACTTAGCCTTCTGTTATCTTACCTGCAAACTTAGGTTATGAGCTCCCTGGGAATAGGAAAATACCTACTCTGCTTGAATGTAACTTTCCTAGAACGTCTGAGAAAGAGGTGAGCTAAATTAAATTCTCCTTTAACACACGTAAATGTATCTTTCTGTGTACCTATAAATAGTTATATATATACAGACATACATATATTTATATATAATAATAGGCTTTGACACCATAGAACTAGTGCTGGGAGAGGAGGAGGAAGAAGAAGAGTAGGAGAATGGGGAGTGTTTATCCTCCTCATCTAAAGCCAGTAGTAATGATGATCCCACAGGTTAGCCTAGGGATGGCATTGCCCGTAGTCTTGAGGTAGGGAGCAAGATGCAGCATTTCCAGCCCAGGCTGGCAGAAGCAGTGATAGAAATGGTGGCATAGATAGTTGCAGAGTGCACTGACAGTACTCACGGGGATGATGGGCAGGAGATCCTAATAGTCAATGGGTTTGGAGCAGTGTTGAACTGTAATGGAGATTTCAGGTACCTGTCTTCCGGATCTGTGAGCTTCTCAGTCAGTGGGCACATAGTTTATAGTTTTATTTGACTTGATATACGGCCTTTATAGTCAAAAGCAAAGCGGTTTACAAAACAAACTTATGTGGGTCTTATGAAAAAATGAACTTGCTGTCTGTGTCAAATTCTAGTTGACACACTTCCCAGTTCTTGGCATCACCCAAGTGCCACCCAGGTTGAGGACTACTCGATCAAGGAGGATGCAACATCAAAACACACTGTCAACAACAACAATCAAGATTAGCTCATTCCAAATACTCCAAAGAGCATTTGAATGCTACAGTCCTTCCCTCTGGAACTCTCTTCCACACTAATTAGGAACAACTTCGGACCCCACCGACTTCCGAAAACAACTAAAAACATACCTGGTCACAGCCTTAATACACAAAACCACCTGCCAAACACCCCGCCCACATTATCATATGATACACTAAATGAAGGCCTACAAATATATTGTAAATAGTTGCTATTATAAATAGTTGTTATTGAAGGGTTACATAATTAAATTGTGATATACACAATTGTATAGTTAGCTGTTCTATGTAAGACTGCTGTTGTGTTTAGCCATTCTATGTAAAATTGTTGCGTTCAATGTAAACCGCCTTGATAAAACTAAAAGGCGGTATATAAGAAATGCTAAATAAATACTAAGATAATAATATGCATGAATTGGCTACAAGTTGAAACCCTACGTTAGTGGTAAATTGTCAAAACAGTGGCTATGACACTAGTCCAACAGTAGTTTCTCTGGATTGCTATAAAAAGCTTGGGTATCAAAACTACTTGTAGGTAGTGAAACAGAAATATAGAACATGATGACAAATAAAGACCATTTAAGCTATCTAGTCTGCCATCCACTTTGCCTGCTTAGCTTTACAATCCCTTCCTCTTCTTCAGAGATGCTCTGTGCTTGCCCTGTGCTTTTTTGAGCTCTTACTGTCCTCGTTTCCAACATCTCCATTGGGAGGCTGCCCTATGCATCTACCACCCTTTCTGTAAATAAATATTTCCTTAAATTACTCCTAAGGCTACCCTCTTTCACTTTGTTACCCTGACTCCTCATTCTAGAGTCGTCTTTCCATTGAGATTTCATCTGATGAAGTAGTCTATTGAAGTGGTCAGCATAATGCTGGAATGCCCCCAAACAGCTGACAGTGGTGGCTGTCTCCTTCCACAATTTATCATTTAGTGGCATGGACTTCTTGCTGGATCTTTCTATTATGGATGGTGAGCAGGTGTTCCAAGACTATATCAAAAGATTATTCTCTTGTGCACTGAAAAGCATGAGTAGTGGAGTGCTTGCTCTGTCTACTTGCCTGTGATATCACTTTCACATCCTGCAGGTTAGATGAGGAGGAAGTTTCCTTCCCTTTGATCAGTGGTCTCCAAACTGAGTTGCAGAAAATCCCCTAGCCAGCCCGGCATTCAGGAAATGCACAATGAATATGCAGGAGACAGATTTGTTTCCACTGATTCTGTTGTGTGCAGATCTATCTCCTATATAGTCAATGTGGATATCCTGCAAACCAAACTTGCTAAGGGGTCTTCTAAAAATAAATGGGGGTCCATTGCTTTAGAATATCTCTAGCTTTTCCTCTCCCATCTTCTTGCCCTCCTCGTCTACTTCCATTAGCTCTCTGCAATCTTCTTTCACCACATGTAAATAAATCCCAAGGGAGCAGTAGAATAGAGGGATCTGGGAGTGTATCAATGTTACGGTGGTGAAACAGATAGATAAAATGATAGCAAAAGCCAGAAGGAAGCTTGGACACACATGGAGAGGAATGGTCAGTAAGGGAAAGAAAGTGATAGTACCTCAGTATATGTGTCTGTTGAGACCACATTTAAAGTAGTGAGTGCAATTCTGGAGCCTTCATCCTTAAAAGGGTATAAGCAACATAAGAGTTGGTTCAGAGAGCAGCTGCTAAAATGGTGAACACTCTTCATCACAAAGCATATGGAGAAAGACTTAAAATCATGCACACACTGAAGAAAAGGCAGGAAAGGGTTAGAGATATTTAAATACCTTCTCAAACTGCGGGAATCTGTCTCTGTGAAGAGCCATCAATTTTTCCATCAAGAACACAGATTGCATCCTGCTTTGCCAGGATTCCACCGTAGGTATCTGAACAGATTTCCACTGTAAAGCAATCTCACAACCTGCTGCAAGTACACACATTCGAACCAGCTTCCCTTTATCCCCCTGCCAACCCCGCCTCCCATACCCAACAATATCCCCTCCAGACCCAATCCACTTCCATCCCTACTAACTGTTGCACCTCTCTGCGCACTTCCTCCCAATACTTCGACAGGCAGGGGACACTCCCACCACATGTGGCAATAATCACTCACTCCCCCGCCTCCCCTCCAGCAAATATCTGGATATCCCTTGATCAGCTTCTGTAACCTGATCGGGGTCAGGTACCAACTGTACATCTTGTACCGTTCTCCACATGGTGAGCCACGACCTGTCTTTTACCCAAGCCCTTAAAGATGCTCCCCCAAATCAGGTCCTCAGGTTCCTTACCTAAATCTTGTTCCCAAAGCACCTGGAATTTTGCCTTGTTCCCTCCTTCCCCACAAGCAGTTTATAGATTTTGGAAATGCCTCACTTTTAAGCCATCGGATGCCAACAAATGCATTTAAGATCTTTCAAGCCTTGCTCCATAACTTGCCCCTTATCTTTGGAATTTAACCAATGCCTCACCTGCAAGTAGCTGTAGAAATCGCAGGGGCCTATACCAAACGTTTCCTGCAGGTCAGCAAAGGAGACAAGCTCCTTATCTGGGCAGAACTGCAGCAGAGTACAAAAACCCCTCTGTTCCCACCGCTGAAACAAAGGATCCACCAACTCCAGTTGAAAAGCAGAATTATAACAAATAGGCTGTAGTAATGACCTCCTTCCCTGGAGATGCCAACAGCATATTATTCTCTGCCAAAGCTGGACCACTTGCCCTACAAAGGGATTAGCTAACCTACTTGTCCGACCTCCCATTCTTAGCAAGTACTTCAATGGGTGGTTATTGTATTTTAGTATGTTGGACCCCTATGACTTTATACAAATCTGTCTCTCTTCCTTTCATTCACAGCTTAAGGCTTTATCTCTTTCATATTCCTTCTGCTCTAATGACACATTTTCTATGTGCAAGCACAAAATAACATGAACAATTATCCTTTTGTGCTTTCAATTAATTTTGATATTAGCAACTAGATTTTTCAGTCACTCCTCACTTTATCCATAATGGGGGTGCATAAAGGTATTTCAGCCTTTAAAGACTTCTTTTACATGCGGAAAAGGGCCCTTTATAAAAAAAACCCCAGCAATACACACATGTTTAAGTATGAAGAAGCTGGTGCAGACTTATCCGCATGGTGTATGTAGGCATTCCCTGGGGCATAGTTTGTTTTATTTATTTATTCAGTCAGTCAGTATTATACACATTTCTGAGGGTCAATGCAGTTACAGGGAACATAACTGAACATTACATGAAACAGGATTTCCTAGAACAGTTAACAGTTTAAGGTATAACATAGAACATCGAACACAGAGAAGGATTTCCTAGAAAAATTAACAGTTTAAAGTATAACATAGAACATTGAACAGTATTTATAACATAGAACAGTAACTATACACAGGTAGAGGGTTGCCTACATTGTGCATTTGTACAAGTAGTAGTTATGTTCAGGCGTGGGTTTTGTATGGAATGCAGGTGGAGTTACAATTTGCGCACATTCTTCATAAAATACATGTGACTTGAGGGGAATGCTGATGCTGATGCTGGAAGGTGGGTTGAGCACCTGGGAGATCTGGACAGTGCGATTTGCACCAGCTGTGTGCTTCCCTTTCTGCCTGATCTGTTTGGACAGCTTCAGTTGTTTGGACTATTGCCACTGACAATGGACTGCAAAAGGGTTCCTTAGGCCCTGCCCACTTGACGGGGGCTGTCAATTGTATGGACCAAAGTCACCTCTGCAAGAATGCGGGCCCTTTGTGTGGCTCTTAATATGGGCCATGGGTGTGTTGTTGGAGTTTAGGGATTTCTTTTATTGGTCTTGTTGGTGTGTGATGGAAGGGGGCTTGGATTGTGTGGATTTGTAAGGTGAGATGTGGTACTGTGCTTGTTAATTGTTTGTGGGGGAATGAGAAGTGGGGGTGGTAGTGGAAGGTAATAGTATTCCTCTTGTGTTGGATAAAAAATGATGTATGGGACAGGGGAGGTAAGAGTTTGAAAGGAATGCGTGGTACATATTGTTGGATGTGGGAAAGGGGGAAGCATGAAGAGGTGCATGTGGGTTTGTTAAATGTTCAATTCTTATTTTAAAATGTGCCATTGGTGTATGATCTGATTGAGGAGCATACACTGGATTTGTTATTTGAACAAGAAACCTGGTTGAAGCAAGAGGATGAGGTAGAACTGTCAGCTTGCTGTCCTCTGGTTTATCATATTAGCACCAGGCAAGGCGAGAGGGGAAATGGAGATGGGCAGCATTGTTTGCAAAGAATCTTCTAATGATTATTGTGTATGAGAGATGGGAGGTGGAAGTAATGGAAAGTTTGCTGGTGTCCATAGGACATTGTGGAGATAGGCATTTGCTTATACTCGTAGTATAGAAGCCACCACGACAGTGGCATCACTTCCCAAACTAATACATTATATTGGGGCTTTGAGTATTTGTTAATGTAATTTGATAGTGGTTAGGGATTTTAACATCTGTGGAGATAGAGGTTGGAATAGGGATAAGCAGAAGCTCTTAGGGATGATGTGTAATATAGGTTTTAAATAGTGGATGTGGAAAGGTACTCATATGACTGAGCATGTTTTAGATTTAGTATTTTCTCCTAATTCTTAGGGTGTTTTGCAAGCTGTTGAGGGTTTGGTGCCTGTTGTGTGGTCAGATCACTGGTTGGTATTAACCAGATTGTTTTTGGTAGGTACTGGCAAAGTGCCAAATTTTTAGAAGTGTGTGCCAGGAAAGGCTGAACTGTTGGATGCTGTGGGTGAGTTTGGGAAGGTAGATGTGGGACGCGATTTGGAGGAATCTGTGAAGATTTAAGAGTTTGAGTTGCGGGTAGTATATGATGCATGAGCATTGCCTGAAGAAAAGATGGAAAAAGGGTAAACAGAGGTAGGAGGCTGTGGCTTACAGAGGAAATGTAGTTGTTGAGGCAAAAGGCTTGGCAATTGAGTAGACATTGGCAGAAGTTTAGAAAGTAGGAAGACTGTTGCCTATGCCTTGCCAAGATGAAAATTTGGTAGGCCAAGGGTGAGTTTTGTCAGTCAAAAGTTGAATGATATGGGTAATGGCACGCGGAAACTCCTTAGCATGATTTCACCTTTGACAGTTTTGATGCCAGTACGGCTTAGGGAGGAGTTGCTGTGCTGAACAGTGAGGATTTTGCAGGCTTTTCAACAGAAGATTAGCAAGATGGTTGGTGATTTTGTGACCAATGGGCTGTTGAACAGCAAGATGTGGGCGATATTGTTTTTTTTGGAAACACAGAGGATGATGAGGCTCAAGTTGGTAAGATGGGGTGGTTAGGGGTATGGAGCCATTAGAGTTCCTAGATAGATATTAGGGTGGGGTGGGGTGGGGGGAAGATTGTGGTGGGTAAAATGTCTGTTGCAAATGAAGTCTGTGACCTGTGGTATCAACTGCCTGCCATCATGTTATGTGAGAAAGGGTAAGGTGGCATTGTTGCAGTGGTTACTTTCCACTGTGAATGGCCCACTGGAGACAGGCTATGTACTTGCAGCTTGAAGCTAGCTATAATTCATCTGATGTTTAAGGCTGATTTTGGGGATGTGCCAGATTTGAATAATTTTCATTTGGTTTCATTGTTACCATTTTTGGGTAAGGTTATTGAGCATGTGGCATTTTTGCAGTTAAAGAATTTTATGACAGGTCAACAGACCTTGTCTTAAACACAATCAGGTTATTGGCTGCAGCATAGACAGGGACTGTTTTGTTAGTGATACTAGATTCAGTCAGACTTTGGATGGACAAGGGTTTGTACTGTATGGTGATGGCGCTTGATTTATGTGCAGTGTATGGCGCAGTCCCTCATTGATTATCATTGTGGAGTGTTGAGATGCTGGGGGTATGTGGCATGGCATTGTCCTGAATTCAGTCTTCTCTGACAGATTGCCAGCAGCGCGTGCTTTGGAAGGAGCAGTTGGCGGCATACGGCATGGGATGGGATTCTGCAAGGATCAGTGCTGTCGCTGCTGTTGCTGAACACTTATATGGCCTTGTTGCATCAGCTTCTTGCTCATATTGGGGTTGTGGGGCATCTTTATGTTGATGACATAACTTTGCCAGTGGATTTCAGTAGTGATTCGGCAAGAGATGTGTTATCCCTAAATGCCTCGTTGGAAGAGCTATTGTGTTGGCTGTGGAATCATTGCTTGAAGTTAAATTTGAAGAAATTTGAACTGTTGTGGTATAGAAGGGGAGAGTGTATATTGCTGGTGTACCCCGAGGCTGAGGATGTGTGATTAGAATCCAAGAATATGATTCTTAAAGTGGGTGTCAAGGTAAATAATCAGTTACATTTGGTCCCTCATATGTTGGGTTGAAGGCAAGGGATTTTTTTGTGCATTGTCTCACCTTAGGAGATAATTACAGCCTTATTGCAATAGGAAGGATTGTCTAACTATTACCCATGCCTTGATTACATCCTGCATTGATAATTGCAATACGATATATCAGGGGCTCCTGGAGTATCAAGTTAGGAGGCTTCAATATATACAGAACTCTGTGGCAAAAATGATCTTTGCCAAAGGGAAATATGAGCATGTCACCCCTTTTATGGCAAGTTTCCTGATTGCCTATCTTTCATAGAATTAAGCTTAAAATGTTGTGTGTTTTTAAATTTTTACACATAGGTCAGCCTGGGTACCTTGCCAGTTCACTTTGCCCCATATCCCTGGTCGCATCTTGTGATCATCACAGCAGAGTGTCCTGGTGGTGCCATGGTTTTCTCAGGTTTGGTTGAGTATCACATCGCGTAACAGCTTTCACTACTTTGCATGTGCATCATGAAATGCCTTGCCGTCAGATATTAAGGAGGAGTTGCATTTTTGGAAAAAAGGGTGAAGTCTTTGTTGTATTTGGAGGCATTTGTAGAAGAGGGGTGAATAGAGGGGTCTGGGATGTATGGGGGATATTTGTTGCTGCTGAACTGTGTTTGATGTGTCTGTATTTATTTTGTAAGCAGCTTTAGCCCCTTGATTGGGCATGAGTAGGGTATCAAGAGGAGTGGAGGAGTAGAGTGGTGGTTAGAGCAACAGCCTAGTACCCAGAAGATCAAGGGTTCAATTGCCACTGGCACTCGTTGTGACTTTGGGCAAGTCACTTTACCCTCCATTGCCTTGCAAGAAAAGGCTGGCAATCTACTTCCAGTGATACATTGCCAAGAAAACCCAGAGGTAGCTGGGTCACTATGAGTCAACACTGACTTGATGGCACTAAAAAAAAAAAAAAGGAGTATCAAGTATGTTTAAGTAAATAAATATTTTGTGAAATTAGAACCAAAATTATACCATTCAGTGTTATGCAGGGGCCTGCTTATTAAAGAACAAGTTGGTAGTGCATGTTTGGGCCACGAATCTAGCGCAGAGGCCTATGTGAATGTCAGGGGGTATGTGCATCTGTTCCTCTGCCATTGGCGCATTCCTAATGTGCAGCACAGCAATTTGGCCTGTGGGTGCAGTTAACACCACCCATTGAAGTGGTGTTAAGTGCACCACGCCTGTGCTAGCCATGATGCACCACCAATGCCCATGTTCTGCTCCAACCTGCCCAGTCTGTGCCCATCGTGTGCTACCCAGTTAGTGTGGAATTTTTAGCATGGGGCCTATGCTACGTTTTAGCACTAAACCCCGCGCTAACAGCCAGCGCTGTTTAGTAAACATGTCCCACATTGTTTTGTTGTTGTTTTATAATCCTATAGTCACCTCCAACTTCTTTTCCCTTCTCTGTAATGATTACTCATTGATCTGAACTAATGATTGGTTGAACAGTTCTTTGAGATGGACATTGATGAATGAATTTAAACCATTCTACCTTTTGTAACCAATACTAGCAATGAACTCATAGGACATATGACATGATTCAGGTTGCTAACAGAAATGTAGCAGTGTCATGAACCATTGTAGGGAGTACCTCCCCTTAGAAAGATTTGAGACTTGCTTGTGCATGTATGCCTTCACATGTCCAACACTTTTGAATAACTGATCAGAACATTCTTCAAGAAAACACCTTTACTGCTGCACGCAGCTTCACAGTAACAAATTAATACTATTGGAAGCTATGAATCAAATACAAATGCATTTTTCCAGGCAGATATTCATCCCTTTCCTGGTAATGCTGATAGCACAAAGATTGGATACTTAACCTAGAATAATGTGGGAAATTAAAATTATATTAGCAAAGTATAATTATATACTGGTTTTGGGAGGTCAGGTATTTTATCAAAGGTTTATTCTTAGGGGGTAATTGTATAAGGTTCCTGCTACATTTCTACTTGTTTGCATGCATAAAACGGTATTTTAGTGGTTTACGCAAGTGAATGACCACTTACATCTGTAATTTAGTCAGTTGCTATTCTGAAAGTATGCACAGCAGAATGATGGAGAGTGCTTTCACTGGGGGCAGAGTTTGAGCAGAGTGTGGTGGAGTGCAAATTTTCAGTTGTTCTTGCAAAAGCTAGGTGCTGGAATTTAGAACTACCATAGGGATGGCATAAGCACCCACATTTATTTTAACGCTTTTTTTGACCTCTTATGCTTTTGTTTTGTAAATTAAAATACACGTGTACTTCACTTTATAAAACAGGTACAAAATATGTGCATTAACCTAGCTAGGTTTGAGATAGGGCAGTAATTTTGAGGATTAGATTGATCCCTATGCTGAACCTTTATTGAAGGATGGAGTGTAGCTTTTTTCCAGGCCTCAGATACCACTCCTGAAGATAGACTTTGGTAGACCAGTGAAAGCTAGATCGGGAGGAGTCCCAAACTGGGCTCATTTAGCCACGTTGATGGAATTGAGTCTAAGGAGGAAGTAGTTTTATGAATGGACTGCGATACCCTTTCTAATTGGGTGAAGGGCATAGGGATAAAATGTGACCAGGAGTGCAATGGTAGAGAAGAAGTACCTTGGGCTTCAGCTGGTGGAGAGAAAGGTGGAGGTGAGGATAGCATAGCCTTGAGAGACTGAACTTTGGTCAAAAAGTAGTCCGCTAGTGTTTCTGGGGTAGGCCCAGACCAGGGCAGATGCTGTTGGAGTCAGCGTTGCATAGAAAGTTGAGAGACAACTGAAAATCTAGCTTTTATTATAGATGGAGAATAGGCGATGAGCACATGGAAAAGTAATCTTTCTTTGCCCCAAATATTTTACGACGATAGAAAAGCTGGCGGGCCATAAACCTGTCGGGTTTGAGTTGATTTTGCTTTCCTCCAAGATCTTTCTGGAGCTTGGATTTGTCGTTTGAGCAAGTGGAGACCCGCATGATTCCATTTGTGTGATATTCTGGGAGCACAAGTCTTAGTCTGCAGCGGTGCTAGCTTATTTAATTCTGTGGAGAGTGTGGCGTGCCACATATAAGCCCGCTCAGCTACAGGCAGATCAGAGAAATTTGCAGGAAATAATGTGTTGGCAGCTGGAAAAGCTGCAAGAGTAGCCGGGTTGATGGGTCTGTAGGAAAAAAATTACAGGAGAGATGGTCGAAGCAGCGGATAGGGACAGTTTCAGGTAAATCAAAGAACAATAAGGTATGATCGGACCAGGGCACAGGGATTGCATTAAGATTAGCGACTGATGAGTTTGCATTTGAAAGAGTGAGTATAATATCAAGCGTATGCCTCGCAGAGTGGGTTGGCAGATGGACATTTTGTAGGATATCATGATCAGAAAGAAATATATGAAAGACTTTATCCCATGATCGCAGTGGGTCATTATTATGAATATTAACATCTCCTAATATAATAAAATCTGGGCAAGACACAAACAAATCAAGTATTAGCTGTTGAATGTCCTCCCAATCAGCATGCAATAGGGAAGGCGGGCAATACAGGAGTAGTGAGAAAACTTCTATGGTGGAGCCGAATTTTGCCAATAAAGGCTCAGCTGACAAAGGTAATGGTATAGGCAGTTCAGACAATGTCAAGGTGGATTTGTAAATTATGGCCAAGGGGCGGAAGCTGCCAGGTAGCTAAGTGGGAGACAGTGGAACAAATATGCCCTGCACCTCCCGAAGCCACGTTTCCGTGAGGCAAAGAATATCCAATCAGTGGGACAGAATTGTATCTGTTATAAGTGGGGATTTTGTTTCAAGTGACTGGCAATTCAAAAGAGCGATACAGAGTAGATGTAGTCAGGGACGCATTTTTGGTGGAGTAGGAGTAGGGATAGAGTTCACAAGTATGTGCATTTATTATGAAATACCTTAATCTACGTGCATACTTGAATACTTTACACTTGTTAATTTATACCTGCTCAAGCAGGTTCAAATGTCTGCACCTGCATTTAAGGTGTGATCTTTACAGTACTTCTGATGCTAGTATTTTATAAAGACACATAGACGCCTATGTGTTTTTTCTAAATAGTACATCAGTAGGCATCTACTTTCCCCTCTTAATCTAGGCACCCCCTTATAAAATTGACCCTCCTAATGCTGTTCTGATTATAATACTACATATATATATATATATATAATATTGTGTTTGACATACAGGCCAACTAATTTAAAGGAGTTACGAGTAGAGCTCAGCCCTTTTATAGCCAGGCTCATGGTCCGTTCCTTCACAACAGGCACATTCCCCCAATCCCGTAAATGCACCTCCATCAGACCGCTTCTGAAAAACAGCAAGCTCGACCCAAAGAGGGCAGACTCATACCGACCGATATCAAGCATACCACTTCTGGCCAAAATTATTGAAAAAGATGTCCAGAGACAGATTCAAGAACACATCGAAGCATCCGCTCCCCTCGATCCCTGCCAACACGGTTTTAGAGAGGCACATGGTGTTGAAACACTCCTCACCACGCTCTTTAACAACATAATGGCTGGAATGTACAACATCCGTCAAGGGTGCGTTCTCATGTTCATGGACATAGCAGCCACTTTCGATTCAGTAAGCCACGAGCTCCTCCTGCGACGTCTCAAGGAGAAGGGAATATGTGACACAGCACTTGAATGGTGTAAGTCGTATCTCTCGGATAGATGGCAGCACGTACGATCAGGGACCTCAACATCAGAACCATTCCACCAGAATCAAGGCGTCCCACAAGGATCTTCCCTCTCTGCGCTGATGTTCAACATTTACATGCAGCCAATATGTGACATCTTACGGTCTTTCAAGGTGAACTGCTTAGTATACGCTGATGATGTCCTCCTTTATATGCCATTCTCGACAGACAACCCAGACCTCTCCCCACTGACAGACTGTTTCAATGCCACATCCATCTGGCTCCAAAACCAAAATCTTCAAATTCAACATAAGAAAACAGAGGTCCTATTCATCACAAGAAATCCAAACTTCATCACACCACTATACCTTAAGGTCAAGGAAGCTGAACTTCTAACCAAACCCTCTATCAGATACCTCGGAGTCACCTTAGACCAGCGACTAGACATGAAGACACACATAAGCAATATAGCAAGAGCAGTATACCATAAGATCCGATCTCTCCGGCATCTACGCTTCCTGCTTGAACCGGATGACTTCCAGACAATCTATCAAGCACTGATCATACCGCATTTTGACTTTGCAAATGCCATACTTCAGGGTCTCCCTCAGTCCACTCTGCACCCGCTACAGCTCGCGATGAACTCAGCAGCAAGAGTTCTTCAGGGAACATCCAGGAGGGACCACATAACGCCCATCCTGAAACAGCTTCACTGGCTCCCCATTCAAGGCAGGCTCACATTCAAAACCTTACTGCTGCCTTTCAAAGCCATCAATGGGCTCTCCTCCTGATCCCTAACAGAGCTCATAAAGAGCAACCCCCCTACCAGATCCAGAAGAGCAGCAGCGGTCAACACACTAATAATCCCAAAAGAGATAACCCAGTCCACCCAGGCAACAGTAAACAGAGCTTTCAAATTCTGTGCACCAAAATGCTGGAAGACCCTCCCACCTAGCATCTGGGCAATCCCCGACTTAGTCCAGTTTAGGAAAGCGTTAAAACCTCACCTCTTCCTCTTGTATTACCCAGAAGAATGTACCACCACAGCCCCAGCAACTAGCTAGCCGACACAATATAATGAATCCTCTATATTAGTTTGTCAAGATGTAAATAGTTACCCAATATGTAAATAGTTACCCAGGTTTGACCCAAGTTCATGTACCGGTTCATTGTAAACACAGCTACTGAAATGTGTAAGTTTTGATGTTCTATGTGTAAGGTTTGATGCACTGATGCGGAATAGCGCGGTATATAAGAGAATGTAAATAAATAAATAAAGATTCTTTTTTAGCATTCATTTTGAGATAGAAGTGTGTACATTGTGTTTCCTGGATACTATTATGTGTTTATCCCTGATGTTTTTGTTTTGATTTAACTTCTTACCACATAATAAAAGTCCTAGGATTTTCATCTGTGAACACTTCTTATATGTTTCATTAGCTTGGCTGACAAGGGCAGCATTACCCCCTTACAATAGGTTATGCTTTCTTGGCAATAAATATTGTTGCTGTTAAGTGCCGTTGAATCGGTGTCGACTCATGATGACCTTCTGGATAGTTGTCCTAAACTGCTTTCGGTCTTCAGTCAGGTGGCTCATTGTTGATAGAGTAGAATCTATAGCTGCTGTTATTGTATCGATCCATCTCACTGCTGGCCTTCCTCTTTTGCATTGACCTTCTACCTTGCCAAGCATGATCTCTTTTTCTAACTGTCTCTAACTTCGCATGATATGTCCAAAGTATGAAAGTGAAAGTCTTGTCAACTGACTTCTAAGGAAAGCTTAGGATTGATCTCCTCTAGTACTGACTGGTTTGTTCTTTGGGCAGTCCATGGTGGTGGTGGTGTTGTTAAGTGCCATCAAGTCGGTGTCGATTCATAGCGACCCTCTGGATAGTTGTCCTAAATTGTGTTCGGTCTTCAGTCAGGCAGCTCATTGTTGACAGACTGGCACCCGTAGCTGCTGTTATTGTATCAATCCATCTCATTGCTGGCCTTCTTCTTTTGCGTTGACCTTCTATCTTGCCAAGCATGATGTTTTTCTCTAATGATCTCTTTCTTTGCATGATGTGTCCAAATTATGAAAGTCGAAGTCTTGTCATCTGAGCTTCTAAAGAAAGTTTAGGTTTGATCTCTTCTAGTACTGACTGGTTTGTTCTTCAGGCAGTCCATGGTATACACAGTATTCGTCGCTAGCACCATAATTCAAAAGCATCAATTTTCTTTCTGTCTATCTTTTTCACAGTCCAACTATTGAAAATGCCATGGCTTAAACAAGTCAAATCTTTGTATGGAGAGAGACATCTCTTCTCTTGAGAATCTTGTCTAGGTCTTTCATAGCCATTCTGCCAAGAGCAATGCGTCTTTGGATTTCTTGACTGCTTGTTGCTTCTTTATTGATAGTTGATCCAAGTAGGTTAAAGTTGTCAACTATTTCAATTTCTTCTCCATCAACGATGAACTTATTCATTTTGCCAGTTGTCAGGATCTTTGTCTTCTTAACATTAAGGTGCAGACCCATTTTAAGACTATATTCCTTGATCATGAGAAGCAAATGTTTCAAATTGTCTTTATTTTCAGCTAGTAATGTGGTATCATCAGCAAAGCGAAGGCTGTTGAGTCTTCCACCAGTCTTCACACCTCAGTTGCCTTCATACAGTCCTGCTTCTTTGATTTGTTCTAAATGAAAAAGACTGAAAGTCATCGAAAAAACCACAAGGATTCTTCCAACACTTTCAATAGGCTTGTGAACACACTTTTTTTGTCGGGACCAGACCAACAAGAGAGGGGAGAAGAAAAACTCCCTCCTCGGCGTCAGACGGGCCCGTTTTACTCAACAAGAATTAGCCAAAAAATGAAGTGAAAATAGTGCAGAAAACACACTTATCTGAAGAACAAGGCGTTGCAACTTCATGATAGTTCAGCACAGCACGACATGCATGTTTCGGGCGTAGACAGCCCTGTATCAAGTGCTCTGTAATTGAACTGGAAAGTCGCCTCTAAACCAAAACCAGAATCCCCAGAGTACTTATACATGGCAAATTGGCAGCTGATTGGTTGTATCGATCACGTGCATAAGAGGACGTCAAAACTGATGTGGTAAATGGCAGGGCAAAAACGGTACAGCTGTTCAATAATCAAATCACGCTCCACCAATCACACTCTAAATTAAGACCCAAAGGTTCCACTGTGTGCAGACGAAAGATCCATTGTTGTTCACGCAATTGGATTTGTTCTGCATATAAATTAAAGAGGTAGGGGGAAAGTATGCAGACTTGTCCTACACCTTTGCTGATTTTAAACCATTCTGTTTCTCCTAGTTCTATTCAAACTGTTGCTTCTCGATAAAGAAAACGATCAGGTGTTCTGATATGCCCATGCTTCTTAATGTTGCCCAGAGTTTCTCATGGTTTACTTAGTCAAAAGCCTTGCTGTAGTCAATAAAACACATATAGATATCCTTTTGGTATTCTTTTTTCTTTTCAAGGATCCATCTTACATCTGTGATAATGTCTCTCGTTCCTCTCCCTTTCCTGAACCCTGCTTGCACTTCATGCATTTCTCATTCCAGGCATGGTTGTAGTCTCTGCTGAATGATCTTGAGTAGAATCTTGCTGGCAAGTGGGATCAGAGCGATTGTGTAATAATTTCCACAGTCGGGTCATCTTTCTTCACTATTTCTATTCAGTTGGCCATGAATTTGTCTTCCAAATTTCCTGGAAGAGCCTTGTAAGTATGGTAACAGCTTCATCTGATTGTTGTAATAACTCATTGGGAATGCCATCAATGCCCGGTTCTTTGTTCTTTGATAATGCTTTCAATGCTGCTTCAACTTCTTCTTTGTTCACCAATGGTTCCTGATCATAAGGTATAGGTTGAAACGGCTGTTGGTCCACTTGATCTTTATGGTATAATGACTCTGTATATTCTTTCCACCTTTTCTTGATCTTCTCAGCATCATTCAACCTGGATCCTTGAGCATCTTGTAGCATTCCAATTCAAGGCTGGAATTTTTTCTTTAACTCTCGTTGCTTTAGAAAAGCTGATCTTCTTCTTCCTCTAATAGCTTCTGATTCTATTTCCTTGCATGTGTCATTGTAGTACTTTTCCTTGTCCTGTCTTGCTGCACATTGGAAATCTCTGAGTTCTGCGATTGCCTCTCTTTCTCCTCTGGTTTTAGGTTCTCTGTGTTTCTGGATAATTGTCAGGGTTTCTTCATTCTTCCATTTTGGCCGTTTTTGCTTTTTCACCTTATGTAGAAACTTATCGCTTTCTTCCAATACAACCTTCTTGATGTCATCCCATAACTCTTCTAGAACTCTGTCATTTGTATCTAATGCAGCAAATTGATTTCTCAGGCAGTCTTTGAATTCCAGTGGTATATTCTCAAGGTCATATTTTGCTACATTCATGAATGGCTTGCTCTTTTTCAACTTTAGCTTGAGTTTGCATACTGGTAGTTGATCTGTACCACAGTCAGCTCCAGGTTTTATCTTTGATGTTATCGAGCTTTTCAATCGTTGTCTTTCACAGATGTAGTCAATTTGCTTTCTGTACAATCCATTGGGTGAATTCCATGTGTACAGTCGGCACTTGTTTTGCTGGAAGAAGGTGTTTGAGATGAATAGAGCATTGGTTTTGCAGAATTCTGTCAGTCTTTCTCCGGCTTTGTGTCTGTTGCCAAGTCCATATTTTCCAACCACTTTGCCTTCTTCTTTGTTGCCAACTTTTGTATTCCAGTCACCCATGACTTTTAGGTTATCCTGTTTGCATGTTCTGTCTGTTTCAGCTTGTACTTGTTCATAGAAGTCATCAACATCTTCCTCTTCTACAGCTGTTGTTGGGGCATATACCTGAATTATAGTTGTGTTGATGGGCTTTCCTCGTAGACGAATATAAATTAAGTGTTCAATGACTGCATTGTATTTCATTACAGTTCTTGCAAGTTTCTTCTTAACTATAAATGCAACATCATTTCTTCTTTGTCTTTCATTTCCATATGATCATCAGATGCAAAGTGCCCAAAGCCAGTTCATTTCAGTTCACTAACACCCAGCAGATCGAGTTGTACATGTTCCATTTCATTCTTGACCAGCTCTAACTTCCCTTGGTTCATGGTTCGTATGTTCCATGTCCCAATATATAAGATATCTTGGTATACACAGTATTTGTCGGCAGCACCATAATTCAAAGGCATCGATTTTCTTCCTGTCTATCTTTTTTACTGTTCAACTTTCACATCCATATGATGTTATTGAAAATTCCATGGCTTGAACAAATTCAATCTTTGTATGGAGAGAGACATCTCTGTTCTTGAGAATCTTGCCTAGGTCTTTCGTAGTCATTCTGCCAAGAGCAATGCATTGTCAAATTTCTTGACTGCTTGTCATTTATTTATTGATAGTTGATCCAAGTAGGTTAAACTTGCTATTTCAATTTCTTCTCCATCAACAATGAACTTATTGATTTTGCTAGTTGTCAGGATTTTTGTCATCTTTACGTTAAGGTGCCGGCCCATTTTAAGACTGTTACTTGATCTTGAGAAGCTAATGTTTCAGATCATCTTCACTTTCAGTCAATAATGTGGTATCATCAGCATAGCGAAGGTTGTTGTTGAGTTTTCCACCAATATTCACACCTTGGTTGTCTTCATACAGTCCTGTTTCTCTGCTAATTTGTTCTGCATACAAATTAAACAGGTAGGGGGGGAAGTATGCAGCCTTGTCGTACATCTTTGCTAATTTTAAACCATTCTGTTTCTCTTTTTCTGTTCGAACTGTTGCTTCTTGATCATTGTAAAGACTGTGCAAGAGAACTATCAAGTGTTCTGGTATACCCATGCTTTTTAATGTGGCCCAGAGTTTCTCATGGTTTACACAGTCAAAAGCTTTGCTGTAATCGATAAAACACATGCTGCAAATGGACACAAGCATGGTAAGAGTTATATAAGAACATAAGATATGCCATATTGGGTCAGACCAAGGTCCATCAAGCCCAGTATTCTGTTTCCAGCAGTGGCCAATGTAGGTCATAAGTACCTAGCAGTCTCCCCAAAAGACACAGATTCCTCAATGTTTGTACTGGGTCAAGCATTGATATCCTGGGTCCCTTCTTAATAATGGTTTATGGACCTTTCCTCCAGGAACTTGTCCAAACCTTTTTTAAACCCAGCTACACTAGCAGCTTTTACTACATCCTCCGGTAACAAATTCCAGAATTTGATTACACGTTGAGTGAAATAATATTTTCTTTCATTAGTCTTAAATAGGTTACCCTGTAGCTTCATTGCATATCCCCTAGTCTTTTTATATTCTGACGATGTAAACAATTGATCTATGTTTACCCGTTCCACTCCATTCATTAATTTATAGACCTCTATCATATCTCCCCTCAGCCGTCTCTTTTCCAGGTTGAAGAGCCCCAACCTTCTTAGCCTCTCTTCATAGGAGTATCCTTCCATTCCCTTTACCATTTTGGTGGCTCATCTCTGACCTTTTCTAGTAAAGCTATATCCTTTTTAAGATACGGTGACCAGAATTGCACACAATATTCAAGTTGCGGTCATACCATGGAACGATACAGAGGCATTATAATATCCTTTGTTTTATTTTCCATTCCTTTCCTTATGATACCTAGCATTTTATTTGCTCTCTTTGCCGGCACTGCACATTGGGCGGAGGGTTTCAACATGTTATCCATGATGACGCCTAAATCTTTTTCCTGGGTGGTGGTTCCCAATGTGGAACCTTGCATCGTGTAACCATAGTTTGGGTTGTTCTTTCCTAGGTGCATAACTTTGCACTTGTCCACATTAAATTTCATCTGCCATTTGGATGCCTCTTGCAGTAAATAGTTTTGTGTCATCTGCAAATTTGATAACCTCACTCGTTATTCCCTTTTCCAGGTCATTTATGAATATGTCAAAAAGCAGCGGACTCAGCACAGATCCACCTTTTACCATTGGGAAAATTGGCCATTTAGCCCTACCCACTGCCTCCTATCCCATGACTTTTTAGTTTTGCCAAAAGTCTCTGATGAGGGACCTTGTCAAAGGCTTTCTGAAAGTCCAGATACACTATATCAACTGACTCACCTTTGTCTACCTGTTTATTCACACCTTCAAAAAAACATAACAGATTAGTAAGACAAGATCTTCCTTGTCTAAAGCCATGTTGGCTGTCTCCCATTAAGCGATGACTATATGATGAGTAATTTTGTTCTTTATAATGGTTTCTACTATTTTCCCGGTACTGACGTCAGGCTCACCGGTCTGTAGTTTCCCTGATCATCCCTGGAACCCTTTTTAAAAATTGGCATTACATTGGCCATCCTCCAATCTTCAGGTATTACAGATGATTTTAATGATA